>JAVJGI010000001.1:115985953-116017285 GCA_035590275.1 Ibycter americanus
GGAGCGGGGGGGCCGCGGTCGGCGCTGTGCGAGGCCGGTGGGGCGGGCAGGGCCTGGCAGCGAGCGGGGGCCGGGCCGACCCTGGGGCTGTGAGCGGTCCCTGGGGCCGCTCTGTGTAGCGATGCACAGAGCCTGTGTGTCCCTCTGTATAGGGACACAGGTGTCGTGTCACGCAAGGGTGTCCTCTTGATGCATTTGACTTTGGTGCTGCTCTATGTCAGTTCCTTCCTCCCAGCACTGCTTGTGCAGTTTGGCCAAGATAATTTTGTTGATGGTATCTAGGGATAGTCGTGGGACATTAGGCTAAAACTGCGGCTCTGGGGAGCTGAGAGGTTTGCAAGAAAACCCCAAAACCATTAAGGCAAACCTACGCTTTCAGTTCTGACACCTGGAGCCTGCAGACATGTTCTTCCCCACCTGAGCAGGCCTGGCTCCTGTTTGTTGGGGGGCCTCGTGTCACAGCTGGCAGTAGGCAGTGGTCTGAGTTAGAAGTAAACTCAGAGGAGGAATGGGAATCTAATATTCTTTCTCTCTCTCTCTCTCTCTCTTCTTTTCTTTTCTTTCTTTTTTTTTTTCCTCTCCTTTAAATAGGGCTATTTGTCTGGCATCTGAAGAACACTGGAATACAGCACATACCATGCCAGTGTGTGCATCTATGCCGTGTAGCCAATGACAGACTGATTACATTTCAGTACTTTAACTTTCTCAAACGAATGGTAAGTCAGGGAGTGTATTTATCCCATTTTTCTCATTCTTTCAATTCATTTTGTCGCATATGATGAGTCAGAATGGGGATTAGTTGATAAAAACAGTATTTTTTTATCAGGCAAGCTCAGGCAATTCCAAGCATCTTCTTTTCTGCACTGCATCGGGATTGAGCACTTGGCATCTAAAGCATTTGAGGCTGGAGGAAACCTGCTGTAGCAGGGGCAATGCCTTGTGCTGCAGTGTGCCCTCTGCTTGACTGAGGGCTTTAATGTGCCTCTGAAGTGGGGCATTCTCCTCCTGTTGAGAAACATGAAAAGATTTCTAAAGTTATTTTGATAAAAATGCTAATAAGAAAGTCAAATCTTGGCTAGCAGTCAGACAAGTAGTAGATGGAACTCACTTGTGGAGGTAGTGTGTTCTGACTAAAGAGTTAATCAGTTAATTTGAATCAAAACTCCTGAGCCTGTTAACTTAATGGATCACATTCTATAGTGTGCTGTTAGTTTTAGGTATTAGAAGAGCTGTAATTACCATTCAAACCCTCAAAATTGTATCTTCTTTGAACAGTTGTATTGCTTGTAAGGATGGCAGTAAGAGACATCTTACTCTTCCCTGAGTTGTGTCCTGTCATGAAATGTGGCTAAGACTGAGTGTTACAGCTAATGACCACTTTGATCACAAGGAGCGTGTACAGCTGTTGGTATTTTTAGAGCTTCAGTCCTGTATGAAGCAAGAGATCGGGATCTCTTCTATGCTTCTGGGGATCACCAGAACTTAGCAAATCTTTTTTTTTGCTATGAAATTGATCTGTATTCACATGATGACTCATTTAGAATTTCATATCCCTCTTCCACATTATAATTATTGTGTACTTTAAACCATGATTAGTTGAAAGCTCAGTCTTTTTATATCTGTCTCTTGTGCTTGAAATATATAGAATATTTTGGGAAAGAAAATAGATAGGAGAAGCTAAATGTTCTTTTTCTTATTCTGTCTCTTATTCTGTAAGAGTTCTAAAAGAGGAAACAACTCCCTCGTAACTTTCTGTTCAATATATGTGCATTTGAACTCCTGTTGAAGATTGTTGTCTAGTTAATTAGCTGAAAGTTTGGCACAAGTAAATACCCTAATGTGGGAGGTGATTTTTTGATCATAGGAGGTAGGTTGTATTTTTTTGGTATTTTTCTGATCTTTTTCATACCTTAAAGATGCAAAAAGTTTAGTGCTTATATTTGGAGAGTGGAGTTGTTATGGGCATGCGTGTGTACCTCTTTGTTTAAAGGTCACTTGATCGATATTATATCAAATGATTTTATCTGGTGGTTTTGAATATGAATAAAGTAGAGTTTGCTGTTGAAGCTGTCGGGGAGAAGGTGGGGATTTTTTATCCAGAAGTAATTCTTCAGGCTTAAGTAAACTATTGATGCAGTTGTGAATTGAAAAGCTGCTTTTTGTGAAATCTTGTCCAACTTCAGAAAGTTTCTTGCATGTGAAAGAAGTGTTTGAAATTCAGGCTAACTCAGTCATGTCATCATAGGAAGTAATTCTCCTAGCAATAAGATTAATATAGCAATAATACTAATGTTGTTAATTGCCTGAAATGGACAGAATTATCTTCTTAACTGTTCATCTTAACATTTCTTATTCTATTTAGTATGTAACACAGTACAACAAAGACCTCAGCCAACGAGCCAAACTGAAGTCAGATTCAGTTGCATCTCCTTTTCGTGAGCTTCAGCAATTGGATCAAGAAAAAAAGGTTATACGCAAGATTAGACCAATTTCACCTGTTCATCAACCTTTGTCTGAGACATCAAGCAGGAATGAGTTGAGAGAAATGGAGTCAGCTGCAGAAACTGAAGACTCAGTCACGCCAGTAAGAGCAGAATCCAAAGAAGACAGACAGTGGAAAGAAATGAAGCTACGGCTGGATGATTTGCCAGGAATTTTGGCACGCTTGTCCAAAATTAAGCTTACAGGTACTACTGGTCATTTTTTCACTTCTGTGCATCGTGTTTTGATATCAGAGTTCTTTAGCATGTTATGGGCACTGTGTGGGGTTGTGTGTGATAATTCCCGTTTTACTGACACAAAGTTCCTGGGTCAATTTCATCAAAAGTGTGCATGGAAAAATTGTTTTATGGAAACATGTAATAGTTTTCCCATTAAATTTGTTTAAAAACAGTGAGGAGGAGCTTGCATGGTATTGTCAGCTAGCTTTTTGGGAATTGCAAGTATGCATTATTACAAAATAAGGTGAACCTGGGTTAGGGAGTGAATTTAGAAGCATTGTGTTAAGTAAAGTTGTCTTGCTTAAGTTTACCAATATTCTGTTTTAGTTACTTACCTTTGACTTTAGTACTGCTTATTGTGAAATTAATATTAAAAGTACCAACAAAAGGCAATAATTTCCTACCTTATAGGAAAACTAAATTTTCTAAAATACAGTATAATTTACTTTCCTAGTTGATTGTACCTTCAAACCAGCAGTCTGTTAAGCAATTGCCTTGTAGCCTAACTACATTTTCCTTTGTTCTAATAGTAATACTTAACAACTATAAATTACTACTTTGCCAATAGGTAGTGCTATATATACTTTTATGTCTAAGGAAACTCTAATGATCTGACCAAAGCCTTACATCTTATTTGCATCAAGGCCAAATACAACTTCCTAAGCCCCTGCTGTGGTGCTTTCTCCAGTGGGTGAAATAAATTCTTGATAATGCAACTATTGTTCTTTGCCATAACAATTTGTTATAGTAAAAATCCTGAATTCGATTTACTTTTTGAAACTTTTTGTCCACCAATATGGGAGTTTTCATTGTTTGTTTCTCCATGGAAAAATTGTACTGACCACATCCAGTGTACAAGGGTCATTTAAATTCTTCTCTAATAAAAAGCCTTATAGTTCTTAGTGTTGATGAGACATCTCATGTTTTGGACTTGGCAAAACTGATCTGTATGTCCAAACGTCCTTCCTTACTATTTTTAAAAAAACTCAGGTCTTCATTTTGTGCTGGTAAAGAGTTGGGTTAGTGGACTTGAGGGATGGGTGGTGTGTCTTTTGATACTTTGCCACATCACTTCTACATATTAGCTTTGGTAATTTCAAATTTAGGTATACAAAACTCTTAATAGTACATTCAGCAGTTACCAGGATTATTGTACTTTAGATTTGCAACAGCTGTGTGGCACATACAACCTCAGCTACTGCCTCTTCCTTATTTCTACATAATACAGGTCTCGCCTCTTTCTCCTCCATGCTGTTTGGTTTTAGTAATTTGTTTCTGTTGGGCTCGCCATGGATAACTTACAAGTGCTATATGAACAATTAGCTCTTCTGGCATGTTTTCAGTGGGGTGATTTTATTTAAGTGGGTCTTTTATGTGAACTTGAAAGCTGTGCTAGTTATTGAAGTAGAATTAAGTTTAAGAAGTCTCAATAGATCCAGAAATGAAAAGTGAAAATGCCATGATAAAGTGACCAGAGAGAGAGGGAGAAAATGAACTGTTGTTTTAAGCGCTTGAAATGTATTTTCTTATGTTTGCTGATACTCCTTATGGGTAAGTTTGGTTTTAGTACCACATCTAACTATTGCTGGGGCTCCTCAAAATGGGAGTTTCAAGAACTGCAGCAAGATGGAAGAGAATTATTTTTCTGGAGGAAATAATTTTATGTGGTACTTTTTTGTGTGGCCTTGGTGTTGCTGCAAAGCCTTTCAACAGCTTCTAGTAGGTTCTTTTAAATGCAAAAGGCAGTATTAACAGGCAAGCAAGTATCACTCTGGTTTTAAAATAGGATGTTACTTGAAACCTGTAGAAGGCAAAGGTTGCAGAAATTTGTTTGCTTCAGGACTTGTTTTGTATCAGCCTGTGTTTTGAGATGTGCTGTTCTTGATTCAAGGTAAGTGTAGTAAACTTTGTACCTGTTGAGAAGGTATAGAGACATAGAAAAAAACTCTTTAACCTCTCTTCTTGTTGTGATCTTTTACGTATTTGGTGGGGAAGATGACTTGGCTGGGGAGGTTTTCTTGGAAGTAGAAAATGTAACAGAGCAAGCTGGATTAAGAGGCGTTTGTAGGAGGGGAGTTTCGTTGTTGGTCGTTATTGGCCATGGGATAGCATAGGGGATGAACAGGAAAAATACTGGGTGTAGCGTGTGTATCACGGAAACAGAATTAGCTTTTTTCCCTAACTTGTGTAATCATTTAGACAAAATGTATATTCTGTAAAGAATGTGGTGGTATAGTTCTTTGATTTTATTTTTTTTAAAAGAAAAATAAATTCTCCTGAAGTCAGTTTTTAAGTCATAAACGACACACAGCTCAATTCCTTTCACCCATGAAGTTCTGGTAGATCTTGTATCCTGTGTGCTTTTTTTGGCAGACTCTTTATTTATACTTTTTAGAGTATGAAATAACAAAAAACCAAACTTTGCATTATGCTAAAATGGGACTTCCTTATGCCCTTTTCTTTTCCCTCCGCTGAAGTAAAGAGACTGTTTGTTTGTATTCTGAACTGTAATTCACCTTTGAAAGGAAATGAGTTTAGCTATTACCATACCCTCCTGCTTCATGTAAACTGCAGCTCTTGTGACTCTGCCATTAGAAGCTCTGCCTTACCAAGAGGAAAAGATTTTTGTTTATATTCTTTTGCCATAGAAAACAATTAGGGAACTTCTAATTACTTGTCGCATAATCTACCTTTTTGGGTTCAGTTTCCATTTTTTCCCTTCTCTGTGGTGCTCTGTGTTGGCTGCTGTCTGAACAGCTGTATCTTACTAACTAGGCACTTGGAAAGCTAATGCATCTTAGAAGTTTTTTCAGAACTATAAATGTCATTGTTTGCAACTTCAATCTAAAGTTTATGTGTAACTGAAAATAGGAGAGACACATGTGAAGATACAGTAATAGAAGGAAATTCTAATAATTTATAATGCAAACACATTAAGAATTTTAGGTTGTCTCATCTTCTTAAGTTTAACTTCAAGTTTACACAAGCAGTGTTTTCCCTGGTGATCACAGTTGCTATGTGCAAAAACACAGGAAAATTGAACTTCAGTTTTTAATTTGGGGGAAGCGTGATGAAGGCATGGTATGAAAAATGCTGAGTATTCTCATTAGATATTTCTCTATGGTTTGTGAACATTTTCTCATTGTTGCTGCTGTAGTAAAGGATGTCTCACATGTTGGTCTTGGTGAGCACAACCAGCTAGAGGTGTAGCACCTGTCTGAGAAGTAGATGTATAACATGGGTCAGATGTAAACTTAACTGCTCATTTCTAAACAGGTGTAGAATTTTTAATCTAACTTTAATGCCTATTGAGGAAGGGGCTGTGTGTTTAGCACATCTCTGTCTCTACTGTGCCTGGAAGAGTTGAGTCCTGACTCCAGGCTACTGTAACATGGATCTCCTTCAGAAGGTCATACAAGAGCCTATGTTTCAAATACTTACCTACCTTTCCTTTATCCTGTATTTTAATGTACTACAGCTACCATTTTTATTTGTCTTCACAAATGTATTAATGCACGTTTAAGGATTCTTTCTCATTCACAATTGTGTATTAACTGGTTGGTTTATCCAGAGATCATGTGCAAAGTTACAGTCTCTCCCCTCATGTCTTGTCTATTCTTTTATGGCATCTCATTGCAAAGCACTTTTACCTTCCAACTCTTCAAAGGTGTTTTAGAGTTTTGGCAGTATTTTTTTCAAAGTACATTTTAGTAGTCAGTCCATTAAAGCATGTTGAACACTGCTTTTCTGTGCTGGTTACTGAAGGCTTGGTTCAGATCTCACCAGAGTGGCTTCTGCACTTGGTACCTTGCTTTGGTTCGGTGTGTGCAGTATCCCTGCAGAATCACAGGGACTTGAAAGGGACACTTCAGGAAGGCATCTAATCTGTTTTCCCCCGAGGCAGGATCACCTTTAGGTGTAGCATTCCTGACTTGATGTTGCTTTGTCCGTTCCTAAAACCAGCCGGGGAATACACAGCTTCCCTGGGCAGTTTGCTGCAGTGTGTTACGGCTGCTACTGCTGAAAGGCCTCTCTGTGTCTCTTACAGAAACCCTCCTTTGCTTTGCTTTTAGTATGTTACTATTTCTCTAAACACTAAGAAATCTGGAAACTTCCTCAAAGTAAGCTTCTGTTTTGCTGGGTTTCTTATGGAGGATGTGAGATGTTTGGTTATATCTAGCTCTCGGAGAGTTCAACCCAGTATCCAATTAACGTTATGTGGGAAGAGTTGAGAGTAAATTATCTGGTTTTGTCGTTGTGTATACCTTAGAGCTAAAATAGGCCAGCCTGAGGTGTTTACACCTCTGTAAGAATCCAGAGTAATTAGTCACCTTTAATAGTCATTCCAAGGTTTACTGTGCTCAGATCAGAATCAAACCTATTGTGCTTTTTCCTCATCAAAGTGTAATGTGCATTTTATCAACAGAATTACAAGACTGATATAATCAATTCTCTGAGGAGGCCCATAAATGTATGTGATGTTTGTTTTTAAGGTAATGATTTACATGTAATTTTGATGCTATCTGATCACTAGTAGTTCCTTCCACAGGAAAGAGGACATGGACATTCTCCAATCAGGTGCCAATATTCTTTTAAAGATAGATTTGGAAGTATCTATGCTTTAGTTTTCAAATCTTTTTTAAAATATGTGAACCTTGGCACAGAGAAAACATAATTTTTTTTTGTAAATTTAAATGGGAGAGTCTGGCTTGATATAAAGGGAAAAAAAGTTTTGCCATGAAGACAGTCAAACTTTGGAGCACGTTGCCCAGAGATGATGTGAAATTTCCATCCTTGGGAGATGACAGCCCTAAGGGACCTGGCCTGAGTTCAGCATTGACCTTGCTTTGAGCAGGAGGCTGGACTTGATGATCGCCGGAGAACCCTTCCAAGCTGAATGACTCTGTGTTGTTGCTAGGCAATGTTACACAAAAACCTAGGAGTAAAGATTACCAGCTACAAAATGGTGCATGGTTTCTATGTCATGGCCTTACTGACCTACATGTAAGTTTTGCAAAGTGGCCAAATACAATGATTTATGAGCATTTTTACTTTTGGAGACTAAACTAGAGCATTTTTTCATCCATCCCCTTTTAAGAAAATAATCCTATCTTTTTTTTTTTTTGCTAGAAAACAGCTGGAATTTATTTGATGTGTTGCTTGCGTATGGATTTGTGCATTAGCAATCCTCCAGCACAAAAATGTTGAACTAGAAATCAGAAGCTCGAGACATTTGCTACTGACTTAGGATATGATCATGAGCATCGTGCTTCATCTCTCTCTCTGTTGCGTATTTGTAAAATAAAGATCATGGATATCAAGCTTTGCATAATGATTCTTGAGCATTACCAAACTGCTACATAATGGAGCAACAATGATTAAATAAGGTGCTTAAGTTGTGTTCACAGGCTAAATATCTGGTAACAGCAGCTCTCGTAAAAAAATCCATTTGCTTTAGTGGGGTTCCAGTACTTTTCCACTTCATTTTGAAATAATGACATTTATTATGACATTTATTCTTTAAATGGTAGCTTTAATATAGCCAGAAACTTTGACAAAGATTTATCAGTGTATATTGTTTAGATTATTATTAGTCTACATTTTTTTCTCGGTTCCAGATGTTTCATATGTCTGTCAAAGTAGTTCTTATTTTGTGATTATTAAAACAGTAACTATTATCCTATCAAAGAAACAAAGCTTAATAGTGGTAGCTTTCTGGCAATTTGTTTTCTGTGCTAGAAGGAAAACTAATGAAATAAAAATAAACTATTATTACAGTTTATTTCTTGCAAGGCATTTTACAATTGTTCGACGGTAAAAAGAGATTATCTGCTCTGTTCGTAATATTGCACTTGAATTTTATATGAGATGATGCAGAGACTTGTTTCAAGTTATTGGCCCAAATTTAAGTTTGCTTTGGGAGTTTGGCCTTCTTTAGTGTACAGGTCATGATCTGCGACAAATATAGCATCATCACTACTGATGCTATATTTAACTTCCCAGAAACGAAAGTGTGAAAACTCTGGAAGGAAAATTCCATCAGCTTTTGGAAAGCTATTTCCTTTAAAGAGTATGCAAACATTTGTAGTAAAACAGTGAAATTGTTTCTTAAATTAAAATAGAAATGCATTTGCTTTTGTCCTTTCACATGTGCTGATCTATCATCAGTACAGGAGCAGAAAGGAAATCTAAAGCTAAATTGGTTTGCTTTGGCTTTCTACACTTTTATTTTAGCTTGGCTACTTTTTAATACAAGGTAAACAAAATATGGCATAGTGATTGGCCTGCTATAAATACAAATACAGGGATTTATAAAGGCAGATCATGTTACAATGAAGCTGGAGAGGAATGTGAAGAATACACTGTAGACTTTTTAAATGTGTTTTTATGCTAGAAACATTATAATTCACTCTTTGTCACCAATCTATTAGCATTTTCTTTTTCATTTACATTCAAATGGGGGACAAATGTCCCCTGTTAATTTTTGTTAAAGCTAAAGTTGTTTAAAAGACTGAAAATTAGATTTAGGCTGAGATCATGAGTTTAAATCCTGGCTTCTTTTTGAAGAGCATATATAATGCCAACTCTCATCAACAAATCTTGAAAGGATCAATTCCATCTATTATGCAATAAGGTGAAGTTAATTTGTCCCCTAAAGCACTAAACTAACAGGGATTAAAAAACAAACAGAGTCAATGACCTCATTCCCTTGATGTGATCTCAATTAAATATACTTTTTTTCCGTGAGGGAAGTAGAGGAGTAAATTATTGCTTCCACAGTAAAAATAAACTTCCTAATCCAAAGGGAACATTTTCTTATTTACCCTTAATGTGTTGCATTTGAATTGCAGGGCGGTGAGATGAGCAGGGAATGCCTTGTGTTCGGAGTATGACCCAAACAACCGAAAATACCTGTTTCAATGGGATAAGTGAGAGGATATACTACAACCTTTTTTAATGAGATCCTGATAAGTCACACTGAAATGACTGGCTGAAATTAATCTGGAGAAATCAATGGGGATTTTAATTAGTGCTGTAGCTGTACCGTATTAGAATTTCTTTGAGGTCAGTGTAATGGTAATGTTACACTGACTGTTTGCCAATCTGCTCCACCTTTCTTCTTCAGTAAATGAGTTGGTGTTTTCCCATAATAAATTGGTGTAAAGTGCTCTCTAAGATAAGTTTTAATTAAATTCTTGTCTAGAAGTGGGCGTGTGATTTATTATGCAAAAAAATGAATGTAATCACTCTTAGAAATGCAAACGCCACTGTTTTGTGGTCATCTCTTCAGTGTATTTTTGAACTCTATCAGTCGTAAACCAATGCGTTTCAAGTTGTCTTTTGCACTCTACTAAGAAGGATCCACTAGTTCTGAAACTTAATATGCTGTTGTATTTCTGTAAGTGGGGTCCAGTCTCTCAGAAATGATCAGTGCCTTCATGTCCTTTAGTCTTGTCCGGTAGGGTTAGAGCATCGGATTATTTTGCAGCTTCTCAGGGGGGTACAGCTCAGTCATAGGTCCACTGGATTTTAGAGGTAGCTGAGGGGGCTGCAGTGAGGGCTGGGTGCTGCCCTCAGTGATGCTGTCATGGGGAATCAAAGTCGGGGACTTACCTCTGTATCAGGCAGATACCCCGAGACAGCACTCGCAGCCAGTCCGTGTGACAGCCATCTGCACAACATCCTGTGAATTCATACCAAGGCTAAATAAGTAATGTTTATAATAATATTATATGTATAATTATAATAATATTCAGCTGACAATGGATTTTAATACTTGAGAAAAGTTTTGATAAGCAGCAGGTTTTCTTCACTGTCTTTTTAGGATTAAAACCTAATGAGGGCACAGCTCTTAAAATTAGCACTTTGCATGTGCATCCTTGGTGGCAGGTCTCTGCCATGACATTTAGTTTTTCATCTGAAGTAACACTGCTTAATAGATAAGCTACTCATTTTCAGTCAGCAAAGGTTATTTATTTGTCATTTAACTTCAGACAAACAGGAGACTTTGTAGGAATCTGGAAGATAAGAGCATTTTGATGCTTTGATTTGAGCTAGCTGAGGTCTGGAATGTGTAATTATATGCAGAATATAATTTAAATGCTTTCTGTTTAATAACTATTAATTTCAGATTGTAAGGTTTGAGGTCATGATCAGGATATTCAATAAGTGTGCTGAATTTTATAGTATAAGAAATTTTTCATGTCATGGCAATTCTTGCCAAAAATGAGTTTGTAAGACGTATTATTTGGGTAATTATAATATTAGGATTGAGACTTAGGTAACTTTCATTTTAAGAATGTGATTTGCAGTACTGTACTTAAGTTACAATTTTGGATGACAGAACTGAAACAGATTTTTATTAATCCACTCAGTTTCTGAGGCCTTTAAGAGCTGCTGTGTCCATGTGATGATGTGATTGTACCTTCTGCCTGAAGTGGGCATGTCAAATGGGAACAGTGTGGGCAGAGACTTGTACAGTGAGGTTACTGGCTTCACCAACTGTAGCCTACATGCCCTGAGTCTCTTTTTGCCTCTCTGTGCTGCTTGGGTTCCTGCTATAATTTGATATAATGAGTATCTGTTTGGGATTTTTCTTACTTTCTTCTACGCTAGACTTTGCAATGGCTTATAAGTTACGGGAATAAATGTGTCTCCTGTATATGATGCGTGAGGCAGTTTGATCCTGTAGCAAATCCATGAATTAGGGAACACAGACACATAAATTTTATTCTCGCCTCTTCTACTAATGTGCTGATGCTTCTGGGTTTCTCATTTCATCCCTGACAGTTCTCCTTCTCATCTTTGACTTCTTTATGTAGAGTATTAGTATTGTATGCAGTTCCTGGAGCTACTTTGATCCATAAAAGTAGCAAAAAATTAATCTGCAGAAGGGTTTTTACAGGGTTTAAAAACCTTAACTCTAGTGGTATGTACAAAGGAGACTGTTTCTTATTGATGCTTTAAACTGTACTCTTGCTTGTGTTGCAGCTCTGGTTGTAAGCACTGCATCTGCTGGCTTTGCCATGGCTCCGGTCCCTTTTGACCTGACCTGTTTCGTGCTCGCCTCCCTCGGAACTGGACTGGCGTCCTGTGCTGCCAACTCCATCAATCAGGTTAGTCCATCTCTTCATCTGTACTGCAGACCGGTGTCATCCTGGCTTCTGAAATGCTGCCAATGGTTGGCGATGGCTGACTGGGAGTGGTGTGGTGGTGTGCCTTCAGCTGCTGCCTGAGCTCTGAGCCAAAGGAATACATGTCTGAGAATTAAAGTAGAGTTGCTAGGCATAGTGTGTTTATTCAGAATGGAGCTGATGAGGTTTTAAGCCTCCCAATAATCATGTTTATCTTGATAATACTGAGCCTGGGTCACTGAAAATGACATGGGAAGGACTGTGTAATTGGAGTGTAAGAATAGCCAGTGGGACTCCAGCCTTACGCGCTGGGTTCTTTGCTTGCGTTATTGTATGACCTTGTCGGATCTGCCTAAAGAATGGCTCGGGGTGCCTTTCCAAATGTCCGTAGTGGGACTCTGGTGGGGTTTGTGTGCTTCTGTTCAGGCTGGAATCAGGGTATCTCCTGCACATCTACAAAACGTACTGATAAACTCCATCATGTGGTAGCTGTTTCATGCTGGAGATGTTCCAGGTGCCTGGACTTGAGCTTTGTGGTGTGCATGAACATGCCTGGGGAGCTTGATGCTGCTCTCAGCTCTCCTGAGATCCAGCTGTGAAGCAAAGTTGCTGTTAGGCTCTTCCTGCATCCCAGAGGAGAGCCTAACTAGTGAACAGGTAACAAACACTTGTGGTGTTGGACAGAGTTACAATGCATAGTACCCACGGTCATTTTCAGTTGTAAATACAGCCTGGAAAAAGAAGTGGCAGTAGCAGCGTTGCCTTTGATAGCACTTTATGGTTTCAGCAGTCACTTGGGAGGTGGGGGAGGCTGAGTCCTGGGACCCCGGTAATGGAACAGGGCATGGAGATTTCCTGTGATTTACATCCTGGGGTCACCTTGACTGAGCTGGGCTCTTTGGTGTTTACACCTTGTAACACCTCAGTTGTAGGCACCTGATGTGCTTTTTGAGGTTGCACCGGTAAGCACACGTCTTGCTCAGGCTGAAGTAAGTACAGGTTTTACAGTTTGTTTTCGCTGAGCATAAAATTGGGGTAGGCAGCTAACTTTGTGTCTGTTTTCCTTGCAAAATGTGAAGGATGCTGCATGATTTTTAGTTGCTTGGAAATATTTAGGTAGCCAACCTAACCGGAAAACACTTATGTAGCCTTGAAAAATAATTTTAAGTCAGTCACACTATTTTCTAAAGTATACAATTGGCTGTCATGTACCTATTTTTCAAAGAAGTCTGGGTAGAAAAGCTGTCATGACTAAGGTGAAGCTTTCTTGGGTTTGATACAATGTTAGAGGTATACTTTTTTCTCCCCTTTTTTCCTTTACTACAGTTTTTTTAATATTAAAAATTCCTTTTGTGACTTATCAATCCTTTGAAATTGTTACTGTCATGTTTGCTTTCACCTTTGATGTGGATACTACAGGACTAAGAGGAGAATTAATTATTGCTTGTTTCGAGACTCCTGTGCAACTTGTCTTTCTTGAAATTTTGATAGATCTTCTGGAGATGATATTCACACACAAATAACTGGTTTTCTTTGTCTTCACCTTCCATGTATTGCTCAGTGTTGTATTTTATCTCAAAACTAGCCACTCTTTTAACTCCTAGAAGTCACTTTTTAAAATCTTGAGGTACTGTGGAGTATCAAGAATCCTATGCCATAGTTTGGAGTTTGGTACTTTTGAGGCTAGGATGGGAAAGGAAAGTTAGGAGTGCAGTAACTTTGTGCTTGGGCTCATAATTCATTGTTTACTCGCTGCTATCTCACCATAGGAACAGCTGTTAATATGCCCTTAAACAGAGGTTACTCCAGCCTCATGAAGTGTAAAATTGTCTTTTGCTGTATCAGCTGAAGGCTTTAAGTTCACACACTTGCTCATATTGAGCCGGTTGCCTGTGTAGACAGACCTTCAAGGCAACTACTTCTATTAAGGAAAATAAAGAAACAGAGTTTGTAACAAAGCGAAAGAAAAGAGCTGTGGTCTATGACCTTGTTTATCAATGGATCCTTTCAGTCGACGAGTGTCCCTTTCCTGGTGTTGCTGTGTCTGAATTGCCTGGGAATTTAGTTTTCCAGAAATACTTTAAGCTTGGGTATACGTCACGACCTTTGGGAAGGAGCACATTTGACTTGGAACTTCCTTTATTGCTACTTTGCTCTGTCCATTGCTCCCCATACACATCCTCTCCTCTGGCAGCTCATGACTCATGTTTCCCTTGTTGCTCCTTGCTGTCCCTTAAGGACCTTTTTATATGATAACCGTCTTTCCGTTTCCCATATTGCTATAAATCTGTACATCTTTAAGGGCAACTCATCTTTCCCACTCCTCATTTCCCTGATAAATCTGTATTCACGATTTACAATCCTCAAATATGTCGTGGGAAGGTAAAGTGTTGATTGTGTAAGATTCTTCCCCGTGATTTAGGACAGGATGTGAGGAGCCTGGTCCTGTGAAAATCTAATAGAGATTCTGTAATATTCATGGAAGTATTGACACAAACTTTTAACTGTTCAAATTCTGTGGTTTGGGAATTTTTTTTTCCTTTTCTTGAACACTTCATGTTAGCAATCTGGTAGTAGCTGGGGCCAGTTTGCCCCCATTGAATTAAGCTGAATTAGCTATTTAAGTTGAATTAACTACTGGGGAGGGAGCCAGGACTATTCTAAGTAACGTACAGAGACCAAGAAGTCGTGTTTTGTTTCTTTATGAAGTTGGTCTAAAATAATCTTTTAATTATCACTGCTTCTCTTGATTTCAGATGGTTGTGTGCCATAGCAAAAAAAAATAAAAATAAAAATTATGTAACTGCAAGAGCTGTGAAGTTGCAAAAATTTGAGTGGAGGTTCTTGCCCCGCTTTCACTGTCCTTAACAAGAAAGCAGTAATAAACAAATGTGAGTTGGCAACATTGTATTTTTCCATTGTTTATAGAAGCACTGAATGTTTATCAACAAAAGGTGTGTGTTTACAAACAAGCTTCACAATCCATAAATTATAGCTGTACTTTCTGATAGAAGTAGAAACAATGTGTTTTTATGACAGCCCTGTGAAACTGAATAAGTTTTTAAGAAGCTGATCCATTGTTGTTTGAAGATGGTGTTTGAAAATATAGACAAAAAGTACTTGAGCATGGGCTTGCATTAGGGGGAAATGTGGTGCCTGTTCTACAGCAAGGTCATTCTAGAAACATTAGTGTAGAAAATGTCAAGAGAAGTATCTTGGAATAATTTATGTTAGACAGTAGTTTGAGAGAAACGGAATCTCTCAGGCTGGTGGAAAATGTTATGAATTCTGGGGATCTGGATAAATATCGGAGGGTCCTTGGGTTTTCCTGCAGCGTGTGTTGGGTCTGTGGGCTATAAGGGAGTGAACTCCTGCTGGAAGGTGCCAAAGAAAAGATACTGTTTTATTTCTCTTGTCCTCTACCAGCAGTTCTGCCTCTGCCTCACTCCTTCGTATCACAATACTTCAGAGTTATACTTCACACCTAATCTAGCATTTTAGTGGCGTGCTAAGCCAGTGGTCCCTGGTTCTCTTCCACATCACGCAACACTGCGTTATATCCTTTAGCCCTTCAGTATTGTACTACAACATGTCACCACTTTTCAGTCCCACCTGCTAAAACTGCTTTCCTCTTTTTTTTTTTCTTTCTCTTTTTTTTCTAATGGCGGTCTTTCTTTTTTCCGTCATTGAAGTAACTTAAAATTATTTTGGACAGGTGTTCTTTATTGGTGTTCCATTTTTTCAAAATAATATTTTACAGTGGGTTTTAATTTAAAAAAAATAAAGTCATTTAATGCATATACCAAGGAATAAACTGAGACACATTTTTACTGTAACATTACTAAGCTAGCCGAAACCACTGGAAAATCTCATTATAAGAGATCAGTCTTGTTAATTGTAGTTATGGTAAGGAAATGGAAATTTGTTCTGAGGTTTTATCTTGTAAACACTGTGTGTTAATCTTGAATAAAACAAATAACTATTCCTCGCGTATCGCTTCTTTTATACTGTCCACTTTCCTGACTCTTTCACTGTTGTATATTGGTATGGATACACAAGAAGGCATTTTACCTTAGTTATTTCTTACAAGTGACAAAAAGGGATAATTAAAACATTGGTTTTCTGCTTGGTGAAGACCAGTTTTGTAACTGTTTTCCCATACTGTACTCACGCTGTCATAGAAATGGAGTGGAAGAAAATGATATTAAGTTAGTTGATGATCTTTTGCTTTTTTGTAGCTCTGGTTTTTGATGATTTTTGAAAGCTGACTCAAGTTTCAAGGAGTAGAGTCTTACATTTATATTATGGAGAAAACATGTCATTTTTGAGACTTCTAAGGTACTAGCCTCTGATTTATGGAGAAGGAGATAAAACATGAAGAGATGTTTACAACACAATACACGGCATTAAAATGTTAAAGGAATCACATGCACATTTTATATGTCAAGTACATTCTTCTGTAACTGCAGCACTGTTAAAGAGTGGGAGAGAGCTATAAAGATGAAAGCAGGATGTTTAAAATGGTTTGAATTTAGTAACCGAGAGGTAAAATTATGTGGTTGGATTTGACTGATGGTACCTTGCAAAGGAAGCAGACTGGACTGAATATCTTGGCTGAAGTTAGAGAGCAGTAAATAAGAAATACAGTAAATATGTTAACCAGAATGAGAGAACAAATGTAAGCCCAGTTGACATCCCCATCCCTTCAGGGTCTGATCTGATGGCTCTGTTTTGCTCTTAATGTCATCCTCTCTTGACAGTGATGATCCCTTAGAAGTGTAGCTGTAATGGGTGGAAAGGAGGGGTTTAGTGTTAAAATAATGGAGTGAAATTCAGGATCTGAGCTCAGTTGCCAGCCTGTGGACCCTGTGTGTGATCTTTTGTATTAAGACAAACTGTGATGGTCATTTGGATACTGCAGGGCACCAGGCTAAATAAAGTCAAAATAGAACAGCCTCTCCTCCAATTCTTAATCCACTTACAATCTCCACGCTGCCAGGATAGCTGTAGTCTTCACCTTGTATGGTATTTTACTGTTTTGTAATGACTTGATTGACCAGTACTCGCAAAACACCTTAAAAAAATGCTAAAAAATTAATAAGCCTACTTAGATAAGCAAATATTGCCCCATCTTCTGGAGAGAGGTTAAGTGGAGCTTACAAATACAGTCGTGTTTTGAAATCTTCATCATGCCTTCATTGCCTGTAGATGAAGCTGTGGCTCACTGTACTGATGGTCTGAAGTCAGCGTTTTTACAGTGGTTTTTGCAAATACGGGTTAATCAGCAATACTTGGACTCCAGGGAATAAAATGGGCATGTTGATCCAGTTCAGATACACAGTTCATACCACAGTGGCCAAGCAACAATGTCATCAGTTGGAGTCACACTGATGTGCTTATATTCCTGCGCTCAATCATAACGAGCTGGTGTTTGTTGTGTTGTAGTTCTTATAGTTTTATGAACTACTTGACATTTAAGGTCATGTAACAGGATGAAAGGAGTAGGAAGAAGTAAGTTTGAGGGTTTTTTTTAATTTCTAAGTAAATGTTATGAAAGAGTATGTGGTGCTTGTCAGAAATCCAACACCTTGTTCCTCTCTCAAGATATATTGGCTGTAACTGTTTAAGCTTGCTGGGCTGTTAAAAATTGTAATTCATTTTTTCAAGGGGGGGGACACACACGAAACAACATGAGGAATTAGTTATTGTGAACACCTGTGTTGTTGGGAGGAGGAGGGTGGTTGGGAGATGTTCCACCAGCTTCAATGGCGGAGCAGAGTCTTCTCATTATCAACTGCACATTTTGTTTCAGGATTGTCAAGCAGTGACAGTGATGAATTCCTGCGAATGAGATGCAGCATAAAAAAAATATAATTAAGTATTAACTCAACCCTGCTTTCTCCTGTTGCCCCCTGCCCCATCAAACAGCTTTTATGAGTGAGAAGGAACCTGAGAGGTTTGTATGTGGCTGGGTCCCACCGATCTTGTGATCACAGAGTTTTTTTGCTTGTATCTTCTTTTGTTTCTGCAAGTTTTACAGATAATTTTGGTTTAAGGTTGATCAGAGGCCCTGCAATGCTACTTGTTTCTCAGTTTCCGCATCTGAGAGGTGTTTAATGCAGCGGGTTAGATCATAGAAGTAAAAGTGGTTCACATTGGACTATTACACCCAAGTAAACTGTTAATTTTTCACAGATACAGAAAGCAATGTAAAGTGATATGACATTAGTAGTTGTATTCCTTTCAGAGTGTGCTGCTTTAGCTTCTGAGCGAATCTATAGACTCATAGAATCATTTGGGTTGGAAGGGACCCTTAACGGCCATCTAATCCAAACCCCCTGCCATGAGCAGGGGCACCTTCCACTAGACCACCTTGCTCCGAGCCCCATCCAACCTGGCCTTGAATGTTACCAGGGATGAGGCATCCACCACTCTCCGGGCAACCTGTGCCAGTGCTTCACCACCCTCATTGTAAAGAATTTCTTCCTAATATCTAGTCTAAATCTACCCTCTCTTAGTTTAAAACCTTTACCCCTTGTCCTATCACAACAGGCCCTGCTAAAAAGTCTGTCCCCATCTTTCTTATAAGCCCCCTTTAAGTATTGAAAGGCTGCAAGAAGGTCACCCTGGAGCCTTCTCTTCCCCAGGCTAAATGACCCCAACTCTCTCAGCCTGCCCTGACAGGAGAGGTGTCCCATCCCTCTGATCATTTTTGTGGCCTCCTCTGGACCCGTCCCAACAGGTCCGTGTCTGTCCTGTGCTGAGGACCCGAGAGCTGGATGCAGTACCGCAGGTGGGGTCTCACCAGAACAGAGCAGAGGGGCAGAATCTCCTCCCTTGACCTGCTGGCCATGAAAAAAATCTGTTGTAAGGAATCTGTTATAAGGATTGAAGCAATAGGGGGGAAAAAAAGCCCAAGGGTTAAACTAATGCGTAGAAAGTGGTGGTTAATGATAGATACTTGGATTATTGAAGAAGTGGAAAAGAAAAATAACAGGAGTTTGGCAGTCCCTCAGACCCCTTTCTTTTTATTTCCCAGTGAAGAAATACAGCACAAAAGAGAGAACAGCAACAGTTCTTTTTATATTTCCCCAAACTCAGCGTTGGTTTGATGTTATCTCACCATGCCTAAACTTTTCCTACCAAATAGGTGTTTTATTGAATGGCTGAAGGCATGTAGTGGGAACTTTTATTCTGATGCTAATGTTATTAATATGCTCTCATTCAGACACAAGCTGGAGGAGATGACCTGTCAGATCACCAGCCCATTGCCACTTGATGCAGGAGGTTTTTCTCCTCGAAGTTCTGTCTTGTCCACTTTTGAAAGCACTGAAATTTTATTTTATGTTTTGCTTCTTCCTCTAGCAGATTACTGCACTGCCGTGTTTGAATGAAAGAACTTGTTTTAAATGCCAACAAGATTCGCTCCCTACAGCATATTTGAAAAATCAGATAGTTGAATGATTACTTTAAGTGATTTAGAAAGAGCCTAAAATGACTTTCCAAGTTCTTGGGTTTCCAAATAAAAATATTTCATGCCTAGCTAATAGCACCTTTCCCTTCCTGCGTGCATCCTGAATGAGCCCGCTGGCAGGCGCTTACTCATTTCGGCTGGAAATGGAGAGCGAGTCAATCAGCCTGCACTCCTGCTTGTTCATTTGAGATTAACACCTGATGCATCTCTGTCTCTCTCTGAAGTCCCCTTTGTTTTGACTGAGCAGATTGCCTGCAGCAGGCGGCCTTGCCTTTCATCTGCCCCCCCCTCACCCCCCCACCCCGGGCGATCAAAAGATTGTCAGGAGTGGTTATTAAAACCTGGTGTTTGACTCTGGAGTACAGGACTGTCAGCGTTGGAGGCAGCCTGTGGTGTAATTTACAGTATATAATAAATATAAGAGAAGTGCAACACTGGAAGTCTATCTTGTGCTCTAAAGTGTGCTGATATATGTTGCTTTGATATTTTAACTGCTAGGCAACCTTCATTAGTGGTCATTGAAGATCATAACTTATGGCTCTGTCAGATTATTCGTAATTGCAACAGTTAGATCAAGTTAGCGTGTAGTGATCCTTGATATCGAGTAGGAATGACTCAGTTTGTGAAGATGTATTTCATGAGTGGTGAAAATGATGAGCACTAATGGGAACCAACCTCTGAAGGACCGATAAATTTTAATTGCAGAGATGGTCTTGGCAAAGCATAAGTTTTGACCTACAACTGAAACTTGATAAAGGATCTTGGAAAAATATTATGAATTAATGCATATCATTGTTGGAAGAAATTCTCTTTCCTCGTATGCATATTGTGTGAATATGGTACATAAAGAGTCTTCAAAAGAAAGTGAATAGCTTCCCTTAGCCCTAGAGGGAAGGGTACTTAAGTCTCAGTCACCAAAGTGTGGTGTTCAACAAAGACAATGAAAATAAATAAAACAGCACCCTTCTTTGCTACTTTGCCTCCCTCTGTGACATTCATTATTAGCATAAAGCTTCAGATTTTAGGGGAGTTAAAATCAAAATGTTTTGATTTGATTCCTTCTCACATGTTACATTTCATATGTATTAAAATTCAACGGAAAAACACAGAGTGAATAAAAAGCTATATTTAATGTTGTGCCCCTTCTTTATAGATCATTATGCTTCCTGATTTCATAAAGACCTTTTTTTTTTTTTTGTAGATGCACAAAATAAGCATGTCTCTTTGTTTGTTATTTAGTTAACAGGACAGTCAGTGTAAGTTCTCTCCCTGGTTGCATTTGTTGATGAGCAGCTTATGCTCTAAATGACCACCAGAAAGTGGGTAGGGTGGTAAAGCGGATTTTCTGGAGCAGATGTGGCTGCGGGGACTGCAGCCTCCTCCGCTGCCAGACCAGCGCAAGGGAAGCAGCCCTGCCGTCCTGTGCTTTCTTTCTTCCCCAGCTGAAACTATCTTTTCATCCACGTAGGCTTTGGTGATAGATACGGTCTGAGAGTGAATGCAGAGAAAATTCCTGTTGTTATTGTGAAATATCAGTCTGATGGACAGGAGCTTTCGGGTGGTCATTGCAGAAACCTCTTAACTTCTGTGCATACATGAATCCTCAAGACGATGCATTCTGATACTACAGGAAGTTTTGTGTCATTAGCACTGCGCTAAAAGGTTCTCTGGAAATACTGGGGGCAAGTGTGGTATGAGGAAAAGAAAGAAATAATTTACCAAATGATTCATCATCAGGAATACTTCAGTGGTGTGGGGTTCCCTTTAGATCCAATGCCAGATTTCCCTTGGAAACCCTGATCACAGGCAGAACAAAGGAATTTCAAAGGACTGAAATGATGGAATGTGGAGAGAGCACTAGACAAAAGGGAAAACCTAGTACTTAATAAGATTTATCTGGCCTTTTGATCCATAGGGGTATTGCCTTTCTAAGCTTAGAAAAGGAGAAGTGAAAATAACTAGTCAATATTTTTTTGGTGTCAGTCTTTAAATACATGTTTTGACACTTCCTAAACTGGGAATTTCTTCAAGAATGCAAGTATTACATTCTAACCTTATTAGATAATTAGTGAACTGTCATTTTCTTTTTGTAATTTAAATGGTGTTATATTTATCCCGTTTATTGCCTTGAGTTGGACACCTGACAGTTTCAAAAATAGCAATCCAGTACCTTGTATACTG
Source organism: Ibycter americanus (assembly GCA_035590275.1). Lineage (NCBI taxonomy): Eukaryota > Metazoa > Chordata > Aves > Falconiformes > Falconidae > Ibycter > Ibycter americanus. The sequence continues at coordinate 116,007,463 of JAVJGI010000001.1, forward strand.
TGCAGTACGAAAAATAACGAGTATGCGGTGAAGTATGACTCACAAGGGTTAAGGAAAATTATTTCCTGGTTCCCTGAAACAGCCTACCAATACCATTTCTTTAGGGAATAGCTCATTGAAACACAAACCCAGAGCATTCTAACAGTCCCTTTCCTTTTGAATTATTTTAGGGTTTTCTCTTCAAATTTCCATTGTTAAAAGAAGACCCTATGCGAATGCCATGAGTTCAGATTCTACTTTGTCTTCATAATGTTGGATAGGATTTATGTGCAGTAAAATGGAGTAAAAGTCCTCTTTAATTTTGCATGACTGTCATTGCTGTTAATACAAACTTTTACTCTGCTTCCTCTTTTTTACACGCTCCGGTTATCAACAACTGTGGCCGTGACGAGTGGACCCAGCTAGCAGAGCGCTGATCATGCTTTGCAGCTAGCGTTGGCAAAGGCAAGTAGGACTGGAGCAAGGACCTGTAATGTTTGTATGGGCCGCAAGACGTTAATTTACCTTACATGGCTTTTGACTTATTTTTCCCAAAGCTGCAAGATTTTACAGTAAAGCCTAGTGCGAAGTTGATTCTGCTGACCCGATCTGCCAGAACCCAGTAGCAGGTTTTGGGCAGGCAGGTGTCCTAAGGGAATTGTCTCTTTCTCTGTTGTAGTTGGAGTAGGGAGAAGGAAGAAGAGATACCTCTGGGTTAGAAGGAGAGGGATGAGGAGGGTCTTGGCACACCTTTTCCTGAGGGAAGGAACAATTTCTATGGAAGTTTTCTACTGAAAGTGGAAAGGATCGTTCTTGTGCAGTTGCTAGGACTGCTGCGACTGTGAGGTTGAAGAGATGCACTATTTTATTAATGGTGACACACTTTTTTTTTTTTTTCCCCCTAGGACTTTTCATGTGAGGAAGCCCCTGAGTAGCTATTTCAGGTTTCTATAGGGGTCTGATGTAAACAGATGCATATGTAGTGCGTATTTGGGTGAACGTCTCTGTAGTCCATGCAGTAGCTAATACTGGGAAGTATGATGACAGTGTAGTATGAAGTGCTTAATTATTTCAGCTCTTTCCTTGGTCGCATTTATCCTTTTTTGTTATTTTTGTATAGAATTTAACTGTCCTGGTAGTTTGGCACAGATGTCGCAGTGACATAATTCTTTTGATTTTTCCTTCAAACTCCATCAGTAGTTGTTGAAAAAGCACTTCCAGGATTGTCAGGGTAGCAGGTCACTGAGAGCATGATAAAGCATTCTCTGACGAAGTGATGCACCGATAGGTGGGTTTGGTTCCCATTTTAAAAACTCCCCATCATATGTAATAACAGTCAACTGCTCCTGTGTCAGTGCTATGGCATTTAAACATTAAATTTTTGAAGGCGCCGTAACAGGTCTTTGAAGTAGAGTCTGCAGATCACAGCAGATAGAAGTTACAGGGGATCCTTCCCTTCATGTCTATGGTGGTAGCACAGAATTTTATTATTTAATGTCTGTATTGCAATAGTGTCTTGAGAGTCCAATGATTTTCCAGAGTAAGAAGGTAATGATGTGTGTCCTGCCGAGTTTGCAATCTGGAAAGTTACAGAGTGTGAAAGTACGTGGGTCTGCCTTTAAAAACCAAAGCACTTCTCTGAGTTACATACTTCGTTTTTTAAAAGGAAGATTGAAAAGCGAGTTGATTAGTCTGTAGAAATCAAAGGAGGTAGTTATTGTCATGAGAGATGTAGTCTTGAATGGAAACAAGCTGCGTTAAGCATGTAAAAACTCAAGGACCATCCATCTTTTTTCTGGATATAACTGATCCTTGGAAGTGCTGGAGGAAATACTAAGATTTGTCAAAGCCTGTGTTTGTTGGTAAGGCTACTTACTAGTGTCAGCCTCGAGTTTACTGAAGATCAACACATGTCACATCCTAGAAGAAACAAGTGAGTCATTGAGAGTTGATTTATGCTGATTAAAAACCTTACACATAAAATGCTTTTTAATTTTTTGCTATATTTCTGCTTATGGATTGGGTTGGATGTTGCTCTAGGCGCTAGCAAGGTATGTTGCTTGATTCTTGGAAGCATGCCTATGCTATGCAAGAGGTTTCCAATACGTGATCTGCCTAATTTATGGTAGGATGAGCACACGTGGCATATGCAATATCCATGTTGCCAACCCATGGGGCATTTATCAGTTGTCCTAAAAAGATCTTTTCTACCCACAGTTGATGACCGTTGGATTTTTTGTTTTAAAATTTGTCATGCTTTAGGTAAATAGGCATCTGATACATTCCTTGGGAAGGTGTAAAATATATATATATTGCTCCACAATTCCTTGGATTCTGGTGGGAAACAGCCATCCAAATTGCACCAAAACTCAGCAGTATCCCCAGTGGGATTATAACACTAGTACGAATAGAAAGCTGTAGTAAATTCTTCTAAAAAAATTTTATTTGTAGTGTCGAATAGCCATTTACCACTAAGTGACTTTTTAAGAGGATTCTAAGCGTAAGCTGTTTAATGAACGAGTAAACCACAGCTCTGGGCAGTAATCCATTTCTTCTGGGTTTTATGAGATCTGTATGGAAACTGAAGGAGGAGGTTAGTTTTCAATACCAAAATCATTAGGTGCATCATCCAGATGAAAAAGCACAAGGCATGTTGGAAGTATCATTAAACTAGAACAAGAAATAAAATGGGACACGTGGATGGAAATGTAAGGGTTGTAGCTGCTTAATAATACTAGCTTTGACTTTAAACCAAATGTGTTTGCAAATCTCTGAGGTTTGGTATTCTCAGGTCACTAAAGGCTAACTCTGTCTGGATCTGTATAGATTATGTAAATTTTTGAAGTAAACCAGACTTCTAGAAGATGAAATTCTGTCCTAATAATCCTCCTTTTAAGGCTTCTTTCTTATTACAGTCAAGATTTATGTTGATGCTCCTAACAGAGACATGACAATCCGTTTTAACTTCAGAGTATCGTAAAGGTGATGGCATTTGAAAGCAGGCTGAATAGTTCAGCTTCAAACTCATTTTTATGTTCTGAAATTAGATACTTTTAGAAATAATAATCTTTTACAAGATGCATTAAGACTTAGAATGCCTTGTATTTATGAAAGGACAATAAAAGCAAAATATTATCTTTGAAGGGCATCCTTTAAAAAATGTTTATCTGAAATGGCCTGAGACAGCAAGGGAACTGAATTGGAAATAGAAAACAAAGTTGCAGTGAAGCGGAGAACTCTGCTGTGTTAGACCTGCTGCTTGTGCTAGTTGCAGCTCGATCCAGAAGCCTTTCTACCATCATTTTCAGCAGCTTCCCGACAGCGGGAGCGTGCGGGGCAGAGACAGCCCCTGGTTCATCCAGGCTCTCTCTGCTCAGTTAGGTTCTTCTCACTCTTGAGGAAAGTTCCCATTGGCTTGTGGATAAGTAGCAAGGCAGTGTCTGGAGGGGACGAACACAGAATATCACCTGGCAGAGTTTCAGCCATAGCAGGGAAATGTTGAACTACAATCTGCGTGTTGGGTTCACATTCTTCATCCTTGATTAAAGCCTTCAGAGCGAGGACCACTCCTGGTGGAAATCATTCATGCCTCCTGTGTAAGATAACGGTTGACTTTAACTCCCTCCTGATCTGGATGTTTCTGAAGTTTCTTTTGAAGTGGGGCCAAGAGGTGATGCGGAGGCTTATGAGCAGCACAGGTTTTGTAGGGAGAGTTGTAGTATTTTATTAGAAGTACTGCTAGAGTCGGAGAAAATGGATAACCTATAAAGCACAAACTTTCTTCAAGTTGTCATGCAGATGTGGTTCCATAGCTCTAGTCACATCTAGAGACTAGTCATCGGACTCTTTAAGAGCTGTTTTTATGCCAGGATTCTGTAAGAATAAATCAGTGGTATTAATACAATGCCATAATTAGTTTCCGAATAGCATGAAGTAGGTGACAGTGAGGCGGAGTGTGATGAAGGTCTGTAAAAGTGCAACTGGCAGGGAGAAGATGTTTAGGAAATGGTTATTTACTGTCTCTTGAAAACAAGAGTGACAGCTTTTAACAAAAGGCAAGTTAAAAAATGAGCAAAAGGAGTCTGTTCTTTGCGCCGTGTGCAGTTACAGTGAGACTGCTTGCTACAAGAGGTTTGGATAATAAGGGGTTTGGTGACGGTGCCTATGTCGTCTTTTACATCTTTGGGATTTGCTTTGTTTATTTTTTGGTTTTATTTTAGTTACTAACAAATTGAGTGACATTGACACATACGACTGAACATGAGATTTAAAACAGCAATCAAAAAACTCAGCAAGCCTCCTCCAACGAACTGCTACTGAACATTAAAGGAGCTGCACAGCAGATTGCTTTTCTATCGAAAAATCTGCCCTCTGGTTTCACTTGAGCCCCAAAAGCTGCTTTGCTTCTGTTGCTGTTGCTGCTAACCTTTTGTGCTTGGAGAGCTGTAACCTTTCTTTTTTTTAAGTCTGGATTTCACTGCAAGTGCTTGGATGGTTTTTTGTCTCTTCTGCTGCAGGTTGTGCAACCTCTGTGGGTTTTCTTGTGTTGAATACAAAGGTAGGGAAGGCTGATTTTAAATATTTGTCCCAATGAGAGAGATAAAAGAAACAGCCAAGTGCTTAACTGCTTTGGAATGAAACATATTTATCACAAGTGGCTCTTTGCATTGCTGGAGGATGTGAAGAAGTAGTGCTTGGGGGATGCTCTTGGAAGATCTGCCCTTTTCAGTGGGATCTGGAGCAGAACTATGAGTAGAAATGGTTGGTTACATCTGAAAGTAGGCTTTCTCCCTGTTTTCTGTTTAATTCTCTGTTACTGATGAGAGTATCAGATTTAAACCGTGCTTCAGGCAGTCATGGTAGACGTTTCTCCCTTGCTGCCTTGCCACTCTTTCCAAGAAGGTCTCTCCATAGGGGCCAAAATTGCAGAATATTTCCTTAAGCCACCCTCTCCAGAGATCAGCGTCTGTTCTGGTGCTGCTTTGGCGATACATATTTCCATGCGTAATTGTGGCTACCCGTAGCCTCCAAAAAACCCCTCAAATAAGTTATCCCATGACCTAGTCGCTGTGTACTGTTGCTGGCTTCAGATTTGCAGCCCCAATGCAGAAGACATTTTCTTGTGTGTCTCCAGAGCTGCTTCATCGGGTGTGGGGTTTTTTTAAATGCTTGTGAGTTATGTGCGAGTGTACTTCTGTAGGCGACAGTCGTTGTATTTCAGAAAGTGGCATTGATTGTGATAATGTAGCATACAGCTCCTCTTTGTGAAATTCAAGTCTTTTTAACACCACCACCTTCAAAGACAATAAAAATTCCAGTCTGCATTTATCTATTCCCATGTGAGGAGTTACTGCAGTGTATATTGTATCATTCCATGTGAAATTCTTCTGCTTAATAGTCTCATTTATACACAGTTGTCTGAGGTCAGTTTTCCATTTTGCAGTTGTCAAACAGCTGTCAAATTAAGAGACCAGATCCCAAAGTTCATTTACATTTTATGCCATTCTTTGGGTGCCTGTTTCATATCTTAATATAACTAATGATTTATCTACATATCTTAGTCTTCTTTCTGCACTTGTTTTTCACAGATGTTCACATCCTCTCGCTTTTCAAGAGCAGACCTTAAAATAAAACTTCTGTAACTTTTTGTTGTTGTTGTTGTTGAGGCTTTTCATTAGACAGCTAAAGGTAGTCAGTACTGTATTTTCAGTTCAGGCATTATAAATGAAAATCCTCATAAACTGTAATTTGAATTTTGAATTGGAAAACAATAGTGAAAAAGTTTTGCAATGTGTTGCTAGAAATTACAAAAGAGAAAATCTCATTTTCATTCATTTATCGTTGGTTTTGGTTAATAATTGGCCTAGCTATTGATTTCCCCCTTTAACTTTTGATTTCTTGTTCTTCAATAGGAAAACAAAACTAAAAAGGGCTTTGTTCACAAATCATCTTTGTAGTAAAATGTATTAATTTTTCATCCTCAGGAATATCAAAGGCTATCACATGAGTGAGAACACAGAGACTAAATTGAATGCTATTTGTGGTTTTGTAGTATGATAATTCTTACGTCGCTGAGTTCCAAACGTAAATATATATGGTGAAGATTTAGGAATTGGCTTTTTTTTTTTTTCCCAATGGTGTAATGATCAAAGGAATATCTCTATACATGCCATTGATGTCTTACTACAAAGTACTTAAATAGCCTGAGGTAGCCATCTACTTTATAAAAATTCCTTAAAGACAGGTAGGACCCTTGGTTGTTAAATGTATACTTTTGAGTTGGGTGTATTTTCAGGGGAGGAAGGCAAGAGAGATACTATTACAGGCCTCAGCAGTTCTCTGTAGCGCTGAGCTGTAAAAGGCTGTTTAAAAAGTAGCCTTAAATTATGGTCACTGGGGGAAGTTTGTCTAGGGTATGCTGTGCCAGAAAACGTTTCTGTGCCATTTCAACGTCATTCACTAACTGGTTCAAGAAGTGTAATTTAATTAACCCTTTCCAGGTTTTGGGGGGGGAAATTCTGGGTTTTACATCCGTATTTGTAGCCTCTTTACGTTCTGGGAAGAGGCAGTTTAGAGACTATCAATGCCCCTTTTTGCCAGTTGCTTAAAGACCCTATGCTTTCCTGAGTAAAGGGAAACAATATCCTTGCTATTTGCTGCATTTCATAGGCATTTCATAGGCAATTATTAGTCTTTTCGGTTGATGGGATCCGCATTGGGATTGTAATAAAACACAAGTCAATGTGAAATTGGATGCAGACTAGGAGAGCAGATAAAACCAAGTGAAAATTAATGACAGATGTAAAAGTTATTGGTAATAACGTAGTCATCTTTTTACAATCTTTTTCCAAACTATATTTTTATTTCAGCAGATGTCACTTGAAATCTTCAGAGTAAATAATCTCTTTGATTTTGATTATGATCTTGAATACTGAAAGTAGCTTAATTGTAATGGGTTCTGACTTATTTATGAATACATTTTTACGTTTGAGGGCTGGCACACAGATTCCAGGCTGCTGAGTTGTTCAAAATGGTCAGATGTAGAGTGCTCCAGTCGATGTCTTTAAGTCTATTTTTATGGCTTGAGATGTCACTAGCATTAACTCCAGGGTCTGCAGAGCATCCCTGAAGCTGAGGATCTGTTACTGTCACAGGTGGGACATGAGGAGAGGTGGGGCTGGTTTGCTCAACATCCCCTAAAAAAAATGTGGTAAAGCACCAGTTTTCAGTGCTTGTTCAGCGCTGAGCATAAACAGCACTTCTATAAGCAACTGAAAAAAGCCTTCCCCACTCAGTTTAAATCATAAGCAAGCTTTACTTAGTTTCTCACGTAAGGAAGACCATCCCAGGTCAGCCCAAAGGGCTGTCTGATGCAGTGATTCTCTTCAGCAGGATTCATTGATGCCCTTCCTGCCTCAGACCCACTGGGTCATGGGACCTCCTCATTAATCTCTTCCTGGCCCTGTTGGCCATCAGAGCACTGGGAGAAGGATGCCTGATGTGGGAAGTCCCGGGAGCTGAGACCTTCTTCTCGTTGTCCATGGAGCATGACTGGGCAGCAGCCGGCAGCTCCCTGGGTGCCTGCAACCATGGTGGGCACTCCTGGAGAAGGCTGGTCAGTGCCTCCAGTGCTTCTCCATTGCGGCACTGCTGAGTTTCGTTCTCCTTCTCATTATCCCTTGAGCTCTCCCCTCCACACTGGTTTAGAGTGGAGATGGAAAAGGTTATTTTGCTTCAGTAGGTGCAAAGGTATATGACAGTAGATACTGAAGGTTAACATGAGCACAGGCATGAGGGCATACGTCTGCAGAAGAGTCTCCAGCATGTTGTGTGTCAGGGACTCATTGAAACCATCATGGTGTCTTTGTATCTGTGAAAATGTTCCTCCATGAATTTGTCCAATTTCCCTTTTTAGCACAGGGAGAGGCAATGACCACTCATCTCCCTGTTGGTTTTCCATGCCATTTATGGTTTTATAGACATCTTTCATACTCTCTCTCGCTTGCTCTTTTCCAGGCTGAAGAAACCTACTCCGTCTTGGTTCTCCTATATGGAAGCTGTTCTGTACCTGTGGTTGCCTTTGTCTTGTCTTTGCTAGGTTTGTGAGCTCCTTTTTGAGAAAGGGGGGCCCAAACTTCATCCCCTGAGGGTAGAGACAGGGATACAGAAGGGATTTATACAGCGGCCATGTGTGTGCAGGGCAGCAGCCCTCCCCCAGCAGGCACGTGCATGTGTACGCACAGGCACAGACTTTGTTAGGGAGTAGAACTGAGAACAGCAAATTAGATTAATCAAGTCCTTAACATAATTAAAATTAAATGAGACCTCTTGGGACAGTAATCAACCACCGCAATCAACTGTCTCTGGTACAGTGCCTCTAGCTTTTGCTTTTCTTTTCTTTTTAAAATAATTTCTGAATAGTGACTGACTTTTTCACAAACCTATCTATTCCTTCCCCGTGGTGCCCTTTCTAAGGGAAAGTAGCTCAGAGCTGATTGGTTTCTTTTCCATGAGTAACATAATATTTACATTTATCCATACATACTGGCCTCTGCCTCTCATTCGATATTGACTTGCCTGGTATTTTACAGTACTTCTGCAATTCTTCACTCTCAGCTTCAACCCTTAAAGGTCCGAACAGCTTGCTAGGAAAGCCAAGTGGTCTGTCCACCTGAGCACATCTTGTTCTTGGCTGAAATAAGATCTTGAGATCTTACTATTGTGAAGTGTTAACCGTCTTTCCAAGGTAGAATTACCCTGTTTTGAAGTGTTGAGCTGTTGTTATAAAGGGAGGGTCACTGCAACCACCACTGTCTCCTGTTCATGCTAAGAAAAAGAAGTAGCATCTTTTGAAAGGGATGCCATAGACCTGTCATCCAGGACAGGACTGCTGACAGTGCCCGTCAGCCTGATGCAGGTGCTTGTAGTCCAGTGAGACCTTTCAGTCCGTGACGGAAAACTGATCTCAGTAAGATCCCTGTTCTTAGCTGTTCCTGTTGGTTTGCTCGTGTGAGTCCCAGCTAAACAGGCTGGGAACCCCATTTGGAGGGCCCTGAATTTCTTCTGCATCGCAGAGACATTTAGGAACATTGTTCAAACCTGTAGTTTTTGCATTAGGAACTGTGTATTTGAAAGTTAGGTGCGTTACACACTTAGATACCCTACCTTCTCGATGTGGGGATGTCAGTAAGGGGTCTGATTTACATATGTTAAGCATGTGCAGTTTGTGCTGAGCTTAAGCAGAGCCAGCAGGGAGCTGCAAGCCCCAGTCTGCTGCAGAAGACACAGATCACTTTGAGCAGCGTTACCCTAACGAGAGTGCTCCATGCTTTTGCTGCTCAAATTACTGAAGTGTTGAGTTTGACACATGGGAATATTGGTTTTTCTTTCTTTCTTTTTTTTTTTTAACTGCTGTCATGAAGTCAGAAGATGTTCAACTGCACTGTGGACGGAGGGAGGCTCTGAAGACTTCAGCGTGGCGATTTCAAGGTTAACCCATCATCTAAGGGATCCAAAATTTACTCCATGTGTCTTGCTAGAAGGGTGGCTTCTGCTGCTGCTATCAGACTTTCTCTCAAGTTGCTGCAGTCTTTTTCTTTGTCATTAGTGCCCGTTCTGGAATGTTTTCTTAATTTGGTGGAGGAAATGCATATATGCTTTAGCTGCCTTCCAGACTGCCACTGCACTCGCCCTGTCTTTCTCGCCAGCGTGCTGACTTTTCTCATTAGGCTCAAAAGAGAAAGTGCCTCCTCCCCTGCCCCAGCCCAGCTGAGCAGCTGCATCTGTTTCAGATCTGGAGGATCACTGGACTGCTCAGAAACTTGTCCCTTTTTTCCTTCCCCCC
>JAVJGI010000001.1:116017661-116087492 GCA_035590275.1 Ibycter americanus
AAAGAGTATACATTAGTGACCAGCTGCCAGAGCAAAAATAGTTAATGCGTCAAAAAAGTTTATACATGTTAGATAGACTGGCTTTATTTGTTCTGGTTAATTACTGAAATTAAAGCTATTAGAAGGGCAGGAAGATTTTCTCTCAGGTTTTGAATGGTTTGGCCCTGGAAAACCTGAAAATGTATAGTACAAACTGGATGCTGATAAATTATTTTTGCACAGATCATAAAATTAATAGTACAATTTCTATAAAAAGGCATAAATTAGAGTATTTAAATGTTATTTTTATGGTATATTAGGTGGAATTATTTTATTGTAAATGGTTTATTTCAAGGAAACTGTGAAATTGATAAATAAATCTACTCTGTTCCAGTGCTAAACACGTGAAATGTAATCTTCTTGAGTTTTACATCCGCAGGCCAGCGTCCTTGTGTTTGCAGTAGGATGTAGGTGCTACTAATGTGTGTAACAGGTGCATGTAATTTAACTGTAGAACTAGTCAAAATACCTTTAATCAGTTAATGTTAAGTCAAACCATATGGGTCCACAGCTCCTTTTCTCCTGCTATCCAATCGGCCACGCTCGGTGCTTTTGTGGATCAGCGTCCTGGAGGACCCAGCAGTGGGATGTAGAAAAGACCTGGCTGCTGAAATTGTAATCTTTCCGCTCCAAAGTAACAGCTGCAGGTAGTGTAAGTGCACGATGGCCTGTTTTGACTGTTCTCCATTTATATATAGGTCAGTTTGGGAGATTGCAGGGTTTTGTGCGACGCCCCAAGGAGCACAGACATGGAATTGTGTGTTTATGGGATCGAAGAGCCATTAAAGATGCATCAGCCTGTGTTAGAAATGTAATGGAGGCTCGAATGCGGAGAGAATAGGGTGCTCGTCTGGTCGATAGCTTTCAGCACTGAGTCTTCTGTGATATTTTAAAACAGATGCAGTGAAAACAAAGCATATATATCATGGAGAGATGGAAATGCTCACTGTACAGGGTTTTCCTGCAGTGGCTGATGCAAAAATATTTGGAAATGCGTAACAACCAGAGAGCAACTTCACTGCTATCCAAGGCATGAAAATGTTTTTATGCATATAAACAGCAAGTTCCTTTCTTGTTCTGGAATATTAGTTCTACCGAAGACCACTTGAACTAGGACAGAAACAGATTTGCTGGTAGACTGGAGTAGCACGAGCATCCAACAACACTGGTACCATCTACTGAGTAGTAAGTGTTTTCAGTTTGTCTTCTTGTAATCTGTGGATTTCTGCTTTAAATTGTTGGCAAGTATTTCATTTTTCAGATACTGTATTCTGCATATATACTCCCTGTTAGCTGACACTGCTGAAGGACAGTTATTTCATGGGGTTTGTCTTTCTGGGTGGTCCTCCCAAGGCCGTAATCAACGTACACACGGTGTATCTTGTCAGCGCAGGGCTCAGCACCACAGATTTGTCTTGTAAGATAGCACCAGCCAGAGTGTGCTGTCTGAGGATCTGTTCAAGGATCTTGTCTACAATTAATAAAACTAACTTTTGAAGCTATCTTTTTCTTTCATTGTATTAAAACAATTCAGAACGTCAAGTTTTCACTTTGAAGTTGAATTTCAAGTTCATCAGCTCTGCTAGTGGCCTACATTTCTGCAGATCACAGCTTCAAAAATCAGATGATAAATTTATTCTGAGACATTTGTAGGATTTTCTTTCTTGAAAGCTAGCCTTAATTAACATTTAGCTTCATCTTTAGAGTCACTTCAGCAATTGATTGCAAGCAAATGCACACAAAGTTCCTTTGACAGATATTTAAAATAGCCATGGCAGTAAGCATACCATTAAATACCAGAATACTGTAAAAATTACTTTCAAGGCAGATTTTGTACATTTTTTTTAACCTTGTACTTAAAGTAAATATCTTCAAGTCATTAATTTAATGACTTACTCTTTCTTCTGCTGATACAGTATAAAAAACAAATGCTGACTACTGTTATTAAACTATTTTTAAAAGAACTAACTTGTGAAGGTAGAAAAAATACACTAACACACACTTAGGAGCTAGGCAGAGTCTAAGATATCCATAACCACATAATATTTTAGATGAAAAAAAATTACAGGAAAATAGTTTTTGTTGTTGCTTGTAATAGTAAAGAGGGGAAAAAAACCCAACAAAACCCCCCACCAGAGAACAAGGCAGAGCTGTACTAGTAGGGTGTATGTGTAAGAGTATTGGCATCTCTTTTATGCCACTGGTGAAAAGATTTCATCTTTATTCTCTGCTCTCTGAGAAGACTTCAAATCTAATGTTCTGGGTAGCAGAAGACATCCGCTCTACTTTCAGCTTTTAAAATACACGTCAGCACTTAAGTTGGGTAGACAGCAGCACTAATCATATTAAGCACAGTCTCCAGACTCCCGGCGAATGCATAATTAATACATTGTTTTAGAGGTGCGGGGACAGGGGCGAAGGGCAGGGGCTGCGTGCATAGCCCGTGTGCTCGCGGGAGCCTGGAGCTCGGCGGTCCGGGACACCGCCGCTCCCTCTGCTCGCTAAATCTTGTTTGTTACACCTCAAGCAGGAGCCAAGCCATCAAACAGCCTCCATTCAAATGTTTGCCACGTAGAGCTCTCGCTGGGATAGTAAATGCTAATTCAGTGTCAATTAGAAAAATGCCTGTAACGGGGTGCTGCAGTTAATAAGAGGTGCTTCTGTTGATTCATTGCTGGGATGTGGGGTTTTTTTTCCTGCTCCCTGTATTTTGTGCATCTCGCACCACTTTTTTTTTTAATTATTTTATTTTAAGCAATTTGAGTATTTAATCTCCATTTCAGACATTATTCCAAAGTTTACTTTATGCCAGTACACCTTTCAATCACGTAATGCAGTAAATTGTTGAATGCCTTCTGTTTAACCATTAAATGCCGTTGCCAGTACAACCCCTGTGTTTGAGCATTTATGGTTGTTTTTTGAAATTAGAATTTAATATTACAGGACTGAGTGTTAGAAATGTGTGGCAAACTATGCCACATAAACATATGCATTCTTTACTGACAAATCTACTCCAATCAAAAGTGAATCCTGATTTAAACTTGCATTGCCACCTTAACTTTGAAAATGTGTAAAATGTATATTGCAGATATGTAGTGTGGTCTGGCTTTTTGTTGGTTTTATTATATTTTTTTTTTACATTCTTGTGAAAACATTGTTTCTCCAAGTTAGCCATGTGTTAACCTCAAAAATGTTAGTTTTATGGGTAGTGTTGCCCTCATAAAACAAAAATGAATGGATAACACTTTAAAGAAGTCTGCATAGGAAAAGGAGTTTGAAATAACATTCTGCTCTGACTTTCTTGACTAATTTAAACTACTGTTATATTTTTGGTTAAAGGTTAATGTTCCTTTAATTGGCCTTTTAATCGTACATCTGTGTTTGGTTGTTGGGGGGTGGGTGTGTGTGTGTATCACATTGAACAACATGCCCTTAGCGTTCGCGTTTTTTCCTAGTAATCTCGGGGGATTCTTCGTCTTTTTCTGAAGCGTGCTATCTGAACTAATTGCCTCGTGCCTTGAACAGCTTTCTGCCAAAACTGTGATAATATTTTAGGATCAACATTAGGTAAATTCTAGCGTTGACTCTTAGGTATTTTGAATAGCAGCATGTCTGAGCTTTCAGATGCTCTTTGGAGTGCTTTGGAGGAGGGGGGAGAAAGAAACTGTTTAGCAAAACAAGATCTTAACAAAAAAGTTAGACTATATTTTTAATTATATAATGTACAAGTTCTAAGGAAATGATTGATTTCTTGATATTTGAAGTTTATTTATGCCTTGTGCAGTACTGGGCTCCATTCTCTTGCATGAGCTAGTCAGTTAGTTCATTGTATTTGTATTTTCTTTAGCTGAAGTCTGCTTGGACTGAAATCAATGGTAGATTTTACGCTGTCTTTAACAGGAGTAGGATTTATCCTACAGAGCTAAATATGAATATTGTTACGTACTACTAGAAAACAGGAGGGCAGTGAACCTCAAAAGGAGACATCTCATAGTGAAAGCATATTTCATTCATCCACCCATTGGCATCACTGCTAACATGGGAAAGTCTTTGATTTTATAATTGGAGTAATCAAAAGTGCTACGAGAGACAGTCAACTTAATTTGATTTTTTTTCCCTTTTTTTTTTAGATCTCTGAATACTGATGTGCTTGGTGCGTAGCCAATTTCGGTTTCCCGTTGAGAAGCATGTAGCTGCATTTTCCATTTGATTGTGTAGGTCTTTCTTACATTAGTAAGGGACAGAGAAATGTTGGAAAAGAAAGGAACCGTATTAGCAGGGAGTCTCAGTAACTTTGTAATGCCTGAAATAACTTCTAACTGACTTAATGCTATTTATTTGTTACGGAATAATAATTTCTCTGTAACATAATTAAAACATGAATTAAATCATTGTCTGTCCAAGAAGATGGAAAACTTGAGAAAACTGCGTGGTAATTGCCAGAAATAGGACTTTTAATTACAGAAAAGTATTTTGTGGTGCATGTATTTTTATGCCTAGTAAACACCAAGCGCTTTCTCATTTTGAAAACCTGAAGGGTTCTGCTTTATTTCAGAAATTTCCAATTTGCTTTATGCATATGCTCTGCATTTGTTATCTGAATAATGATACATTTATTCTAGTAAATATGGGGTTCTGTAAAATAAACAGTTTTCTTTAGTGCAGTAAATAATAACAATAAGAAAGATGCAAATGAAAGACCCACTCAAAAGCTCTTACCATTTTTATTCCCAGTAATATGGACATTACATCTGTGTGTTTGTGCGTGTATTTTATGCTCACAGATACGAAAAATTCACATTGCACTCCAGAATGACACAGGACTGTGATTTCATTCTACATATGTTTTCTGTCCACGTCACCAAGTGCCTGACAGTGGCTGTAAGTCCTGCTGTAGGTTAGTTTATTACCAATCCACTACTGTGTAGTGTCTGATTTTTCTGCAGTGCCAAAACAGCCTCCAGGAAGCCACATGAAAGTTCGGTTCCCCTTCCCACGAGTGTTCTTAATTTATTCCAAAGTCGCATTTCTAATAGTGGTCTAAGACTCCAGCGCTGTGTGTGGTTTTTAAATTATAGCACCAAACCACAAAGACAAAAAGCCCATAGCCCAGATTTTGCAGTTCCTGGATGTAAAGCTGACTGGCTTCCCCCATTTTCTGCTATGGAGAACTTTAAAAGGATTCTGTCAAAATAACTTAGGATCACAATCTAGGTTGTGGAGTGTGGTGGACTGAGAAATGATTTCCTGAATAGTTTGGAAATCTTGGTTAAATAAATGTTGTAAGACACTGGGGATTTTTTTTATTATTATTATTCTTCCCTATAACATAGTTCTAGCAAACGTTTGCAGAAGTGCACGTGCACCCTGGGCTGGGGGCTTGAGCTGCTCCCGGCGCTGAGCGGTTTTGTCCGTGCAATGGGCGTTTGCCCCTTTGGAGCTGGGAGGGTGTGCAGGTCGCGCTTGCAAAAACGGGATCTGGGCTGGTGCTTGTTTCCAACCCAGAAAACTGCCTTGGATCCAAAATCCAAAATGGGAAAAGCCAGTGTTTACAGCAGTGGGATCCAAAATCCAAACACCCCCTACACACACCGCCAGAAACGGTCTGCTCAGTATTTTATGGGGTTTTTTTTTTTCCCCCAATACATTTTTAAAACTAAAGGTATGTTTCACGATTGCTTTTTTGAAAATAGCAGTTGCTGTTTCAGGGAAAGCCTACTTTTCTTGCTTAAACTTCGTCTTGTGCTGCTGGAAACCCTCTGGATGCTGAAACAGGTAGCGTGGCTGTATTGTTGCAGCAAAGAGAAGTGGGAGTTGTTACCTGAGCAGAAGAACTTGGCACATGGGGCATAACACATATTCAGAAAACTCATCTGAAGATATTTTTTTTTTTTTTTAGTATTAAATTTCTTCTTATTAGTAAATTAATTTTAAAAGTGCTTTTTCCATATATACAGTGACTTGTTAGGACTGCTACTGTGAAAGCTGTTGCAGAGCTGCCCTGACCAGATGAACTTTCTTGTTCTCTTGCCGTTGTTGCTAACGCTGCGCCTGGCAGGGACAAGCAGCACGCTGCAACCCTGGGCCACACCGAAGGGTTTGGGCGAGGTGCATCTTCGTGATTTAAATCTCTGAGCGAGCACCAGAGGATGAAGTTCGTGAGCTGGCTGGGCTATAATCCCAAAGGCTGTTGACTTGCGGGGGGCGATGCCTGCGTCCCACCTCCCGCATGGGGCGGCGCAGCCAGGGTGCATGGCTGCAGCCCAGTTCTGCCCTACCTGGTGGTGGGCTGCGGGCTGCGGGTGGGATGTCAGCAGGGCAAGCTTCTGTGGGGAATTATCTTTGCTGTTGGTTGGTGTCAACTTTTATTTCAAGTTAACAATATTACCGCATGACACTTGCAAAGTTATATTTAGACCACACTGGCATATATTGTTTGCAAGACTTTATTTTTCTATTTTTAATTTATAAAGCGCTCATCTTCACATATGGCAACATTTTCTCATTTTCCACTAACGTAACATTTTTGACTGTTGTATAATACAGGATATTATGGATTACGTGTTTAGTCTGTACTTTTCACAAGAGCCAGCTATTTAGACAGGATTTCTGCACAGACTGTTTCTTGAATAGTTAATTTGAACAATCTTGGCATGTGTTTTTGAGTCTGCTGGGAGGGACAGAATAACAGCAAAACCTTAAATAAGAGGTAGCTACATGCAGAATGAAGTACATGGCTGCAAATTAACAACATTAATTATCAACTTCAGAAGAGAAGGTTCCTTCCTTTGTGCTCTGACTGATTTGTAAAGTTCATTTTCTTATGGGAGAGATAGTATTGTAATACGTAAAAGATGCACCTAAATATTTATCTTGTAGGCTGCTGTGGTTTTGCTTCTGCTGGATGCTCACTGGAATAGTTCTGAATTTTAGATGAGAGCTAGGTACTCCCTCAGATTTCTTAACAACAGCCATGGTGTAGGATTACAGAAAGAGCACCTTGTTTATATCCTTATTAAGCTCTTTTCTCTTACCAGTTCAGTTTATTAAATCCTCACGAGTTTTAATTTACAAATATTTAGGAATTCAGTTGTTTAATCACCGATGAGGAGAGGAGGAATTCTGAAAGATGGTTTAAAGGGGGTTTAAAGTTTGGGGCGGGATGTGCATGTCTATGTATCGTTAGAAGTCCATATGTGTGCTGTGTGAGCCTGGGTTCCCAGCTGAGGGCTTTGGTTGAACACATGTTCACCTTGCCCCCTGCAGGACCAGAGTGCTGCAGCCAGTTCATCCAGATTCCTTCATACCAGCTCTTCTAAAGTCATGGTCTAGACTGGAAAGAGAAATCACATTTGGAAAATAGTTCAGCTGGTAGGACTTTACGGCTCTGCAGGCAGAGCAGGTCAGGTTTGCCAGTGCAGCGGTGGGCAGGGGGTGAGGGCCAGCAGCACGGGGACCCCCTCCCCAGCCTGCTGCTTGGCCCTGGCCCTGCTGGGGTGGGTTTGGAGCCTCTCCCGACTTCTCACGTGAGGTGACAACATGAACTCTACCCACCTGTTTTACAAAGTGAGAATATTAAATAGCTTTATTTTTATTTCAGACTTTTCAAAACAACCTTGAAGTTTCATGAGCGTGGTTCACAACTGAAATCCAGAATGGCCAAGGATAGTTCTGAGACAAATCCTTTAGAAAATTTTGCAGTTTTAAGTAGCTATTACTATATTTTTCGGTTTTTTCTTTCTTTTTGCTTGCTTCCGCACCTTGGCTTGATGTCTCTGGGCTGTGGACAGTGGAACCTCTTTGTCTACTTTGGTGTAATTTCTAGTGAGAAAATCAAGCTGTTTATGGGAAAACTCTGCAGAGAGGGCGTGTAGGGAATGGTGAAGTTAATATTCATTTAGTTCACATTTTAATAATGACTTTGAGAATGAATTTGCTTCAAATTTTAAAGAACTTTATAAACTAAGTTCACACATTCCTGGCAAAGTGGCAATTATCTAGATATGTAGATAGGCTGACAAATGTTCCTAAGAATTAACTTTAAAAAAATGTGTGAATGTAAGTTACTTCTTTGGACAGGATGGCATTGTTACACTTTTAATTAATGTATAAGATGTGTCTTATAACTTAGAATGCTGTATGAAGACTTTAGGTTTTGACATCTTTAAAATAAACAGAAATCGCATTTAACCAGCCTCAGCTATATTCCATGTAAACGTATATTTTGAGAACAGACTTTGTTCTTCTCTAGCCATTGGCTGGGAGGTGTAGCCTGTTCTGAGGTCTTATGCTAAAGGCTTATAGGAATTAAGATTTTAGCACAAGGTGTCCTTCTGCTTTGAGCAGTCCTCCGGTGATAAACAAGCACAGGTCTTGTTTTTCCCCTTGATCAAGCAGGCGTGTCGAGATCAGTTAAGCGGAACTGCTGCTGAGCGGAGTTTTTAGCTTGCTGGCTTAATGCTGTCTGTCCATCTTCGATACCTGCACCAGCTGGGAGCCTTTTTAATACTCAGTCCGTGGTCCATTGAAAATTGGGGATGAAAATCCTGCTGGGCTTCAGGTGCCTTGGAGAGCATCTCCTTTGCCCTGCCCCATCCCGGAGGCATTGCTGTGTGCAGGAAAGCGTGAGCTGAAGTTTTCTGAGAGGGGTGTTGAAGAAGTGTTTCATGGCTCTTTGGCGAAGGAGATGAAAAGCCAGTGCCTCTCTCAGACGCTATTTCAGGGCTCTGCAGGGAGCCCGGTGTTGCTGTGTGTGCGGCACTGGTGCTTTCACCTCCAGAAAAGGGATGCTGCTGCACCTAGGAGGAGATCAGGTCTGCTTTTGTGGAACGCATTAGTGCTGTACATGGGTGGGTTTAAAAAACCCGACAAATTGAATACGCTGAAAAGCAGTACTGAAAATAATAGCCTGCAACTTAAGCAGTGGAAAGTCTGCTCTTGGTGATAGTTCAGTGGCTGAAGCTGTTCTGCGTTCCCAGGGTGTAAACTGGGTAGTGCCGAGGGACCTGCTCTGGTCTGCAGAGGGGAAGAGGGGTTTTTTTGTCATTCCAGAGGAAAAGGTGTGTCTAAAATCCAGGGAAGCATGCTCACCATCAACTAGCATTCGATAATTTGAAAGTTTAACCCTATACCTGGATAAAAGAGAAGAATTTGAATCACAGAGCTGCAGTGGTTTGTCAGCGAAAACATGCTCTTCACGGCTAGAGTAACGCACATCCATGCTTGAACCTCTGCAGGTTTAGGTACGAGTATTTTAATCACAGCTAATCTGCTGTTGTGCTTCAATTACTCTCCTTGGAAGCTCCTGTTAGTGGTCTGGAGTAACAAGGAGTTTTTTATTATCTCCATTCTCAGAGTAATACATTGATGACATTAAGTGGAGGCATTTTGAGTAATTCAGCTATTCAACAATATTTTTAATCACTGAAATCTCAGTTTTTGCAATCAATCCTCTTATCCTTGCTTTCCATTGGATTGATGTAGCTGTTACTTTGGGGACTGGAATTGGAGGAGTTATCTTTTGAGTAGACAAGTGATTGATTTTAGGCATTAGACATTCGCCGAGACATTATAAACATTTGCCTTTTCCTGCTTCTGCTTTGAAGTGACCTAAAGCTTTTGCCAAACAGGTTAGTTGCCTCAAAAAGTTACCAAAATCATCTTTATATTTTCTTTGAGATAATATTTTTAAAGGGGGGCGGCTGGGCAGTTTGCTGTACGGAGTAACCTTTCCTCTTCGCCATATGTGCACGACTCTCATTATACTTGTAGGAGAACTACATGTGCATCAAGGAGAAAAATAGGTCCCATGTGTCAGAGCTGTCAGGAATTTTTTCTTCCACTACATGGCTTTGCTTTCTTTCTACCTACAGGAACTTTGCAGTTTTTGCACCTTGTTATCCGCTGCCTGTCAAATGTCTCATTTTCTGATTCCTTATTCTCAGAGCTGCTGCGATGCTGCGAAGGTTTCGGGAAGATTTCTCAGCAGTGTTGTGTGTTGCTCTGAAAAACCTGCGCAACAACACAGAATTTCAGCTTTAATGGTAGGGAGAAGAGAAGTCAGTAACAAGCAAATACGGTGTTATTTTTATAATTTGGTCTCTCTGTTTCTAAAGTTGTGCACCTTTTTGATGCCTGTCTGATGTCTAATGTGTGCAGCAGAGCTTCTCTCCCCTCTCCCCTTTGTTTAAAAATGTGACACACAAAAATCTAAGCTATAAATAAAAATCATCACTCCTAGAATGTTTTAAAAGCTACTTAAAACATTAATATAAATAAAAACCAAGCTGGTGTTTATTCAGCATCTTTGTCCTCATAAGAACATTAGGAGCCTTTTCAGATATAATGTATTTATGTAGGCAAGCTAGAGATAACTTCCAAAAAAATGGTTGGCTTAGTCAGGATCTAGATTCAGTAGGAAAAATGAAGCTTGACGGCAGAGGAGAAATAGTCCCTGTGAGCGGAGGTTCAGTAAGTGCATTTTGTAATGCACAACATTTTAAATATTGTTTAAAATAAATGTGGATTAGTTTATGGCAAAGCTTTTTCCTTTATTGTCATTTTTCTCCATTTTGCGTAAAACTTTTATTAATCTGACAACTTTTCATATTTTTTTCTCTTGCTTTCTTTGCTTTTCTTTCTTTCTCTTTTCTTTGGGAAAGATAAAATAGGATTGGTTAAAAAAAATGTGGTATTTGTAATTGTTGGTGTTGACCTAGTTAGTTCACTAACTTTGGTTACTGGTCCTCTTCCCACTCAGGTGGCCTTGTTAGGCAAAAATGCAGTGGCTACTTCTAAAGTGTCTTCGTCTATTTTTGCTGATTTGACTTCAGATTTTTGGGAACCGGGCGATGGTCATGTAAGCTCCTTCTGTCTTTCAGCCGTTGGTATGATTGCCTATGGAGAAGTGAAACCACCATATTTTCAGTTAAAGCCACTGGGTGACTAGTAGAAGAATTGATCTCGATTGGGATGGGAGATAATAGAGAAAAATCTGTCCTTAATGGTGTTACCCAGTGTTTGGACTCCAGATACTGAGGGATGTGGCATAAGCTATTGTTTATTAAATGCCTACTGTGTTTTGAGCACTGCATTAGTGTGACTTAATCCTGCTTTTTATGTCTGTTTTAGTAATAAGCTTTCACACTTACTACTGAGCTTCAAAATCCTTTCAAAATGTAGCTGTAATTTTGTTGGGGAGGGCAGTGGAGGTCCTGCCTTTGGTGGCCAGCTTGTAGCGGCGGTACCTAGACCTGCACGTCTGCATGCTGCTGGCAGCGATGGTGCCCATTTTTATTGATAAATTGTTGCTAGATGAATGGAATAAATTAACCTCTGAATTTCTGTGAGTAATCAATGGTGGCACAGCTTTGCATTGTATAAACAGTCAGTATTCCTGGGCAAGGTGATGTTCTTTCAGCAGTAAGCAGGGTGAGTAGCAGAATTGTAGATGGTGAAATGGCTGAAGGAAATCAAGCTAACAGAAAAATCAATAAAATTTCTGGCCCTTAATTATTGCCTGCAGAGGTGAGGGGGTCAGCCTCTCTGTAATAGTGCTAATTGATACAGAGAGGGGCTGCATTAACATTTTGCAAGCAAGCTTTATTTAAAGTGAAGTAAATTTAACAGATTTTATGGAAACGCAGCAATTCCATACATATAAAAAATCTTTTTTTGTATGATACATAGTGTTTGAAGACTCTGTCTTTTAAATGTTGAGTACTTGTCAGGCAGCTAACAGCGGAGGGCAATCCTGCTGCCTACAGAAAACAACTCTGCTAGCTCATGCATGAGTGATTGCAGGACTGAGCCTCCATGTATTTAATATCTTTAAGCCACTGTTAGATTCCATCCATCTTTGGTGTTTTTTATCTAGAGGTTAAATATGTGTGTTACACACACACACACATGCTCTTATATATGAGATTTCGTTAGCAAATGCTTATTTGAAAAAAAAAAAAATCCTCTAATAAATGTCACATTGGCTGTGACATATAGAGGAAGGTGTATGTTGGGATGACGATGGCAGTCTATCATTTACATCGTCGGCTTTAATTCGGTGGCCACATATGAGCATAGTGATAAACAGGCTGATGGGTGCAGAGCGTGACTGCAGGAACAGTTGTACCGATGATGTGTAGCTAATGAGGCATCGTGGCTTTTACATCTTCTTAACACAGTGACCGTGTATTCCAAGTGAGTTTTTACTACCTGTAGTTTAGTCTGACATTTTATGAACACCTAGAGAGCCCGAAGTTATTTTCTCAGGTCTGATACCCAAAACTTGTGTAAGAAACTATATGATGAAAAAATGGCTTAAACTACCTTCCCAGTCCAGCTAGTATGAAATTAGTTTAATTAGTTTTCACTGACATAAAACTTAAAAATTATAGTTTGCATGTCTTACAGCAAAAAAGCCAGTGTTAACTTCAGCAATGCTTTTCCCTTCGTCTGTTTTTCTACTTCTCCCTTTTCTATTGAGGCACGGCTTAAGAAATTCGAGCAGGAAAGCACGGATGTGAGGGTGCACAAACGTGTTTACCTACCTCAGGGATATTTTTAAAATTTGTAATTTGGACTTGTGTCAATGAATTTTGAAAATCAGTGCAATTCAACCCAGAAATATTGTCAGATTACAAGTAAAATTCTTTTACTGGGGGAAAAATTACCACAGCTGTCTCTTCTAAACAGTGATTAAAAATTGGGAGGAGAGTTTAATTTTAAGACTTGGGTCCTTACAATGTACAAAGCCCCTTGAGATCAAGGCTGGAGTTTTTGTTGCCTGCAGTTGAATTGTTCGTCATGTAGCTTTAGATGAGTTAAATCAATATCTGAAATCCTATATTGCGGTGTAATTTAATTAGAATTTTAAATAATTTGGTCTAAATTATAATTCATTGTCAGTGCATTAATGTGTATGCGTTTATGAAAAAATTCTTGAACTGAAGATTCTTTAACTAAACCAAACCCTTTCTGTTCAGAAAGAGCTCTGCAAATTCAATTAGCTAACAGGATAATTTTGTTCTGTATCTTCTCTGTCAGCAACTTGCAACATTTCTCAAAAATTTGTGCAAATCTACCCTTCCTGTTAACATCTGCCACTTAACGTTTCACATGATCTGTTATGTTATAAATAATTTATTATATCTGTGTATTTTTATTTCACTGTAGCGATTATATGCAGGGATTATACTGGGAAGGTGCTATGTGGAGCAGAAGTGGAGGGGGATTTGTTTTCTAGGTTTTGTAATAGTGTTGTAGGCATAAATCCCAATCCAAAAGAGCTCAGTAGCGATCTGTTAATTAACTTTTGAACTAATATTTTAATTGGCGCTTGTTACCTTTGAATTCTTTTCTAAAAGATCATATATTATTGTTATCTTTTTGTTCCGCATCATTTCATTGGTGATCTGTAGCTGTTTCCCAGTTGGCTAAAAAAGAGCGTCTTAATGTTGAGGCTGCGGTGGTTTTCAGATATTATTTATTGCAATGATCAGTTTTTTTCTTTGGGGTGTTCCATGTTTAAGCTAATTGCTTTTTAGTTTGAAACCAAGGTTTAAAATTATTATGGTTCCTACAAATGAAAAATTTCATTCATCCTTTTCCCTTGCCTCATAAAACTATTTAAGAAACCACAAAGAGTTGGCCAGGAACTCCAAAATGATAAAATTCATTGCAAGATTAAAGAATTTATCCAAATCTACATGCTGATTTTTAATACTACTAAATTAGATCCACCTTTTTGTATTTACAAAGAGAACTCTCCTTACCCACCAAAGCCATTGCTGTAAATCACTTTCCGTCCGTCTGGCCAACACCTGATTGCACATGCTATCACCAGGAAGGTTTCAGCACTGTTCTTTATTATTTAATGATTGAAATACTTTTTTTACCTGCTCCCAAAGGCCAAAAGATTTATAATCCTTTGGGGGCCGGTGGAGCTGCAATATTTCCTTTCACAGTCGCTCCTACTCCAATGTGAATGGTACTTGCAGGGTAACTAATATTATTTCCTCCTCCTACACTTTCCTTTTCCTGAAGCCATCAGATAACCGTTTGTTTGTTCTTACGTGCTCTTGCAATGTGCTCTGCAACTACGGTTTCTGACTAACCAGATTCTCTTTCAGGTTTCACATGCTTCTTGTTTGGGGGGAATGCCGGGGGGGATTTGCTTTAGAGATCGTGCTCCCTCTTTATCCTAAAATCTTTGTTTCCTGTGCCTTGCTCTTTTGCAAAGGGCGTGTAGGAGAAAGCTGGCTGCAGTATCCTTGCAAAACTTCATGGAATAAAAAAAAAACATGCTAGGAAATTGTCCTTATATATGAGATTTTTTTAGTATATCACATGTGATATTGGAAATTTATGAGGCTTTCTTCACTGCAGTTGAAAATTGGGAATCTGATGAGCACAATAGTAGTTGTATTTTATTATTGTATTTAATGATATACCTACAGAGCTTTGCATTAAGTAATCTTCAGCGTTTGAATCAAATAATAGTGCTTTTTGCTCGGTACAGTTTCTGCAGATAATATGCTGGAAGTATTTACAGCAGTGGAATCCCTTACATTACTTAGCTTCTGGACACAATCATCAAATATTTTAGCAATCCTCTGAAGATTCATGTTGCTTAAGATCATGTGCTTTTTGCATTTTCTAAAGTCTTTCAAAATGAGAAAGAGAGAAGAGGAAAATGGAAAAAATATGAAGAAAAGTAATATAAACTTTGATGTTCAACTTTGAGATTACCTCTGGGAATGAAGTGTCATCTCTTGAAAAACCTTGTGAGATCAATAAAATTATGCAGACTTGAACATCATAGGTGAAGCATTTTAGGAAAATAAGTGCGAAAGAAATCTTTGCTTTGGCTGAACAATTGATGAGACTTTCCTTAAAATATCTTTAAATATAATACAACTGGTTGAACACAAAAATACATTATCCTTAAACTCAGATCACTTTGCATGCACATGAGTGCGTGTAAGACTGTGTGTAGCACTTCATTTCAGAATATAGGAAATCTTTTGTCTGTAATAAGGAAAAAAAATTCGACATCATATTACATGTTTTCATAAAGGAATGAGCTTTCACAAAAAGTAATTGTGAATTCGGTCAGTTTTTCCCTTCTGCATCGTTAGGAATCATTGTTATCAGAATCCAGAATCTCATATATTTGTCTGATACTGTTTTACCATTCTTTTTAGTTTAATTTCCAAACTCGTGAGCGGTAGTGCATATAATCCTCATTTATTTTTATTATTTTACCACTCTCAAAATCTGTTCTATTCTCCTGCTGTTCCACAAGCAGCTCTCCTTCCTTGCATGTCATGATGCAGATCCAACCAAAGCCTCGGTCTTGCAGCCTTTTTAAATTGATTTGGATTTGAAAAACTGGAGTTCTAAATATTGGTTTTTGTAATTGGATGACATAAAAAGCATAACTTATTAAAGAATTCCCTTCCTTATTTTGTTACACTAATATATAGAATTTAATGTGTTTTTTCCTGTGGATTTTTTTCCACCGCTTATAAATTTAAGTGTTAGTATGTGGTACGGACTCAATTTCCTCGTAGCTTTTGTGGATTTAATTACATTTGGGGGCTTAATTTGGTTTAAAAAATCCTGGTTTCCACACTTGTGGAAACTGAAGAAAATCAATTTTTCGCAGTTTCTGCTCCTTGTCCAAACTACTGTGGTATACAACAAGACTTTGTAAAATCCTACTGAACCTTTACCCTGTTGCCTTTTGCTGTCTTTATCATACAAGAGTGTATAAACAGATAAACAACACTGTAAAAGCAGCCCAGGAGGATATGCATGTGTGAAAGCAGCTTTGCCAATTGTGAGTAGATTTTGAAATATTATTTCAATGAAATATCTGGAATCTTCGATGTGAAAACTGGTGCCTGAATTTTTCAGATCTGGATTCACTGTAATTTGGGAGTGGCAGGGAAAGGGCTGCTGTGGCTTGCTTGAGGCTGCTGGGTGGTGAAGTGTGAATGCAAGCTCCCCCCTTGAAAAGCTGAATTAAGTTTTGTTTGGGGGTTTTATTTATTTATTTATTTTCCAATCCACTATGAGTACCAAAAAATGTTTATGTTGCTGTACTGGCATTGCTAAGATCCTGAACCAGTGGTCAATTCCATAACCCAGTGTTTATGGAAACTCATGGAATTTAAAAGTTGTTTTTGATACTGGTTTTCAAGCAGTAAATGGTTTTCTGCTGCTGGTAATTCTGTTGGTGGTTTTAGCCAGTCTTTGTATTTTAATTCTTATATATGGTATTAAATAAAAAGTACATGCGCCTTATTTTCAGGCACTAATAAGCTCAGTCTGTGGCCCCAGGACCTGACCTGCCCGGGTGGCAGCAGGACCGGCCACATCCCGCTGCTTCGGGCAGGTACCGCTGCCAGTGCCCCAGCCTTCCCCTGCCCGCCGCTGCTACTTTTGCATCATTCTGGAAGGTGGCACCGCGCAAACAACTTTTTCAAAACACAGAAGCTGTTCTGATACCACATTGCAGAATTTCACAGGGATATTTTTTTTTCTTTTTCTTTTTTTTTTCCCTTTTTGAGAAGCAGGCAGCAAGTGGTACACAGGCCAACTGGGATACTGGGAAAATATACAGCATCCTATCCATTATGCATGGCAAGTGTCCTTCATGCTGTGGGACACATCAGCAATTTCAGACCTTTCAGCAGCTCCTCCTGTGGTCCCACTCCTGCCCGTCTATCATGCAGGCTGCCAAGGTTGCCCCATCTCTCTTTCATTTGATATGGGCTGAGAATGACAGGCAGGGGAGCGCGGGCGAGCGCAGCCGTCGGCGGAGCGGCAGGCGGGCGGTTGGGGCTCCGAGTACAGCTGCTGAAAGCTGTCAGGATCTTGCCAGGTCATCCCCTAAATGAAGATCTTCCATCGTGGTCTTTCTCCATGGCTGGAGACTTTTCCAAATCCACCACTTGCTTTTCCAGAAGCCCTGAACAGAAGTCGCTGTTTGTAGGGATGAAAAGCATGGCAGAGATTTTCCCTTCTGTGCCTTCGGCATTCAAAGGCATCTCTGTTTTGTCTCCTCCCCTCGCACCCTGCTATTGTTCACAGCCGCCTTCGTGTGTCCCTTTACATCGTGCTCTCACGTTTTGCTTTTATATTATTACGTGCCTTCTCATGTTCTGGAAAGTTTCCCTGGTCTGGTTGAACAGCCACGCTCCTCCTCTTTCCCCCCATCTTGCCCCAATCCCCCAAAACTCCCTTTTCTCAAAGCACAATTCCAAGTGAGCTGTGAGGTTCCCCCCACTGTTTCCCCTGCATCCTGGTCACGTTCATGTGCCGTTTGTTTCCCCGTTAGGGCAAAGCCATCACCTCCTCCCTTTTAATAACAAGTAGGGTGATGGCAATAGCGAACCTTTCCGTGTTGCCAAGAGTCATGACACTAGCCTATAAACCACTCTGTCAAAACATAAAACCAAAAAAAGGCAATTTGTGTTAATGTAGTGTTAGGGATAGATATTATATTTTATGTTGTAATCCAAGGCAGTAGTAGCTGGCTACCAGAGTGCAGTTTCCTTCTAAAGTTATGATACAGCCACAGGACTTTTAATTGCATTTGAAAAAAGCAAAACAAGCAAAGCCTCCCCAAAATCCCCAAGCTACGTGGTGTGCTGTGCATGTGTGTGAGGGTCTGTTACCAGCGCAGCCCAAGGGCACGGAGCAGAGAGCGGTGTTTTCAGTCTGGCAGGGTGAACCCAGACTACATGCACCCATAAAAAGAGATGTCTTGTCACAAGACGTTTATTCATTAAACTGCATTTATCCTGCCTCCCCTATTCACCCTGGAAAGTAAGCTACTATGCAAGTAGTCCTATTTTTAATAGGAACATTCATAAATAAATTAGCCTCAGGGGAGGCCAGGGAAGAGGTTACATCTGTGGTTAAAGATGAAACAGAGTTTCATGAGGGCAGGATTATATTAGTTGCTGCTTAGTTATGTATTTCTGCACATTGCTTTGAAAGGCACAAAAGTCCCTACTACTCCAGCATTGAGGGAGGGTTGTTTTGCAGCTGGAAATCCCAATTTAAAGTACTCGCAGTACACAATCGTGCACTTTTGCTGGAAAACGGGCACTTTAGAGAGTATTTTTCTTCCCTGTGTGCCCCAAGGAGGTAATGCATTTGCTGATGATAAACCCAACAGGTGCCAGGGCTGGTGGGTACTGAAGCCAGTTGGCTTTCTGCCGGCAGGCTCACAGTGGCTATATTGTGTCTCTAGGTTTTTGTGTGCTTCCATGTCCTTATGAGGGATGGTATAACCCAGTTGAAATACATACTTAAACTCCTGAGGGATTAAGTGTGTTTCCTTTGCTTTACAGTTCAGAATTTTACAGTTTCTTTGTTTGGGGGTTCTCAGATTGCTTAATGATTTTTTTCCCCCCGTTTTGCCCAGATGTGTATAATAGCAGTATTTGAACCTTACTAGGTTTGCCAATTTTATTACTCAACATATGGTATATCCTTTTATTTTTGTCTAGTATATCATTCTTCTGCTGAGAAATCCCTTGGTACATGCTTTTTCCTTATTATTCTTCAATTGTTAGGTTTGTAACTCTTCTGTACTCCGAAATTCAGCTTTTCACTAGTGATTCACGGAGACAAAATGTCAGATGTTTTGCTTCTGTCTGAAAAATATTGTTTAAGCTGTCACTTATTGGAAGTATTATGATAGATTAAATTAAAATAACCCCTTCCCCCACCTCCCCAGTAACCTATTGCTTTCTGGCGCAGGAGAAGTGCAGAAGGTGCTAGATGAGACGGGTACTGCTGTACTGGATCAGTCCAGGCACAGGGGCGCATCCGTAGCCCATGAGTGGCTCCTCCAGGGGTCCAGCGCTGGCGATGCTGGAGAGCCCAAACTCCCTGGCAGAGAGGATGAGCCCACGCAGGTCTGCTTGGCCGATGCTGGTGGTGTTTTGGGGTGCACCTGCAACCCCAGCCTAGCTTCCCGCAGGGGTTTAGGGGATCACTGTTTTCTTCCACCTCTAAAGCATTCCCAAAGCCTGAACTCTCCTCTCTTGTCCTCTAATCTTGGCCACATGGGGAGGTTGGAAATGCAACTCACACAGGCAAGTTTGGTTTCCCCTAACATAAAGATACATCCTTGGCTCCGAGCATTATATATGCATTTTAAAATTGTTTATGAGTACATAATATTCTATCCAAAACCCTGCATGTGTGGCTCATCCTTGCGTGTTTATTATGTATTTATAGTGACCAACATTTGCAGAGAACGAGAGCAGAGATTGTTTTCCTGGTAGGCTCGGGAGCGGATTCTTTTGTGGTTTACATATATATAACTCAATTAAATGGCATTAGGATAGACTTACATCAGCTGAGTTCTCAGCCCGGAGTCAAAATATAATTCTTAATAATGATGGTTTTACAAGTGATTTTTCTTTATAAAATTTTATTAGTGTTTTCTTCGGAGCGGTTTCTTAAGCTTTTCTTGCTTTATAGTAAAGTCTGGCCTGTAAGAGAGTTCAGACTAAGAGTATTTTGTTTGAGAGTGAGTCAGTCTCAGAATAATTTGTAGTCTACTGTTACTATCCCTGATGTACTATTCGCATGATAACTCTTGTATAAGCTTCCCAATTCAGTTGTAAAGACACAAATCACTTGAATTCTGTAATTTGCTTCCCACGCGATGGGAATAACACATGGCTTTCTATTGGCAAATATTTTGCTAATGTTTGTATCTGGGTTTGGAAATTATAAATTGCTGTCTGATGCTAATTGCTGTTAATAATAATAATAATAGCAACCTCTCAGGTAATCTTCCATATAATGAGGAATAAAAATAATTTCCTTCAAACGTTGCTAATATTCACAGTGGAATGGTTGTCATGTTGTTATATGTCTTGAGAAAAAGGATTAAATTCTGCGTAGCAGCTAACATAAACGATGGTCGTGTATCAGACAGGAAGGCCCAGTTTAGAAAAATCCTTTTGTTTTCAATTGGCATAAAGAATAGCCAGAAGTAGTTACCCACTGTGTTTTGCCATTAAAATAGATATTGTCCCAAGCACTAGCAGTATTGATGTGTTGTACCTGTAGGCAAGGAGCAGCGCAGTGGGGTGATGGCAGTGAGCAGGGTGCAAGTCCTGGTGCGTCCTCCCGCGCCTGTTCTGTCACCTCACCCCTGGGGCTCGTGTGCTGCGCAGTATAGTGTGTGTTAGGGGAAATCGTTGCATGGTCCCGTAACACTCAGGCTTGAGGTTTAGGGTTTTAAATAGTTGCCCAGAGGACCTGCAGGCATTAACCCTCCTGGAGCCCAGCTTGTCTCCCTCACTGGGATGAACGGCTTAAACTGGCCCCACTGGAATTCAACCATTGACTTCCCAACAAGTCCAGTTATTTCGGAGCTGATGCTCAAACCGCTGAACTATCATCCCCAACGTAATTAATTCTTAATCTTTCACCATAAATAGGTCAGCTAAGCTTTTGGTTGCCATGCTTGGGCTATCCTATCGGTGATACCTATTGGTGTGTCTGTTGACTTTGCTGCAGTTATTTCCACAGCAGACACTCAGCGTTGTTTCCTTGCCAGGCTTTTCTTTCCTACAGACATTTAAATTAATAGCTGTGAATGAATGTGGCTGGTTTGCTTACAAATACTCGGAATGAGATAAGCCATAAAGACAAGTGGTGGATAGCTGGATAACTTTATTTTAGCAATAATTCAGGCAAATGTGTTGTTGAGGCAGAGAACTTGAATCCAAAGTGTATTTTAAAATAAAAAAGGCCTTTCACAAAGGCACCGTACTGGGGCAGTGTAACAGCGTGACTGTGAAATGTGGGTTTTGTGGTAGTGATAAGTGAGAAGGACCAATCGGCCATTTCCTTAGCTCCAGTAAAACTTTCCACATTGACATTTCTTCTTAAGCTTCTTTCTCAGCATTACTATTAGCCTGAGAAGTTTGGCTTTGTCACTAGAAAGGCACCTTGCGTGTGTTCAGGTCAGCCTGAGCACAGAAGGTACCTGGCATCGCGGTGCCGGAGCCCACGCGGAGCTGCTCGCGCCTTTCTCGAGTCCCAGCTATCCATTTGCCAGCTCCTCCGGTGCGCCCGAGCTGAGCGATTCAGTGAACCTGCTGGTAGAGCTGAAGCAGTTTAGCATTGCATGAGTATATTTTTGCTCTTTTTAATGTGTCATTTGGAGGTCCTCCTGCCTAGCTCTGTGAACGGGGAGAGTTTTCCCAGCTCAGATCCTCGGGAGGATTCATTCTCAGGTGCTGGTGCAAGTGCCAGCAAAAACTTGGATAACGCCGCAGCTCCTTGCTGGCTGTTACAACTCAGCGTATTTTTTTTAATGAATTAAAGAAAAAAAAAAAAAAAAACAAAAAAAAAACCACCCCAAAACCACTTAAAACTTCATAAATTAAGAAGTGATTCTATTTAATATAATTATGCAATTACACACTTTATACTATTATATCTTTAATTAGAAATATTAGTGGCTGCATTTGGTGGAGACCTATTTTGGGTTGCAGTTGTCTGAATTCTGGGGTTTTGTGTGTGTGTGCGTAAGTTGAAACCTGTATGAGCAGTGGTAGCGATGCACTTTCCTAGGAGACATTAAATTCCTGTCTGGATATTGGTTGTTAGTATATAGTTTGTCTCTGATAAGCTTGATGGTGTATTAATAATAATGCTTACATCTTACAAGCCCTGTGACAAGTCTGGAAGGATTGGTTTCCTCTGCTGAGTATACCCTTAGATAAGAGGGTTTTTTCTAGTGCTGAGGGTTTTTTTTCAATTTTTACGTATTTCCTTGTGAGGATTGACTGACTGTCACCTTGTATAATTTATAAAAACTTCTGAAAAATATGCAGGAAGATTCATCTTCTGTTCACAATTTCATTTTTATGACTGGGGCAGCATGCTGGGAGCCCGGAGTAATTCTAACCAGCGCTGTCCCCATCCGTGCTGCTTTTACAGCAGACATTGCAAGTTGCCCAGTGAATTTATGTCTCCCTGAATCTCGCTTTTCTTCTAATTTTCAGTAAATTCCACACCTGCTGCAGTCTCCCCAAAGATTGCTCAGTAATGGACATTTATGGAAACATTCACAAAAATAATAGAAAAGTTGCAAGTTCCTGGAAATGCCTTCAGATTTTGCCATGATTCAGTATGTTGTTAGCAGCTGTCCTTTTATTTACTAATGCTGCCCCATCTTACACATAACTTGTGTGTATATGCATTTGTATGTATGTCTTTCCAAACGATGACAAACCAGTCAGATAATTGAGGGTTAGACTGTTTGATGAAACTTTCCATCCAGGGAGGCATGAAGATTTTTCCAGCCACAGGCAGGATCCTTGTGAGGCACGAGGTTAATTTAGATTAAGAGGTGAGTCTTGTCCTCAGTGAGTTCTAGGTTTAAATGGGCAAGTGTGAGAATGAAAAAAAGGTACATGAAGTGATTTCTTCAGGATCACTCTGTGGGCTATTAATACCTGACCTAGGTTAAGAGTCAGGTTTTTTGCTTTCTAGTTCAGACTGCTATCTACTCTTGGATCAAGCCTGAAGGCTTCTCAGGCAGAAAGAACTGAAAAAGAAAAAAAAAAAATCTACTTTTCTTAGAGCATGATTGTGCACTAGTGTGAAAAAGGCAAATGCAGTCTTGAGGCTCTCAAGGAAGGCATTTCCATGGAGGCAGGGAACTATTAATGCCATTAGCAGATAGTCATCTGGAAAACTGTGCCCCATTCTGGTCTCCCATATGCAGGAAAAATTAATTCAAATGGAAACAGGTGCTGAAAAGGACTTGCTGGGATGTGGGAGGGAACGAGGAGCCAGACATGTACAAGAGGTGGCTGAAAGAGCTTGGCTTGCGTGGCCTGGCAGGACAAAAGCTGGCATGGATACGATTGCTCTATAAATATATCGAGGGGTAAGTACCGGGGAGGAAAAGGACCTGCTCAGGCTGTGGAGCAGTGTTGGCAAAAGAACAAATGGGCATAAATGAGCTATGTGTAAATTTAAGCTGGAAATTAGATGAAGGTCTCCAGCTATCATAAACTTTTTAGCAATTTATGAAACGGTAATCCCTTTCATATGGCATGATTGCCTGTGTATCGAAGGCAGCGCAGCTCCATCAGCTTTATTTAGCAAGGGGGGACTTTGTTCAGCAGGAAGGTTGAGTAACTTAAGCTTAAGTTTTACACCCAGCTGTTTAGAAGAAAAAATCCCCATACAGGCCTGGCCTGTTGTCTTGTATTTTGATGAAATTACCAAGAAAGTATGAATGCTGTTTAACAGATCCATTATCTGTCTGTTTATTTTTCTAATAAATACTCATGCCATTTGGAAATCTTGTTTTGGGAGATTTTTTTCTATGAGTGGCCCTGCCCAAATTTTAAATGTGATATATTTGCATTATGCAGAACAATAGTTATGTAAACCAGCTAAAACCTGTCACCTTTCCTCATCCCAAAGAGCTGATAGACTTTCCTGGACCAAGACAGTTAACCTTATAAAAAAATTGAGAGATAGTAGAAGCTGCCCTTGAGAGCCTTTCTTGTTGTGCTCAGGGTCATGTTGTGGGAGTTGCACTTCTTCCAGATCAACACAAATACTATATTCAAGGAACCTGGGACCCTGACAAAGGTCGGAGTAGAAATCCTTCTCTGAAGGTAGCCCTGATGCCTCCTTAGCAGGCTGCTACTTGGAGAGACCAGAGTGATTAATGGTGCCACCTAATTTTAAATTGCAATTGAAGCCTATTAGTCTGTGATCGCTAATCAGAGTGAAAGTTGTTTTTTGTTGGCTTTTATTAGTCATTCCATTTTGTCCATATTAGTTACAGACATAATGTGATTGCTGTTCTGCTTTGCCGATACACGGCATTCCCCAAGGGACCCTCTTCACTAAAATCTAGATTTCTCTTTACAGCTTGACAGTTGCTGTTACAGCCATAGAATCATTTTTAATACTTTATAGTTCTCAATGCAAAAAACCTTTTTATTATTTTTGTAGGTGAGGGTGACATAAATGTGAAAGTGCCTCCTGTTACTTGATATTTAATTATGAAAGCATCCGCTGGAAAAATAGTATGAGCCTGGTGTAATCAGCACTGGAGCAGACCTGCTAATCTTTTCATTTGGTCTAGACATCAAGGATGCTTTGTACTAGTCTGGCTATAGCGTGATAATCTAAGACCTTCTGGACTAAAAGTTTCGGGACTCTTTATGAAGGGGAAAAACTCCTACATAAAACCCCTTAGGTTTGCGTATTGCTCTTTCAGCTGATAAATGCCTATTTGATTAGTTCATGGAAAAGGTATTTGGATGAACCTGACCGTGGCAGCAGCTTGGCTGTTTGTTAATGCCTTGATGTCTGGGACAGCCACAGCCCCTGTGTGCTCACAGTCAAAACAAGGGTGCTGGTCCTGGCTCTGTTGGGTCTTTGAACTCCAATAATTCTGGTCAAACAGCATTTCCATTTGCCATGTTACTTTAGAAAAGATTTTTTTAATTAGTTGTGTTCCTAAAGAGATCCCCAGTCCCTGGCATTCGTTCAGAAGCGAAGAATGTGTTTCCTTGCGCTTTTCTCCTCTTCTTTATTGTTAAATTGCAATAATCCTCCTTGCTATCTATTTTAAAACAATTCAAAGATTCTAAACAAAATAATGAAATAATTGCCAATGGTCTGTTTTCCCAAACCTATCTTATTCCCAAACCACATATTTATTTTTAATGCATCACAGTCCAGTTTTAATCTGTAACATGGTTTCTTTTTGACCTTAGCATCTTTAATTAAGGAGTGGGTGGGAGGGCAGCAGCAGGAGAGGGAGGGAATCCCCTTCACCTGTAAGATGCATTGGGAAAGTCATTTGAGGTCAAAACAAAAAAATTCTGTCTCTCAACAGTGGCCAAAACTGAATGCCTGAGGGGGAGTATAAGAATATAAATGAGGTCTTATATTTTTGATGAGTATTTTAGTTCTTTGCATGGAAAAATTCAGATTTTTATCTACCCTGGAAGGATTCCAGTGCTGTCTAAAGAAAAATCACTGTCTGAATAAAACCACTGTCTGGTCTGGCACAGCACTGGTATGGCTCATCCTTTGGGAAGTTGTGGTGACATTACTGCTGGGACAGATTAAGCACAATGTTGCCTGAACTTGTCCTTGCTGGGGCCAGACTAGGGCAAGCTCCCAGTGTGCCTGCGCCGGCTGTGCTGACCTGCCCCAGCAAATTGAGATAAAACTGAAGCCCCCCATAATCTCTGGCGTTACCTTAGAAATAGATGACCATGAGATTAAGAAAATATGAGCTGGGGGCGCTCGGTGGGATTACTTTTTTTTCCCTGGATATGAAGGCAAGCCCTGGCTGGGGCATGTCTGCAAATTGTTCACCATGTGCTCTGCACGGCGTGCAAAACTGTGCAAGAAGGGAGACTGAGAACCGAGGGGCTGAGATGGAAACAGGTTGCTAACCTGGTTCATGCTTGGTTTGACTCGTTCTGATGCCATGTAGTACCACGGCTTGGCGACAGCGGGAATACCGGTGTTCAGAGAGTTTCCGAGAATACACATCTCCTGCACTCCCAAGTGCATTTGGTTTTTTTCTTCCCCCAAAAGAAAATCTTTCGTAAAATGAAGAAGATTATACTCCTTATTTGTGGGAGGGAAAGACAAGAGGATACAGCAAAATTAAATAACACTCTTTTGTTTTCCTTTGTTGTATTTTAAACAAGCAGGAGAAACAACCCTTTTTAAATATAACTCTATTAAATATATCTGTAAATGTAATTTCTTGTGGAGACTATGACTTCATGGAGCACCGTTTTCTTTCCTTTTTTAATAGAAGGCTGTGTCTGTTAAGAACTGAGTGGTGCTGGACAACAGGATGGTTGACTAAGACAAGATTATTCCTTAATTTGACTGAAGTACTCTGGAGTGCGATGAGAAGCATCCTAAGGAAAGGCGCTGGGCTTGACTAGGTTTTCCTCTGACTTCTCAGTGTTTGCAGGCCACCATGCCTCTTCTCTTTAAACTTATCAGATCTCGGTGCCAGATTATCTCTCTGCCAGCTTTTAGAAGCTCGGCTTAGTTGTCAGCAGCTTGTCTGCTAATAGGCGCAACTGTTCTCCATCAAGGCTGTGTGAGCAAAGCATCTGGAAATGTGGAAATTCAGAGGAAATATCGCTGGTGAAACCCAACAGAGAAAACCCATGCAGATTGGGAGAGTGAACTGCCAAACTATAAATATTTATATAGTAAATGCATATGCTTGTGTGTAAATGAAGTGCTTATAAACCCTATGAGCAATCTTCCAAACCCGCTTTGTGTACGTTTCAGTGTAGAAAATACATTTTAAACCTCTGTTTGGATGAGTGTGTGTTTAGAGAGAAATTGCCAAGGTGTGTAAAGGGGTTGGATGCCCAGCTGCACTGTGCTGCAACAAGGTACTTGCGTTCAAAGTTTGGTTTGCTTGATTGCAGTTATTTCAGTCTCTTTTTTTTTCTTTTTGTTTTCTTTTTTTTTTTTTTCCTTTTTTCCTGGGACCACAATTTGAGATATTTTGCATTTGTATAATTTCTGTAGCCATGAACAGATAATTGTTTTTCAGAACTGAATTTTTTTTTTTATACTGAAACTGGGAGTTATACCTCAGTTTTTCACCATTCAGTTTAAACATGTGCTAAAACGTAGAGCTAAGCAGAAAATTATATTTAGTAAATAGCACAATTCTGTCAATTACTTTCATGATGTGTTTGTTCAGTGTTTAAAAGACTTGTAAAATGTAATTAGATTTCTTTCTAATTTTAATACTCCTATTACGTGGATTAAATAAGTAGGTGGGCTGAGCATTACCTTCTGCAGCAGGAGTTTTGGTAAGATGCCTGTGCCCAGCTATTCATAATTTTCAAAGGCTATTTTCATATCTGTCTGGTTTTTTTACAGTACAACATGCAGACGCAGTAACCATGTGCTTTTTTGAGTTTTACTTCATTCTTCCTCTATAAATCTTAGTTCATAAGAAGCATTACTAAATGTTGCAATTCATTTCACCACTTCATATTTAATGATTATCATGTAAGAGCATCTTGGGACTTGTCTACACAGGAACTGCAGTGTAATTAAATGGAGGTATACATTTAAGGACTTGCGTACCTAGGGAAATTAATTCGAATTTTAGTAGGATGTGAATCTTAAAGCAGAATTTTCTTTCTCAGGATGTCTTTTGTGGGTACTTTTGTTTTGGAATAAGAACTTTTTGTTGCAGGCTTGGTTTTGGAATTGAAAAGTTAGCGTTTCTCAGGTATATACACACACTTTCCTCACTGAAGAATTTGAAATCTGGCCCAAAAGTAGATGTCTCAACAGATAGATGTATTTTGGTCATAGAAATACAACAGTGTTCATTTTAGTTCCAGTTTGTAATGATTTTTTTGTTTCAAGAGTTTCCATGAGAGTGACTGATATAATTTTACAATCCTTTCTTGAGAGGACCCAATAGCTTTTTTTTCTTTAATTTTTTATGCTTGTACATAGATACGTAGATGGGGTGGGTGGCATCATATACTGACCTGGGCTCTGGGACAAGCAAATTAAAGTCTTTATTTTATCCTATACTTGCCAGCAGTGAAAGCCTGCTTTGATCAGTGGTACTCTGATGATGGACTTCTGGACTTTTGTCATCTTATGCATATATTCCTGCTTCCCTGAACAAAGTTTTTGATCAAAGACTACATACTGTAATGTACTTCCATTATCACAGAAAGACTTTTCATGATTCTGGGGTTAGTTCCATGGAAAACGAACACAATGTCAAAAACTCCCATGAGGCAGAATCTGGCTTTAACCCCTTGCACGAAGACCCTCAGACAACTCGCCTGTTGAATCCAGATGATTTTTTTTCTTTTTTCCTTGTCGTTGAATAAAGCACTAGTCCCAGCTCTCCAGCTTTAGTGAGACCTATGTAGTCAAAGCTTCCAAACCTCTGTGGCAGAGAAAGGACTTGGAAACAGCCCCCCCAGAAGCTCTCAGGTGGGTACTAGCACCCAAGGGAAATCAGGCCACTGAGGTACAGGGTTGATTATATTTTGTCCCCATAGATACTCAGAAAACTTCATATTGGACTAGCACTTAGCAAACAAAGGTGACATTTGAGGCACCTGGAAGACAAATCTGACAAGAGTGGCATTTCCCTGTCAATATTAAAAAGCTCCTGCAAGTTCACTGCTAGGTAGAGGTAATATCCATTGCATGAACTCCAGGAGTCAGGCAGGAGTGTTGAGCCCTTTGGGTGGGCAGTGAGTTCGTGCTTTAATAACCTTTTTGTAGAGGGATTGTGCAGGTTTGCACACCCACTGTTCACTCAATTACTGCTTTGGTGTAGAGAAGCTCTGCCATGGCTGGTGGCACTCGAGAGCCAGAAGCCGCAGTGGGGTCGAAGGGGACAAAGGCTGCCCCAGGTGTTGAGTGGAAAGCACAGATTTATTCCAGCATATTGATGCTTATACAGTGCTTAGGACAAGTTTTGCTTATATGTCATTATGTTTCTTATTATTGTTCTTTTATTTGAAGAATGGTCTTCTAAATTAGGGAGAACCATGCTGTCTCGTCTGTATCTGTGACCTCCTTTTGGCAAAAGGATTCCTGTTGCCAGAAGCCAGGACTAAAATTTTTGTTGTTTAAGCTTCTAAAGCATTTGAAAGGATCACTGTCACAAAATAAATAAATTTATGCAAGGGAATAGGTCATTATACCTTAAAAAGCAGGGGGAGGTAATGCTGATTTGGTGTCTTAATTGGTTTCCAAGCTAAAATTAATAGTGTGTGGAATCCCTCTTAGTAACATGACTCAGAACTATTTATTTTTCAACTCCTCTTTTAACTCTAGCTGAGATTGATGGGTGTGTTATCTTAGCATTTGGGAGATGCAGGCAGTATTGGAATGACAAACATTTCTTGACAGCTTTAGAAAGATGGATGATGTGATGCCCCTGCAACAGGTTTGGGTGTTTGTGCTTTCGAATGGGTCATCGTGAGACTCTTGCTTCACTTTCATTCTTAACAAAGGGGAAGGAAAGGTGAGACCTAATTATTGGTTTGAGATATCTGTATAACTTGACTTCTCAGTGTATAGGTTTGACATCCAGCCCTTACCAGAAGAGCTGTAATGATGGCTGTCCTCAATTAATGGTCCCAGTTAGTGCATTATGCATTTAAAAAAGAAAAAAGTAGATGGTGGCTGAACTTTAGCTGCAACTTTTGATATCTGTTGTTATATTGTACCTCGTTACTTTATTTAGCAGATCTACACATTCTGCATAAAACCATGTTTTTATGAAGAGACATCCCTTACTGAAACTAATTTACTGTGGGTAAAATCCTTAGGTGTGACCAGAAACTTCATACAGTTTTGTGAGCATCTCGACCATGTCTTTTGATCAGCTGTAGCTTTAAGAGGAGAGAATGCCTTGAAAATGTCATGTAGGTGGCCTGCCACATCGCATATGCAACTTGCTTTTCTTGATCATCTGTAACAAACCTCTTCTGTGCAGCCTGAGGACCCTTGGTGGAAACCCGCTGTTCACAGAACTGCAGCTTTGGCTTTAGCTGTAGACTTTTGGGAGAGCTTGTAGCTATCACATTTCTCAGCAGAGATGTGGCTTTCCTTTGTGGCCTGTGAAATTAATAAGAAAAAAAATATAATTAGTATATTGATGGCTTTCTGTTAACTTCTGTACAGATGGGAGAGAGGAGAGTGATTTCTCTTAACTTGCTTTATTGCCAAGGTTAAAAAAAAAAAATAAAACCATTGTCATACAGATGAAGTTACAATATTGGACTCATCAAGGTGCCTTTGATACATTTAAAGCTCTTCAGAATATTAGAAACTAGACTCCTTTTGGCACTGAGAGCACGTGGTGGAGTGAAGTGATGGCTGTTCTCTTGCCAGTGAAGTGTAAATCATTAAATCCCCTGCAGAGATTTCTTGCTCTCTTTTCAGACATCTGAACAACAGGAAAAAGTTGTTTTTAAATTTTATTGTAAAGGGGATACTTGTAAACTCTCTGCTATAGACCCGGTAGATTCCCTAAATGTGCCCCATATGTAAAAACGTGACTTGAAACTCTTCCTGATACCAACTCTTTAAATACTTTAAAGGAATAACTCTTGAGGAATGATTTTGTTAAGAGGTTTGAGCTGCAGGTAAGTCCAGCAGGTCAGTCTGTGACAGTTGGGCAGTGTTACCCTGCTGTGCCTCTGAGGCATGTCAGTAAATGCTGATGCCACTTTACACCCTTGTTCACATTTAGGCTTTTTTATTGGCTATTACAGTGTTCACAGGCTTCATTCATGGTGGGGTTTTGGGGTTTTGGTTTTGGTTTGGTTTGGGTTTTTTAAAATAGTTTGGCCAGAAGGAGCTGTAGATTGTTCTTTTGCCAAATACAGATGGACCAAAGTGAATTGTTTTTCAGAGGTGCCAGTAACTTAAAGTTAGAGAGTTAATTTATTTCCAAAACTAAAAGGTGTTTTGAATAAGGAATTTATGTGTATATGACTACAAAAATAACCTTTCCATAGCCAAAAGCAGGCAAGCCTGCTGCTTTATGTATGGTGCTGCTTTTGTCTGTCTTGTAAGAAAAAAAGTGTTGCTAACAGGACGTGTCAGCCATAAGCAGTTAAAGAGAACACATCTACGTGTGATATAAGAGAACCGTTTATGGATTAATATTCGGGTGCCTAGCAAGAACCACACTGCAGTGGATTAGTATTCTTATCATTTGAATGACAAATTATAAAAAGCTGATTAAAATGACCTGGATCCTGGACTCATGGGTTGGAGCCAGGAGATGTGTGGAAGTGATTTAAATCTCACCTTTCCACTTCCTTACTCGAACCTCCAGGGCAAGAAGAGAGCAGCAGCGAGGCTGCTGTATTTTATAGCTCTCTGGTTGTCACAGGGGACTGGAAAGCAGCTGATACTGATAGTCTGGAGGGCTCTCTAGCTACCAGCTCCTTTTACCACTGCCCTGGCTAAAGCCAGGAGCTCAGGATCCTTCTGTGGCTACTAGAGAGAAATAAAGGCTTTACATGTCAGTTAGGCAAACTCCTGCCTCTGTTTGCTCTCACTTGCCATCTGGAGGAGATGAGTGTCTCCTGGTTGACTCTCGATCTCCTGCTTGACTTAAGCACTTGCACTGGGCAGCAGAAATACTTCCCCAAGAGTTCCTGAGTAACAACTTTATTCCACCGCAGGAATTTGTCTAAGCCATCTTCAGTATCGGATTTTATCTGCAGTATTGCTCAAAGCAGCTGCACTATGTCCAGAGGACCTGGCCTTGTGTATTTTAGGACATATCGTAACTTAAACCAGATACTGACCTTGTGCAATTCCTGTCTTCAGCAAAGAGATTGTTATTTGAAGTTTTGTTTGTTTTTTAAATTATACATTGCACTCATGGCATGCTGGCATCATGACAAATATGATTTAATGCAAAGGAATCTGAGAAAATGGCTTTGCGAAGTGATTCAGCGTGTGTTTTGGTAGGCATAAAGGTGGTATTTTTCTTCAACTCTAATAATTGTTCCTAAAATACATAGAAACAAAGTAGTTCCTGAAGAGCAAAAAGTACATACCTCTGCATCTGACATCTAACTATAATCCATCATTAAAAACCTGCAGAAATCCTGCATGGGTAGGTAACAGGTTCGGGGTGGTCAGAGTCCAGGTGTTGATGTGTGCATGGGTAAGTTAAGTTTTCACTTATTATACCAGGGCAACACAACGCATAGAGAGGTGACTGCTGCTTCATTGCCTTATCTCCCTGAGCCTGGAGAGGGAGAACAGTTTAACCCCTAAGTGGCAGAGACACCGTTGTGTTGCTGCTTCTGCCTTGGGGTACGTGATGCACCAGCTCAGCAGTGGGAGCCAAGTCACAGCCTCACCCTTTCCCTCTCTTATTTTCATATCCAGGGTGTCCAGATCAAAAAATTAAAAGATCCAGAGGGAAAGTGGTTATAATTTTGGTCACATCAGGTTGTTTTCTGGGTGCAGCTGGTTGGGTCAAGGCAAAGGAAGGGCATGAGGTGTTCATCTAACTGGGGGCTCAGACCTGAAAAACATTTTTTAGCAATTTTCATTTTAAGATGAAAAGGAAGAGCCCAATGGTGACCAAGTCCATGTCCAAAGAAAAGGATGGGAAGGCATTCGGTGTAATACGTCCTGCGCTTTGGGAATTCCTTCCTTTGGTTCAGGGAGCCCAAACACGTTGATAGACAAGTTCCCTGGTGGAAATGGGGCTGGAGGAAGGCTTGGAGTAAGAGGCTTTGTTTGTGGTTGTATTAATTGTGTGCTAAATGAAAAGGACTGGTTGGTGGTAAATATTTAATATTATTAGAAGTCTTTGGCAGCTGGCCAGAAACCAGTATTTCTTCCCATGAAAGCTGTTCTCCAAGGTGGATCACATAAGGTGAAAGCCTGTCTGCAGCATCCAGCTTGCGTTTCCCCTGAAGCTGTGGCTGACTTCTGTGACGCCTCAGGAGTATGCTATTTATATGGCTCACGATGTCAGCAGTTTTCAAGATTGAACAGCTTGTAAAGGCCTGGTTTTATTTTTATTATTATTTCGTTTCTGTTACAGTATCTTCTTAGCAAAATGTGATTTTAGTGGGAAGAGCTGGGCTCATCGGTTGTCACCCAACCTGTTTCCTGTTTACTGAAACAGGAGATTCACGTCTTTTCTCCCATTTCAAGTCTTGCACATCAGGTGCATTGAAAAAAATGAGATGAAATGAGTTTGGGGTGTTTTTTTCATTCATTGGTGCTAGCAAACTTGATTTAAAGATGAAGATAAGAAAAATGTTGTGTGTAGGGGTAAAGTAGATAATTTGGTGCAAATGTGCCATTATTTCATTTGAAGTTATTCATACAATTGAAGACCGCATGTAGTCCTTAATTATCTTTTCCTACTTCATTAATTCCTTGCTTACTGCAGCATGCATGCATACCCAGGGTCTTTCCCTACACCCTCACTGCTTTTTCCCAGGTGAATGCCCCAAGCGCATCCACACCCGCAGTGGTTCATCCAGCTGGGCTTCAGCACTTACAGGTGGCGTGTTTCAGGATGCATCCGTCATCCTGCCCTTCGTCCCAATCCCTCCTCGTCGTGACAGGACCCGCGGACGGAGCAGCAGGGTATTAGCACTGTGTTGCTTTGACACTCCTGAGTGTTAACAGGGTCCTGTGCTTTTCAAGCTCCTTGTAATGGTACTTCTGGTATCGCCAAAGGATATTGTTTGGCCAGAGTGCTGGTGGAGAGGCCGCTGAGCTGCGAGAG
Organism: Ibycter americanus; assembly: GCA_035590275.1. NCBI lineage: Eukaryota > Metazoa > Chordata > Aves > Falconiformes > Falconidae > Ibycter > Ibycter americanus. The sequence continues at coordinate 116,051,044 of JAVJGI010000001.1, forward strand.
TTTAATGACCACTTGTTTTGTTGGTCAGACCCACTAGAAGGATTTGGATGAGCTGAAAACAAACACAGAGCAGTGTGCCAGCGGCTCTGGGCACTGCTGCCTGTTAAGTGCACTTAAATGCTAAGTGCAATGTAAAACCTTAAAAAAATCTCAGTGTTGGTGGCCGTGGGTGGCTTTGGGAATCCCTAGAAAGTCACATGCTTGTAAAGTGGTCAAGGAAATAACGTGTCACCTCTTGAGCACTTAAAAGCAGAGCCCGCACGGCAGGTCGTGAGGGGACAAATCAGTGCTAATTGGGATCTGTGAGTCTTTGCATTCTCCATCCTGAAAATATGTTTCTGAAGTGACAGGTACCAACATTTTCTTTCAGTTACCTCCTGTTCTCTTTCCTGTACACAACAGTGGGCTTCCAAACACTGGCTAATAAGAAGAATGTGTCTTTTGTGGAAGCTTTCTTAAAAAAATAATAAATTAAACTGTGACAGATGCTTTACCTAGCAGACCTTTCTTGGGTTCACTGGGACATGACAGTTTGGGGTTTAGCTGCCCTTCTCTATCTGTAAGTAACATTGTTCAGGCTTGCGTCAATCTCTTTTTTTTAATTAGAATCCTCTTTGAAATGGAAAATATTAAAGCAGATCTATAGCTAGACTGGGAACTGCAGAGCCAGAGGGTTTTCAGATACTGCCTTTAAAAAAAAAAAAAAAAAAAAAAGCCATTTCTAATCCTTAAAATATTTGCCTTGCTTTATTTTCATATCTTGAAGACAAACAGGTGCTGTGTGCCCTTTATGATTCTCAAATATACAATCTCCAAGCCAGCAATCTCTAAAGCCTTCCCTTGTTTGTACAATTAGGGTGGGATTTTCAGAATCACTCTGTGTTGGTCTGTCTCTGCTCTCATTGAAGTCGAACTGCTGTTGACTTCAGTGAGAATAGTGTTAGATCAGTACATGAGTGCTTTTGAAAATCCTCCCCTTAGCTTTTTTTTTTAGTCACATCTGTGTACAATTGAATAAAAAGACCTTTGTAATATACTTTAATTATTCTTTGTTGTTTTCATATAAAAGTGATTGAAAGGAAACCAGAAGAAAACCTATAATAATAATCTTGACTTTGATCTTATTTACCATAAATCATATGTTATGTTTTTCTTCTCCTTTTATGTAATTATATATTACTTTATCACAACATAAGATAAATCACTGAAAACACGAGAAATAGAAATAATTCAGTAATACGGAGGGAAAGAGCACTCACAAAGGAACTCAACTCTTCGTGGTCTGATGGGTTTCCAGTGCTGCTTATAGCGCCTTTCCTTTGAATGCATGGGAAAATGAGGAGACCTCGTGTGAAAGGCTAGTGCTAAAACCTGATGAATTTGGAGGCCACGTGGCCAGCTGTGAGAAGTGGCTTTCTGGATGTCACCTTCCCAGGCATCCTCAGGTGGTGGTCCAAGGACCTGGACTCCACTCTACCACCATGCTCTCTGCCTGGTTTTGGTCCACCCGCGCCTCCCTGGTTCATGCGCCCTTTTGGTTTCCAGCATGTGTTTTCAAGGATGTTTCTGGTTTATCTATTTGCTCTTTGGCAATGCCAAAGAAACCCAAAGAGGATCAGAGCTTACTGTAGAGCAGGGGAGACCAGAGAACCTCAGAAGCATCTGATTCAACAAGGCCGGTACTTGCAAGACTTGCCCTCTACAGCCCAGTTTCACCCCTGGCTGTACACATGCAGTGAAGTGCTCAAGTGGGGAGTCCAGTTGTACTGGTTGTTTTTTGCATTGTATTAAAAATGTTTGCTTGGGTCTGTAGCAAGAGATTTTAGCTGAGGAGAGGCTTCGGCCATCACCTGCACCCATCCTTGCAGCTCGTCTCCACCTGCCCAGTGCGGTGCAGGGCACAGAGGATTTTGGAGACCAGCAGCACTTCAGTGCAGGAGGAGGTGACTGCTCTTTGGCAACAGCCTTGTCTTCTCCTTCGCTCATTAGTGCCACAGATTCACCTGAATTGCCCTTCAAAGAGGCTTCAGAGAGAAATACCTACATGTAGAGGGCAATTCTGCTGCCAAAGAGCATGTGGAAGGCTGCTCAGATGCAGGGGTGGCTTTGCAATGGGAAGACCACCGAGTTGCCTTGAATTAAATCGTCTTTTAATAGCAGGGTTCCACTCCATCTTTAGACTCATGGGATTATCGGTTCTGATGTAAATATGTGTTTAGCATTAGAGTAAAATGTTATGTCAATACATGGAAGACCAGTTGCCATTTCAGCCGCTGCTGTTTCCACCATGTGTCACAGATTAGAGCTGGCCCTGGACAGGGGCCAGGCTGGTGCTTCATATGCTCTAAATCCAAAGCAGTACATGAGAGATGTTTACTAGCCTAAGTGTGAGTGATCTGTTTGATAAACTAGATGACATATTGTTCCTCTTAATGCACTCTATTTATGTTTTCATGTGAACAGGAGTAAAGGTATTGAACTGTCATAATTCAGTAGTTAAAATCTCTCCCGCAGGAATGACCACGGATGGCAAGCACAGCACGTGCTCAGGGCTTTCCATCCGCTCCACTGGCTTAATTAACTGCAAATAGTCAGGCCGCTGTTTTTGAAAACTTAATAAGTGGTGTTGGTGTTTAACTGGTGATACGGAAAGAGCGAGAGGGCAGCCTGTAAAGGCCCGGGATGCCCTCTCGCTCTTTCCGTATCATGTTAGTCCTAAGAGTGCCAGCACAGTGTAATGCCATCTACACCTGCCAGGTGATGCTAAGGGAGTCTTGGCTTAGTCCAAATAAAATTATTAGTCTATGTGTCCCCCAGGAGGTCTGAATGATTAGCTACCCTCTGCAGGCACTGCTGGTTCCAGGAGGTAGCTTGAAGAAATTAAACATTCTTTAACATTTCACTTCATACTGGTTTTCACTTTGTTTTTAAGAAGCTGAAAGAAAAAAGAAAAAAAAAAACAAACCATGAGTGTAAACAGCTATAAGCATTAATGTGACAGCTAATCTAAGAATTGTTAGATGTTTAAGATATAATTACTGTATATTAACTAGATGAGATCTACACAAAGAGTCTGATGAGCCTGCCAGAGAAATAAACCACAAAGTACTAGCTGGCCTGATTTATTTTTTTCCATCATCATGTTTTAAATGTTCATGCATACTGATTAAAATTTCGGTTAGGGTTTTGAAAGCTTTTGCCAAGTTTTGTCACTCAGGGATTTTTAGATGCTGTGGATTTAACCCTCTGTCTGTCCTTTTGATGGCTAGCTTCCCAAATACCTAGGGCAGATAATATTCTGCCTTGTCCAGCTGAACTGATGCATTCAGACTTCCTGAGGAAAAAGCCTCTTGAGTGCTTCTAAAATATTTATTTATCCAGGTTTCATCTTACTGAATTTACTCTTTGCTAAAACAGGCAGTACTGTGTTGGCCTGGCATGAGATAATATGTTTGAGTTTACTCTTTCATTCCTATGGAATGATATTTGAGATGCACATTTTTTTCATTTTTTCTAGAATATCAGGGGAAAATAATTTCAAGTGGAGAGAGAATTTTACTGAACATCTGGGAGCAAAATGGGAAAAGTTTGATAAATGGCATCTTGCTGACATGTAATAGCAACTAGCTCAGTGAAAGAATTTAGGGCATTGCAAATAAAAGGATTTTTCTTAACTGTAGTTCAATTGGATATGTAGTTTCGTGCGTACAGTTGACAGTAACAGATTATTCAGATTGTCAGATTTTAAAAAGCAAAAAAATTCAGATTTAAGTCATACAGCAGTCTTAATTTCGGGAGCAGCCGTGTCTGTGTACAACAGACAGACATTTTTTGACTACTTAACTCTGCAGGCTGAGATTTTTCTTTTTCAAAATTTGTGTTCTATTCAAGGGTTAACTACTATATTAAATATATGGAAATATTTCATACACTGATTATGGTATTGTCAGGTTATACCGATAACTGTGTAAGTTTAAATTCTTTCAGGTGTTGTGCCAAACTGTTCTTCATTGTAGTCATTTTATGTTTGAGACAGACTGAGTTTAAAACTTGCACCTTATTTTGATTTTATCCATCACACATGGGATACCTTTATCCATAACCTTAAATACTCTGAAATGAGTCAGAATCTCCTCACATGGACAAGTTTAAATTGGAAGTAAGTTCAAAGCAGTCAGACTTTGCAAATATAAAAAATATTTTGTCTTAAAAAAAAAAAAAAAAAAGACAAAACTGAGCACGGCCCAGCACATTTTCAGGAGAGAAGACTTTAGCTCTATAGAATATTTCCTTGCATTGCTCTAGCGGCCTGATGTCAAATGACATTTTTTCTTCATTTAGCATAATTGTCTCTGAAACGTAACAGTGAAACAAACCATTAGCAAAATGCTGAGCTGTCAGAAGCAATCACTGGTTTCAGATCCAAACGGGGTGCTTTCCCTTCTCCGGAGGTACTCACGGTTTCCTATAGAGGTTCTTTGTGAAGCATCCAGTGCTTCAAGGGCAGCGTTGTGGCCACGAAGATCCGACCTGTCCCTCTGAAGGGAGCTGCTGGGGTCCGTGCGAGGGGGCTTGTAGCTGCCACACAGGCTCCTCTGCGCTCTTCTTCTAAACCAGGGTCTCCACCAACTTTGGTCATAGCTGGCAGTGACTGCTGCTGCTGCAGGTCAGGCATAGCGAGCAGAGGAGGAGGAATAACCCAATAGCTGCCTACCTAACAGAGAATAGATGAGCTGCCTAGCACGGTACCAGAATGCTCTGGCAAACTGAAAGACACACAAACTAACCCCTTTTCGTCCTGAAGCCCCTTCCTCTTTCGTGTGTGTAACTCTTGGCTGAGCAGCCCGAGTTTGCTTCGGGAATATTGATAATAAAACTGGAAGGCTCTGAGAATCGGTAGGAGTTGGAAGAGGGTCAGGCGCTCCGTCCAGTTGCCCCGGATAGAGGCTCACAGCGAGCAAACCGTCTGCAGGCTGCACTGCCCCAGCCAGCCCCACAGGAGCAGGTGAGACGTTTTAGGGAATTGGATGTGAACTAGTAATGAAAAGCAGTGTTGATGATTTTAATCTCCATGCTTCTATATTTCTTAACTTTTGAGCATTTAATCTGCAGTCTTCAATGCAGGATTCCCCCCCTGCGGAACTGTGGTAGTTTTTGGATCCATCATGGATGAACTGAGGACATTAACACACAGCACAGGCTTCAGCCAAGTTGATGGCTGAATATCCATTAATTTGTGTTGGCCAGCCGCTGGAGAGGGACAAGGCAGTCGCTTTTCCAGGAGGTTTCACAGCTGCTGGCTGGGAGGAGGGAAGTGCAGGTTTGGGGTCCCCCAGCCAGACTCCCCCTTGCTGACTCTGCTGCTGCTTCCTCAACCTTCTACCTTCTCTTCCCTGCCACCTGCCTGAGCCTCATTCTTTCCCCAGTTTGGGTGGTTTCACAAGCATGACGAAACACGAAGATGGTGCCTGCTGCCAAATTTCTTGGCCTTAGAGCACACTGTTAGCAAGTTTGGTTTAAGCAGGGTAACTTCAGCACATGGGCTTGAGCATGTGCATGCACTCACTCTCACTCGTACGCATGCAGGACTTGCTTATAACCTTATTCCTGGGAATTGTTAAATCCATCAGGAAGATGACTCAGCCTGAGGTTAAAAACATCACCACACGTGGAGAATATCGTGGGCCGTGTTAGGCAAGATGATCCATGGGTGATCCCTGCCACGCTTGCAATATGTAGGAGCAACAGTAGAGGTTCCCAAATTGTTATATAGTCATTACTTCAAGGTAATAGATGGGAAAGGTGGTTCCTGCAATCTCTGTGCACCTGTGGGGCTCTGCTGGAGTCCCTGCTGCTCCCCGTGTCTCTGTCCACCAGCATTCCCCTGGGAACGCAGCCCCATTCAGTAGCAAGACCAGGAACATGGCACTGTCAAAATGAAGATGTTCGTTAATTTTGTCTTTTGTGTGGTAAAGGTTACATCAGTTTGCTGGAATAACATAGATTTCATCCTGTAGTCATTTATCATATGGTCACCTTAAACCTGTTTGCAGTTGGACTGTGCTGAGCTCTACTGTCAGTCTAATTCTTCAAAATTGTGATCTGTTGTGGTACTTTTCCTACTTATTCAACCCCAGAGGTTCCCCAAAGCCTCAGACATAACGTCAGTAGAAAATATTCTTTCTATAAATACATCCTACTCTTTCTGTAAGTAAATATATGCTTACTATTTGTATTATTATTTTGCACACGTAAAGCTAAATGGCTTTACAGTTTGCTGTATGGCAAAGTGCATTCAGCTTTTCCAGTAGCATTCTTTATAAAATGGATCTTACAAAAGCCTGCAGGAATTCCTACCGTGAAGACAGTGCTGCCTGAATTTTCCCATAGGCGGTATTTAAAGTCAAATTGGGTTGTGACATTAAATAATACCATATGGTGTGTTCGTTCCCTGCTGCTAGAACTAGATGCTCAGTGCAGTCTCAGTAGCATTTTACAAGAGTTGATTGATTTTGGGGTGGGTTATAGGTTCTCAGAAGTTAGATGATCTTGAAAAAAATGTAGTGTTTGCCTTTTAAATACCAAAAGCACATCATTTGCAAGGGCTGTTTGTATTAATATAAAACTGGGGGCAGAGCTGTGTGTATGTGTATATATAATTGTGTACGTATAAAAGCTGTGTCAAGCCTGTCGAGAACAGAACTTGGAATCAAACTCTACTTCAAATGATTAACTTTTGGGGACTTGCGCAAACTATTTTTGTCCTCCGGGTGATTTTCTTTCTAAGGGGATGCCAAAAGCATTAATGCAGACTATCAAAGCTCCGTAAAAGGCGTTTACCATTTTCGTTGTATTTCTGAATCTTCAAAAATAGAGATTAAAGCACCTGCAGATGCAGACAGTACATTCCACGCATGGCATGCTTTCCGGCATCCTTTCATTTTGATTCTTCCTTTTTTTTTTTTTCATTACAGTTCTTTGAGGTTCCATTTGACTCAAATATGAACAGGACAAAAAACAGACCACTGGTGCGAGGACAGATCAGGTAAGGCTATGCACACCTGCTCCAGCTAATGAGAAATGAGTCTTCACGTTGCTTTTATCTATCTCCAAGCTTCTCTCTCTCTTCGGATGGCGAAAAATAGCAATTTCAGACAAAAGACTTAAGAAAGAAATGCACCCCTCTGTTCTTCAATATTTCTGCATGTTTATAAATCTTATGTGGGGAGTTTGGGTAATCAGCTGTCCTTTAAAATACTGAATTTCTCAAGATGGCAGAATTTGCACTCATGTTGTGTACTTCTTCATGTGTGACGGCTACATGCACAGCATGGTAGCACGTAGTCATGCTCCACTGAACTTTTGCATTAGTTTGTAATAACAAATTTCAAAATTTCACATCTAAGAATAAGCACAAAAGTATTTCTTGTTTTTAGTAGTCATATCTATCTGTTAGATCACAAACGTTCATTGAAATCTTCTGGCGGAGGTATCTGCAGCTGATTTTTTTTGGTGGTTTTGTAAGGCACCATGTTGTCTTTGCCTTTTCTATGTGTTTAGCATAAAGCTGGGATGAAAATTCGCAGTGGTGGCATCTTATGAAAATAAAGTAAAAATTTGTCATCATTTAGGTTATCATCACCCAAGTAAATCCCTCCCTCCCACCCCAAAAAAAGCCTTTTATTAGTGTAGGGATTCCCTTAAAAAGAAATAAATCCCTCATTCATTCTGTTTTCTGGATTATATATCAGTTCAGTTTCTCAAAGACTGCTTTCCAGCTAAAAAAGCAAAGTGAAAAAGAACATCAACAAAAACGTCTAACTTATTTGCAAACTAAAACTGAAGGCCCAATTCATAAATGATTCAACAAACAATTTTAGTATTGCATTTCCATGATTTGTGCCAAGGATTATTTATAACAAAATTATGTTTTCCCTTAGGCTTTTGCGAACAGTTGGTCCTATTTATTTCTGTGTTTTATCCATCACCTTTGGAGGACTGAAAAAAATGTGATGGATGAAATTACAAGAAAATTGAGACAAAATAGTAAAGTGAACCTCGGGGGTAAATTCACTCTCATTGTAAATAGTTAGAGTGCTTCAATAAACTTGTTCCGATTTGTTCTCGAAGATGGTGCTAATTACAGATTCCTGAGTTGAGTTAATTTTATTTAAAAACATATTTTAGGGACCACTGCGGTAAGGGCATCTGTTGTACACACAGTGTCAGCCTCAGTTGTGCAGTTCAGGGGAGCTGCACTTCTGCTCCACTTGCATGTGGTCCTTTAGCCCTAGAAGAAGGAACACTTGTTAGGAAGGAAGGTGATGGGGGGATTTTTTTTATTACTATTTTTATCATAGTCTACAAGCATGGCTTGCCGTGTTTCTGGAGTCAAAAATATAGCTCGGAAACTTCCTGTCAACTTTTGGTTCAGAGAAAGCAATTTGTTTTATAAGTTTCCAGTGTCCTTAGACGAACTTCACTGTCATCTGAATGCACCACAGATTGGCAAAACCATATTTAACGGATTTTCTTACTTCTCCTCTCTTCATATTTGCTTTCACCACAAAATGGTAATGTTGGGGACTTCGTGTAATCACTCATCAATCTATCTACCTGACTGTCAACAGCTAATTTAAAGTTCTTTAAAGTGTCACTTACCTTGAATAATGCCGGTCTCGTTCCCTGTAGACCGTTGAACATGTAGACCTTGACGGGGGTTATTTCTTCTGCAGTGTGCCAGAGGAGAATAATCCAGTGCAAGTGATCTAGCCTTGTTATATTTTGCCACATATTCCCTGGTGTTCCTTGAACTCTTTCCTTCCTGGCTGATTAAATAAAACCCTTAAATGGCTATGCTAAAACTAGTCAAAAACAGACGAGACAGAGATGGATAAATTGTAAGTGAGAGACTGGTGTCTTGGCTCTGGGAAGGAATCCAGAGAGCTTGGGATATGTGCAGAGTTCTTGCCCCAGGATTTGTTTGACATCTGAGTTTTGACATTTTCTTCTCTTTAGCTGCTTCATATCATGAAATGTTTGCTGCTTTTTTAATTCTGCTGTATTATCATCTGTGATACCCAGTGTAAATGAGACATAATTTTACAATCCATCTTCATTTGAACTGTTTGTAAATATATTGTGATTTCCCTCCTTTTTTTCTTTCTTGCCCTCCTTTTTATTTATTTTGCATAGTCCTTGTTACAGAACTGGTCCGTATGGGTAACAGTTTTTTTGTGGTCCAGTCCTGAGCTTGAGATCCCTTTTGAAGAGTGAGAAGGTTGTTAACTCTCCATCATGTTGGCTCACTGCACCTTCTTGGAAAGGCTGTCGATGGTGGCTTTGATGTGAACTCCTGCACACTGAGAAACTGCACTGAGACCACTGACACTTTTATAGAGGTTGTGGCATCATGAAGACAATTCTTAGATGCTTTGAGCTGGGGCTGGAATCAGACTGGTAACGCCCAGTGAGAGGTGCTTGGTGCTACCAAGTCATCCAGTCCCTGGATGAGCTGGTGTCTCTATTTTAGAAAAGTTAATGCATGGACCCGGCTCATTAGGAAATGTTATGCTGTTGTAGAGAAATTATTACGGTGTATTTCAATGTGGCCTCCATTTGAAGCTTCAGCTCCAAGTTTATTTAGGTTTAAGATCAGCTGTCAGTTCTAACTGACCTTGCTTCCAGCGTTTCTCCCCTTCCTTTCTGCCTGAAGCCTTCACTTTGAGAAGAAAACACAACCCCCCCTATCCTGGCAACATTTGTGTGTGTTCATTTCCCTCATACACGTTGAGGCGGTTCCCAAGTCCCCACATCTCAGCCTTTTCTACAAGTTGCTGAGGAGTTGCAATTTCCTCTGGTATCAGTGAGGAACCTCAGTAGCTTTCACAGAAACGCTCTGGGGCCAGGGCTGCCCTGTGGAGTGTGGACATCGTGATGACCTCTGAGGGCTGGCTGGGGACAGGGTGTCATTGTCTCACCGGGGACATTCCAGAAGTGTTTAAGTTGGGCAGCTTTGGCCTGACCACTGCTCCAGCCAGCACCCTGTGAGCTGAGAGCCAATTCTGCAAAGATCTCTGGAAGGGTGGGATTTGGGAAAGCAGTTGTCCTCTGTCCTTTGTGAAATCCTTTCCATATTGCATCACCTTTATGGCTGAAACAGTTATTTAGAGGCTTAGTGTCCCCCTGCTGTATATACTTTATATCATTTGGCCTGGACCAAACCGTACAGTGACACAGAAGGATTCTGCAGCGCTGGGGTCTGCTGTACACAGGGACAAGAGCACATATACTTTATTTTCCAGCCCCAAACCCACCTCTGATGACCCCAGGGAATCTTCTGACACTGTTGCTAGATTCGTGACAAACAGCACCTGATAGTTCATTGACTGCTTGCTTTACAATGTCCTATTTAATTTGTAAGGCTCTGAAAAAAATGCACACTTTGAGCAATGAGACGTAACCATCCTTATTCTCTATTCAGAGAGTAATCAGAGACATCCTGTTGCAAAAATAACAAGAGTAGACCCAAACGCAGCATGCCACTAAGCGCCATCCATCATTCCAGCCTGCCCACATGTCCTCCTCCCTCCTCGACCCCTCCAGTCTTGTTTGAAAATACAAACAGCTTGAGATGTTCTTCATACTTTGGCTGCAGTGTTAAACTCATCGAGCCTCTTTGCGTTTTGCATTATAACAACAGCTGATATTATTTTTCCTGCTATGAATTGTTTTTATGTCATCAACAAGGAAAAATTTCATGTCTCACACAGCCTTAGATTCGACTGAAATGGCAGCAGCTTTTCCTGGTTTCCTGTTGGTGTGATTTATTCCCTTGCTTTTTAAGGTAATGGATTTAATTTTCCTGCGGATTAATTTAAATAAATCTCTAGTATTAGCTGCAGTAGCTGAGTGAGCTTAGCCTCCAGGATGACAAGTGTCCTGCTCCATTATATTGTACAAAGTGACAGCTTTGATTGCCCTTCTACACAGAGCTGCACACACTCTTGTTAAAAGGCAGCTGGTTTTATGAACTTACAGTACTGCTGGATCTGCTGTGCTAAGCACTCATAAAAAACTTAATAGTTGTACAGGAATAGTTTTTCATCTTAAAAAAAATAAGTCATCAAACAGCGTGTTCTAAATAACTAATTCATGACCATGTAGATGCCTTTTCAGTTTTGCTCCCGCAGTGTTTTGCAGCTTGCAACTGTTTTCTGTACCAAGTCCTTTGGTTCTGGTCTTAGCAGTGGCTGCAGCGTCTGCCTGGGAGTGGGGCTGGGATTTCTTCCTTGCTTTACCTCCAGGTTTCATGTCACCTGGGCCACGAAGTGTCGTACCGGCAGCGTCAGAGGATGGCTCGGGCTGCAGGGGACCTCAGGAGAGCTGTAGACCAATCTCCTGCTCACAGCAGGGTCAGCTCTAAGGTCAGACCTGGTTGCTCCAGGCTTCATTCAGCCAAAAACCTTCACTATAAGAATAATATGCTATGGCATTTAATTATATTCTCCTTATGCAGATAGTTGCACTCTCAAGCTTGCTTTTCCTTGAGCATTTAAGAAGTTTAAGTCTATTAACACGGCAGAAGAAGGCATGACACACATAATGCCTTGGATGCTTCAAAAGAAATAAATCGTCGTGTTGTGTGGTGAATATTTTCTCCAAGAATCCCATTAACCTCCTCATTTAGCAATGCACAAGGAGCTGTGTTCTGTATATGAGCTTCCTGCTTCTTGTGGCCACGGTAGATGGTTATTGCAATTAACAGAGGCAATAAATACTTTTCCTACTTGTTGACATTTCTGAGTGGAGTGTTGGCTTGGGTCAGTTCAAACTATAAGCCAAACTCAAGAAAAATCAGACCAAAAAGAGCTGCTAAGCTAGTAGTGTTTCTCACCTGTGGCTTATATTTATGAATTGCAGTTGTAGTTGCAAATAGATAATTTGGGCATTCATAAACTGGTAGAAAATCGCAACATGTCAAACTTTCCCTATTTATTCAAAAACACATTGTGACTCAAGACCAGTTCTGTGTAAAGCTGAGTTTTCCCCTCAGCTGCCTGTAGGAGACCTGCCGTTACAAGTGTAACAAAACCAGTCCACACTGAAAAAATGTGTCTGCATTTTTTAAAAAAAATCCTCCTGTAATCACTGTTGATAACTCAGTATAATTAGCTTGATTCTTTGCTTGCTAACACTAATGTAAATCAGGAGTGTTTGTACTGATGTTAGTGGAGCTACGCTGATGTAAGTGAGAGGAAATCCATGTCCTCGGCTTATGTTGAAACCTGCATTAAGCGTTTAGCCAGCCCTGGTTTAAGCCAGCGGTTTAAAACCTCCCCAAGGGTTTCAGGACAACTTCGGTTCCCATTTAAAGATCAGCCTCTGCTTAGCTGACTGGTCTGCTCCCTTGGGTGGTCATTTCAGACAGGTTTCATTCTACTTAAGTTAAAACAAATAAAACAAAAACTCCATAAATCTACAGTTCTTCAAGAATAATCATTTTTAAGAGATCAGATGCTCGTTCCCTGCAGGGAAACATTCCAATATTTTGTTTAGAAAATACCTCATTTTAAAGGGACTGCCCTGAGATCTTTTTGAATGATAAAAATGTTTCTTTTTTCAGTGGGAGGCTTTCCTCTTGTTTAAACAGGGCACAATTCAAAGCAGACACCACCACGGCAGCCTTTTTAAGCATTTTTTTTATCCTGCTTGTGTTCAGGCTTTATTATTTGAAAACAAGTAAATGCATTCCTTCCCCACCACCACCCTCCTGGCTTCCTTTTTTTTTTTCCACCCTGTGTTTTCCAGAAGCTGTCATTGACTGTATTTGGTAAACAAGAAATTAAAAAGACAGCTTTATATTTTTGACATGTACAATTGCTTGTAAAAATGTAGTTCTTGCCTTTTGAACAGCGGGGTATTTTTTTTTTTTCCAGCATGGCCACGTCACAGAGGGGTGGGGGGGAAGAAACCTTGAGGCTAAAACATAGTTTAATGAGAATAAAACCCACATCAAAGGATGGACTAATGGAATGATATAATGCTTACTCTATCACTTTCCCAAAGGGGATATGGATGACAGTACTTATATTTCAATTATCTATTCACTGCCTGCGTAGGATGTTGATTAAATGGTTCTAAGGTATTAGAGTCCTTTTGTAGAATGCATGGAAAAATGGTGATACTGCACATTATCCTCAGATCAAAATGTGTATTAGCAGGAAATTATGTAGCTCTAACTACATATATATTTTGTTTCTTAGGGCAATAAAGAGGGTTGTTTTAATAACTCTTAACATTACATTGAAATTCATTTCAGTTGAAACAAAGAAATTGCTAGCTATCCGGCTAGCGCCTTCAGCTCACTCCTGCCCAGACCTAATCCTGCCACAGCTCGATGGAGACATTCCTTTGCAGGCAGCTCTGTTTGGTAAATATAAATCCTGCGGAAACACTTGACCCCTCACGCCTTGCTGCTTTTCAGTTCAACGAAGGTGCCTTTGCTGCCAAATTATTTCTCTGAATCTTTAATTGCATGTGGGACAGTTGATAAATCGGAGTACATTGTACATCGCCCCATGTTAGGAAACATCCCAGATGCTCATGTATAAACCAGGAGTCACGGTGCATTTGGCTAAATAGCTGCTCCATCTGCTTGTGGGGAGCGCTGCGGAGAAGTGATACGGGCTCCTAATGGAGTTGTCTTATCCTCTCATGTCAGCTCCTCACCAGGGGGTAGAGCCCCGTGAGCTGGAGGGAACCAAGCTATTGTATACTAATCCTTCCATCTTTGTGTCCGATATGAACGGGCCTCTTGGCCATCAGTTGTAACCGTTGACTCCTTTCTAACTGACTAGTCGTGAGTCATTTGCTTCAAAGGTGATGTTAAAGTGAGTTTTCCCCCTTACAGTGCACAAATAAGCAAAATTAAAACTCAAGATCCTTTCCCGTCTTAGCGCAGTGTTCTCCTGATGGCTCTTCTTCCTGTGTGTGTCAAACATTTCAGGTTCATGTTTGTACATTTTAGCTTAATGCAGTCAAAAACCCAACACTTTGTTCCCTGTATTAGTATTGAACCTTATCTGGTTTAACCACAAGAGCATCATTATTCAACGTGTGCCAGGTGTTGTAGGAAATGTCACTGCTCAACAAGTCCATTACAGAGCTGCCTGTGATTAGAAGCTGCTATACCCTGAGATCTGTTTACAGTAAGTCATGTTAGAAGTGCATTTCTTCTGTGAAGGACAGAGTTTATCATGTCTTATACAAGTTATAACTTACATGTTATCAACTTCACAAGTCAGATATAAAAGAGGTTTTTCTTACACTTTAATTAGCTGTGCTAACACAGATGCTTGCTCTCCAGTCTTTATGACTAGAAAAGCTGCATTCCTGAGGTTGAGATATGTGGAGAACCTCTTTGATATGTTTTATTTAATTTTTTTTTTTTTTTTTTTTTTTTTGCTAGGGCTGTAGAATCACAAGGAATATTGTATTATAAATCATGCTGTAAAGAAGCATGAGCCACAGTGACTCATACTGCTGCCCGTGTGTGACAATAGTTATGGTGTATTCGTGCACTTTGATGGTATATGAAGAGGTTTTTTTCTTTTGTTCCGCCAAACATTTGTAAACTATAGCTCCAGATGCTAACTGTGGATAAACTACCAAAATAATACTGGAGAAATCCCAAATTACAACCATCCTCATCCTCTTCACGTCTCAGGTGAAACTTAAGAACATGCTATAGAGTCTTAAGATGATATGAATATCAAAGGCATTCTTGCAGTGTTGTGGAGGAATCTGCAGATAGGCAGGAAAGGTCTGACTTAAATGGCAATTTGACAGGCTCGTCTGCTTGATTACTCTTCCACTTAATGGTGTCTGCAGCCTGATGCTCCTTCTACTGCAGACCACTGCTTCTTGTCCAGCTGTCTGTGGTTGTGGGAGATAACTTATTTCTTTCATTTTTGTGGCTCCTGGGAATGTATTTAGAGTCAGTGATCCTATACCAAGAATGGCTGGACTATCTATTCTTTTTTTTTTTTTTTTTTTTTAAGAACAGGTTGATAAATACTCTAGAACTTAGTTTTCTCCATCTTAATGAGGTTGAGAACTGGCCTGAGACTTCTTTAACTGCTGCTTACCAGACACCGGCTGAGGGCTCTGCAGAAGCACATGATGGATTTAATCACTCTACAGCACAGAAAAATGTTTCTGGAGAGACCGTATTATCCATCCTGTTTGTCAGCTGGTCTCTGGTTCTTAAAAAGAGAACTGAGATTTTGAAATAAAATGAACGGATCACTTAACTGACGTGTTATAAGGTTAGGTTTGTTAGGTTAAAGAGGAGGATTTAGTTTAAATATTACGGGGACATTTTTCAAATTTACTGTAGGTTTGTCTTGTTAGCACTTTAAAAAAATATTTACATTTTCTCGACTGCAGGGAAGCTGTGAATATTACTATTCACCCTTCCACTCCTACCCAACAAAGCCATATAACAAGGAGCGTGCTAACGCTCTGCGGGGTTGCTTAGGGTTGTTATGATTAGCATTCTGGTGTGTATAGCAAGTGTAATAAGAGTATAAACATTTTACAAGTGTGGGTCCTTTCCATTTTCAATTTTTTTTACTTCAAATGAAGTGACAAGGCCCAGTTGGAGCTTCAGTGTAATAACAAAGGGCAGCATAAGAAGTTTGATTTCTGTCTCAATATAGTATTCATGAACGGCAAGTCTCCCCAGGGTTTCCTGAGCTATCTCATCCCAAATCTGTGATTGCTTTGGTCTCTGTCCTCCAGGCAGACTCCAGAACCCATGAACAATGAACAACCGGATCCTGGCATCGTTTGCATGGTGTTAGACTGATAAAAATGAGACCAGGGTATGTTCAGGAGAAAGCTCCGTGCTGAGGGTGGGACTACAGAGTTCTCTTTTTATCAGTTGAGTTGAAATTCCTCTTACCTCGGCTTAGCATACACATTGCATCTTTGTGGAAACTTTCAGCAAAATCGATCAAGCCAATTTTGATTTACACAAGCATAAAAAAGAGAGATGTGTCCCTTTCAAGATGAAATGATTCTTTTAAATTAGCCGTGTTTGTTTATGATAGTTTTAAAGTCCCTTGCTCTGGCAGAGGAGACAGAACATCTGCAGCTCAGATTCTTGAGGAGCGAGGGGAACTAATTGCCTCCAATTTGGTTAAAATACAGCGTTGATTATGCTTTTGTACAATAGCGATACACAATCATGACAGGGTAGCTTGGGCTCCATGCATGGGTTGTTTCTTCATTGGGAGAGAAATGAATTGACGCAGACATGGGGTATTTTATCCTAGTCTGTATTTATTTACACTAAGTACCCTTCTGAACAAGTATATTAGATAGCAAAACCCGAGCTGGGTTGGCAGGTTTGTGCCAGAACTCAAGAAGGCAACTCCATGGCAAGACCTATATGTGTTTATCCATCGCTGAGCTCCATATATGCCGAGTTCTTACTGTATGACATTCCGTGGGAGATTGAGACACTGCTCGTTGAATCCTTCCCGTTTCCCTGCTGATGGCCCAGATGTCATTCAAAACCACATCCAGGTTGGTGCTGATGGATCTGGCTGAGCCCTGTGGACAAAGGAAAGGTATTAGGGGTAATTCCTTTCACAGAGATTTGCATTTTAAAGAGGTTTATTTGAGATTCAGGTGGGTAAACTCTTGTCTGGAGACACAATGTTGTGGTGTTGAACTCCTGATTTAAGTGTGCTTAATGCTACCCATTAACCCAGCTCATTAGGCTTTGTGGGAGCACCTAGAAGTGTCATACCTCCTCTTAACACAGAGTTCCTCTTCAGCTCAGATTTTGTGTTACAAGTTGGTTTTAGAACTTTTCCACTGTTTTCTATACTATGTTTTTTTACATTTGGGGAAAAGTACTGTCTGATCTGAGATTGTCAACATCTTTGTCACAGTTATTACCAGAAACCAATTCACAAAAAGCCAGTTACAAAAACATAACCAGGCAGAATTGCAACAAGTGTGTTCGGGCAATCTTAAAGATTGTGGTAGTGTTATATCTAGTTAAAGGGGATTTGATATAAAATTCAATACATGTAGTGCGTGTAGAGCCTGATCTCCCACAGCAACACATTTTTGGGGATGAGACACCAGACACAGAATATAGATACTGCTTCTAACCTGTGAAGACAAAGCTAAATAATTCATTAAAGAAAAAAAAAAAACTTGACAAAGCTCCCCATTTGTTTGCACCTCCTAAAAGACATCTAAGACATCTTGTCAGTCTTCAGTGGTAAATGATAGACGGAGAAAAATTGAATTCCCAATTAAAAGTGTAATCTAGTTTCACATTTTAGTTTCAAAATACATCATCCTTCATCCCTTGTCGTTAGTCATAAACTTTCTTGCATGACTGAGAGAGAATAAATTAATATCTGTTAAGATCTTTCTCTACATTTTTTCCCTTAAAATAGTACCATTTTAGCTTCTTGATAGATATTGTTCAGTTTAATATAATTCTGGTACTTTGCAAGATTAAGCCTCAATCAGCAGGTTCTTGGGCTTTTTATAATGTTCAGTCACAATGTACCTGTGGAAGATATGAAAATTAGGAGCATGGATTGTTTGTGTTTACTAAAGCTTGACTGATGCTGAATCAGATCTGCAGGAAAGAAATAAAGGGGTCTGGCAGTGTGTCCATTCCGCCAATGTTAAAGCTATTTTTTCCTTTGACTTGGAAGGAAATATCTCTCCTTGAGACTAATGCAATCTGTAAATGGAAGTTGTAGTTGAATATAAACATATTTTGTCAGGCATGCCTTGAGTCTTTAAAAAAAAGATATGCTGCCTCAAAACTCTACTAATTAGGAGTCATAATGTATCATGGTGTAACCACTTTGATTTAATATGTCAAATCTGAGTGCAGATGTTTTTTCTATCAGGTGCATCCCCAGTCTGTCTGTAGGACTCTTCTGGAGTTTAATGTCTTCTGCAAAAAAATTAGAATCATTTTAGAAAAGTCATCAACGATGAAGCTACTGATCCAGGCAATGTTGTTCCAGTTTCAGTTTCCATTAGTGTTGTTGTTATTACTGTAGAACTTTTACAGCTGACAATGGTCATGAATATGGTTTTTATTACTAAATATATAAATATGCAGCCTGAAAGGATTTGTGTGGAAAGTTAAAATTTAATTTCGCTGTTGGTAGATTGCCATCATTCAGTTTTCTGCCGTGATTGCTGATTGGTTTTGAATGCTCTGTGCCTTACTTTGAGCTTAGAATCTGTATGAGTGGTTTTTTTAACCTCCCATCAAAAATAATTTCAGGGAAGCTACTGTTACTATTCGGGGCAAAATGTGCTTTTTACAGCCTTCTGGCTCATTTTTCACAGTCAGCTGACTCTACGGCACTTGCGCCAGCAGACGACCCCACTGCTGGTTTCAGGCATCTGTCCATCTGGGGAAGCAGAGCTGGAAATAACACAAATGCAATCCAGATGTGGGCTTGAAGGAGATGGGCCCTTCTTCCCCTTACCTACGCCATAGGAGCAGGAAGGCTTCGCTGCAGTCATGTGTTGCTGCAGTGCGCAACGTCCTCAGTGCCTTGCGTCTTCCCAGTAGGACAGGATTACCTGGTGTCACTCCTGGGGCTGATGTCCTTCCCTGATTTTCTTGCTGGATCTCTAAAAGCTGCTGGGGAGGGTTCAGCAGTTCTTGGATGCTGCTCTTTTAAAAAATAAATAAAAGTTAAAAAAAAAAATCCCTTGGCTGATACTCTCCGGCTGAGGGAGGTGACCAAGTTGTAGCTCAGCACCATATGACAGTCATGGTGACCACAGGCTCAGCTCCTACCCTGGGACTGGTTTTTGGCAGTTGCCTGGCCGCAGGAATTGAGAAGATGCCAGGAGATGAGCAAAACTGTAAATCAGCAGCTGGGGAGAATGATGATTTTCTGCACGGCATTAGGTGCAGTTATGCTGGGGATCTCCGTGGACATCCTCACTCCTGAAATGACCATGGGCTTTCGCAGCCACAGAAACCTTCAGAGGGCTGTGACTTGCACTTCAGTTGGTGTAACCTCTCATTGCTGGTGGCAAAATGCAAAAACTCCAGGCTGATGCTTTTGTCTGAGTTTGTAAGTGGCTTCGGAAGCCTTAATAACTTACTGCTGACCTGGAAAAAATTAGGAAGAGGAGGGGGCTTCCTCCAGCAGTCTTGTACTGGTGAGTAGTCCAGGGACATTTTTAGTACCTACAGATTCCAGAAATAATAAGCAACTTATGATGCTTCCTCCTGAAATCTGATTTTAATTATGGCTTTGGAACAGTGTTCATGCACTGGCCTCATATCTCAGCCTGTGATGGTGAAATGAAATTGCAGAGATGAGAATCACACTTGTATTCTGTCTGCCAAATACCTTCTTCCAAGCTCCCACTATTTTCAGCCTGCATGTGCGAGAGGCTGGTTCAGGCTGTTCCTTTTCTTATTACGACAAATTGTTTTGACACTATATGCAGATGGAATTTGCACCCAGAGTAGCAATACTGAGATTAATCTGAGCCGTCAATCTCATCTTTATTGTCTCAGCACTGTTTACCTGCCACCGTGGAAGATGCTGAAGTCAGGGATAATTTAGGATCATTTCTGTGGGCAACAGCAGCAAACGAGTGAGGGGAGGAAGCGTGGTGGTCTTGCTGAACCTGTGTCTTGAACGAAACGGGAAACTCACCAAAAACCCAAACCAGTTTGTGTGCCATCAAAAAAGAAGTAAAATTGCAGTTTAATTAAAGGGTGTAGTCTGCGTAGAGCATTTGCCGTTACTAAAATCCTATGCAGAGGAAAGCGAGGATGCATATCTTGGCTTCGTTTGGATGTGGAAATGACTCTAAATAAGTTCCTTCTCTTCCCACCTTCCTCCTCCTGCCCAGCCCATGGCTGGATGTAGCGGGCGCGTTGTCGGGATGCGCCGCCTGGCTGGTGCTGGGGAGGCGAGTGGTGCTGTGCCTCTGCCCGGCCGCCTGCCCTTCGGCACAACGCTTGCCCTCTGCGCTTCATTCTTCGCCCTCCTGTCCTGCCTATGTTAGACCATCACCCTGCCTTTGGCAGGACACATCCCTGGCCCTGTGGCTTGAGGGAGAGTTGTCAATAATAACAAGATCTAATGCAAAATAACCGGCTGGGAATTTGAATGGTTGAATCCATTTAAGGTGTTCTGTGCGTGCTGCAGCAAAACAAAAGGGCGTTGTTGTTTGGGTTTTTTTTAGTTTGCCCTTTTAGAAGTGGGTGATGTTTCTATAAAAGGTTTTTGACAGACAGAGAGAAGACAGGATTTGTTTTATTACCTTTTCTATTAGGCTTTGAATCTAATTTTCAAATATCAGCACTTGTGCTTCACCTGAAAAATATGCAGGCAGTTTCAAATGGACACTTACGTTCAGGCTTACACTTTTATGTAAATATGTTTTGTGTGCCCTATTTCCCATTAACACAAGGTCACAAATTAAGTTTCTTACGTATTTACATAACATCTGAACATGAATTGCATACAAGTGCTGATTGCATGAATGTGCCTATTCAGAATTCATATGGGCTTTGTGTCTGTGTTTGTATATGAGTGTCAATATATTCACAGAGATAGGTCGAAGCATTAGATGCTGATACAGGCATTTTCCATATTTTGAAATATCAATGGGTTTTTAAGAGGGAATTTTGTCTAACTTCTTGATTGTTTTTTCTCTAAAAAAATTTTCTTTGAACTTCCCCCCCTTTTTCATACTGTTTTTTAAACTGCAGTTCAAACTGTTCTTTGACAGTCATCTTCACAAAATGTTTTGCCAAAGAGCCGAAGACAGCATTGAAAAGCATGTGCAGTAGTGATGCTATTGATCTTTATAGATATTAAGCTTGCTAATGCTGCTGTGAAATAGGTAAAATAGTACATTAATTTTATAGATGGGCAAATGCTTTAATTTGTTCTCCCTTCTCAATTTTTCCAAGTAACGCAGTGAGTCAATAAGTGCTATTATCCATGACACTGGAGCCTATTAAATCAATATATTTCATGCACATGTGTGTAAGATCATTACATAGGTATAACCAGATCATATGTAAGTGGCAACTAGATTCAGAGAATTTGCTATTGCACATGAATTAAAATAGGCTGTTGCGTTGTCCAAAGTCTCCGTTAACAATATCGTGAGTGAGGGTCCACGTGGACGCCTGGTGGTCGTGTGTGCAGGGGATGCCTGAACATCAGCTGCATGGGATTCCTCCTGCCTGCTCCCCCTTCCCCGCCTCAGGCAGCTCTGGGCTGTCCTCGAGCAATCCTCCTGACAGCATCTCTCCAGACACCTCTGTGTCAACACAAGCTTTGGGTTGAAAGAGGAGAAACCTGGGTCTCTCTTCCTCATCCTGCACCGCCTCCTCCTCTTGGATGCTGTCAGTGGGGTGTGACTGGGTGAATGCTGTGGGAGAGAAATGTCAACACATTTTCTTTCGGTCAGGAAGGGTTTGATTATTCACTGTTCAAGCTGAAGTTCTCTCAAAAGCTTTCAGTTGAATGTGAATGTCTTTTAGCAGTATTAATAGGCAGACTTTGGCATATGCATGCTCAGTAAAGGAGAAAGAGGAACGAGGCAAAACTACCAGTTTTTGGTTTTCCTTTAGGAGGTGTCCTATGTGGTGACAAACTGGGTATTTTAGAGCTGAAATTGAAGAGAGCTCATTTGGCACTTGTAGTATTTTTCCAAAGTCTGATTTTAATCAGTCAAATAACTGAAACCAACTCCTCCCAAGAATCCATCATAAAACCTAGTTTCTTACTCAATATGTTTGCTTTCTGAGCTAGCTCCTTGGCCAATTTTCCAATGGAAGATTGCCTTTTTTTCCCATGGGAGCAATTCCCTTAGCATAAGTGAACGCCCAAGTGAAATGAGGCTTATGTACCAGCATCTGTCATCAGCCTGCACTTACTGCCTGAGATGGTTTAAGGATGAAGGAAACCAGCAGAGACCCTGCAGCCACTTTTGACCATCACATGAGGATTCTCCGGCGCTGGGTTACCTGGAACTGATGCTCCTGTGATGCACGCTGGACTGCGTGGTGGCACGAGGCCGTAGCAGGAGGAGCTGCGTGGTCATTAGGTGATGGGGCTAATTCAGTGACAGCTCAGCACCACAGCCTGTCTCCTGCTCCAGAATGAGATCCTGGTCTCCTGTGCTGCCTTGGTGAGATACAGGCAAAGGACCGTGCACCAAATCAACGAGCCTCACACTACGTGCCTGACTCATGACAGACCTAGTGTGAACACGGAGATGCATAGCAGTCCCTAGAAGACTACAAACTAGTAGAGATTGGAATACCCCTTACACTGCGCTGATTTAAACCTAGGGTCAGTCTTTACTTCTTAAAATCCTGCGAGTCACTGAAGCAGAAAGAACTGCACCAGTGACTGAAATCTCCCAATGTTTTCCTCAAACATTCTCTCTTTCCCAATGAGGAGCTGCTTATACTTCTCCTAGACCTTATAAACATGACGTATTTATGTGAGAGTGAATTGAATTCTCCTCTACCTCATGTCTCACCAAGCAAGCAAGGTCCTTATTCCTGATTGCAGTGTTTTGTAATGCCAAACAGTATTTTAAGGGGCAGAAACAACAAAGCTGAATCATCAGACTGCAGTTCGAGTTTCTGATCTCAGTGGGAGTTTTAGGGGCAGGCATTTGTAAGTTGGACGGTTACTCTTCTAGAAGAATTTTGCAGTTCCTTGATTGTTAAGGAAACACTGGAGAGAAGTAGAAAATGCAATACTTTCAGGATGTCTAAAAGTAATATAGTTCAACTGCTTATGAAGAACAACCCACATTGACTTGATTCCCTCCCCTGAGATCGTTAGGACTATTACAGACACTAATCAAACAGCCTCCAGGAACTTCCTTTTAAAGAGGCAAAAAGGAAGAAACCGAGAAAGAAAACTGTGTTTTCATCCAGCAGGAACAGAACAGTATTTCTGGAGGTCTCAGCCACATAACTTCACCCTTCCCTTTTGATAAAGCCTCATTTTTTAAAGGAACTTTTCCAATCCATCAGTGGGATGTGAAGGCAGCGCACGGGTGGTATCAGGGGTGGCACCACAGGGCTGTCGCTGCTGCGGGGAAGCGCCGTGGACCAGACATGATGCTGGGTTCAGCCGTGCGGGAGGGCTTTGCACTCCCAGCCTTCGCCTTCCCTTCCCATAGGAGTCATGAGGGGCTGGTTTCTGCCGCTCGGTGGCCAGCTTGTGGTGTGTAGCGTTCCTTTGAATCAGAGGCGCGTAGATGAGTCTTCACTCTTGATTAGTGAGAAAAGTGCTTGTTGCATTAGGTCAAACTGTGTCCTCATTTATGTCTGCGAGCCCAGCGGGAGCGAACGTGTAGCCTGGCCTCAGAGGGTCACGCTGGTCTTTTGTCACCTCGAGAGTGTGTATTGTGTAAATCTGGTGTTTACTGTCTGACTGTATTTTATTCAGGAATCAGTCAAGATAGATTTGTTTAACCAAACCCAGTCAGGCTTTCATTGCAGAGGGGCAACATCTATGAAGTTCAGCATTTGTAGTCGGCGTTGAGACAGTTTACGGTACAGATTGTGTTTTGCTGCCTTTCTGCAAAAGAGCACTGCTAGCTGCAAAACCAGAGAGCACAGCACCGTATGGCTCCTTTCACAGTATGGCTCCTGAAAACAGTCTTAAATTTTATACATCTCATTGTCAGTGGATGGCAATGATGTACCCTGCCTCTATTCCTGATATATTAGTAACACCAAGACTGGTAATGCTGGAGCGTAAATGTGCTCTGTGCACGCTCCGTAACCTAAAATCTGTTGATGGTTTTGAAAAGCTGGATAAAATGACTTAGTCAATTTAATTTAAATTGAAGGCAGATCTTTAGTGTGAGATTTGCTCATTTTAGTTCTTCTGGTTATTTAGGATCTCCATACCATAGTGGCCCAACAAAGGCCTTAAAAATCAAAATTTGAAGGGTAGGATTTTTTGCTGGTAAAACTCCCATAAAATTCATCCCCACCAGCAAATTTTTTCTTATGAGGGTTGGAGTAGTGCTTGCAACACGTATTTTAGGGTTAAGGATTTGACCAGAGGGCAAAGTGATTGTAGAATACAAAGGCTGCACAGTTTTCAATTAGACAAAACGTGTAAAGCTAAACTTCATGCAGAGACATTTGTGGCAAGCACACGTATTTTCTTCTGTTATATGGATGACTAGAAGTGTGTGTTTAGCCACATGGGTTATTAAATGCAACTCAGTTAATGGCATTTTCCTCCCTTCCAGAGGTCTCCCACACCACGTTATTTCTTAGCGGCATTTAATTCTCTCTTCCCATTATACCAAACACCCTCGAACAAGCACATGTGAAGAGATCTCCACCAGCAGCAAACATGTTGATCTGGTGCAAGGGATCACAAATAAAAGTTGCTTAGGGTTGCATCATGGTGTGCTTTTGGTAACCAAACAAAAAATCCTTGTTCGTCGTATTTGGGTGTTTGTTGTGGAACTTACTAGCAGAAGTTTACGTAGCTTCAGCCACTATCTTACAGATTTTAACAGGCATTTCCAACCTTCCCTGAGCTCTTAGCTGATATGGAGTAGAAATCAACGGAAATAATTTGCATCTCTGATGTTTGCTGCTTTCAGCCAAACCTAGAATATCTTCAGTTAATTCCAGTCAGAAGATAATAAGTTTTAATTTTGATTCTGCTGCCAGAATTGCTTTGGTATGCTACCCCTGCTTCGCACAGTGTGTAAACTAAATGGGAATGCAGAAAAATCAGCCTTTTTTTTCAGTAAAGCCAAAAAGTACTTTATTCCTGTTGATGTAATTTCAAAATGATTGAATGTACTCTTTTTCTTGTAAATGCTTCCTAATTTTGTGTCTAACCCTGTTGCATTTCAGTCAAGGGATCCCTTCGATGATTGCAATCAGTTAAAAATCTGACAAGCTACAACCATTCTTGTTTACTCTAAACCCTGAGTGCTTTTTCCAGAGGTCAGAATTTACTAAGATTAAAATGACAGAGAAAGATCTGCTGGAAGCACCAGCTCTTCGTAAGGGCTGTTTAGCTGCAGAGGTTGAATTTATGTGGTAAACACAGTGCTCGCAAGAGCAAGAATCACCTACCATTGCAAATCTGTAGCAAGATCGTCTTAACTTTTTAGAAAGGCTTTTCTTAGGGTGGGGGTTCAAATGGAAAAATTTGGGCTGAGCAAGTGAAAAAATAGTAAAAATCCAATCTTAATTTTTGGGAGGAGGCAAAAGGAGCAGAACAGTGGTCGTTCTTTAAGACAGACTCACGCTCAGTGTGTGTCTCCGGCTCTCTCCCCGCAGTCCTCTACTTGCCGTCTCTTTTGCTGCCTCCTGCGGCGTCCCGGGAATCGCCCTGCTGACACTGGGAGTAAACCCTCTCACCGGTGCCCTGGGAGCCTTCAACATTTTCTTGTACACGTGTTGTTACACGCCCATGAAGAGGATGAGCATTGCCAACACATGGGTGGGAGCTGTCGTCGGTGCCATTCCCCCCGTCATGGGCTGGACCGCGGCGACCGGGAGTCTCGATGCTGGTGAGTATAAAACCCTTCCATCGGGGTGAGCGGTTGTCAGCATTGTCTTCAGGGGATGTAAAAAGACCTGCTCAAAAGGCAGCAAACGTTGCTTTTTAGGCTTGTTGGTCTGATACTGCCTCAAAAGCAGATACATTCTGCTGCTTGCAATGCCAAAGGCTGTTACAGCACGATACTGTAGGGACTGAATGAGTAGGCGTGATGGTATCGTTCTCCTTACAAGGCGTTTCAGGGGCAAACGAGCTGATAAAAGACTGTGTCCTGCTGAATATGTGTTTAGGCCATCTTAAAAATAAATGTAGAAAGAAATTAGCGTCTTTGGGGTTCACATGGAAGAAAATGTTACATAATTTCAGGATTAAAACCATACCCAGTAAGATCCAACTTAGATGTCAGGAGCTTTCAGCTGGAAAATTCCCAGATGTGTTTATTACTGTCTTTCCACAAGCCAGAAAATATCCTAGGAAGATTAATTTATTGGTGTGTTTCTTAATTGCTTATTTCTAAACTCTTAAGTTATAAATGTTCCTGTCCCCCCTCCTTGAAAAGCAAACGAAGATTTCTATTTTAGTAACTGTGAACCATTTTTACATCCCTCATAAAACACTGATCTCTTCAGCAGCTAAACTCTGACACAGTTAGGGCTTGTTTTTCCTGCCAGTGAGAAACTTAAGAATCAAAGTAGCTCCGCATACTTATATTGTGGAGAAACTAATGAAGTTCAATTAACAGGTTAAGAATTGTTTTAGTGCACACTCATCCCACAGCGTGGCATATTTAAAGCTTGAATAATACTTTCAACAGGAAGGCTTTTAAACAGAAATTATCAGAATGTGTGCAAAATCTGTCCTTCATTTATACTACGCACTTCTTCATTTCTATGCACTTCCTATGAAAGTCCATCTGAATTGGCTTTGTTGATGCATGTTCTGATACAGATCTAATCCAGAATTAGGACGAAAGGTTTTGTGGGTGGGTTGTTTTTTTTAAACGTATGCACTACTTCTGTAGAAACATTTACTTCTCTGAAAGGTTTTTTTATATTTAGACCTGTAAATGGTATGTATGTGCATGTATAGCGTCTCATGTTAAGGAGCGCATAACAGACACCATTAGAAGTTCTGTATTTCTGAAGAGAAGACAATGATTTAAAACCACAAAATGTATATTTTTAAGAACCTCATCATTCTGGCTGCAGATGCTTACACCTTGGATCTTACATTGTTTGGGATTTCTTTGTTGGTTTTGGCACCTCACTGCAGGGTTGACCTTAGAAGATGACTCTCATGTGCCCATGCTTCAGCTGCAAAGTCCAGCCTGGAGGAGCTGGAGTGAAGAGCTCCATCTCACCAAAAGCCCTTGCTGTAGTGCCTGTCACAGTTCAAATTTTTGCCCCTGGTTTTAAGATGGCAGCTAAACTGCTGCAGTTAAAGTCCAGCACATTAAGGTAAACCGGCACTGATTTTCCTTGTCTTTAATTTGTCAGGTTACAGCTTGGTCTTTGAGACCTGTTTCGCAGGGAGCTAAGCTGTCCCTCTATTGCAGGGGGGGCAGGCAGCAGATAGCACCACTGGTGTCCCAAGCGAGCTCTTCCTCTCTAATTTGCAACTGAGGTGGGGTTACGTGTTCCTCTGCCAGCTCTGCTGTGGAGGGGATAATCTCTGGCAATGATGCCAGCAGTGGAAGACGGTAACTTTAAACCAGCAGAGCAGACCTTGCCAGAACATGATGATCTGCTCTGGTACATAACCTGATGTTGTATTGTTTGTTCTGAGCAGCTAAAACTTCCTACAGCCACCTCCCAGTCTGTGTCAGCGAAGGCAGGTGGCTTGTTTAATAGAGAGAGAAGCGTTACTGAGTCGATGCTGGTCTTTGTAATGAAGCATACCTGGGGAGAGTCCTGAAAATGGGCATCTGAATGTAATATTTTACTGTATTTTCAGTATTAAAAAAAACCACCTTCCCCTCAAAAAAAAAACCCACAAACACCTTCTAAAAAAAGGGACAAATAGAGGAAAAGAATTGCATTGTAGACTATGATTTTCAGTGTTACACATTTTACTGTTGCAAACGAGAAGGGAGTTCAGCACCTGGCAGCATCAGACCCGTGCGGAGTACAAGCGTGCATCTGTGTGCGTACATACACGACGTGCAGACCTGCATCCCTTCTCTGACCAGCCTACCCACAGTTGTTGAACTCATTCATAATGTGTAATTAGCTTGGAGACTTAACCTAGTTTTAGGTAGAGGTGTGAAAATGCATTTGCACCTCATTTAAAAAAAAAAAAAAAAAAGACCATTCCACTCAATAACAAAGAGGAATGTGAAGGAAGGGAGTTAGAAAACTAATGAGAAGAAAGGTTCTCACCACTTAACTGGTGATTTTTTGAGTTTACATTTTCCTGTGGATTTTCTCTCCTTGTAATCTTCTCACAGCAGCCACACTGGTGTACATGTTGCTGGTTGTAAGGAAAACAATATTGAATTGTAGACCTTTCATTACCATTTGAAGGGGGTAACCAAGTGTTACACTGTACTGTGTGGTGCCCTAGGACAGCCGTGTCCATGCTCTTCTGTCATGCCAGGGGTTCAATAACATCACTGGTGTGGCTCATGGATACTGCTGTGAGATGATGCCTGGTTTCCAATTCTTAGATTGGAGCAGCCTTATTTTAATTTGTCCTCATTTTGTTTATAACTTTCTTATTTCAAGGATTAGTACCTTGTTTCTTGCACAAGCAACAAATATCATATATTTGCAGATAAAAATCTGGGACCCTTATATTTACAGTGATGCAAACACTTGCTGGTATTCCTTATACTACACATCTTTTGCAGATCTTATGGTGATTCCTAGTGATGCTTGCTTCCATTTCTGCCCTGATAGGTAACTTTAATTATATACTCTTAAGCCTGATAGACCATCCTGTCCCCAACCCTGGATTTTGTGCTAACGTAATTTAGAGAAAACCTCACATTTCAAAAGCGAAAGATAAGGTTATCTCTGGGAAGATGTGGAATTCTTTGTTGTGGGTTTGGGGAGGTTTGGGGCTTTTTGTTGGGCTTTTTTTTTTTTTTTTAATGGCAGCTGTTTGAAACTGATGAAAGATCAGGAATGTTAACATTTCCTCGCTGGGGGAGCTGAGTGCAGGTGAGATGGTCAAAGGTGCATGATAAATGTAATTTATCACATGGCTATCACTACCACGTATCTGGTGTATTTATGCAGAACTTAACTGCCAGCCTGTGATTTGCAGTAACACGTTTGCTTCCTTGAAAGCAGATTTCATTGCTCCTTTGTGGAACTATTTATTTATAAAGAGATTTGTTTTTCTAGTAAATCTAGACACCCTCAAATTATTTCTCCTGATTTTACAAAGGAAGGACTAGCAAGAAAATAATGAAATTCACTTAAAGCCTTAAGTGATAGCGTAAAGACAGGAAAAAGAGGCAGAGCTTGGCTGCGTGTCCTGCTCTGTGCTGGATCCTCCTCCTGCGCAGGATCCACGTGCAGGATTGCTCCTGCCTGTGCCACGCTGCTGTAGAGCCAGTGCACAGACCTCTTTAGGAAGTAACAGAGCTATTTATTTTGGCATGCGAGGGGCACAACCTAGATGTGCTTTAAATTACTCTTGTGTTGCCGGTCTTTCTCCCCAAGCTAATGCCCCGGCTTGTTAGAAATGTTTGTTGTCCTTTTAAACTTTTTATTTCTATTTAGCAGAAAAACAGAATCTGGGGTAAATGTTTCCCAGTGCCATAGCCTGTATTCTGCCTTACACATTTTCATTTTGCGCTTCCGTTGACCTTCTTGTGCTTACGTGCTGAAGGCTTGATCCCAGCCCGTGAGCAGTATCGATGTCTTAGAGCTGAGCAATTCAGTGCCAGGATGTTCGTATAAACCACCCAGTTAGATGGAAGTGACAAGCAGGGGTCCTCAACATAATGTGCTTATCAGTTAAGGGGATTTATTCTGAGTAGGTGGCAGCGGCATAGTAGATAACAGCCCTGACAGTAGAGCAGACGTTACAGACCCGTGGTGGCCTAGGAGCCATAGGTATTACTGCGCCAAAGAATGTTTATCTCAAGAGACTATTTAGTTTATCTCAGATGCTCCACTTCTGGTCTTGCTTTCCTGAAAGACATCTTGTACTGATTTTCATTCATTTTCAGAAAGTTAAGTAATTCCTGGGGCTATGGAATTTATAGGCTGAGTATCAATTGTAATCATGTGGAGGCTGATTTTTAAATTGCCTTTACTTTGTAATTCAAATTGTGTTGTGTGGTAGACATTAATTATGTCAGCCAACATCTATTTACAAATGGGGATTTAAAAACGGGCAGTTCTTATCAGCTAGTGACATTTGGCAGATGGATGGTTTCAGTAACAAAAAAAAAGGGGGGGGGGGAGGGGGGAGCTGCACCCAACCTGTCAATGGCTGGAGTCTTACATACCTTCCCTGGTGTAGCACTTGTCTGCCAGGAAGAGGGAGAGCAAAGCAACAGCTTGATTACATGCAGAGTAAGCTCGGAGATGTTTGTGTCCCTTCCCATGAAGCATTCTGAGCTTTCAGAGCCCCTTGGTGTGCGCGCAGGTCGGGGGGCCAGCCCCCCGGTTCAGGGCAGCTCTGCTGTTCTGCCGCAGGAGCAGGGCAGGCTCCAGCTATAAACTCCCTTTAGTAAACTCAGCTTTTCGGGGTTTCACTTCTCAGATGAAAGGCAGCAGAATTTGTGGTCTGTTCCAGAGGAGACAGAGATATTCATGTCACTGACATATGAGAATTGGAAGCTGGGGGCCCAGGAGTATGCTTTGTGGGGGTAAAAACTGAGGCTGAGGGACAATACTAGTAAGCAGCTGGTCTGAATTTAGGACAAAAGCCAGTGGGCTGATTTTTTTTCCCCTTTCCATCCTCACAAGAGACAAAAGAAATGGCAGTTCCACCGTGGGGCACTTGGGGGACTAACCCCACGAACTCACAGGCACCGTGCCCTTACCCAGTTCTCTGCCCCACGCATGGCTTTTGGGGTGTGGGGAGGAGATGGGGCGGTGCGGCAGCCCCTGTGCCCCCAGCTGTGAGGCACAGCACCCGCAGGAGAAGCACCGATGTTCTGGCTGAGTGACACAACACCCGCAGGAGAAGTAGGACGGGGGGTCTGCAGAAGGGACTCCCACCCTTGGGCTAGGTGGGAGCCCCAGGGGGAGCCTGGAAGAGGCGGCTGATGAGGAGCCCCTGCGTGGCTCTGCAGGTTTGCAGTCCTCCGCTGAGGCAAGTCCTTTGGCAAATACTTCCTAAACATATCTGCACGTAACGAATGGTCTGTGCAAAGACTGTATTTTCATCTTACCCAACAGGCTCGCTTTTTTAATGGCATCTGTTGCTGGGGTTAGCTAAGACGAATTATGTACCGTGTGGTTGTTTTTCTCAACCTTGCCTGCATAATGAACGGTCTTTCCCTGTGAGTCTTTCGGCCATAATAACCTGTTGTGTGTCATACAAAAGGTGTGCGTGCCTGTGCGTATCCATATGCAGACAGCTTTTCTCCGCATGGCGAGCGTACCTGAGGACATCTGGTTTCCTCCTGTTAAAGGAGGTGGCTGGGAACGCTCCCTCAAGGTGAAAAACCCCACTGCCAACTTCATTTCCCATTCGTGGTGGACACCGAGGATCATCCTTTTGTTTTGCAGACAAGCCGTATGCAAGGCCAGCATCCCCTTCCCTTTATGTGCTGCAGCAGAGAAGTCTATCGCAGCTCCGAGACGCTCCTGTTCCACAAGCCTTTTGTGCCATCCTTCAAAAGAAACGGCTATTGAAACCCATGACCATGAAGCTTTTGAGTTTTCCAGCGTTTTTCTCCGTGCCCTTCGTTTACATGACCGTGTAACCTTGAAGGCGCACAATCAGGGCCGCGCGCGGGGCGGTGCGTGCCTGCGCTGACAGCCGGCACCATTGTTTGCAGCCCCGAGACCTTGTGCAAAGCTTTACAAGTGATACTTTTCCTTTTTGCCTTCTCAAGGCTGCTTAGCGGCTCACGCGGCATCTGACACAAGCAGTAGCATCTGCTTTGTTTTCCACTGGAAGCAGAAGTGCCGGGTGCTGCCTTGCTGTGCTGCTAACATAGGGAATGCTGCGATGGGAAAATAGAGGGGAATTGCATCAGTTTGGTTAAGGTTTGCAACTAGATAATGCCCAAATGTCTTTATGTTTGAGAAAGCTTCATAATCACAAATGAAGATGTAAATTTTGTAGAGCTAATCCCTTTTCTACTTCCAAAGACAATGGGAAAATGAAATAGTAGATAACATTTTTCCTCAGGAGTGATTGTACAAAGGCAGTATCTTGAACACTTGTAATCAGAGGCTAATTGATTTACCCTAATAGTCATGTTCCATCACCAAAACAAGCTGAAGGAAAGGCAGTAATTGTTGCACCTTCCAGCTCTCCTTCACAAACAGAAAATGCCATCGCCAGCTTAATAAGCCAGTCCTTACACATCAGGACACTACAGCTGTGTTATGAACGTGACTTTTCAAACCCCTCTGAATATTTGTACCTACTCCCCCAAATACTCCTGCGGGTGTTTAATATTACATTGAATCTGCGATGGGCAGCAAGGCTTTGATGAGACTTCAGAATCTTTCTTTACCCCCGTAATTGCTGCATAGTTAGAAATCTCCAGGGAAGACTACTGTGTTAAACTTGTTGTGAAAGAGCACAAAAGAAAAGATAGAAAATAAAAGCATTGGGGATGTTTCCACTAAGTTTCTTGCGAGTATAACATCCTGTAAAAATCCTGCAGGACCACAGTGAAGAGTTCTGGACCGGTTGTGTTAAATTTCCTGTAGAAGAGGTGAAAAACGCAGTCTGAGACAGCACGGTTGCTTGCAAGCAGGTGGATACAGCTGGACCAAGTCAAGTCTCTGAGCTCTAATCTACCTTGTCGGAATTAAAGAGGAGTAATTTGTTCAACATCTTTTAAGGGAGGAGAGCCAGTTGTGTGCTATCAAGTAAAGCGGTGTGTGGTTGTTTCCTGACTACGATCCATTAAAAGGCTGAGCTTAGACTACCAAAGCCTTCCCCTCCTGACAGCAGCCAAACTTGTACCAGTTTCCTAGAGACAAAAGGCCGGTGCTTTCCTCTAATAAGTCAGGGAGCTACCAAGGTCTGGAAATAATTTTAAAATTCCTTCACATTATTCAAGGCAGAAGAATTACTAAAATTGTGCTTTAAGCAAAACAGCATTCTTAGGTTGCCAAGGCAGTAAACACCAGCTTTGGGAAATGCAGTAAGATTTCAACATCTGTTTTGGAGCTGATATTTTAACCATTCCATGTTTATTTTAATGCCTGTTTGGCCACTTCCCAGTCATACATGTGCAGCACCAAAGCAAAGACAGGAGGAGTGAGTCCATTCTTGAATGGATGCTGCAGATCAGCTCCCCCTTCCTTTTTTTTTTTTATTTTATTGATGAAGTAAATAGAAGTTTGTCCTGTCTAGAGCTTGAAAGTGATACGAGAGGTTTGCAGAACACGATGCAGAGGGAAGGCACTGTGTGTTGTCTAAAGAACAGTGAGGAGGATAAGAAGGAAGAATAAGTTGTTCATCCTCAGTGTGTTTTCAGGAGCAGAGTGTTGATGCAGCAGGCTCTGTAGATAACCTTGGACATGTTGGCCTCGGCTTGTGCCGACAGGCCCGTGTTCAGCTGCCTGCCCGGGCTGGGGGGGCTCCAGCTGACCCTGCTCCAGAGGCTGCTGCTTCCACCAACACACGCTGTTCTCCAGCCCTTGTCCTCTTGGAGCTCAGCTCCTTTTCTGCCCTGGAAGAGCTTGCCTTCAGAAATGTTTTGGAGAGTTTCAACCGGATCATCCCAAACTATTGTGTCTTGTTTAAGGCAGACGGCTGAAATAATTCAGCTGCGGGTGAAATCATCGCTACTGCTCCATGTGCCAACTGTACAATGTATAGAGCTCTTTGATGGTGAAAGGTGTTGCCAGCATGAAAGAGGCATATTTCAAATCGATGCTTAAGAGAGTGGCATCCTCAGCATGAGATGGTCAAGCAGCATCCAAACATGACTTCTGTCCCTTAGGGGATGAGAAAATAGGTTTGTGGTCCTCAGGTTGCTTTGCATGAATGAAACTGTTCCCTCAGAGCGATGCTACCAGTGTGATTTCTGTTGGCACTGATAGCTTGGCAGCTGAACGTGCCCACTCTTTCTTGAGTAGATGACGTATAGACTGGAACAGACTCGTACGTCCTTTACAGGGCTGAGAAGTTTGGGGACTCGCACTAGGGTCTGGAGCTTCCCATCCGTGGGTCACTGATCCTGACGCAAGCCCAGGATGGGCAGGACAAGAAGCCGTTGCCACCTGATTACTGTGCTCTCCTCTCCCTTGTGTTAACCAGCGGTCAGAGTTCACACCCTGCAAGGGCTTACACCCTAAAAACCATCTTCCAGTTTCCTGCTCGTGGGTGCTCTGCTTAGCAGAGAGGCCAAAAACTCGGCAGGCTCAGGCGCTGACATTGCTCCCTCACCTGAGACTTGGAACCTCCAGCAAATGAGGTCATCAGAAATTGTTTTAAAAGGAGTAAAATGTAAAAATTTAATCAAAGAGGTACCACAGTGCCTTCTTGACACCGTGAAGAGCATAATTTCAGAGGGGGATACTTCTTGCTCTTGCAATTCTGAAAATCAAACTATCAGCTACTGCGGTTTGCAAGCCCACCCTCACTAGTTGCTTTTGGAAGTCTCATCTCACAATTATTTCCAAGTCTTACCCAAATTTATTGAACCTTAAAATGTCTTGTCAGTTTCCAAATGACTGTAGAATTTAGTGTCATGTTTGTTTTAGGAAAAGTGCAATTTATAAAGCTTCAGTATTTCACTAGATAAAAATATATTTACAGAAAGAACGAACCATTTTGTACCTTCTTCAATGCCAGCTGACATTTTGGCTTTATCTTAGATATTAAAATAAAAATCTCAGCTTGTTCTTGTTTATTAAAAATAAGATCTATTACTATTTAAATACTTGTAAAAGAATTTAAGACAAGAAAAGTAGCTTAACCTTAACATTCATGATGAACAGTAAAACCTATTGTTTACCTTTAACTCTGCGGATGCTGTAGGACCTACCTGGTCCTCTGCAGTCCTGTAACTTTTGAGATGGTTTAAGCTAGCACAAAGTGGTTAAACAACAGGAACTCAGCAAGAAAACATTTTAGACGTATTTTGCACAAAGAGGGAAAGAATACTGGAAACCTAGGTCCCGTTCGCCTAAATAGACTTCTTTTTTTTTTTTTTCCAAAATCAAACAGGGCTCATCTGCCAAGTTATCAGGATTCGCAAGTGTCCGCTTGCAGCTGCCCCGGGTTCTCACACCTGGAGGAGTGAGGAGTTTGGAGGTGGTCATAATGGGCTGAACTTGCAGCTATTAAAAATCAGGCCAAAAAGGCCAGGGAGTTCAGGATATCCACAAGGCGGGTATTTGTGGTCTTGCCATTCATAATCACTTGTGGAAAAGCTGAGGGATCTGATGCAGGTTCCTACCGTCCTGCCTGCGCTGGGGTGTCCCCATGCTGCGGGGGTGGCGCGGGAGCCGCAGGGCTGCGGTGCCCCGGGGTGCCACTGCCTCCCGCTGCCGGAGCAAGCACCGTGGCTCTGCTCTGACGCCGGCTCTACTTTGCAAATTCTGTGCCAGCTCCACGTCTTATGGTTGTGAACAACCTCATCTGGTCTTCACTTAATTATAGACTCCACAGAGAACAAGGAAATTTGTGCTGATTAAACTGATTTCCCAAACTGTTGGGAGCTGCGCAGTGGCAGCAGAGTAGACTCTGCACTATTTTGAACCAGGTTAGTCTCCAGAGTTAGTCTCGCTGTAATATTGCTTAAAAACACTGCTGACCTAATTATGACATAGTTAACATTCATCTAGTAATTAATGAGTATTACAGTGTCTGCTCTGGGCTTGACAGGATTCCTACTGTGGGCTCATTTGATGCTGAATTGTACTCTACCATGTGCTGTGCTTTGCAAGTCATCAGTCTTACGTGACACTTAAAAATCTCTGACAACCTGACAATCTCAGCCTGGGCAGAGGAAATTACAGGATGTCCAAGGCACATGGGAAACTAACCAAAAGATCGGGTCACTTAAAATCCTCATAATGGGCTATTAAATTGTTTTACTGTTCAGCTTCTCTGTAAAATATCAATTATCTCAATGGTTGTAATGTAATCAAAGTAATTAAATTCCAAAGGCTTGCATGTAAAAACCAGAGCTTTGTAAATGGGAATCCAGCCTCAAGTAGTTTAGTCGGTCTGTTTGTGTTTAAAAGTTTCTCCAGATGACTTTTTTTTTTTTTTTTTAAATGGTGTTACAGTTAGAGAACTCCTACAGGTTTTTGTGTGTTTGAGGCTTAGGGTGTGTTTTGAGCTTGGCTGCACACAACAGTTGAACAATTGAATAAGCAAAGCCCACGTTACAGCCGAAACACAGGGATGCAGCCGGTGCCAGACGAGAAGCGGGCTGCTCCGTAGCAGTGGGAAGCAGGGACAGCCTCTGCCTCTGAACCTTGGCCCTGGCTCCATCTACTTAACTTCCCTCAGCTGACGGGTAGTTGTAGCTCACCTTTCCCTGAGTTCTGAAAAATGACAGGCTAATGTCTCTAAAGCGCTTCAGATGTGAAACTTGAAAAATATTCCTATCTTAGGTTTATCACATTCAGGATCTTGCCTCCGGTGATATGTTTTACAAGAATAGGAAAAAGCTAAAGAATGACATATTACAAGAACGTTTTCCCAATTGTTTCTCCTGGTGTAGGGAGTACT
>JAVJGI010000001.1:116087502-116105032 GCA_035590275.1 Ibycter americanus
GACTGAGTTTTATTTCTGTTTATTACAGTAAAGCTACTCCCTTAGGTTTCAGCAGAACTGAATCAAATGCTGGTTTGTTAGGGCTAAAACTACTTTTGTTGCCACGATTTTCTGAAATTAGTGGTAATTTTGGGGTGCAGCATTTCCAGCCGTCTTTTAAAAGAGATGGTTTAGAAAAGGTGCTAAGCATCCACACCCTGAAAGCTGACTTTAGGAGGATCGATTGGAGGATTTGCAAGTGTTTTGGGCTGTAGTCCAGAAAATCACCTGTAATTTGTGACAGGCAATGTTGTTCCGAAAGCTGCATGCCCAGTATATGAGCATCTGTCTCCATGCTTCATATAATCAGCTTTCAGAGCCGTCTACTCACCTAGTGGAGTATTTGTTGCTCAGTTTAAAAAGCGGTGAGACAAGTCTTTTATACCACTCCTGGATCTTATAAGCAACTGGAAACCCCCATTAAGGCTAATGGACCATTCCTTCACTGGCTGGTAAGGTAGGGCCAAAAAAGCGCCTTTTTTGCAAACTTAGATTATTATTTGCGTGACAACACCAGTGCAAGGTGCACTGTTTAAGACGTGAACTAGACATGCACAGCCCCAGGGAGCATGCAGCCAGAACAGGCGGAGAGAAGCCATGAACCGTGAAGCAGTTCTAAAGGAGACAGTCACTTGGTCTTTGTTAGAGCCCCAGCAGTCGCTGAGGAAGCAGCGTTTGGGGAAGCATTTAAATACATTAACCTGTGTGCAGATAAGTGTTGCTGTTTCTGTTTCTATCAAGTCATTAAGAAAATGATAGACTCATGGCTCCAGCTGAGAAGTAGTTTCCAT
This sequence comes from Ibycter americanus, assembly GCA_035590275.1. NCBI lineage: Eukaryota > Metazoa > Chordata > Aves > Falconiformes > Falconidae > Ibycter > Ibycter americanus. The sequence continues at coordinate 116,088,333 of JAVJGI010000001.1, forward strand.
AGAGAATGAGCTAATGGAGGCAGGGAGATGTAAAGAAAGTGTTAATGCTGGAGCGGAGTGTTTGAGAGCTGGGGAAACAAAAGGAAAATCCAGGAATGCTCATAATGTGCAACAGCCTTGGGGGATTTTTTGTGTCTTCAGACAAAATTAATGAAGGGAGTTTAGTCTGAGGGCCTCCTTGAAGCTCGCTGAAATCAGCATAGAAGCTGCTTCTGCCTTGATAAGCCCTGTCCCGAGAACAGCTGTGAAAAATGTCGTGCTTCCATAGCTCGTTTTTAGATGTAAAAGTAGCTACCTGGTGTTAACAGAGTTACTTGATCAAACTACACAGAAGTTCCTGCAGTTGGTTGGAAGGAGTAATAAGTTTTCCATCTTTTGTCACCTCAGCAGCAGCTTCTGCCAGTTCTGCCTCCTGCCCGCGGTCTGTAATCGAGGTGCTCCCGTGCCGTGAGCAATCCCCGTCCCTTCGTGCACCAGGCAAACAGAAAGCTTAGCCGTGCTCCCCGCTACCAGCGTGCTGGTGTTTTCCCAGTGCTCAGGAGGAAGCAGCTTACCCACCTCTTCTGCTGTCACTGGGCAGGGCTCCATGGTTCTGGTTGGTGTGGCACTCTGCTCTGCCTGAGGGCTTTTTTATTCTATAGATGCACCAACTTGGGAACCCAGGAGTAGAAGCTAGAGGCTTCCAGGAAAACAGTCTCTTGCCCAACTTTGCTTCATTTCCATCAGTCTTCCCTCAGGTAGAGACTGAATTGGTGCAGAAACCAATTAGTGATGGTTCGTTAGGAGGAAGTGACTTGTTGAAATGCTTTGCAAATTAAATGCTCCAAAAACAGAAGAACCACCATGCGCAACCCTGTATAAACGCCGTTAAAAACAGAGCGTGTTGTCTTCCAGAGCATGCCTTGTCTGCTGCACAGGGCGGTGTGACGGGGTCGCAGCGTTGCTCTGCTGCAAACACAGCCTGTGTCTGCTCAGGTCTTTATGTAGCACTTCTTGCGTGGCCCTCTGATGTGTGTTTCCTTCTCTCTCCCCCGCTGCAGGTGCGTTACTGTTAGGAGGAATCCTCTATTCCTGGCAGTTCCCTCACTTCAACGCCCTGAGCTGGGGTCTGCGGGAAGATTATTCCCGAGGAGGATACTGCATGATGTCCGTCACCCACCCGGAGCTGTGCAGGCGGGTGGCTCTGCGTCACTGCCTGGCCTTAATCGGACTCTCAACGGTGGCTCCGGTTCTCGACATCACCACGTGGACTTTCCCCGTCATTTCGCTCCCTATCAACCTCTACATCTCCTACCTCGGTTTTCGGTTCTACAGGGATGCAGACCGCAGCAGCTCCAGGAAGCTCTTCTTCTGCAGTCTGTGGCATTTGCCGATGCTGCTGCTTGTCATGTTCACGTGCAAGAAATCTTTCCTGGAGAAGGAAGACAAAGGCGATCTGCTCGGTGAAAGTCATGGGAGGGCTATGGAAATTAGATTGCCTTAAATGTCAATTACTTGTCGTCCTTGTGACACATCAGGTAGTATATTTTAGTAATTACAAGGGGGAAGCCTGTGGGGATCTGTTTGAAGAAGAATCATTTGTGCCTGGTGACCACTTCATGTGATAATTTTCTATTTTCTTCTGAAAGGGAATGAGAGCTTAAAGCATTCGTGGGCCTCAGGCCCCGTTCACTCATCACAAATCGCAATTTAGCCTATGTCAGAAGCACATCACTTTGGGATGGCCTTCCGAAGTGTCCATGGGTCGTGGTCTCTTGTCTCGTAGATAGGTTTTTACTTAGTCACATGCGCACACTTACTAACCGCCTGCACTGGCAGCCTTGGCGAAGCCGTCAGGAAGCGACAGATGAATGATTTATCACCCCTCCTCCCCAAGCATCCTTTCCAAATTAAGCTTTGAGGCACATGGCGGGTTGGGTGAACTCTTTCTCGTCTCGATCTGTGCCATCCCCGCTCTGGTGTCACACAGAAGCCTTCAGTTTCTGAGGCTTTTTTCAATCAGTTACTTTTCCCGAGGTTCCCATTCACCCCCGTAGATTTTTAGCTTTCGTACAGCTGGCACAATGCTAAAGGCATAAAGAAAACTGGCTTTCAGCACACTACTACACATCAGCATTTAAACAAACTCCAGATGAACAGCGCTTTTATAGCATATACCTTGAACACACTCTTGAGCCGTTCTACTGTACATCCATCACGGGGAATTTCGGACTCCCGTGCGGTTTTACATCATTAGAATTTGAGCCCCGTGTGTCACATCTTCAGCTGGTAAAAACTGCTATTGCTGTTTATGTCAGTGAAGTTTTGAAAAGGTGTAGGAGGTGAGAACCAGATCTCAGAGTCTGATAGTTTTAAGGCTTTTCTATGCTGATGTGTCTTGTGCCAGCCTGTTCAGTCTTGGTGTCCTCGGACGAGCTCTGGACTTGCATCAAGAGCTTGAACTGTACTTACTATCACACTGTGGTGGCTCAGAGAGAAGGCTTCACTTATGAGGTTTGTAATAGATAAGGAAGGACATTTTACAGAAAAAAAATTGGGAATTTTTCTCTAATATTGCAATGTTCAAATTACTGATGCAGCCAGCATCTCTCAAAAGCAATTATTGTGGATGGTCTCACTAGGAAAATGCATTATCTTTGTTAACTGATACACTGAAGAACATTTCTAGCCATGGTCTAATGTGCTTGCGATCCCACTATGGGGCTGTGGCTCACCCTCAGCCTACCTGGGGCTGGCTGTGACCTGCTGGGATGCTTCCAAACGCAGCAGCATCCAGGGCAGACAAAGGCTGTGTTATAGTTTATTGTGGTAGTTAGTGCCTGTTACGACTTGATGTGTTTTCACGCCAAGATTTCTTTCCCATGTGGAGAGGGACTGGGCAGCACAGTTGTGCATAGATCCAAAGATACAGTAACAACTGAAATAGGAGACACTGTCTCTAATCTGATCCCGAATAAAGCCCTTCGGGAAACGTCACAAATCTGCCACCACGTGCGTATCACGCTGACATAAAATCTTCACTGGCTGCTTTCATGATACAAGCCTCACTTCTGGTCTCGGTTATGCTGGTGTAAATCAGGAGTGACACGGTTAACCTCTGTTCTGCTGGCGGAGGTGCTCGCAGGAGCAGAGCCACCTGTTTTACATGGCTCTGAAATAATCAGTTGCAAGATTTTCTGACTCTCTCAAGTGATTGCAGATGACAGGACTGAGTTCCCTCTTACTGTTTGTCTGATGGACTCCGTTGTACTCGAGTTACTGTGGGCAACACTTCGTAGAAATGTCTGGAAGCTGTGCAGCTCCTGAATTTGTTTTAAAAATGCATCCAGTCTTCTCTGCAATAAAGTGCATACTGTACAAAAAAAAGAGATGAATGCTCAAAATCTGTTTTAAACAATTCATTTATGATTGAAACCCTGGTACGGTTCAGTTAATTGCAAAGGTATTTGATAAGTTTTGTGGCATTTCTCGCAGCAACGGTATTCTGCAACACTGTAAGAGCAAGGACAGCATGTGAAATAGTGGTTTATTGTGCAAAAAGCACATTGAAACTAAGTTGCATGGGAGTGGAAAGGGTTTGTGCAAAGCCAGAGGATTTGGTCAACCTTTAGCTGGGAGAGGAACCTGAAAAGAACAGATGGCTCACAAAACCCACAGATTTTGCTCCCAGAGGCAGAAAGCGGTGCTGAAACAGGAGGGTTGTGGTTTTCTCCTAAGTCATTATAGAGCCAGGCTTCAGGATAGCCTGCAAGTAGCGGGTGCTGTCCTGACAAACTCCGTTTTGATTAAAGGTCCCAAAGACATACCTGTGGTTCCAATTTGAAGAGCAGTCATCTTCATTTCTTGGGCCAAAATGTGTAACATTCACGAGTTTTAGGGCTAGACAGGAGCTTTATAATTATCACTGAATGTCTGCAAAATGCAGGTCACTGAGTTGCACCAGCATCTCCACACCCAGTTGGTCTGGCCTGGAGAGAAAGCTTGGGTTTAGAATGAGTGGATCTGGGATTTAAAAGTAAGAAATACCTTATATATATATATATTTTTTTTTTTTTAAAAGGGCTTTTTGCGTCTAGAAGGTGTTCTCTGCTTTGCTACAGAATGGCTATGTGTCAGGTATGGATGAAGCCATTTACTGTCATTTTACTGCCTTTAGTTTTTGCTGTTGCATGTGCTTTGAAAAGAAAAACATTACCAAACTGGAATCTTGGTTGCAGACGGGTAGTGCAGTAGGTGCACTTGGGTGTCCTTTTTGATAGCCGGTGCACAGTGGCTGGTGCCACTATGGAAATGGAAAAAATACTGAAGCGTCTGCCCTCATCCAGGGGTGTTTGTGGTCCCTGTGACCCTACGTGGAAGATTAATGTCAGCCATCCCTACCCCAGCACTGCTGATTGCTGCCCAAATTCTGCAGGGGAAGAGGCAGGTGAGGTGTGTTAGCGTGTCCAGCTGAGATCGCTTTGTGCAGCCGGGGCAATGCCGGGAGTTAAACCTGGGCATCCTGCATCTCAGTGCTGGGCCATATAAGCGTCAGGCTTTGCACGGCTCCTTGAATCTGAAACAGCGGCTCCTATGTAGAATTGATTTTTTCCCTTGTCCCATTTAGAGAACTTGAATGTAAGTTGTTTGTCATCCCGTTATCCTGGTTACTCAGGATCTCGCCGTGAATTGGTCCTCCTGCAGGATGTCTGCGATGTATGTGGTAGTGAAAAAAACAGCAGCAATGTGCCATGTCCCTCCTACCGCTGGGTCTGCTGGTAGCCGAGAGGGTCCCATCTAGGTGTTGCTGTTGCAGTGGGCAACTTTGCACCACGAGAAGCCTGTAGTGAAGCTCACAGAGAAATCTGAAGCTGGTTTTAGTCTGTTTGGACTTTAAACCTTTTGCGTGGTTTTGTGGATAAACAGTAGCCCTGAGGCTCAGGGGATCTTCATTCTTTCCAGATCTCTGTTGGAGAAATGTGCTCCATCTGTAAAACAGACATGGTGATATTTCACCTCGTTGGGTGAGTGAACAGCTTATGTTTTTGTCAGTCCCGTACCCATTTTTCTGTATGGCCCTGTAAACATGGCGCTGGCTAATGGTTTGGGGAGCACTGCAGGGAGCTGGCACTGGGTTCCCCCCCTGCTCTTCTTCCTTGCTCTGACCTTCAGCAAGTGGCCTGATCTCCGCAGGGCAGCGTGGGGAGCTGAGCTACACGCCTGTGAACTGCCCCAAGCTCTTGCGTTTGCAAGGACACCCCAGGTCCTGCGTGAAGCCGCTCGCGGTACCTCGGTGTGGCAGGCATCCCAGCAAGCCAGGCAGTCGGTTGGGCTCTGCGCTTTGTTCCAGCATGAATGAGGAAACCCAATCCCTGCGCACACAGCTCTTTCCCTTCTCGTTTCCCCCACTGGGTGGGTTTTTCTTCTCGCTTCCTGTATCAATCTCCGATATAATCTGCCCCAGCAGAGTAACACATTCACACTCTCCTGGCTCCAGCAGCGTTTCCCACTCAGCCAGGCCACGGCGTTTCAAGGCTTACACAAAACACACACGTCCTTTTCAGTTCTGACAATCCCAGGAGAGCAGGAATGGAAACAGAGTGATACTATTAGAAATCATTATCATTACAGATAGAAAGCATGTTGTTCTGGTTGCTCTCCAGAGGCGATTAGATATTCCCCCTTCCTTGGAAACACAGGCTGTCTACAGAACACTTTGCTTTTAAAACAGAAATATCAGCACTGTTTGCCTACCAAGGAGCTCTGCTGGAGGTGGTAATACTAGAAGCTCCGTTGCAGGCTGTTCCCGATGGCATTTCTAGTCATGGTATTTCTTAACCAGGCAGAGAGCTGGCCCCAGTGAGGGCTCCTGGGATGCAGGATGCCACTCATGCTGGTGGCATGGCCTTCGGCTGGTCCTTTGCCTCTTGGTGCTGCTATTTCTTCTTCCAGTCATGGAGAAGGTCAGTCCCGCAGGGCAGGGCATGTCCCCCGTGGGTGCGTGTCCAGCACTTGACCCTGCCAAAGACAAGTCAGAGTCTGGTTCCAATGTTCATCACCTCCCAAACAGCGTGGTGTTAATTTGGTGTCAACGATGACAAGTGGGTTGTGAATTCAGAAGTGCCATTGGTGAGGACCCTTCTCCATGAGAGTCCCTCAGAGTGTGACTTGCTGGGTGGTTCCATTGATGTTTTTCAGCTCCCTCCGAAATAAACATACTGCAGACTTCCAGGGCTTCGACGCAAAGGTTAGCAAGGTTTGGAGCTGCTTTCCAAACCCTTCTGTCAACTGAGCTTGCAATATTTCTTGAACGCAAGACATCACTGTGCTCGGCTGGAGCTTGCGGTGGTCTGGGTTGCCACGTCACAGGGGTGCCTGCCCCTCCGAAAGGCTGCTCCGGCCCAGAGTGGTCAGACACTCCCTGGCCCAAAGAAGAGGAGATCTTTCAAGCACAGCATGTGTGCAGTGTCCCAAAGCCATTTAGACCACCATCAGAAGTACATGTGTTTAAAAGAGCTGGCAGGAATAACTCTCATCAGCTCTGCTTCGTACACTTTCCGTCACCTCTGCTTTTCTGCTTCCAGACTTTTAACTGTTTGCGCTGAAGATTTTCCAGCCTGGGTCAGTGCCTCGGGCTGGGGTTTAGTTTCCAGTGTTTCGAAAAGGCACAGTTCAACTGTTTCACAGAACAAGGTTGGCAAAACGAGCTGTTTTCCCACAATGTGGAGACATTTTTCCTACGGCTTCTAACCAGTTCTGGCACCTCCAGGCCTTGGACCGAGAACTGACGATTTGGGAGCGGGCTCATGTGAGTTCAGGTTGGTGCATTTATCCGTTCTGGGAAGGTACCTTGTGTTTCCCCGAGTCCCTGAGAGGTTACTGCTCCCAAATGCTTGCTTGAGTGTTGCTGCTGACACCTCTGAAGAGATGCTCTGAGTGCAGCAGGCAGACACTGGACTGGGGAGCTGGCAGGGAGCTGCTGCCACGGTCCTTGTGCTGCTGCTGTGGTCCTTGTGCTGCTGCCACGGTCCTTGTGCTGCTGCCACAGTCCTTGTACTGCCGCTGCGGTCCTTGTGCTGCTGCTGCGGTTTTTGTGCTGCTGCCGCAGTCCTTGTGCTGCTGCCATGGTCCTTGTGCTTTAGAGACAAGGACTAAAAAGACATGCCTAGAAGGGAGGGTGCCTGGCCATCCCCGTTAGAGCTGGAAAAGTTGCCCTAAACTCACACCTGTATTACCGTTTTCTCTAGGAGCCCTGCTGCAGCCATGGCCGTCGAGCAAGGCAGAGTGCAGTACCCAAAGGGAGGTTTTCACATCTCTCAGAGGTGTGTGCGGCCCCAGAGGCTGGGGCAGTTTGGTGCTTGAGGTTTTTTCCCCCTGGTTTTGCTGTGCAAGACACATTTTCTGTCCCCTTCTCCCCTCTCTAGCGCTTCCTATTGTAACTACAGCTTCCCTTTCATACATTTTTGTCACGAAACACGTGCTATAAAGAGCGTTGCTCGTACCTGTCTAAACTGCAGCTGTGGCTGGACTGTCTTTTCTTAAACAGAAACACAGACTGTGGGGAATCGCCCTGAGTGACTGGAAGCAAAAGGGCTCTGGTCTCCCAAACTGACCGAACTGTCCCTAACTGGGACCAGCTGGGACATTTTGCCCATCTTCCTTCCGCAAAAAGCAAGAAGGGGGAAGAGGGAGAGCAGCATCCCTGCAGGTGGGGTAGAGATCAGCCCGTGGTGCCGGGGAGGACAGAGCTTCCAGCCGGGCAGGAGGGCTCCACCGCCACCCCAGTTAACAGGGGCTGGCTGCCCAGACCAGACAGGCACACAGTGGTCGAAGTTTGTTTGAAAGAAGTAGCTGGCACGGGGACTCTTCTTTTGTGTCCTAAGCAATGAGAAAGATCAAGATTTGTGCTGCTGAGAAAGGCTGGGAGATGTTTGGGATTTTTTATATTTTTTTTTTCCTCTTTTTTTGGCCAAGGAGAGGAGGCACTGTATCAAATTAAACTTGAAACAGAGATGCAAACGAGGTGATTAAGGCATTTCCGCCGTGCTTCCAGGGGAGCTGCTGGACGGCATCCAACCTGTGAAGGGAACAGCCTGAGTTTATCAGCTGAACTCGGAGGTTCGTATGGATACTCGCACCACAGAGCAGCCGAAGGGCTGGGTGATGGACATGCTGCGCCTTGGCCATCCCTGCACCAAACCACTGCCAGCCAGTGCAGAAGGGAGACCCGGCCTGCCGAGGGGAGGCAGGATGCCCGGGGCCACACAGTCACCCAGCAGCAGAGAGAGGAATATTATTCAGATCTCTCCTCCCCTGTCTGATGTCTCCGGCCTGCTGCTTAGGGCCACTGTCTGCTTGTTACATGCACTTGGCTTTCAGTGGGATCAAGGACTGACAGGAGCGGGCGATGCATCGGGCGTGAGGCTCATTAACCCTCCTCGCTTCAGAAATGAGCGGTGGGAAGAGCGTGGTGGCAGCACCTGGAGGCAGATGCTCCCGCAGCGGTTCTGCCCTGTGCTCCTCACTGCGCTGCGCGGGGTGCGGGTCTGTCCCACCCCGTGGGAGCCCTGGGGACCTCGGCCAGCCCTGGCACTGCCTGCAGGACTTGCCAGTAGATGACAAATGCTTCCATTTGGGGACGGGAAGGGGTCTGTCTCCTGCACTGCTGCTCTGCTCCTGCCAGGTCTGGCCCCCAGCATCCCCCCAGCATCCCCAGCGGCATTTGCACTGCATCCCACGGGAGCAGCCTCCCTGGGCTTCCCGCAAGGGCTGCTCCGCTGGTGTGCTGGTGAGATGAGGAGCCACCGCGCTGGCGGAGCACAGCTGTACGGCCCTGGTGCTGGGCTCAGCCTTGCTGTGCTCTACCGTCGGAGCTGTGTCCCAGTCTCCGCAGCTCGGAGCCAAGGAGCCTGCTCCAGCACTGCCGGCCCTTTGTGTGCTTTGCTCGTAGCAGGAACCGCGGGAAGGCCGTGCTGGGCAGATGGACCGATGGACATGGACGTGCAGCGATGCGGCCGCTGGCAGGGATGTACAGGCTGTGCTCGCCCGGCCACGATGGCAGTGAACTCCCTCTGTTGACTTATCCTGAAGTTGCACCCCTTAATCCAGCGGTGTCCCTGTCTCTGGTAATAAATAGCACCTTCCATGAGTGTCTTCAGCCCTTACTAAACCACAGACTGGACTGATTACTGCTGCTTTTGTAGCCTTTACAGAGCTGTTTTTATTTATAATTGCACCCCACTGGTGTGTTCATAATGATTTTCCCTGCTGCCTCCCATGAGGTCCCGTGCTACAAAGCCACATTTTGGTAGTAGCTGTTGTTGGTTTTGATCGCTTGTTATTTGGATGACACATTAATAGCAGCATCTCTGTGAGGCTTTAGAGCGTTTTCTTCTTCAAACCATCTACAACAAAAGCCAAGGGTTAGCCCTAATACAACGTGTGATTCATTTGGTCCCCCCCTCCAGCGATGAATCCAATTAAAGGAGTGCTGCACGAGAGCCCATCTCGCCCCATCCCATCCTGCCTCAGCCCCAGGACCTGCTCCTGAACCTCTGGCTGAAAGGTGTTTCAGACTCCAGCGGGAACGGGGGTGCTGGAACGGCCCCGTGTGGTTGGAGGGGGGTGAGTGTGTAATTGCCTGTGTGTAGGCTGTAGAAGCCTCTAACAGTCCAAAATATACTTCGCAGATGTTCATTCGCGCCTTGTGATTCTCCTAAGACCCAAATAACCCATTACATGTTATTTGACAGAGAGAAAGGGCAGCGAGGCCACGTGCTCGGATGCTCTCAGGACGAGAAGCCGCTGGTGAGGACAGAAACCAACCCAGAGGTGCCCGTTGCCTCCTGAGCAGGACAGTGTCTCCAGGCTTGGCGTGTGGGTGGGCAGGAGTGGGGCGATGCTCTTTGTTTTAGCCATTTACGGGGAGAAGAAGAACACCCAGCAAAACTTATCTTTGCAGGAAGCAGTTTAAATGAAACATTCAACCAGCTGAGGCTGCTGCCTCGGATTTCATTCAGAAGGGGACTGTGAATGGACTCCTCGCCCACTTCAAAAGGCCGTGGCAGCATGTCCGCTGCGGCGCGGGTCATTCATGGGCACTACAGGAGATGTGAAAACATCTGCTAGGTCCATGCCTGCCCCTTTCAGTACAGTTACTCCCCTTGCTAATAATTGTCTGTGTTCTGTCATCTAGAAAGGGACTTTGTGTGCCTCCCAGGTATTCTAATGCTAATTTGTTTAGTTAAAAAGGAGAAGAGGCTAAACAGATGTGAACCATTTGGTTAGGTTGTAGTTCATTTGTTAGGAAGTGCAAAGGATTCTTGGCAGGATATTAAATATTACCTTGGCTGCTCACAAACACTTCATATTTCAAGAGAGGAAGGGAGGTAGGGACTGCACTCCATAAATCAGCCTTTTCAAAGAGACAGAAAAAGGCAAACATTTGATAAATCTGTGTCATTATACTTAAGAGATCAAAGGGGTTTTTACATATGTATTTATGCAACTGGCAACCTAGGAGACAATAATAACAAACATAGATCTCTGACAGCTTTACAAAAATAAAAATTAGCTGGTTCTAATCTGTAATTATCTGGGAACTGTGCGAGGTAGGAGGTTGCTAGCAGTCGAGCTTTAAGTTGCTAATGTTGAGACGGTGAGCGAATGTTAAGTCATTCATAAATACATTAGGAAGTTCCGTGGGCAAGAGATTGTGAAAGCCACCGGCTGGTAGGCGGGGATGCCCACTGCGTGCGCAGAGCTGGTGTTACACACCGAGCCCAAAACAGGCAGGCAGTAGTTACCAGAACCAAAAGTCACCAGGGGAAGCAGTGTTTCACCTTGTGCTAATTGCCTTCGTGATTTTCCAGCAGATGATCAACCAGGAATCTATCTGAAGGATCCCTGAAGATAGGAAGATTTCCATCCCTGGTCTCTCTCCTGCTTGCAGATCCATGTCTGATGGCTTCCGTAGCCCAGCACGCCTCTGTGTTGGCCTGGGTGAGCCCTGCCACTATTCCCAGATTAGGCTGACTCGTTCTGTACAGCCACCTAAAGTACAGAACTGGAGCCAGCGACTCAGGTAAGACAGGGAAGAAGCTTGAGAAGACCCCAGAAGAGGACTGCAAGCAGCAGGAATAATGGGAGGATTAACGGGGCTGCAGTGGGTATTGCTTTAATCCAGGACAGAATTTAACGGAGGAGTTGAAACCTCTCCAGAAGCAGCAAGGGCCGTCGCATCACTCAGAAAACAAGGAGAAATCCAGTTGCGTGAAAATAATTCCACGGACAAAGCAATGCAGCCGCAGAAATTAGAGAAGGAGAAGTAGCATTATGTCATCTCGCTTTTCCTTTTGGCCAGTCACTGGGCTGATTTCCTATTCTCTTGTGCTGTTTTAAAATGACTTCAGCAACTTGGTTTCTGCTTGTTCCCATGGGAAACTTCCACAGTCTATAGATTTCGCTGGTAGGAAACTCTTCCTGACAGTCAGACTGTATTTTCCTTTACTCAATTCCATCACATCACTCCTACTTACGCCTCCTTGGAGCACCCTAAATGCTCTTCTCCATTGAAGTCGGTGGAGTTATGCGAGCAGTAAATTTGGCCTGTGGCACTTGGAGAAATAGATATTAAAACCCCAGGGACGAATTAGCGGGTGAGGGGAGGGAGGGCAGTGGGGGAAAGGAAATGGTTTCAGGTTGAGAGAAACAAGATCTCCTCTTACATCTGTACAGCGGTGCTGCCCGCTGCCCTGGTGGGAGCACGCCCGGGACCCGGCAGCAAAACTTTGCAAGAGACAGCGATGTCCTTGGGATGTCCCTGAGCACTGGTGTGGAGCTGCATCCGAGGGCTCGAGGGCAGTGCGTGGCACTTGGCTTACGTGCAGAGGGATGGCACAAAGCCCTGGGCACTTCCCTTGGCAGTGGCTGACCTGTTTTGAGTGCCAGTGATGCCACCCACAGTCACCCCGCTGCCTTTCACCCCAGGGTGGCCCAGCCTCACCGTTTGGCTGTGCACAGCTGGGATGGTCACCAATCCTGACCCACACAATGCTCACTGCAAGCTGTGCCTGCGCCGGTTAGTGTTAACGCCTGCATTTTTCAGGACAAAATCCCAGATGCCCTGGGCCCTTTCCCCCAGCTCTTACCTCACTGTCGTGACATTAATATGAGTCCAGCAGATGTGTGCAGTGATGGAGCTGCTGTGGCACGGAAGGAGAGGCAGCTGCTGACAGGCGCACAAGATCTGTACATCGGCAACCCTCAGCTCCCCTGTGCTCCGAAATCGCTGCAGGCCACCAGCCCACAGGCTGCGCTGTAAATGACACATGTGGCAGAGAGGAAGATAGGGGACAGCCACGAGGACTTCTTTGGTTGGAAGAAGTGGAATAAAGATACGTGGGATCTCTCCTCCCGGGACCCTGCAAGGGGACAAGGGCTGGGGACATGGACCCGTGACTGAGGAACAGCTCAGTGTACTGCAAAAGACCAGTAAGGACAACAAACCCATTATAGATGTATATACGGAAGAGGACGCACGATAGCATGCAGAAGCCCCACATCAAAGCCCTGCTTCCCAGTGTGCTGGGTGCTCTGTGTTCCCAAAGCAGAGGTGGTGGTGGCTGGTCACCTCCTCTCTGGCCAAGACACCATATGCCAGAGCACTCCGGGGTTACACGCTCCAGAATGCCTTATTGTCCCATGAACGTGCACTCCGTTGACATCATGAAATAGTGAATTGCTTTCCTCCAAACAGGACTGTGACTGTGTCAGGAAAACAGCATCCTGTCTGGGTTGGGACCAAGAGCACCCCAGCTTGATTTTGGGTACCTGCTCTTATTTATGCCCCCAGCAGGACCGGCTCCAGCAGACCATTAAAGAGCTGTGTGCGTCCTGTCACTGACAGACAGGTCTTTGTACTTCAGAAGAAAGAAAGAAGATGCTGAGCATTTCCAAGCTGCCTTGTTCAGTGGCAGGAAGATAATGTTTGCTGAAAAGACATACGAATTTTCTAGTTGGGAAGAGAGAAAGCAACAAGGTGAAACAGCATCAGGCCAAGAGGATAGGGTCAGCACTGGGAGATGCTGCCTCGTGTCAGACTCCAGGAAGATGCTGGAAAGCACATGACTGCAGCTGCAGGGACATGGCCTGGGAAGAGTCCTCCAGGGTGGATGCCAGCGGGGTGAGCCCGCAGACCTGACCCTTCCTCTGTCGTTGCTGGGGACTTTGATCATCTCAGCATGAAGGTGTGCTGTGTTCTCTGCTTTCTGCACTTTTAACAAGTGCATCTTGCAGAGCTCGGCACCTTCCAGGCCCATCTCAGTGGTGCTCCGCTAAGTGCTACTGTGACCCCTTGTCAGGAGCCGCACCTTCCCAGTGCCAGCTGTCATAAATCAATCGCCAAGAAATGGGATCCAGAGACCGTACTGATGCAGCTCAATTACCTTATTGATTAACCAGCTAGCAAGACAGCTACTATTATGATTCAAGGGCTCTGCAGCGACAACACAGAGCAAACCCAGTCTTGCATTTCTGTGCGTGCCTGTTTCTTTCCAACCCCGGGTTCTTCACCATGTAGCCCCCATTGCTCTGTTGCCCTCATCAGCAGGGCACGACATGCGTGCTCCTGCCACAACTGCTGCATGTGGGACGTTAATCAAAGTGCAAGAGCCAAGAGCAAGTGCACAAACCTTGCTGGAGCCCAGCGGTCGCGGTGGCAGCAGGTACGGAGAAGACCTGCGCCCTGCCAAGCAGATGTGCAGGCTCCAGCTGGAGGCAGGTGGGTCAAGATGGAGGATGGAGCCACAACTGGTTCCCAACCTCCTCATCAAAACCTGCCTCACCTGCACCTCCTGCTCCGGGGAGAGCTCGGACTAAGTGGGCTCAGCCCTTCTCCTGACCAACCTTTGCTCGGATGCTGTTTCTGATCACTTACCCATTTGCCATTCCTAGGGAAAAAGCTCCTGACATCCAACTGCTGAAGATACAGTTACAGTAAAACCTGTCTTGGGGCTATTTTGCTTAAAAAGCCAATCCAACTTTTACAAGCTACAGCTGACATATATTAAGGGATTAAACCAAATTTCTGTGACATTTTGTTGATGTTATCCTGGCTGGTGCTGGTGGATGTAAGGCACAAGGAGACTTATTCCAGCTGAAGGGTTTTCCTCTTGCCTCATGGGTGTAGGAACGTGCAGTGGAGCAACGTGCACACAGAAACAGCAGGTTTTGAATAGTACAAAGCACCGAGTAAAGAGGTGAGTAAATCTGGGTCCAGGAGAGCCAGCCTGTGTCACCTGTGGAATGATCGCTGCCCGCCGCTGTGATTCATGCCTTGCCTGGAAGTGCCTTCTTTAATTCTCTTCACAATTACCAGGCTGGGCCAGCTGGCAGAGCTTTGCCAGCACATGGAGGGAAGCTAGAAATCAATTCCTCCTGCAACTGCATCTCTACTTGCTTGATATCACCCGTCACAGCACAGGCAGCCCAGCAGTGCCATCTATTCTCTCGCACAGCAGAGGAGTGCTTTGGGATCCCTTGCTGTTTTGACTCCATAGCCAAAGCACAAACAATCTCCTTGCGTCATCCCAAAATCTGCTTTGCAAATACCTGCTCCCGGGAAGGATGGGGACCAGTGGCACTGGTACTGGTGGTGGTTTGGGTGGCCCATGCACTATTCTTAGCTCTGTGTTAACCCACTGTGCAGCTTTTAGAGAAGTCATGCAGCACTCAGGGTCTTATTTCCCTTATTTCAATCTGCCTGGTTTAATTAGTTTGTAAACTCTAGTTTGTACTTTGGGATTATTTGACAAGATGCTCACACCACTTCTAGTGTGATCGGAACGATTCACTTTTCCATGACACTTTTCAAGATTTGCTGTAAAGCTGGTGTATGAAGAAGTCAGCATCGTGCTATCGCTTCTGACAGACAAGAAAATCAAGGCACTTGGTGGTGAAAAGATTTGCCTTTTGTTTGGTAGCAAAAGTTAAAAATAAAAAGGCAGAGGTTCTGGCAAAACCTGGCTCTGCCCTTAAAGCAACAGTGCTCTGAGGGCAGGCTAATGCAGTACCAAAATCTATGCATCTTCTAATAAAAATGTGGCAGAAAAGCTGCACACATGCATTGAAGCTGCTGTTATATGCTTGCCGGATGAATGCTAACTGAGGTGCTTCCATGGAGTGTCCAAGGTCCCCACTGGCTCCTTGGAAAACGCTGGCACAATCCGGTCCTGGAAAGGAGGGTCCCAGTGCTGACGGTGTCATGGGAAGGGTCTCCTCGGCCAAACGCTCTGAATTCGGCTCTCGTGGGCTGTTGTGTTTGGTCTCTGCATGTCACTCCCGACACGTGGGCTGTCACAGATCTCACCTGGTGTTTGTATAGGCAGGGGGGTTCCAAAAATACAGCTCCGAGAAAGGTGTGGCTCATCAAAAAGCCAACGCGCATCAGAAGAGGTAAATCCAGGTACTTTGGGGAGGAGGAGGAGGGGATGACTGAGATGCGCCCAACACCGTGATGCCCCAGTGCCTGAGCCCCAGCTGGCAATTCCCTGTGGCCGTGGGGGGAGCGGGGAGTGGGACCTGCCGGGCAGCAGCGCGTGGGCTTTCTGGCTTCTCTTTCTGTCCTGCAGCCTCCCGAGGAGGGATGCAGCCGGCGCAGCGGGTGTGCAGCTGGAACCTGGCCAGGGACGTGCCGCCAGGTGAGAGGGTTGGGCTGCCGTCGTCCCAGTCTAGCTGCGACACTAAAGGAACGGAGGGAAATGTGGGTTGACAGGCATAATCCAGAACTGCGTTATCTTGTCTAATGGTTCCCTTTTGTGTCTGTACAGCAGACAGACCTCTGAACCCTCGTCTTTAGTCTAGCAATTAAACTTACTATTTCGTCATTAAATCTAGTTTAGGGATAAAGCCAAGTCTGATTAACATTCTTGAGTGGAAGCCTGGGGCCGGCCAGCGCAGGGCTGCCTCAGCCAGAGGCCACGGGAGCCGGGGTGCTGCCCGTGTGAACCTGGGGCCTGGCTCGCCCCTGCGGGGGAGAGAGGTCCCCGTTAGCAAATGTTTGCCAGGGTGTCTGAGAGCCCAGCCGTGGTCCCTAAATTGCAAACCTCTCCAGTTTCCTTTTCTATAGTGTTTTAGAGCACTAGATGATGCTGGAGACTCCAGGTCTGATCCACAACTAGAACAGCTTTGCAGGAGGCACTTTGGTCAGGCAGAACTTACACTCGAGTGAGTGTGTTAAACATCATCTATCGGACCTTGGGAGTGTTCCACTGTCACGTTGGACGGATGCGCGGGGCAGGGGACAAGGGCTGCTAAAAGCATCAGCACCACCGCCTCCCCTCCGGGCAAGCACCTTTGGTCCCAAAGGACTTTCCCGAGGGCTTGCAGGGATCGCGGTGCCCATCCCTGAGCGCAGCTCCGGGCGGGCCGGAGGGTGAGCAGCGAGAAAGGGCTTCGGAGCCGGGCCAGCATCCCTCCCCGGTGCCGGCTGAGCCCCCGCTGGCGCGGTGGGTACCGGGCAGAGCTGGAGGCGGCGCAGTACCCCACCCTCAGGGGGGCTGGGGGGCTCGGCGGTCGGGGTCCGCGTGTCCGGGACGGGGGCCCAGCACGGCAGGAGGGGCTCGCAGCTGCGGAGATGCGGATACACACGGCGAGCCGGGGAGGGCTGTCCGCCTGCAGCCCCCGGCTGCGTCCCACCGGCGCATCCCCGGCAGTTCCCGGGG
>JAVJGI010000001.1:116106824-116131703 GCA_035590275.1 Ibycter americanus
GTGCTTGAAGTTCCTTTATCGAGAATATTTTGAATCTTTCTGCTGAGTGTTTACAGGAATGCTGAAGGAGCAGGGATGGAAACTTTGAAGCTAGACGGGAGCTGGGAAGTTCTGAATTTTAACCTTTGTAGTCTCGAAACTGCCACCCTGCAAGCCCGATTAGGTTTATGTCTCTTTTTTTTTTCTTTTCTTTTTTTTTTTTTTTTTAATTTTGCCATCCCTCAGCAGTTACTGAAATGAATGCAGGATAAGATCTGGCAAGGGGAGAAGTCGGTTTTGCAAGCGCTTTCGTTTTCTGGGATTCTAGAATTTTGGTGGAGGATGCAGTGTGTTGTCCCGTAGCGACCAAGATAAAATCTTTATAAATTGAGTCGGTTTAAAAAAAAAAATATATCAGTCTCGCATTTTGAAAGGAGAACTTGCATATAACAGAGCAGAAGACCTGTCAGGATTTATTAGCAAAATGGTGGTGTACGTGTTGAACTCTGTTTTTAATTAGGCACCTAAATTAGACCATAAAATGGTTGATTAATCTTTTACAAGTAAGAGGTGGAAGGGGAGAAGGAGATAATAATGCTTATGATTACATTAATCTGTTGTTCCAGACGCAGTGGGTTAAAGTCAATATTTAAAGGATACACATTATTTTTTAAATTCAGAGAAGCTGGCATCAAAGTTGCATGTAACTTCTTAAAGTTTCACTTTATCTGCCTAATTTTAAGCAGCGCGGGCCCTATCCCTGCAAGCACGCTGCTACGTGATTAAATAGTATCTTTGCAAAAGGGGTGTTTTAACTGAAATACAGCAAATCTTCGGGTCTGAATGGTGACGCTCCCCAGCAGCGAGCGTA
The DNA here is from genome assembly GCA_035590275.1 of Ibycter americanus. Classification (NCBI taxonomy): domain Eukaryota; kingdom Metazoa; phylum Chordata; class Aves; order Falconiformes; family Falconidae; genus Ibycter; species Ibycter americanus. Next base: position 116,107,675 of record JAVJGI010000001.1, read on the forward strand.
AGTGATGCTAGAAGTCTTGAAATCACTGGTGTGTGATTCACACTGAGATTCGGAGGCTGGCTGCCCGTCCGTCTGTGGGACGGGCACCCCGAGCCGCTCGGGGTAGGGGGGGAAGGACTAAATAATGCAAAATATATGGAGGGGAGGATGTATTTGCTCAAATCAACAGACAGGTTGTTGGGTAATTATGCGTTATTTCCTACCTCCGTTTGAATTAGATGCAGAAGTTTGTTCCTATAAATTTCGGCGTTAGAAATCAGATACTGTATAGCTCCAAACTCCCACAGACTGCACTGAATCTTGGCTTCTCAGCACTCCTCAGGAGCATGCTTATTTCTCCAAGCCCTAACGAGGCTTTTATTTATTATCTTAATGTCAATAAGGAGATGCATTTGTATTTTCTTGTTAATGGCCCAATAAAATCAGATTAAAAATGCTATAAAATATCGGCAGTGCCAGCCGCCGCGCAGCGAGCCGGGCAAGCCTTGTCTCCGCGTTTCAGATGCTTTTGCACAAATTGACTGAACTTTGGAACTGAGGGAGTTACTGGTGCCCCCAGCACCCTGTTCTGGCAGCTGAAATCCAATTGACTGGCTTTGAAAAGATGAGGAAGCAATTTTTGACCCATGTCTCATTGAAAGTATATTTTATTCGACTGGCTTCTGGCTAAATTTGGTCATATGTGTTAGGGGGGTTTGTTTGTTTAGGTTGTTCCTGACATGTAATGAAGCGTTCCATTGTAACATATTTTTTTTTCAGATTTCTGAGAGGCTGAAGGCATCACAAATTTGCATATTTATCTTGATGAAGGCTTATATTTTGGGGTATTTGTGATTAATCATATTTATTTTAACTACTGATCTCTGTCTAAAGTTTTCATCTATAGAAAATAACTTTTGAAGGAGGGAATACAAACTTTTTTTCTTGTTCCATTTTCTGCCAAGTGAAATTGCTATTTTTTTTTTTTTTATTTGTTTGTGTGGAAGCGAAACAGCATCAAGTGATGCTGACCACTGTTCCTAAAAAGCAGAGGGAAAAGAGGGGGGAAAATTAAATTGATTTTTTGATAGTGAGATATCTAGAAACCTAATGGAAATAACTTCTGTACGCATATTGCGGGGCTTTCCCCCTGGTAATGAATACAGCATGTTAACTGCTTCAAGTGAAAATATGTACCATGACAGAGGAGAAACGGGATCCAGCCACTATTGCAAACTAATTTTAAGTAGCGCCTGGGATTTTTGGATAATAAAGAAGTTTCCTCTTCGCAGCAGTAAGGAGTTCAGCTCCGCAGCCTGTGCGCTCATGTGTCCGGCTGCCGGGACGAGCAGCCTGCCTGGCAGCCCGTGGGGAACTTGTTGTTTCCTTCTGGGTTTACTGTGTGGTTGGGGGAGAAAAAAGTGTTTCTTGCAAGCCTAGGAAAGCAGTTGTTGAATTTATTTTTTTTTAAATTTCTTTTCTTCCATGCAACAATGATGTATGTTTAAATACACTAGGGACTTAAAAGCCTGTTGTCCTATAATTCATGTAAGGTAAGAAAAAAAGATCATGTTATTAGTGTTACGTGTTTTGAGGCTTTATTTCTTTTTCTTTTTTTTTTTAATTACTGCTATCACTTTAGGCCCAGTGGGCTATAGTATCCAGTCCCTCCTGCTGTGGGCTGAGCTTTCCCAGCCCCACTCAACATCACTGATTTATATTTCGAGTCTGTAGTCCTCTGCTAGGAAACCCCGTGCCATGGCTACGCCGTCTGTAACCCCGCTAGCAGCGCTAGCCCGAGCTCCGCCGCCCCGAGCAGCGCAGATGGGAGACCTCTTCTTCTCCCCCCCCCCCCTTTTTTTTTTCCCTCCTTAAAATGCTGGGACTTCATCTTCCTGCTATTGCCAAGCTGCCTTAATTCATTCTCCGTGCTGAGACTGGTGGTTTAGGCCAACAGGATCAGGCCTCATGGTCCAGTGCCGTGCAATAAACACCTTCAAACATGCATTTCTGAGACCCCCCCCCAATCACCTCAATAAACACTGGGGACCTTAATGTGCAAAGTGCTGCTTCACAGCAATTCCTGAATCATGAGAAACTTCCTCATTTTTTTACTTTTATTTAATTTTTCCCCAGGAGCCTCTTTTTTTTGCCCCAGGGAGTGTGTGGGGGTGTGAGCAGTGCGGTGCTGATGCTTGCAATGAGCCAGGCTGGGAGCAGGGGAGGGACAAGGCAGTGATGTTTGAAAGTTCAAGGGTGAGAGCCTTGCTGAACCAAGGGCAGATCTTGAGCAAGGCAGGATTTTGCCACTGTGTTTGGCTGTTCTGTGTAATCTCAACTTTCCAGTGGTAGCGAGTTAATACCTGCTGCTTGATTGCCACCACGCTTCGCAGCCTCGCCGGCGGGGCACAGGTCCGGCAGTGCAGAGGTGTCGGCGTGGACACAACTAGGTGCTTGCACAACTCAACACGTTGTTTCCGCCGGGTGTCGTAAGGTTCGTTGGCCCCAGGATGTTTGGGAACGGTCTCGATTCTCCCAACTGGACTTTGGGCATTAATGACTGTATCTGAGCAAAGACCGGTTCCTCCAGCGCATTCTCATGAGCTGCGTTGGGTTGGAACGAGCATATCCTAAAGGACAGTTGTGTTCTGTGGGATGGCTTTGCCAAGCCGCTTTGCTGTTGAGATCTTTTTTTCTCCATGAAAAAAAAATAAAAATAAAAATAAATTAAAAACCAGCTATAGACTTTGCATTGCACTTAAGCGAGTGGGGACTTTTAATGGTCCCCTCGACACGTGTGCAGGGTTCAGTTCCCCCTTGGCCATTGCAGCAGCTCCCCGTGACGTTGCCTTAGCCACTGTGCAAAGTTTGGAAGAAAATGGCCCCAAAAAAGAAGGGCTGGGCTGCTATAATCAGTCAGCAAGGCCCTTGTGTTTGCATGGGATCATTCCTTTAGATCTGAGGAGGGTTGAGTTGTTCAAACAGATGGCAAAGATTATTCGTGTTGCTGGGGTTTCAGCGCGCTGCTCTGTTTCAAGCATGTTGCCCGATATGACGCACGTGACAAGTTCTTCCCAGCACGACGCTGGGGGGGGACGACATTGTCTGCCGTGATCGGGTTTCATGGCCTCACCTGTTGAGCTGCTGAACTTTTCAAAGTTGACCATGCATTGGGGGTGACTTATGTGGATGGTGGATCTGCCTGGCTAATCGCGTTAGCGCAGCACCACGCGGCGTGCCGGGGAGCGTTGTGCTCCTTCTTGGCATGAAAATGATGGGAATGAAAACCCATGGGCTCGACTCTGGGTTTGGGATTTTTTTATTTTTTTTTTCTTTTCAAGTGGGCCATAGCAGATGTCTGTAACACACACCGAGCTTTGGATATCTCAAGGCGCTTCCAGTGAAGGCTTTGTTTTTAAAAGCGTCCAGCAAGCCCCAGATGCAGTGGCTATAAAAACTCTACCCAAATCGCCGGGTTTTTGAGCTGGATCTCCTGATCATGGACTTCTCTTACCATCAGGCCTCGCATGCTAAACTGCTCTGTTTGCTCGAGCCTGGATTCGGTGCTATTAATCCATCCCAAGTAGGAAGAAGTCTAATTCAGCGATCGTTCAGCGTTGAGCATTCGTCTCTGCTGGTGGTGTCACCATGGGTGATCAATGGGTTCAGGGGGTAATGAATCGGCCAGGGTCGTGTGGGACGGTTAACATATGGGCTCAAAGAACAACAAAGAGCCGGGCACGTTATTTCAGTGGTGTAATTCGGAGGTCAGGGGCTATCGGCTGCTACCTGTTGTCACCATGTGGTGTGTGAGCAGGGGCTGGAGGAGAGGCCTCTTCCTCGGTTTGTGAAATGACTAAGTGCTCTGCTGGGTCCTGACTTGCTGCTGATGACTGTACCAGGGCTTGCCCACACCGTTGCAATTTCAGGTCTTTCAGCAGCTTGCTGTGTGTTTCTTAATTAGCTCGCCAGAAACACCGTGTGCTTTCTAAAGGAGCTCAGCTCAGCAGCCGGCACCAGCAGCAGCCAGGAGGCAGCCGAGTAAATGACCTTCTCTTGACTTTTTTTAATGGAAACAAGGGCTTCCATGATGAAATGTATTGGTTATCGGCAGGCTTGGAGGACAGGTGGGGTTAATTCACAGCAGGGGGTTACCGGTGGCGTAGTTTTGCCGTTAGGGAGTTGCTCCTGGACTGGAGGTGGTTGCAGGGTGCCCAGAGACAAGCCAGGAAGGGCATCGCTTCGTGCCATTGGGTGGGTGAGAAGAGGAAGCCAAGGGCCGGAGTGCAGACCCTCTTGCCTTGGGCATCTCTCCACCTGGGGATGGTGGGCGCTGCTCAGATGTGATGTGCAGTAGACCTTAGTTTCTTCATAAAAGTGACAGGAAGGCAATGACCTCTCCTGGTGCCACGTTGGCTTCAGGCGTTCCTCGTGGAGGTCTTCCTCTTCATAATAGCTCTGAAGGCGGAGGAGGAAGATGGACTCTGTGACGGTGACTTTGCCCGTGGTGCCCTTGTACTGGGAGGGAGCGAGGGTCGTCGCGGGGTGCGGAGGGGTGCGTGGGAAGCTGTGAGCTGGCTCGCTGGGCTGCTGACCTGCGAGACCTCACGTCCCGGCTCTGTGGCCACATGTGCTCTTATCTCAGGAGTCATTCAGAGAGGATCAGAAACTTGCGTGGTTGGGGGTTTAGATGATGCTGATGGTGGGTATATTAGAGGGGAAACAGGTGTAGGAGTGCTGCTGGCAGAAGATCTCACACTGATTTCAAGTAAATAAATAATTCAGTATTTTAAATGTCTTCTGTTGAAATAGGTGAGCATGGCACTGCCCTGCCACGTGGTGGGTAGCAGGGAGAGAGAGAGAACTTTACTTAGGGAAAATCAGTGCCGTGTTCTGCTAAATGCTCTACATCTGCCTTAACTTCTCAGAAGTGCCCTGGAAGTAGCCCACTTCAAAATCAGTTTTGTTTTCTCTTCTTGCTGCAGAAAATGAATAGAGAAAGAACATCTGCACTGAGGGATGCTGTGACTTAGTGCTGGCTTCAAGGGAGCCATTGCACGTTATGGCAGCAGAGGATCTGACCCAGAATTTAATTTGCAGCTGGTTGTGGATGCAGGGCCGGCCACATGTGGCTAACTAACCCTGCTCTCCACGTGGCTTTGCACAGTATCACCCGAGGAGCTCAGCTCTGCCAGCCTTTGCTGGAGGGAGCAGTCCTCCCTTCTCCTTGCCTTCCTGTAAGTCTTGTGCTGCTCAAATTTGTAAGCCCGGAACTGTCATCTGGCCAGTCCTCTCGGCTGGTGCTGCTGGAGGCTTCTGCAAATCTACCAAAGCGGCCGGTTTAGTATAAAAGCGAGCAGTTGTAACCTCTCCCTGGAATTGGCATGGCCTCTCCCCTCCGGTGCGCGTTCCTGGCAGCGCAGCAGGCAGCTCGTCCAGAAGAAAGTGAGAATTGCGCATGGGCTTTCACTTTATATGCCGGTGTATAATATTATAGGTGGATGTATATATTTTATACATCCTTTGCTGAAAGTGAATGCAAGGCCAAATCCTGCGTTGCCACAACCACGGTCTGGCAGCACTAAGTGTGGCTGGAGTGAAAACGCCGATTCTCTCTAAAAAATACATTTTTCACATGAGAAGTTGGCTCTGACGAGGAGATGAGTCTTCAGCAGCGTGCTGGTGGCCAGCACCAGACCAGGTCCCCAAACTGTGTTTAATGCAGCCCAGAGCCCTGCCTGGGGGAGGGTTCCAGGATCAGGCCCTCAGCATGTGTCCGTGTGACTGGGAGTGCAGCAAATGTCTCCACAGAAGCCAAAATCCATTACAGCGATTAACTTCGATAAAGCAGCTGGGCAACCTTTATATTAAAGCCCTGAGCTTGCAGCCTGTCTCGAGCATCTAACGCAAACTTGTCTTAAAACCTGAAAGTCCGTGAAGTAGAGACGCGCGGCACGTGGAGGCGTAGGAAATCTTTAGAAAACTGCCAGGTGGGTGAAAAGCAGACTGCACTGGCATTGCACTGGGTTAAATGGCATTAGTATTTTTGATTTGGAGCGGGGTCCATCGGCAGCGAGCGGCTGAGCCCGGGCGATGCTGTGGCTCAGCACAGAGGTCTTCCCGTCACTAGGGGGAGGACGGAACCCTGGCGTTTTAGTAATAAAATGCTTTGCTGCTTCATTGAGCCATTAAATATTTGTTTAAAAACTGGCAAGGCCTGCAGCTTTGGCATGCCTTTGGTTTGTTTTTTCTAAAGGTGTATTAGACTTGGAATGCAAGCAGGAGGTGCTGGAGCAAACAGCAGGTGTGTCCCAGCCCTTCGGTCCCAGCCGCGGCAGTACACGGTCCTCAGCTGGTTTATGCACAGGGCTGAGAAGGTGGCTGCTAAATGTGGATGGCAGAGGGACCCCGTGGCTTTCTGTGCCCCGTGTCGGGGTGAAGGTGATGCCTGACGCCAAGATGCTGTGCCACTCTGCTCCAAACCCCCTGTGCCTGCCTCAGGTGCCACCTTTAGTGAATTGTGCCGGATTGGAGCCAGTCTCCCAGGTGCTGGAGCTGTCCCCATCTTCCACAATTGGGTTGAGATGGGGGAAACTCCCGTAGGTCTTGCCCAGGAGCAGCGGGGCGGTGGGCTGGGGGGTGTCTGTAAACATCCCCAAGCATCTGCCCTGGCTTCGCCACAGCTGGACTGAGCAAAGTGGGCTGCCGGAGAACTGAACAGCCTGAGCGCTGCCCCTCGGCGAGGAAGGGCTTAGCAAAGTTTGTCTCCTTCCTTCTTCCCCAGCGCTGCACACTGAGCTTGTTGCAACTTAACACAAAGCTTGTAGTTGTTTTGTTTTGTTTTTTCTATTTAATTTCCCTCATGAGCTGGTCTGGTAGCTAATGAGCCTTGGGCTGTCTGCATGGCATTTTGAAAAGCAGAGGGAATAGCTAATAGGGGGTGTTGAACAGCGAAGGAAGCCTTGGGAGAAGATATCAGCCTTGCCAAAGCAGAAGTGGAATAGCCGGTTAGGGTTTCAACCTGGGTTTGCTGCAAGCCGAGAGGGGCTGGGAGCTGCTGTCTGCTCCAAAGCTCCGTAATTACAGGCTGGCGCTGCCCGGACAGCCGGACACACGGGAGGAGCCGCCTGCCCCACGCCACGTCTCGGCACACACCGGCGCCTTGGCCACCTGCCCTGGCTGCACCGCGGCTGCTGGCTCCCCCCAGAGATGATTTCAAGGTCACACTGCTAAATGTAGTGTAATAATTAATTAAGCTATATATAAACAGAAAGCTCACGTGGTCCTAAAGCAGATTAAGAGCCCGGGAGTTTCCTCTTGCCTGCCTTCCTCCCCACGGTCATCTTCCTCAGTTCCTCTGTGGGCGAGCACTGCAGTTGTCACATGCCCAGCCGTCCCAGCAAGGCTTGCCAGTTGGGTTAAGCAGCGTCTGAGCCCAAAACGGATGGGGACAGAGCAGCGCCTGCTCTCGTGGATTCCCTGGCTCGCCCAGTTTCCCCATCAAACCCAGTCCTCGTGCCGGTGCTGGAGGAAAGGACACGTGCAAAGTCTCTGCCCTCCCGGTGGGGATGGCTTTGCTCTGTGTTGGTGCCTGATGCTGGGAGCAGCTACTGGGGCTTGCCCTCAGCAACAGGCGTTTCGAGACTCTGTGTGGGGTTTGCAGCGTGGAGGTGGAGGAATAAGCTGGGCTGGGTTTCCTGGAAAAGCTGCAGCAACTTAAAGTTTGTAATGAGGCTTGAAACTGAACCCAAACAAACGCTTGCCTTGCAGCTCCCATGGAGTTGAGATTTGTATGGTATCAAAACTGATGCTTTTTTTTTTTTTTTTTCCTCTTGCATCTGTCTAAAACTGGTCAAAACTCACTCACTCCAAGCCCTGAAAGTAAAAATTTAGGGATAATGTTTAGTTTAAACTCCAGGTTATTTTTAACGTAGTGGCAGAAACACCTCAGGAAAATTAAAAATTGTGTTTCTTAATCAAGTGTAGGTGATACACGCTGTCGAGGCAGTTGGAGAAGGGCACAGCAGCTTTCAGCGCTTCCAGGTCAGGCTGGGTTTTGCAGGCGGAGCACATGCATGCCACGAACCCATCAGCAAAGCCTGATTCTTGGCTTTGCACAGCAAAATCCTTGGAAAGCCGAACAGACCCCACGGCTGGCAGCAGGAGTAGTGGGGCAGTGAGCATCGGCACTGCCCACACTTGCTCCGGAGCCTCTTCTGCTGCTTCCCGGGCCATCTCCTCCTGCAGGTCCGTCTGACCGAGGGCCACTGGCGGGGATGGGCACTGGTGGGGACAGGTGCCCGGGGTCCATGGGCTCCACGCGTGAGGTTGTGTTTGGGTAGTGCGGGTTGGCCATCGCTGGCCCCCGGCTCCCTGAGGCAAAGCTGGCTTGTCTCAGTTTCCAAGTGCCAGGCTGTATCCGCATCCAGGAGATGGAGGCAGAGAGAAAAGACTCTGTGAGGGCTCACAATGGAGCCCCGCATCAGTTCAGCCTGGGTCGGAGGGGGCCAGGCTGTCTCTTTGGGAACCCAAGGGTGGAGAGATCAAAGGTGCGGGTGAGTCAATTACAATTCACATTTGGTTCATCCATATGTTTGGGTATTTGAAAGGCTTCAATGGTAACCCATTTTATATCTCTTATACCCATTGATTTGTTAATCTGACACTTGGTTTCATCTGAATAACAATAGCTCTCATTCAGAGTCCTCAGTGTTCAGGAAAAAGTCATTTCACTCGGGTTGTGCTCCAAGGCCTCAGCAGACCAGCCCTCTGTGCTCCTTGTGTAGAAGAGCTTGAAGGACTATGGGATAATTCAGCTCCATCACCCGCTCTGGAAGCAAGTTGGCTCTTGATGGAAACAGGGTGGGATGCTGAAGGTCAGTGCTGGGTTTTGACACGTGTGACTTTGCTCCTTAAGGTCCTTTCTGGTTGCCACCATAGCCGTGGACCTGCCGCTCCAGCCTGCGGGGTGTGAGGAGGTGGGCAGGGTTACAAGGACAGACAACCCAAGCAGTCAGAAGTGGAAAGCAAGCAAGCATGGGGAGCCCTCTTAAAAACAGCCCGAGTGAGTGTGCTGGACTAGATCAAATCATTGGTATGACAATGTGCAGTCTCTAATTACTCGAATGCCTTTTTAATTAGAAGCAGTGCTTTGCATCTGTTGTACTTGCAGCAGAACATCTCCACCAGCTGAGCCTGCTCTTTAAAGAGCTCTTGACTGTATTTCGTTGACTGTTTATGACCACGTCATGATCCCATGTAATGACTGGGGCAGGAGGGGAGTCTGCAGACAAACCTGCTCCTTCATGTTTTCTAATTGGTGCCTGTCTCCCTCCTGTGCTGGGAGTTTCACTCCTTCCTTCCCAAGGCTGGTTTGGTTCCTTCTGCTCTACCCGGAGTCCCGCAGCATCGCTGGGGACCCACCTTGAGATGCAGTGGCACCACAAACCCATAGTTCAATTGCTTCAATGGGAACGCTACTTTTTTGTCCTAGAACTTTTTTTTTTTTTTTCTGTCTTTGATGTTTGGTGTGAGGGGTAAAAGGAGGGGAAACTCAGGAGGTTCATACTGGCCTGATTGGAGATGATGGGGAAAAAAATCCCATTCTGGACAAATGTGTCTCCCTTGCTGCCCTGGTCTGTTTACCATGGAGCAATCTTAATTTTCAACTCTACTCCTTTATGAGTGTAAATCACAAATCCATTAACAAATGAGTTGAGGTGACAATCCCATTTGTGTTAAAATGCGTTTAGGTATCAGTAGTACTGAGAGGATCACCAGTGCATTAATTTGCCAGGCCTTTTGTTCCAGCAGGTGGCAAATATAGCTCATCCCAACAGGGCACACGCCGACTGGGCCAGTGTCTGGATTACCAGTGGTTCGGGTCATGGTTGGTGCCACCCCTCCCACACTGGGAAGCAGGCAGGAGACTTTCGGAGATCAATTGGGTGGCTCAGCTTGGAGTAAAGTCTAAATCAGTTTTAAATTTTTGACCCACTGGATGGGATGCTCAGGGTAACGAGCAGCTTGCTGGTGCGTACAGGGTGTGCTTGGCTGGGCACCTTCCCACGTAGCTGGTCCTCCTCTGGTGAGTTTGTTCTTCTCTGCCATTGCTGGCCACTGGGAAGGTGACCTGTGCTCTGACAGTCAGAGGCGGCAGCCCCTTGTCTTTGAGACAGTCGAGGAGGAACCTCAGTGCTGCACGGTTACAAGGCTGGTTTGGGTGTTGCTGAAGAGGCAGGTGGAGTCCTGCAGCTGGCTGCAATTTGGCAGGAGCTCGGCTTCTCTTAGGAACATGCATGCATTATCAAAAGGGGCAGAAAAAAAATTGTGACTTTCTTTTTTCCATAGTGAAAATGGAAAGCTGGCCACTTTCTGAGCTGTCGTTTCAAAGGCCTCTGCTGTTCAGGCGGTGCTGGGTGCCGATAGGATCCCTTTAGGTGCAGAAGGTGGATTCCTGGAGTTCCTACATGGCTTTTTTGAAGAGCTGTAGATGTATATCTGTCTCAAGGCTGCCACCCTGAGAGCTCACTTCCCATGTGCTGCAGAGGAGCTAGCAGGCTCCAGCTCAGCCATCACATGGAAGATGCTCCAAGGGCTCTCAGTGCCCAGAGGAAAGTGCTGCTGGGTGAATAAAGCTGCTTCCCTGCTCCCCTCCCTGCTTCACTGTGCCCATGGTGAGGAAGAGGAGCAGGAGCAGAGCTGTCACGCGACTGCCACTGGCACCAGTTCCTTTTGGGGCTCTTAACCCAGCGCAGGGGTTTAACCCCCCCCTTCAGCTTGTCTTGCCCCGAGGGTGTTCACATCACCAGGGTTGCTCCCCCTCGCATCGGTTAGGAACCGAGGGGTGCGCGCTGGGGCGTTGCTCAGGGCAGAAGGGGGCTCCGGGGCTTATCGGGAGGCTTTTTCCTCTAATCGCGACTGTAGAGCCCCAGCGCAGGAAGGCTGGGCTTGATTAGCAGAAATGCATGTCAAGGTGGCAAGCAAAGCCCTCCCCGTGCAAACACCGGGCTGCTGGTGCGGGTGTGTAACAAAGGGCGGCATTATCAGCGTGACTCGTTACCTGCCCGTGCAGGCACACAGATCAGCGCATTAATTTCTGTGCTGGGGGAAAGCACAAAAGACCTCTCAGCAGGGCTGTGATTTATGAACGTGGCAAAAGGGGAACGTGGTCCTGCCCGTATCTCGCTGGGGTGGTTTTGTTCGGTGGCTGTTGACTTGTGCAATGTTTGTTTAGTTTGGGATTGGCTCTTTGGTTTATTGGTTGTTTTGTTGGGTTTTTTCCCCCCTTCTAGCAAAATCGGAGCAGGTGAAATGTAGTGGCTTGGCAGTGCCCCCGGGGAGAGGGACAGTGTGGGAAGGGGTGCTGAAGTTCATCTCTTTGTAGTCCTGTCCTGGGTGGAAATTTTTTAGGTGTTTCTGAGTGTTCAGCCACAGTGTGCCAGGATCGGCCACCTGCATCCAGCTGCTTTTGGTGGTTAGAGCATCGGCTGTCATGGTCCCTGCATGCTCACTGAACTAGAAAGTTAATTTGTAAGTGTGTGCCATGAAAGTCCATATCCATATGAACCCTATGGACCCCCACACTAGAGTGGACCCAACCAGGCGCTGCTTCTCTTGAACTAACCCCTTTTCTGGGAAACTACTTGCTCCTGCAGCATGGCTACGGAAACACTGCAGCGGTGCGTAGCTGCCGTACGGCCGACTAGCGGGTACATGAAGGCACCATCTCCCCCTGCATTAGATGCACAAGACATGCCCTTTGAGTCCGAACCAAGACGTACTCTGCTTGCTGGGCTCCCCACCACCAGCATACAGCGTAACAGGTCCCTGGAGAGGGGTCTTGAAGAGCAGGTACTGTGGGGGTGAGGCTGATGGGATAAACTCCCATGGGCTACCTGGATTGGGAATGCCACCGGGTGTCCTAGCCGGGGGCAGGAGCCCCGGGGCGATCCGATATGACAAGTGATGGGTAGCAGGGTGTCCAATGCCAGGGGCAGGGTCCAACCCCAGGATGCATCCCTTCAGGGGAGCCAGGAGGATGTTGCGCTCCATGGGTGGTGATGGGCAGTTCAGCTCTTGGATGAGTCATGATGCTACTTGGTTTCAGCATCTAATTCTTGAAACACCTGGTGCTTCTGGGACACCAGCTGAAAGCCGGCAAGCTGTATGCAGTCTGCAGTGCTGGTTCTGCACACCTCCGTGCCCGCTTCTGCCTCCCCTGAACCACAGATCCCAACATCCAGGGGGTTTAACCTGATGGAGTTTGTGCCCTTTGCTGCAAGGAAGCATTTTCCCAAGACCTCTGAGGAGGAGAGGTGTTTAAAAGACGGGTGAGTAGCAGTGCCTGTGGGGGTTTAACACCTTTGAGAGGATTAGTGCTGTTGCTACAAATTAAGAGAGCAAATGGGTGGGTGTGGGGGCAGTTTGGGGCTATGGGCTCTGTGCTGGGCTGGCAGGTGCGTCGCTGCTGGTACTGCCCGATGCTCCTGCCGCGCCGATGGTTGTGGCTGAGCCTTGGTGCAGGGAAGGAGTGAGAGGGACGAGCCTTGGGAAGAGGCTGTGGTGTGAGCAGCAGGCACCGGTGCCGCTTGGATGTGGCTGAGCTGCTGCTGTGTGGCAAGAGAGCTGATGGCCGGTGGTGGGCTTTGTGGTGGGAGCGATGGGAGCAGCCGCCACCTTCTGCTGGAGCTGAAGCCAGACTCTTGAGATCAGGGTCTCTGAGGCTGGCTGAAGCCAAGTGACTGCTGTGTTGGCCCCATGTCCTCTGCTGCAAGAGACACTTCTGTTGCCTGGGTACCATGGACGTGTTTTGGATGTCCCACCAGCTGTGATTTCTTTATCTGCTTTTTTAAGCCTCTTCCAAGCTAGGCTTCCTTTACTTAAGCCTACTCTGAGTTAGCAAAGGAGACACCTTTTGGGTTTTGCCTTTTTTTCTTCCTTTCCACAGTTAAGCTGATAACTCCAGACCTTGACTCTCTTGCTTTGCCTTATTTTCTGGGTGGGAACATGACTTCTGTGCTTGCAGGTGCTGAGCCAGCCCAAGCTCAGCAGGCAGTGGTTCCAGCTTCCCGCGAAAGGCAGGATCAGTGCTACCCAAGTAAAATTGAGTTCAAGAAGTAACATCTGTGGTACAAGGATGTGTTAAACCAGCAGCTTCTCCAAGAGGCTCCAAGAGACTCCAAGAGCAGAGCTTGGTCTTGCAATGAATCCGTAAGTGGATCTACCAAATCTTTGCATAGCAGGAGCTTAGTACACGTAATGTTAACTCAAGGCTATAAATTTTTGAGGGATGAGAAACGGCTGGTCTTTCTGGTTATGATAGAGTAAGAGGCAGAGGCAGTCCGGAGAATTTATTTTTCCCCAGGAGTGAGTTGTGAGCACTGAAATCTCTGGAGATGCCTAAAATTCTTCCTCTTTCCTCCCTTTCAGGCTGTTGTCTGTTTAATTTATAGAGAAAAATGTTTCTACTGCTTTGCAATAAACTCTTGGACACCGGGAAAGTAATTTTAGCGTGTTCCAGACCCGCACCGGTGCAACTCTGGAGTAGCTGCTGACTTAGGTCCCTGCCAGGGTGAGCAGAGCCGAGCTACCTGCTGCTGGTGGAGGAGGTGAGGATTTATACTGGGAGCCTTCAGGTGCCAGAGGAGAGGGAAGGAGATTACACTGGTGCAACTGGGGCACTCCTGCTGGGATAAATTCCAGTTAAACACGCCAGCGGGGTGTACTAAGAGGCGACATGGCGCAGGAGTAAAATACACAGTTTGGCAGAGACAGCTGGCCCTGCGATCTGCTGGAAAGAAATCTTTAGTCCCAGTTTGCCAGTTAGCTCAGTCATGTTTCCTGCTGGGTTTAGGGTTTTTTTTCCCCCCCTTAAATCATGAGTTTCACAGAACTGCCTCCTCCCTGCTCTGCTTTTAAACAAAACCAGTCTTTTTTTCCTTCTGGGTTGGGGTGGGGGGGAAATGGAGACAGATTAGAGTAATCTCACATGACTTGACCAGTGGGCAGTGAAGTCCGGTGATGCTGGGCGATATTCTAAAGAACTCACCCATAAACAGCAATTAGCTTTTAATCGTGGTGCTGCTGCCGGCCCCCGCGCCTGCCAGGAACAGCAACGTGTGCTCTTTGTCGGCCGGAGCAGCACCGGGGGGACCCACAGCCATGAAAGGGAGTCGGGGATGACCGAGAGGAATAAGATGCTCATTTCAGCCCCACCCCCTTACTGCGCTCAAAAGCTCTTATTTTCAGAGCAAAGCACTATTGAAGCATCCGGACAATGGAGACCAAATCCTTCTGGGGGAGGGGAGGTGCTGGCAATTGCATCTTTTGTTGCTTTTACTTCTTTACTTGCCTATGGCCTCCCCCACCCCTCCAAGAAATCCACATAGATGCTCGCTAGATGATAATGCAATCACTTTCTTGGGACCTTGCTAATAGGATTATAATTATTACTGGAGATGAACTGGAGTGAATAGAATATTTACCACTTCATCTTAAATTATTGTAAATCCCTCCAAAGCAGCTCTTTGATATGTAAAGTGCTGCCCCTCTCCCCCCAGTGAAGATAATTATTTAGTGGAAGTTCAGAGCTTTTAAGTATGATGGGGGACAGAAAGAGGCTTCGGTGTTTACATAAAGAGGAGGGCCTATATAATGTGAGCTGGGGAAGCTGATGAATATCTTGCCTGGCTCCAGCAGAGGAGAGGGGAAAGTTCTTGCTGAGCAGTTGTAACACCTCGGGCTGTGGCTGGGGGAAGAGGGGAGGAAATAATTGGAAATTTGGCCCTTCCTAGTCCAAAGGCGGTCCCACATCTCCGCAGCTCGTGTTCTGTCAGTGCACGAGTCCAGCCGGTGATGGTGGCAATGTTTGTTCTGTAGGGCTGGAGGAGCTGCTGTCTGAGGAATGACCGAGTAGGCTGGGAGACCTCAGCCCTGCAAAGAGATGTCTCGGGGGAAGATATGGTACTCCACAAAGCCAGAGCTAGGCTGGAGGGAGAGGCAGGGTTGGACTGATGTGGCAGTGCAAGGACTGGGGCTATGGCATGAGGAGCTGGTGCGTAGCAGGCAAAGCAAGGAGCCAGGGTGGGCTGTGCACGTGGGGGGTCTGCGTGGGCTCAGGAGGAACCTGGACAAGGGGTTGGAAGAAAGATTGATTGAGGGTTATTAGATGGACAAATTGCATCAGGCCCAGGAAAGCCCCTGAGCTGAGTTCGGATGGAGGCTGGGAGAGAGGGATGGGATGGGGGTGCTGCTTGTCCTGTTCTTACTCTGCCCTGGCCCTCCTATGGCCAGGGCTGGAGACCCCTGGGCTACAGGAGCTCTGGCCTGAAGGAAAGAGGTGCACCCTGCGGGTGCCTCCACATGAGCATCCACAAGCAGGGTACATTTCTCCTGAGGTTTCAGGCTGGTGTTGTCCCCTCGAGCCCTTCCTCTCAAAAGCTGCCAGCATGGAGCATCAGGGGTGGGAAGGGGGGTTGCTCCAGCCAGCTGCCTCCAAGACCAACTTCATGCCTTTGCATCCATTGCCAAGGGTGGGCATGTCCCAGGAGTGACAGCTGCGTCACCCATCAGTCTGAAAGGAGTCTTTGTGGCTCTTTGGCCTCTTATGCTCTCCAGTGAAAGCATGCACCCTGTCCCCGTGCTGACAAGACTCCCATCAGTTTCTGCGGCTCTAAGTTACTCCTCCCCTATAGGCTGCAGCTATACGGTGCACCGTATGTGGCACTTAGTTATACAAGGCAGCAGCCCTGCAAGAGATAACATGTCATTACCTTGGTTTTGAGTCTGTGCTTCCAACTGAGCCACTTAATCCCATGAGGTGGGGGAGGCATTTCGGGGGGAGGTGGGTTATGGCAGGCACAGGGTGGGAGGCAGCCTTGTGGCAGAGGCTGGTTCAGCTCATCACACCTATTGCTGTTCCCAGAGGCGCAAACCCTCCGGGTTCTGGGCAAGGATCAGGCTCTGCTTTGTCCAGGTCTGGTGCTCGGATGATGCTGCAAACTGTCTGCTCGGCTCTGTGGCTGCGGCCGGGCAAAGCGCCCCGTGTCCCTCGCCTGCAGCGTGGGGAGGGTCAAACCCCCGTGGTGGCTCCCAGGTCTGATTTGAGTGCAGTGACTTTGGGGGAGGTGGGTAAAGTCTTTTATAAAAAAAAAACAAAAACAACCCACCCTCCCAAGAAACCCCAACCCCTTGTGATTGCAGCAGCACGCTGTCCCCTCCTCAAGGCGCTGCCTGCTTTGATTTGCCGGGGCCGTTTGGTGTGACCCAGCTCTGCCCGCGTGGAGTGGGGACGAAAGGACCATCTGCCAATGCCCCACGTCTCCCCGCTCCCCCCAGCCTTTGATGAGGTTTTTTATCCGCATCAAAGGAATTTAGATCAGACTCCACAGTCGGGCCAGAGCCTGTTCCTGTGGGGTATGTGGTGATGCCACCCATGGCCACCAGCTCTTTGGCCCCATTGCAGCCCTGAAGCAGCTTCGTGATGGGGAGCCTTTGCGCACCATTACCCTCCTCTCCCTCTTTTAATCCCCAAACTCCCCAGCAGGTGAAGGGCGCCTGGCAGATTTGGGGGCAGGGAGACAAGGAGAGTGAGAAAAACAACAATTTCAGGCCCACATATTTTTCCCCCTTTTCCCTCCTCCTTTACCTACCCCTTACTCACCCCCAAAGTTCATTAATTCCCATCATCTGGTTTGTGTAAACGTCGTGGCGAGTGTTTGGCGGAGCTGGATAGGGTTACACCCGTTTCAAAAAGGCCGAGGCTGGTTCCCAGCCATTCCCTTTTATTGTTGTATAATTTGCCAACCCAAACAGCGGGCTCCTGCTCGAGACAAAGGCGCACATGTTACCCTTACCACTGGTCATAAAAAGAGGAGAGGCTGCGTGCTACTGTACAGGTCCTCGCTGCAACGGCAGCCCGAGCCGGGGAAGATTTTGGTAAGAAAAATGTGATGTATCAAATAATAACCCAGCAAGTGCTCCCACCCCAAAAGAGGAATTTGCTGTTGCTTCTCTCCCTGTTTCTTCCTCCTCCTCCATCTTCATCCTTCCCTGGTCCGGAGCTGCTGCCACCAGAAAGCAGAGTCAGAGCCAAGTGGGTAATTCTGAAGCCAGTTAACCTTGATGCTAGTGGCAGGCTCTGGGATGTAATTAAAACGCTTTATTACTTTAACAGTCTTTCCCTGGGCTTGTCAGGTTCTTGCTTTTAAGGAGTATTTCAGGGATTTGATGATTTGTGATCAGCCCTGCAGTGAGGAGGGACAGGTGGGTCCAGTGTGGTGGCCTCGGGAGCTGAGCTGGTGATGCTGGTGATGCTCTGGGTTTTTGCTTCCCAGAGCATGACAGGTCTCTTGCTCACTGTCAGGTGCCAGCACAGAGTTACAAGCGTGTGGTTTTAATCCAGCCTTTGGCTGCTCTGATCACCACTGTATATTTTTCCTGCTTACTGACAGCAACATGCTGCCTTGGAGACTGGGAACAACTGGGTATCGCCTTGGCAGAGCGGGTGGGCTGGAAGGCAAAGCTGCCACCCCCATCCTTTCCTGGGTGCCTACAGCTCTTTTTCAAGATACTAGATTTAGCTCACTTGGCTTAAATTTGTTTATTAGGACGGGGGAGGAGAGGAAAAGGCAGAGAAACAGGGGGATTTAGAATGAGAACTGGCAGTGCAGGGCAGGAATGGCAGTAAAGCCCTCCTCGAAAGGCAGCGGATGGGCTGACTGTGGTTCGAAACAAACCCTTTGGCTTTAGTGGGATCCTGGCTGGAGCAAAGCCGAGCGGGAGCGTGTTGGGATGGGGACAGGGGACCAAACTGCCCCTGGGGACCAGGACAGAACAGGATGTAACAGGCTGGAGAGCATCGATGTGGGAGGCGATGAGGCTTCAGCCTGCCTCATTTTCTACACGTGTTTCCTCTAAAGATTTTCTTGTTTGCTTTCCAACCTGCAAATTGGAAAAGCAGCAAAAGTCATAACAAATTCATGATGTACACGGAATTGTACCATGTTCTGGGTCATGCTGCCTGGGCTTGTTGTCACCTCGGGTTTTCAAACCCCATCACGGCTCTGGAGGCTAAAATTCTGTGTCCTCCCAGGGTGGGAGAAGAGCTTTTGTGTCTACCTTTTCCATTTCTTCACCATAAGCTTTCAATCTACTCTGTGTGGTTTCTTAGACAGCCTTCTGGGAGGATTTGGGGGCTTTTTCCCCAGAAGCAGTCAGATTGCCAAAATTTGGTTTTCTGGGAAGAAATCACTTTTTGTCTTCTTGAAACACCAGTCAGGAATTTGGGTAGGAGCTGGCCAGAAATAGGTTGGATGCTCTGCATGTGCACCACCGGGCTGCAAAGCGAATGGTTCTGGATTACAGGCCTGAACTTGGTGTGGAGTGGCTGATGTCTGAAATAGTTTGACTTGCTTTTTCTCCCCTTTTCCCTATTTTCCTTCCTCCTAGGGAACAGCTGTGGGAGGAAAGTCTAGGAATTCCGCACCAAAGGCGGTTCTTGCTATATCTGCTGGCAGAGCTGCCATGGGGACTGCTGTGAGCATCTCATAGCTGCATCTAGATGCTACGGCGTTTCATCCTGACCATAACAATGCCTCTCTTGCCTTTACAATACTCTCTGCACAGCGCTCTGTCTTCTCTAGGAGAGTTTTGTCATCCTTTTAGAGGGAAACTGAGGCAGCTCAGAGGATTGAGCAGAAAGGGTGTTCTGGAGCAGAGGGGTTTGAGATAGGAGGGTACCATCACTGTGGCATGGGGCACCCCGATTTTAACACTTACCAGTGGGACTTTGTTTCTTGAGCATGCTGGAGTCGGGGGAGCATCTCCAAAAGTGATGCTGGGTGGCTCCGGGAGCTGGGTAGGAATACATCCGGCACGAAACCCTCCCCAGGAAGGAAAACTCATCATCCGCTCAGCCCTGGGACTCCTGTTCTCGGCAGCAGGAGCTGCCTGGGCAGCCTGACGGTGACCCCCGTGCAGGCAGGCAGCTGGGGACGGGCGTCTCTGCAGCCCCCCGGGCTGAGCCCCGCCGCGGGGCTTCGGTCTCCGGCAGACCCCGCAGGGGTTTATCCCAGCAGGTGCTCGCGAGTGGCAGGAGGTGCGTGGGGGGACCAACAGACATCGCTGGGGATAAAATAAGTAACGACTGAGCGCCGGTCTGCCCTACCTGTGGTGAACCAGGCAGCAACAGGTTGTGGAGGTCCCCTCGCCCCCCCGGCCCCTCGCCATTCCTCCTTGAGAAGTGGCAGCAGATTAGCCCGGAGCCCCTCTGCGCAGACAAAAGCTGCCACAAAGGGCATTAGGCTTCAGGATTGGATTACCATTTGGCCACCTGTCATCCCCACTTTGTAAATTTATCTTGCTCTGGGTCCAGTTTTCACATTGGAGAAGTTTGCGCTTAAAAAAATATACAAAGTGTGCCTCTCCAAGCAGCAGCCTGGTGGAGTTCGCTTTAGCATCCCTTCTTATTCCAGGCTTCAGGGCTGCGTGGGGCTGGGGATTAGGGATGTTTGAATAAAGAGAGCCTTTATTACATTAGTCTAAGTGGTTAATAGGTAAAGTAGGCCAATCCATCTTTAGACTAAGCCTATCACTTTGCCTACGAAGGGTGCAGGCTTCACTGAGGAAATATTCATTAAAGGAAAAGCTTTTCCCCTGTCCCTCTTGACATGTTAATAGCTCAGGGTTAGGGGCTCTGCTCTCTCTGCCTGCGGAAAATTCATAGCTGTGCTCGTGCAGCAACTCCCTCCTCTCGCTGGGACCCCTGATGCTGCCGGCAGCTCTGCCGAAGTCAGCAGAGCCGTGCTGAGCCCTGCCAGTGCTCTGCGGGCGGGGCTCGGTGTGGAGTAAAGGATTCCACGAGTCTGCTGGGGCTCCTCATCCTCGCCTTCCTCTTCCGTGCTCACAAAGCAGGTGCCTTGTCCCTTCCCAAGCAGGGATGTAGGGAGCGGGTTCAAATGACGGGTAGAGGCAGTGCTTCAGTGGTGGGACTCTCTGCTGTGGGATGTTCTCAAGGCCAAAAGTATTCATGGGTTTGGAAGAATTAGACAGTTCGTAGCCACTATGAAATGGGATGATTTGGATGCAGATGCTGGCTCCAGAGGTCTTTGAACTCCAGGTTGCCAGAAGGCAGGAGGATAACAAGGCAGGAGGGACTGCTTGCCAAGCTTTTCATGCTATCTTTATTTTCCACTACAGTATCTGCTACAACCCTCAGTGGTGTCTCCATCCAGCCTGTCCCAACTGGTGCAGCAGCTTTTGTCCAAGGGCTCAGCTGAGCTCCCCGTTTCCCACACCTGACTCCCTTTCGTCTCCCTTTCCTCTCCTGTACGGGCAGCAGCAGTTGCTGCGCCTCTGCCGTCCTTACCTTGCACCAGGCAGCGCTGGCAGCAGCTGCCCAGGTCTCCAACACGCCTGTGAAGCCTCCATGGCAATGGGGGACTCCACAGCTGCCAGGAGCTGCCCCAGGGCTGAACTGTGCACGCACCATCGAGCTGAACATGGGTTTCTGCTGAAGCCCAACTCCTTTTGCCCAAGGGGTTTGCGTCCTGCCAGGGCACCGTGGCTACAGCTCTCCTGACCATTACGGCTCCTCTTTCCCATAGGCTGTCATTTAGTGCAGCCCTTGCTGTCTTGGAGCCCCAGGAGCAGATGTGTTCAGAGCTGGAATCTGGTCCTGCTTCTACCACCACGTATGTCCAGCGTGTTGTGTTGGAGCTGCAGTGCTATACGTGGGCCAAGTTGCCCTTTTCCAGTTGTGGTTTGAATGGGAACAAACGGTTCTTGGTGACTTTTCCACCGATGTGAGTTCAGACCAGCCCACTTACCAGTTCCTCCTCTCCCTGAGGCTCTGTTGTCTTGGCTGCCAGCGTGACGGATGGTGCCTCAGTGGGAGATTATGGAAACCATGGGAAAGCTCCTCACAACCAACAGGCCCATGCAATAAAACTTTGCTTTCCTGGATGTGATGCTTTCAGAGGTTCAAACCACATCCATGGGCGCCAATATTTGGCTTCCCTTGCTGCTGTTTAGCTTTTATGCAGCCACTTTTCAAACAAGGCAGTGTCTGAGACAGTCTTGAGGATCATGGTTTTGGGCTATGCCCGGCACCTGTCTGGGAACAACGAAGGAAGAGAGTGCCAGAGCTAGGGCCTGAAGGCTGGGTTTTGTGGGTTCGGTTCTTGTTCTTGGGTTGATGGCTCCATTTCTCTGTCCACCTGAGCCTGTGCTGACTGACCAGAGGGCAGTAGCAGGGTCAATGTGCCTTGTCTTGCTTCTTGTGCTGTGATGGGTCACCAGCAAGATGTGCTGCAAATGCCAGGGATTTGTGTCCTCTCTGAAAACAGCAATTCTGGGGGGTCTAGACCTGCACAGAACTGAGTACTCTCAGCTCTGTTGGATGTTGGACGTCCTCAGCTGCGAAAGACCTGTGGGTTCTGCAAAGGGACATCAGGCCAGTGGATGCCTCTTAGATGAAGAGTTGCTCCTTACTTTCTTCCTCTTATACGGTGCGCTCCTCTGTGTTTGTCGAAACGCTAATTAGGAGCCTGTGTTTTCCAACCAGATCAACTGACTCAGCACCTCCACCCCCGGCAATTTCCTCCTGTTTCACAGCCCAGCCCTACCCAATGCCTGTCTTGTGCAAGGAGGAAAAAATAAGCCTTGCGTCATTCCCAGGAGACCGATAAATACTGACTGTAGTAGCCCTGGAGGAGAAGTCAGTCTCAAGGTGCAGGGCCCTCTGCAGCAAGCAATCTGATGGAGCTGAGTAGAAGCCAAAGGGCTTCAGAGCAGCGCAGCCATCCTGAACACGTCTTGGGCAGCAGCCTCCTCTCTAGGCAGGTCCCAGGCCATTAAAGACTTCATGGGTTGAAACCAACCTCTTAAATCAAACTGGAAAGCAGTTGGTGGCCAGCGCAGGATGTAGAACTCTGTTTTAATGTGGCCATAAAAAGAGACACCACTTAATAAGCAGACTGTCAAAATCCACGTCAGCCCACGATAGATTTAAGACTTGCTCTCTGGGCGTTATTGACTGGCTCGTTCTGTGACGGCATTACGGGTTTGTGGGGTTGGCCAGAAAGGAGAAGAATTAGTCAGTGTTTTATTTTGGTTAGTGTTTTTTGGCAAATGCTGGCTCCTGACTTCCAGAAGCTCTCATGTCCCAGGTGCCTGGTAGACTGGCGTGATTTTTATCTGCATGCGAAACTCCACTTGCCTTGAAATCGCAGCCTTAGGGGTTGCCACCACCCTTGGGCATGGCTGGAGGTTTCCACAAGCTGACACCCCCTCCCTGCACAGTCCAGCTTCTCCCAGTGACCCGTGCAGATCTGGTGTGGGGACCGTCTCCCACCAGGGGTGTCTCGAGAAGGGTCTTTCTGGGCAGCCCCCGAGCACACCTTGCCTGCGGTGTGGAGGTGTGCTCATTGGGTGCCCCTTGCCAATAAACACGTGGCATAGAGTTAATGCCAGAAGCTGATGAAGTAAAATACCAGGTACAGTGTGAGCTAAATAGTAGTTGCATAAATAGCTACCGACCAACTTTCGTACGCGTGTGATGATTTTTGATTCAATCAGACCTCTCGTTCCTGGTTTTCCTATTACTTGGCCTCAGAATGGATGGGTCAATTTTTTTGCCTTGGCTTCTTAATCAGAGCAACCATTGGCTTTAGCACAAATTAACAGTGGCTTTTTTAATGGCAAGAGCCCATGGTGATCTTTGCTGTAGAAGCATAAAGCAGTAAGGGAGGAGATGGTCGTCGGGAAACAAACAGCCTCTGTGTGCAGTGTTGTACGTTGGAAGGGAGCGCTGCTTGAGGCTTACAGATCGCACACTGGCTGGGTATTTCTCTGTGCTGGGTGGATGCTTTGAAAACTTAATCAAGTTTTATAGCTTTAATTTTGTGGCTGACTCCCCTTTTGCCTTTTTTTTTTTTTTTTAACTGTCTCGCAACCCAGAGCAAATGAGTCCCATTGGATTATAAAGGGAAAGAACTGGCAAATGGTCTAAAATATTTAGGCTTGCCTAGTGTGTGATAGGAAAAAATTACTCTTCCTGCTTCGTGCCGCTACCATAATTTCTGTAAGCTCTCTAGTTTTTCCCTGCATGGTTAATTAGAAATAGCCAGGGAATAAGGCGGAATTGCTGAAGGCTTTAGGTTTCAAGCATATTTTGTGAGGGTACGTCCTACCCATGAGCTGAGGTTGTGTTCTCCGTGGTCGTATCCTGACCTGCTGCAGGCTGTGTGGCGGTGGAGGCGAGAGGTTCTCCTGGTTGGGTGCGATGTGCTGAAGGTGCCAGCAGCAGCTCTTGATGCTCCTTCCAGCGCATATTAGGGAACCGGTCTGCGCAGCGATAGGGAACAGTAAAGCAGTGGGTGAAGCTCAGTGCAAGAGTACCGGTGCGGTTGGGTGAGGGCCTGCTGTTGACAAGCCAGGGAAAAACTGCACCCTCTTGCTTGAACTGGGAAAAGTGTTGCATTTGGGATGCTAAGGGAAAGCAAGGTGGATGTGCTCCGGTGAGCTCCTGCTTTTCTGCTACACCATTCCTCTCGTTCCTGGGGGGAAAACGAGCTCTGGGTTGGGGCTGAGGGCTCTCTGCTGTTGACCTCAGCCAGGAGAGCTGTGTGGTGCGGTTGAGGACTCATCCTGACCAGTCTGGAGGTGTTGTGGTGCATGTAGCCACACTCCAGGTGCAGAGTGTAGCCCAGCTAATCCACTCATGGATAACTGGGAGATTACTCAGCTGGATTTCTAATACAGTGGCCTTTAATAATAATCCCCCCCCTAATCCCTAAATCAATGGAAAATGGATTTATCTGTTTGAGCTAAATGGGCTGTGTAGGCATTTTAGGGAGAAGAATTCTTGTGTATCTATGTGTGAACATATGTGTGTGTGTATATATATATGCACATGCATATTTTTGTTCCCGTTACCTGCCGTTCTGACCCACGTTTGTGTGCTTTGCCGGTAGGGACCTCATGCCCAGGACCCTGGAGGGGCAGATCACCATGGAGAAGACCCCCAGCTACTTTGTCACCAAGGAGGC
>JAVJGI010000001.1:116132175-116308532 GCA_035590275.1 Ibycter americanus
CTGCGGGACTTCTACCGACCCTTCAACATGAAGTTCTACCAGATGACGGGGCAGGACTTCGGCTGGGACTGAGGCTGGCGTGAGAAAGTCCCCTGTAATTACTTGCCCAGCACGGTTTGCGTATATAAAGAGATATATATGTATGTAAAATGTACAGAAATCTATTTTATAATAATTTATTTTTAATTCCTAAGCAATTAATTCACTAAGCTGCCTAACCGCACTGGCTAGAACGGTAGCCCGTAACCTGTTTAACATTCCACGGTGTTTAATTCTAATACGTCTTTCCTGTTTGGTTTTTTTCCCTCCCTTCTGTTTTCTCCTCTTTTTGGTTTGGTTTGTAACAGACGGTGCTTCCATTTTTCCTAAACAAAATTTGTATTTTAAAAAAATCAAAAAAAGCAAGGGGGGCAGGGGAGGGGCAGGGAGGGAGGGAAAGCACAAATTTATTTTTGTTACGGGTATCTGGCCTTTATAAACACTTGCTTTCCCTATTCTGGTGTCCCAGTCTCTGCTCCGGTGTTGTTCTCCCTCGTCCCACAGCTTCCCGGTTGGTCCCGTGGCCCCGGGTGGTGTTTCTTTGGGGTGGGTGGGAGGGAGGCTGGGCATCTCCCTGCAACCCGCATCCCTCTGCTGAGCAGCAGCATGTTTTACTGGTGGCCATAAAGCGTAGGGAACCCCAAGCCACACAGCTCCAGCTCCGCAGCCCGGGACTCTGTGGGGAGGGTGACGAGCTCTTTTTCCCGTGGAGAAGCTGCCGAGCCCGTTCAATGGGCAGAGCTGGCTCCTCGGTATGCTTTTCCTTCTTGCCTCTTGTCAAGGAGGCTCTTTCCCACGAACCCTCTATGCATTTTAAATCTTTACCACAGGACAAATGTAAAAACACACATATGTGTATGTGACACGCTTGGTGCTGGTCTGAATGACTGGCAAGAGGTGTTGCTCCAGGAGTGGCTGTGCACGCCGGGCGCTGCGGGGAGGTGGCTGCGCCTGCAGCGTGGAAAGCAGCATCCACGCACCAAAGAGGCCAGCAGAGCCACGGAGCTGTGGGAAAACCCCAGGTCTGTGCTTGGTGCCGTCCCCAGCATGGAGGGTGTCCCAGGACGCAGCACAGGGAGCGCTGCCTCCAGCCCCACAGCTGCTGGAGCGGCTCCCAGTACGTGACACTGGGGAGCATCAACCTTGGCTCTCTTCGTTCCCGTTACTTTTTGGTCCAACACCATGGTGTCTCCCAAGGAGCAGCGTTTTCCTAGAGCCAGGAAGAAGTGCTGCTTTGCCAGCGAGGATGCATCTGTAGAAAAGCAGAGTGGAGTCTGGCTGTACTTGCATTGGGGCATCGCTAGCAGCCGGGTGCCTCCCCGATGCCCCAGGCAAGCGCAGGGGTGGCAGCCAGGCAGAACAGGGGGCTCCAAGCACTAAGTCATCAACCCAGGTACAATAACCTGGAAATACTTCCCCTCAGGTGGAACCAAATGCTTCGGGACTTTAGGACAGGTTGGTGGGTCTGTCCTGAGAGCTCTAGCCATGTTTTGTGTGCTCAGGGGCTTTCGATAAGCACTATGTGTGTCCGATACATTATCATTACTGTCAGAGGCTCTGCTAGCTCAACTGGAACATTTTTGGAGCAAGGTGGCAGCAGAAGTGATTTGTTCCTTGGATTTTTAACAGAAGTTGGGTTTTGTTGTCTTTGGGCAACAAAAAACCACACACCTCGCCTGCAGCTCTGAAGTGATGTACCGCACCGAGCGCGGAGCTTGCTGAATAAATATCACCATGTTGCCGTGGGAGCACTTGCATTAAGCAGGCAGTGTAAGTAAAACTCAAAACAGCAAATGCATCAGCTGGGAGAATGTATGTGGCTTGAGTTCATGCTCTAGTTTCATACACATCGCCTATAGAAATGGGTGCCCTGCACCTCTCCCCAGTCACCACAGCAAAGCACCTTTGAGGACCGTGCTGCTGAGCCATGCCCAGCTTGCGGGGGGTGCAGTCAGTGGCATTTCCCAGATGTTTTTTCACAACCTCCTCGCTCTTGCCTGCCCCTTACAGCTCTCTGCTGTGGCTATTGGGTGATGAAAAGGCTGTTCAGAGCCTGGGCTGCTCTCCCCAGGTCTCGATCTGGTCCCTGCTCAGGCAGATACAGCAAAGAGCAGACCCACCTGGGGGCCAGCTGCGGGGTTCTGCAGGTAAAGCACTGGTTTAAATGGTTAAACCTAAGGGCTCTTGGCTTGGCTCAGCGCTGTCACATCTCCAAAGGGATTTAGGGACTCGCACTCCATCAGTGTGCGTTCACACATGGGGTGCAGCACACTTGGGGCATCCTCAAGGACAGGGAGATGCTGAGTGGGATGTCAGGACTGAGCTGTCTCACACACCTGCTGTGAGCAGCATGCAAATCCCTCTTTGGGGCTGGCCTCCAAACGTATCTTCCTACAAACCAGGAAAGTCGGGCTAATCCCTTCCTTTTTGCCCTGAGCCATTCCTAGCTACGAGGCGATGCTGTGAGCCCACTTCCAGAGCTCACAGGCTGAGCGTGGGGCCTGCCGAGCTGCCCAGGCTGACAGACTACCCATGGCCCCCGTCCTGCAAATCGTGGCTGCAGACCTGGAGTGGTGGTTGGATCTATGCATGTCTGGGGTCTTTGGACCTAGCACCAGCCAGGTCCCTGGCTCTGTTCCCTGCTGCCAGGACAGGTGATGAATGCACGAGCATCTCTGCTCTGTCACAAACCCTGCTGCTGTTGGGTGACTGAGGGGAAGGGGCTGCAGGGGGTCAGGGGTGGGAGGGAGAAGAAAACCCTTCCTCGTGGAAGAGAGTCATTTCTGCTTCTCAAAATCTCAGTCTTCCTACTAGCCAGCTTATGCAATGTGTGTGGAAAGAAGCTCGCCCTCTCCACGGCCCCCGGGTTAGCTGCCAGCCGCCACCACGCCGTTTCCCCAAGCGCTTTTGCCGGCTGAGCCCATCGCTGCGTGGCGAGAGCCGCCGGGACCTGCCGCGCTGGCGTGGCCTCGTCCTCCTTCCCCTGTGCTTCCCCCCAAGCACCTCTCCGTGCCTGCTTTTGAACGCTGGAAGGTTTCGCGTCCCCTGCCTCTTCCTCCTTGCTTTCTTAGAAACAACTTTTTTAATATCCCAATGCCTTCCCCAGCTGTACGGCAGCGTGGGCTTAATTTGTATAACCAAGCCCTGCTGCAGAACGCTGCCATGAAGCAATCTCGGAGAGCAGCAATACGGAGTGAATAACGACTTTTCTAACCTTAAGCAAATTGTTAGCCCTGGCTCAACATCCTTCGTAATGAAGTCTGCACTAGACTTTTAATGTAAAGGCCTTACCTAATAAATAAGACAATGAAAGTGAATTCCCCGTGGTGTACATCTGGTTGCTAATACTGGAATCAGTGCTATTGTCATCAGTTTTTTTAAATACTTTTTTTTTTTTTTTTTTTGAAGTTAAGCTTGGAGGTGTGATCGGAAGTTCTTTTTTTTTTTTTCTTTTTTCACATTGTAACATTAATTTATGGCTGAGTTTCATTCAGTCCTGTGTTCAGACGTGCAGTACAGGTATTAGTGATGTGTTGTCTGTAACATGGTACTGTAGAGTAGCCAATTTGTAAGAAAAAGAACAAAATGGAAAGAAAAAAAAACCACAAAAAAGAAAGTCTGAAAAAAAATGTAAATCGAATATTTTGTGGTACGTACAACAAATTAATTTTACACAAAGATGTTTCTAGGAAAATGAAATTCTGATAATTCATACTATTTGTATGAACAAATAAAAGCTATATTTTATGAAGTGATGGACACGGTTGTATTCATTCAGTGCTGCGGTGGTAGAAGTGGCCTCCCGTGTGGGTTTGGTGGTGCTGCCCCCCGACACCTGCACATCCACCCAACTAGTGTCTGTGCAGCGGTGCTGGTCCCACGGCGAAGCCTGGAACGGCGTGCTGAATCCAGCAGGATTTAATCACCTACGCAAGCTCCCATCCCGCGCAGGGCAGCGCTGGGGAGCTGCAGGCTTCGCTGGGTGCTGAACGTGTGTGTTTTGCTCAGTCAGGTTGTGTGGGAGCTGGTCTGTCCTGCTGAACGCACATTCATCAAACACCATTTCAGAGAAGGAGACCTTGAGGGGTTGCCCTCAGCCCTGCTGCAAAAAACTGGATGGTCTTGGTGGTTGGTGAAACCATCCCCCTGCACCAGGGATGCTGGAGGACAAATTATAGCTGGTGGTGGGTAACCTTCCCAGTGCCAAGTTTCTTTTCAAAAGCATTGCACTTCAGGTAGCCATGATGCTCCAAACCTCCGGGGCCAGTGGTTGCTATTGCTCCCTACACACTCAGCACTTTAAGATATAAAAATTCATTATCATTAAATTCAGAAGAGTCCCAGGGCAGTGCTATACAAAGCAGCACCTAAAGAACATTACAGATTTATGTAACGTAGCAATTGCTACTTAACTAAACTGAATTAAAATAGTTTAATTTTTCTTAGCAAGTCTTACATCCAGTGCAGAGTAATTGATGGGAGTCTTTCAGAGTGCCCATTTTTCAGAGACCTTCTAGAAAAGGAGTCGAAAGTAAGCACAAGATTTAATATAGTGATTTAGGAAGAGTTCAGCCTGGAAACCTCCAGCTTCTCAGGACTGTAATTAGCTGCTCCCAGACTCTGGCAATGTGTGAACTCTACAGGTGCATCATGTTAAAAATATATATACGTAGATTTTACTTTAAAATTTGCATGTGCCTTTTGAGCAGCACAGCTGGATGTGCTGCGAGCTGACCTCAGCTTGATGGAGTTGAGCAACTCGTTACCTCATTCTCACCTCACCTTGATTGCGTTCAAAACCAGGTGCTCCTCTGCCAATGCCCCAGCAGATACCCACCCTGTAGGCACCTTAGGTCTGAGCTCCATCAGGTTCTGCAGCAGCTCATAGAGCACTGTCTCTTGTTCTTGTGTTTTATAAGAGCTACTTGGTTCTGGGATGGTGCTGTGGAGGAGAGGGAAGGTAAGTCCTTCTGTCTGGTGTCTCATCTCCCTGTAGGCTATTCCCAGTTGCACCTGGGCTTGTGGATACTGGGGATGCTTTCCCCAGGTTGGGCTGGGCCTTGTTCTCAGCTGCTGTTTAGGCAAGAGCATCTAGAAGATAAGAATAAGAGTGTCTGTGTGGCTTATGGGATCACATCCTGAATACAGAGAAGTGTTTGCTCAAGGAGGTGGGCTGAAGGGTCTTCTAGTAGCTCTGGGGACTCTAGTTGAAGGAGGAATCTGTTGAAGAAAGAAAATGGTTTGATGAAGAGGTAGGTGAGGCAGCTGTTGAAAGGTTGCTGCTAATGATGGTGGTGACTGAGGGGGATTTACTTTTTCCTTGAGGTTGGTGGAAGAAAGGCAGTGAGCTATGGCTTTAATCTAAAAATCATCCAGGTCTCCAGGCTGTGCAAACAAATGTGGCATTTCTAGTGAAGGTGCTTGAGGTCCAGCACTGAGGTAACGTCCCAGAAGGGTGTCACCTTGCAAGGGTGCCAGGGATGAGAAAGAGCAGCGCAGGGAGAAGCTGGCCTGGAAGGGAAAGGGCTGCTGCTGTGAGCATGTCCAGGTGGCACCTGGAGGCTGTGGAGAGCTCTCTGAGGAGGGTAGGGAAGGTCAAAACAAGGGAGGAAACAGCTGGGGTAGCCTCTGTGCACTAGGGAGAAACCTGAGCAGGACCTGTGAAGGCAATGAAGTGCTGGAAAAGCTTGGGTTGAGTCCATGCTACCAATGCCATTGAAAAAGTTGGTGGCTTTTGTAGGTAGCTCCATGTTCATTGGGCTTTGGACTGCAATGATGAGTTTAAAACAGCCTTGAAGCTTGAGATGGCTTTTACTGGGGCCTGGTTTTAGGAAGAAGTCATTATGAGTGCTTCATTGGTTGTTTTTTATCTTGGGACTGGTATACAGGTGGCTGAGAGTTTGTGTTACTGGCAGTCCCAGTCACCTAACCGCCAGTGTACTGTAATAGGAATTGGTTTGCTTCTCTCTTTGAGTTTTTGTTATTTTTTTTCTCCTTCAAAAATCTTACTTAGCCATTAGATCTGTTGGTTAATAGCTTTATTTAAAGCTAAGCTTTATTATCCTCCAATTTATCTCTGTGGTTAAGAACCATGGTGTTAACTCTTCTTCTCCTAATGCATATATTTAAAAAGGTAATAATACTGACTAATTAGTTATAAATCATTCAAACATTTCTGTGCAAGGTAAGTGTTCAGCACCTTGTTCAATGGCCTCTTTATTAGAGAGAGGAATTCCTGTGTCACAGCTTAGTGTTGGTAACTTCAGCTGGGATAAAACCTCATGGCCATTGCGAGTCCTCAGATCTCCTTGTCAATCAGGATTTCACCCATTTGCAGATTATAATTAATTTCATTAAAACACCTATTCCAGATCATTGCAGAGTCCTACACCCTAATTCACTGGGAGGGAGCAACTGGTACTAAAGGCACAGGAGGCTGGTTGATCTTCCTGTTTCTAAACTCCTCTCACTGAACTCTTTGCTCTGGTTACTGCTGCTTCCCCTCATTTTCCAGCAGACCATGATTCAGTCCTGCAGGATTTTTAGACCTTAACTTCTGCCTCCATGATTTCCCCCTCCCTCTGAGAAGGGGCTCACAAACTGGACTGTGAGAATCAGCCACTGTCACAATTCTGCTAAGAACTGAAGAGCACCCTCCAGGAATATTATTTGCAACTATTTATGCAGTCAGCTATAATTGTGTGACTTAATTCATGCTCATTAAGTCCTCTGAGATGCTTGATGAGAAGCACTGCAGCAGCACAAAGTATGACTGGTTATTCAAGCTGCTTGCCGTGATGAAGGCATCACCATTTCTCTTGGCTTGATCTCTCCCCATCCCACCATGAGCTGGTAGGGAGGACATCGGTACCAGCTGTCCTCAGGAGCAAAATCTGATCTGGATGTTGGGCTCTTGCCAGAAATGACATGCCATGCCCTGATAGCAAACAAAATGCTGAACAAAGGGATGAAATTTTGAAATAATATGCTCAAAAAATGGCTTGGCAGAGAAGATACAACTGACTGCTTTGACATCTAGGTTATTTAGCTGGGAATTTATGTGTCAAAAGCTTAAAAGCTTCACCAAAGAAAATTTAAGAAAGCACCATGTTTCCAACTAATTAAGTAATGTCAGCCAAATATAATTTATTTCTCCCCATCACTCATGTCTACAGCAGAATTATCTCATTTTTGATTTCTAATGACTTTCCCTCATTTATCTGGCCATGAATTATTTTTATATAACTTTTTGGCATTGAAGCAAAGGATTTTTTTTCTTTTTAATAAGAACAGCATCCCTTGATAATTTTGCATCACCCTTGAAAGGGGGAAGGGAGCCTAGCTTGGGTTTCATTGCACGGCTCTAGCCTCCCTCCCCAGAAGCCCCGGGAGGCTCTCCCCCAGGGCTTCCCTAGGACCTCAGCTTGCCCTTGCTCCCTGAGGCCTCCCCTGTCCTTTCTTGTAGTACTAAGCTGTGTAGACTGGTTCTGGTTTGCCCTTTATTCTAACAAAAAAGGGATCTTCTCCTGCAGTTCCCAGGGAAATTTGTCAAGTGCTTTTCACAGAACGTTGCTGGTTTTCCTGTTTCTCACAGCATCCCTGGCTCTTCCCATAGGTACAGGCTGTGGCGGAGGTCTTAAACTCTGTTTCCCCCCCCCGCATCATCTGTGGCTGTATCCCAGGCATGTGTGTCCTGGTTAGTGGAAGTGTCAGTCTTCCTGCTTTTCTGATTTGGTTCACATCTTGGTTTTTACTAATGGCTTGTTGTCTGAAGTGCAGCTTGTTTCTAAGGCCCTGGAGCAAGCTTTGAGGATGCTCCCATACAGGACTGGATCAGACATGTAGTTTGCATCCAGTATCCCATCTCTGACCCCAGGAACTGGAGGTGAATCTTTCTTTGCTGCTGCTTATAGGTGAGCAGGGGTGAATCTGTGATTTAGAGGTCCACAGTCTGCCTGGTGTTCTCTAGCAGTGCATCTGAGTCACTTCTGTGGTCAAAGCAGACCTGGAATGTAACCTAAAGAGATTAGCAAATACCCTGTCTTATGAAACTTCCAGTCCCAGCTGCAGATCAAAGTAAATCAGGTAATTTAAAAAGGCATCCAGGTATTGGGTGCTTTACATATATTGGCCTGAACCTCCAAAAAATTCCTTTGTTTCCAGCCACTGCAGAAGCAGAGCCTGCTACCCACAGTCACCAAGCGCAATCCTAGTGCATCTCCCGTGGGAGGAACAGCTGTTTCTAGCCAGCCTGAGTTGCTGCAAGGTAACCTGGTTGGCAGATGACCCGGGCAGACAGCGAGAGCTGCTCCAGGATCTCCTTGGGGAAAGCAGGAGGCAGCGCGCAGCCAGAAGTGCCAGGCAGGCAGAGCCTCAGCTGGCAGAGTTCCACTGCCTTCAAAGGGTGAGCCTGGGAGGAAGCTGCAGGCAGTAAAGAGATCGCTGAAGGGCGATACGGAAAATGGCTAAGGTAGCACTGTGCAGAGATACCTCAAATACTGTCTGTCTGTGCCCTTTGCACGGGCTGGGGTTGCTTAGAGGTACTTTATATGTAAGAGTATTTCTGAAACCCAGCAGGTTGCCCCCATCGAGACAGTAAATGCGTAATTCAAGTTGTGCGTGGCTGACTAGCCACAGCTTTCAAAACTCTCATTGGACTGAAATTGCACTGCTGGTTAGTTTGGGATAAGAGAAGTCACCTACAGCTTGGCGTTTCCCTAGTGCTTCACCAACAGCTTTCAGGAGTTCGATGGTTACAGCTGGCTTGGATTTACCATAGTCTTCCTCTCTGTTGTGGTTTAACCCCAGCTGGCAACTCAGCCCCATGCAGCTGCTTGCCCGCTGCCCTCACGGTGGGATGGGGAGAGAATCAGAAGGGTGAAAGAGAGAAAACGATGGGTTGAGGTAAAGACAGTTTAATAGGCAAAGCAAAAGCCACTCGCACAAGCAAAGCAAAACAGGGAATTCATCCACCACATCCCATGGGCAGGCAGCGGTTCAGCCATCGCCAGGAGAGCAGGGCTCCAGTACACGGAACGGGGACTTGGGAAGAGAAACACCATCACTCTGAATGTCCCCTCTTTCCTCCTTCTTCCCCCAGCTTTATCTGCTGAGCATGGTGCCATATGGTGGGGGACATCCCTTGGGCCAGTGGGGTCAGCTGTCCCGGCCGTGCCCCCCCCAGCTCCCTGTGCCCCCCAGCCTGCTCGCTGTGGGGTGGGTGAGGAGCAGCAAAGCCCTTGGTGCTGTGTGAGCGCTGCTCAGCAGGAACGAAAACATCCCTGTGTTATTGGTGCTGCTTCCAGCACAGATGCAAAATGTAGCCCCATACGAGCTACTGTGAAGAAGGTTAACTCTGCCCCAGCCCAAACCAGCACACTCTCTCACCTGTGTCATCTCTGACCAGCCAGGCTCCAGTGCTGAATTCCCAAAGCTGAGCTCAGGTAGGACAGGGGGGAAGTGAGCAGGTGAATCCCACGAAGCTGGAGGACTCGGGTTGGTGGGTGACATGTCAGTGCTGAGGAGTGGGAAGGGCTCTGGCCAACCTGCTCTAGATTCAGGGTCCCACATCTCAGTGGGCACAGGAGAGACCGTGGTGTTTACAACCTACTGTAGGAGATGCAGAGTTGCTCTACTCTGCCTTACTCTCCCCTCCTCCTAAGCCAAAGCAAACCTTGAAAACCAAAAAGTCTCACGAGGAAAACTCCCCTAAAACACAAAGGAATTTTTTGACTCATTTCTCCTCCCCAAATTTTCATTATTTCCTATGGAAAAATCCACCTGTGGAAAACTGCTTTACAGAAACTTCCATGTAGTTAAAACCTAAGAAAACAACTTTTTGGAAGATGGAGTGGCACTAACACTTTTACTAATTCTGACCCAGCATAAGGCAGCCAGATGGGGCAGTGGGGATCAGAGCAAGGACCCAGGCGGCTGGATGTGTCCCTGCAGCAGGAGGGGAGGTGAAAGCCCAATGTTCCAGCTGATATCTGAGCAGACTTGCAGATGAAGGTCTATCAGGCAGATGTGGAGATGGGCTGGCGCCACTGGGCTGTGCTGGTACCCAAACCCCTGCTAACTGCTGTTCAGCTGTGGGCTAAAGCAACCGACAGCAGAAGTGTCAGACTGCACTTGGCTCTCTTTAATCACGAGAATGATGGAAAAAGTAAACTTCAAGCCAAGTACTAACACAGTTTTGCTGGGGCACGCTCCCAGAGCACAGACCTCCAAGGGCCCAGAAGCACCAAGAAAGCATGGGGAGACAGCCCTGCTGAAATGCAGTGTCCAGTTTAGCAGGTACCCACCCAGACTCTGCGGCTGCAATCATGTGCAGCTGTAGGTGGGTTGCATCTCCATCTGCAGTATGGGCTGTGGGCTGCTCAGGTGATCCTGAAACATGGACAATTTGGGATCATCATAGAATAATGCTGTATTAATTTTTTCCAGGTCTTTACACTGAATTCCAGTCTGGAGGGCCAGATCCTCAATTTAGTGTAAATCAGCCTCGCTTTGCAGACCGCAGCTGAGGTTGTCCAGGGGGCTTCAGTGGATCCTCAGGGCTTATGGCATCTGGTGGGATCTGCTTCTACAGAGCTTCTAGGCTAAGTGCAAGTCTGCAAAAGACAGCAGCAAATGCCTGGGCAGTCTGGTACTTCCCTCCCGCTCCATCCTGAGTAGCTCAGTGGTACTGGTGGAGGTTGACTCTTACTCCATCTACCTTGACATGGCCACAGATGCATAAAGTGATACAGTTGTACATGAGATTCAGTTGGCTGTCAGTCCTTGGGAAATTCATGTGCCGTGTGTCTGGTTGGCATTATTCATCCCTGGAGGGGTAACAGTACAGGGATCTCATTACACTTCCTCTTGTATATTTGCTTTACACTGCTTTGTTTGAGAGCATGTTTGGCAACTCAGTTCAAGAATTGTGCTGGAAAATTTACAGTGTTTATGTAACAACAGTGAATAACTGTCTCCAGACAATCAGAGGGATGCGATTCAAGCGATACAGTGGTATGGGGCGTGCAGGGTGAGAGGCCTTGCACAGGACCTCTCGGAGGAAGGAGCTCAGTGTGCTGGGGCTTGGGGCATGAGGACTGGACTGCCTGTGAAAGGGGAGGATATGAAGCATTTGTTGAGTGTCCATGGTGCCATTTGTGGCTGAGCCCACCAGTAGGCACCAGTGAAAGGGATTAACCCTTGTGCTCACACGTGGCTCTTTAAATATGAAGGCAACAGCCCCTGTTTGGGTCTGCAGGTGACTGAGCCAAGAGGTCCTTGCAGAAGGTCCCATTCAGAAGTTCTGACTATATCGAGGACTCAACTTCATTTTCTGCCCTTCTCAAGGAAGGATAATGGTGGGAGACTTTGATCTTCTGGGTGTTTCTTGGCATTTCGCAGGCACTCTGAAAGATTTCTAATGAGGTGCTTTTCCAGTTCTGTACAACCCCATTTTCAAAAGCAGCTTGGGCTCTTGGCATTCATTTTCCTATGGAGGGCTGATGAGAACTAGGTTCCTATGGCCTCTAGCTTCAAAATATAAAAGCAATTTGCTTGCGCTGGCACTGCTGGCAGTTAGATGTTTGATTGGGATCTGGGCTTCAGGACCAATTGCTTCTGAAATTATACCTCAAACATTTAAACCCCAGGTGCTTGGGCAGTTTCTCTGGTTCTTCACAGGTCCACAACCTTGTTAGGAGGTCATCTAAAAAATGGAAACAAAATTCTGTGTTTTGGGAGGCTTGGTTTATGCTGCTGGCTTGTTTGGGTGGGGTGTTTTTGGCAAGCTACTTACCCTACCTGTGTGCCTCTCTTTTGTTTCCATCTGGAAAGCAGAGCTCCTGGTTTTGCTGTAGCTTACCCTGATGGCTTTGTTAATTCTGGTGCAGCACTTGGATAGTACAGCTGGATGCATGTGTATCTCTTGCTGTTCACCACCTTTGCTCTGCTATTTGAAAGTGTAAATAATGATGTGTCCTGGGAATAAAGAGTAAGTCCAGGAAGAGCTTATAGGTTAGAAAAGATTGACTAATTCTTGGCAAGGGCAAGTTGGCATAGCCGTCTTGACTTCAAGGGAGTTGAATTGATTAATGCTAGCAATGTGGCTGGCCCTGTTCCTCCAGATGTTCTGGTGAATGCCTGCAGATAATGAATCCTGTCTGGAAATCTGCAGAAATGTATGAATATTTGTGGCATAAAGATGGTGTTACATAGGTTACTATGACCAGCTCCAGGCATGGCTCAATGCAGGGCAATCAGCAGCCTCACTCTGCTTGCTGAGGCATTGAACGCTGCCAGAGAGAACCTAATTCAGCTGTGGACAAAGCTGTTGCAGCCGCTGCTGAAGGTGGATTTATCAAGTGAGTGATTGTAGCTTGCTGCTTCTTGTGTGTGACATAAACATCTATTATCTTCGTTTGTAAAATTTCTCTGCGGCTCACCTCAGGGCAGATACTTCTGAGAGCTCAATTACGGGCAGTTAGTTGCTTGACAACACTTCTGGCAGATGCTAGCAGAGTGCGGGCACTGTGTCCCTGTCAGACAGCAGATTTCTGTTTATTAATGTACTGCCGTCAAGCCATGCCTAGAGTCACCTGGGAAGCTGCTGTGTTTCTCAAGGGGACAGAAAGAGATGCAGCCTGGAGCATGAGGTCCTGTGGCTGTTACGGGAGGTCCCAAGAGGTCTTTGGCCACATTGAGCCCCCTTGGGATGGCAGGGCAGCATCCCTGTGTAATGGTCCACCCTTTTTCCTGAGGACTCTGCCATTTGGACAGAAGAAACTTCATCCCTGCACTGCTAGTGCAGAGGGGTGAAGTGATTTACCCAAGGACGTGCAGGAAGCCTGTGGCAGAGCTTGCACTCAAAGGTGGATTCCTGGCCCTCAGCCCAAATTGCTTGTTCACAGCATTAAAGCAGATACAAATTCCATCTGAACGCTGGGCCTCTGCTCTCCTGAGGGCTCAGAGAACAGAAACTCTGTTCCTGTGCCAGAGCCACCAACTGAAACAGCCCCTCTGGTACCTGAGGGGATGGTCCCTGCTCTCCTGCGCCTCAGTGTCTCACCACATGGTGGGTGATTATGGCAAGGAAGGATCTCTGTAGGCTTACAGCACCCAAGTGATGCCTTTTGAGGCAGCTCTCCAGCACCCAGAGAGGCTGTGGAGTCTCCCTTTCTGGAGATATTCAAAGCCCACCTGGATGTGATCCTGTGCAACTGCTCTCGGTGAACCTTCTTTAGTAAGGGCTTGGACTAGATGGTCTCCAGAGGTGCCTTCCAACCCTGACCATCCTGTGATTCTGTGAACCTCCTGCTCTGCTGACTGACCCAACGAGGGTAGGAAGGGGCTGAGAATCTCCTGATAGCGATCTGGGATCTTTTCAAGTTTCATTTATTTAAAGAGATTTTCATTGCCCTTCTAAAAGGCAGTGGAAGGGCTCTGTGTGGCCAAATGGCAGCTCCAGTGATCAATCAGTTCTTCCTAACAACCAACATCCTGCAGCGGTGAAGGGTCACAATCAATCACTACCTATTATTATTACATGATGAAATTGTAATTATGGGAGGGAAACACTGCATTACACTTCCACATCCATCATCCCGGAGCTGCACGCTTAGGTGGCACCTTTCAGTCAAGTTCAGCAAAGTACCTAATGCAGGTCCATTAGCCCATCTTCCCTCCCTGCCAACAGACATACCTGGCTCCACACAGGCAGGAACTGAGGCAGAAACAAGATGAGGGAAAAGAGTTTATTGCACCAGAACTCTTCCGAACAAATCCTTTGAGTGTCCTTACTACTTCACTGGTGCCACAGTACATTCTTGACCTGACTTGTGTCCTTGGTCCTAGACAAACGGTCCTCACATCCGTGCAAATAGGTTTTATTTCCTTTTGCTGGCAATTCTGAACAATTATTGAAATGAAAACAACTTGAATTTCTTGGCAAGTCACAAATCTTATAAGCAAGAAAAGTTTTGTTTCCTCGAGATGAATTATTTTGCTAGAAAAAAATCTAGAAGTTCAGGAGTGCCTCTTTTGATTGGCACATTAAAAAGAGTTTGATTTGGTTTTGAATATACCTGGAAACACGTGCCTTTAGAGACTTTTTGTACTTGGGAGAAATGAATGAAGTATTTTGTAGTCAGTCAAAGAAAATTTTTTATTTAAAATATTGGTCAGAAGCTTCCCTCTTATTTCGAAGGGGTTGAATATCTGTCAGAAATGAGCCTTTTGTGGGACAGTTGGATAGATTTAGATGACCTCAAGGTCCCTTCTTAGACTATCTTCTGTGACCCTATGACATTAATCTCTGTTCTAATGGCCTGATCATCAATTATCACTGGATAAAGGAAAATGTCATTTGATAATACCTCCCTGGCTGCGTTTGCACAGGCTGCTCCCTAGCCCTCACCCCTGGAATGCAATGCGGGAGTGGGACCTGGGGCACACCTGTACTGATTTTTGGTTTCCACTGAGGACTGTTGGGAAGCTGTTACAGAATATGTTGGGGTGGGATATGTTCCTGTACTTCCCTGAAGCATGGGGAGAATAAAATGCTCATCACACCCCCCAGCATAGACC
Organism: Ibycter americanus; assembly: GCA_035590275.1. Classification (NCBI taxonomy): domain Eukaryota; kingdom Metazoa; phylum Chordata; class Aves; order Falconiformes; family Falconidae; genus Ibycter; species Ibycter americanus. The sequence continues at coordinate 116,146,795 of JAVJGI010000001.1, forward strand.
TCCACAACAGTCTGAACTGGTGTGGATAAGTCCAGGTGCCTTGTTGTGGCACCTGTGTGAAGGTAGAGGGGATCCAAGTCGATGATACCACTGAATCAGGCATCTCATGGGTTTGAGGTGAATCCGGACCAAAAACCCCCATATGGCTGATCTCTAGTCCCAGGGCAGATCTGATAAAGTGGACGAGGAAGTTTTTCCTTGCAGCAAAACAGCAGTAACCTGAGTTGCTGCTCTAGTTGTACATACCTGAGTAATCATTTCTCTCTTCATTGGAAGACCACAGCTAATGCAACAGATTGATCTCTCTCATTTTTTTTTTTTATTTTATTTTATTTTTTAAAGAGAATGTAGTCTCTGGCCCTGCTTTTTCCCATGGCAGGGGCTCCCAGCAATGGCAGAAGTCTTCCTGCCCCCATGGGGTAACTCTTTTATTCCCCTTCCCTTTCTGCTCCCAATTGCTTTTATGGTCGCATGATCAATCTTTGCACTGTCCTGCTATGTACTCTTTAACATCACAAAAGTACAGTAATTTTTTTTTCTTATCTTTTCTTGATTATTTCCTCCCATCTCCCTCAACTGTAGCTGAAGACAACTTGTTTGTGAAATCTTCAGCATGAAGGTGGCAAGGCTGGGTTAGAAACGGTGGTTTTGTGTTGCAGCACATCCCGAGTTTCCCGTGGCTGTCCCTGGCTGGAGCCCCCGTGCTGTGCCGGGAAGGCTAGCACTCGGGCGCTTCAGCTCTTTGTCGGTGTCCCTTCGTCAAGACTGGACTGCCACTGAACTCCTGGTAAGCTCTGCCTCCAGCAGGATGCTGTTGGGCTGGAGAAGGCCCTGAGCTGCTGATCAAAAAACTTTTGAAGTGTTTCTTATCAGAGGATTAGAAACTTTCTAAACACGGAACCAAACAGGAAGCGGGGAGGGGGGGGGACCAGGCATCACTGAGACAATCTTCCTCTTGCAACAAATCACTGAATTATGGTGTCCCCTGGCAAGGGAGCCTCTCCAGTCATTCGCAGACAGACAAAAATGTTAGTGCAGAGTACACAATAACAGAACCCTGATCGACCCAGTGTGCGTATTTAATAAATAATGAATGGGAATAAAGTATCAATGAGTGGTGTCTATAGCAGACATTTGTTTTCTCACTGGCCTGCAGCCATACCTCTCTGGGCTGTGATCTCGTCAGCCGAGCGAGGTCAGCTGAGGTCAGCTTGTGGATGAACGTAAGCACGCGGATGGTGCTGCTGATGGGGTTGTGTGTGGGTACAGCCAGACTGTGGGCTTGCCGTGCACCGGTACCTGCCCTGCCTGGAAGCAGAGGGAATGGCAGGCAGGTCATCAGCCTCTCAAGGATCATCTTCCTGAAATCCTAGACCCACTGACAAAAACCGGTGGGGAGGTGTGTGCTGCACGTGGATTAGCAACAGCTTCTGTCTAGAGATTGGTCCTGAAAGTGATGATCTACTCCAACGTTTTTATGGGGTGCTGAATGGCAGAAAGGCGCCAGAGTCTCCTCTTGGCAAGCGAACAGCATAAACACCTAAACAAATGTTGATTGGTGCTATTCTCAGGAAGGAGCCAAAGGTGTAGCAGATTTCGGTAGGGTTTTAATAAAAAGGAAAGCAGAGGCGTGTTTTCACAGTGATAAAGCGGTTTCAGATGGTGCTGAGGGATGTTAGTGGGGCTTTGGCAGAGAGCTAGAGGGGAGCAGCCCCTAAGATGACCAGATGTGGCCTCCGAATCTGCCTGACCTACAGAGGACGGTTTTTACTTTGGAAGACTAGAGCACAGGTATGAGGAGATGCAAAGGCCTTTCTTGAGGTGAAGCAGCAGTTTCTTCAGTTTGTCCTGGTCTCAGCTGAGATGATTTTCTGCTTGGAAGCCGGTGCAGTGCTGTGTGTTGGATTTGGTGTGAAAACAACGTTGATGGCACACTGATGGTTTTGGTTGTGGCTGGGTAATGGTTATACCAAGTCAAGGACTTTTCAGTTTCTCGTGCCCTGCCAGCGAGAGGGCTGGAGGGGCACAAGCAGCTGGAAGGGGACACAGCCAGGACAGCTGACCCGAACTAGCCAAAGGGATATTTCATACCATAGAACGTCACGTTCAGTATATAAACCAGGGGCAGCTGGCCGGGAGGTGCCGATCGCCGCTCAGGGACCAGCTGGGCATCGGTCAGCGGGTGGTGAGTGATTGTCTTGTGCATCACTTGGGTTTTTCCCTTCCCTTTGGGTTTTATTCCCCTCCTCTCCTCCCTCCTTTTCATTACAAGTGGTGGTGTTGTTATTAGTATTTCAATTATTAAATTGTTTTTAGCTCAACCCTCAAGCTTTACCTTTTGTCTTGATTCTCCTCCCCATCCCTCTTGGTGGGGGGAGTGGGCAAATGGCTGCGTGGTACTTAGTTGCCAGCTGGGGTTAAGCCACAACACAGTTTTAGCCCCTTATTCCTAAAAGCAGACTCAGCCGTGCCTTCAATGCCCTTAAAATTGTGGAATTGCCCACTGAAGGATGCCCATAGCTGTCAGTCCAACGTTTCTATTCTGTGCATGCTGTGAGCAGAGTCGAATACACCTTGCAATGTGAAAATCAGTGTCTAGGTTGCAGCTGGGACAGGAGTAGAAACAAATCTGCTGTCACAAACATAATATCCCGTTCAGGCTAGTATTTCCTTTCCCTGGCTCCAGCAGCTGCTCGCTGACTGCATCGGCTTGGGGCTCCCCCCGGGCTGAGCAGAGCCCTTTCTGCTCAGCTGCACTTCAAAGTGCTTTTCCTTTCTGCATCTGCCCTCTACCATCCCTAGTGCCATCAGCTACTCAAACCCAAGATTTCTTTCCCATCGCAGAAGGCTGCTTGGGAAAACTTGCCAGCAAGGCAGCATTCACTGGGCTCAGCCCAGAAACCCCTTTTCTCCCATCTGGTTATCATTCCTTTCCAGTCCTTTGCCTTGGTGGCACTGCAGCTTGCCCAAGGCTCTCAGTTTCCTGTGTAATGCTTGGGTTTGGAGCGATGGATAACATCCCTGGCATAGCTACACTCATTCAGCCTCTTCGGAGGGATGCTTTGGTTTTGTGAAGGAACATGATCTTCTTGTCCAGCCAAGCACAGTCTCTCGGGCTGTCCCAGCATGCAGCGGGATGTGGGAGATGGTACAAGATCCTTCCGTGCTTTCGGGTGTTCAGTGCTGCTTTCAGTGGGTTAGTTGCAGCCGGAGCCTTGCTCCTGACACATCACTTGAGCTGAGTAATATCTTCAGTGATTCTGAGTCTAGCTTTGCTGTTGGAAATGTGGGCATGGTGGCGGGGGGTGGGGATGGTGGTCTGTTTTGCTTTGAATTAGCTTCTAGTTCTGAGGCCTCAATTACACTTGGGTCATGATTTCTAGAGTCTTTTTTCTTTTTCTTTCCAAACATTAATGCTAGAAATGGAGTCAAATTAGAGAGCTGAGAGTTGCATATGTAGTGGTGTGTGTCCTTGGGCTAGGGACTTAAGAGAAATGCCAAATATAATGGATTTCATGATAAAAACTGCAGAAAGCAGTAGTTCTGTGTGATGACAGCTCGTGGAGTGGAGCAGAAGTTGTGTTGATGTTATCATCTACTTAATTAGATGTTTTGAGCTTGAAAGACTTCGTGCTGGAGATGTCATTGGCTGCATGTAGTTTTAAGGGAGGGTTCATAAGTAGTATTTGCCCTCTGAAAAAGGCCAATTAGTCTAAATGACACTTCAGCCAAAATGACAGAACATGAGCGATTGCCTGGGAGACGGGTTGCTAATGGGTGGCTTTTGGCTCGTGTCTGTCTGCTTAAAAGCTGTCAGAAATCTTATGTCAAGACAAGCAGTTTCTTGTTTCTGCCTCCTTGGCGTACTGTGGGGAACCAGCCGTTCCTCTCAGTGTGCTCCAAAAGGTGCAGAGATGGGTCTGCCCCAACGGGGTGGAAACTGAGTCGGAGCCTATCGTCTGCTGCCCATGAAGGGTCGGTGCAAGCTCCAAGGGGATGAACAGAGGTTCATCCTCATGGGGATGAGGAGCCCCAAAGTCCCCTCAAACCCAGGGTCTACCCAGTACTGTCATGATGAAATACCTTCCCCTTCTCCTCCGTGGTTTTCCACCTTTCCCAGCTCCCTGCAGCCCAGGTGTCCCCAGTCCAGAGCCGCTCTGGCAATCAGCACCAGGGGTCCCTCCTCGCTGGGCACAGGGTCATCCTGCAGCAAAGTGGCAGGGCACACAGAGGGAAGTACCTAGGCATCTAATTCCTCCTTGGGTGTTTATCCTGGCTGATTTCTTGTTGGAAGAGATGAAATTGAGACACCTTCATACCTTGGAAGACCTGGGTTAGAGACCATGAGTGGAGTGGGAGAGTCTTGGGAGAGCTGGTCTCTTGTGGCTGCTGGGACAGGCAGCTCTAGAAGTTATGAGTCAGAGATGGGCATCTGGGGAAGATGCAGGTCTTTGTTTCACCAGACTGGTGAGAGGAGGAGCAGGGTAGCTGCAGGTGCCTCATCTCTAATGCTCATGGGGGTGAGCCAGGCCAAGAGGTGTACCCATGCTAGATTTAATTCAAAGTAATAAGCTATGGGGGCTCACCGGTCTAGGTGGGAACGTGAATGCTCTTTCAGAATGCTCACCCACAGTGTGGTCACTGTTTTTGGAGGAAAGCTCTCACACGCTGTGTCACCTTGATGGGAAACAGCAACCTAGCAGTACCCAACACTGGAGAGTCCTCTGCAAGAGCCATGCTTCAGCTCCCAAGCACTGCAGAAGTGGAAATGAATAGGAGCCTCAGGGCTGATTTTCCCCTCTTGAAGCTGATAAAACTCCACTGAGGTTACAACCCAGCAGCCAGGAACAACAGCAGTGAGGCCTGGGGGGAACAGAGATGGTGTTCCTCCAGCATGGCAGTAACAAACACAGCTCAGGTGGGTCCTTGACCTTCCTATGCCACTGAGCTGAACTCCATAACCTTTCGCTTCTCCAGAAACTTGCATTCAGGCCTGATCTTCCTTTAAATGTATCTCAATTATTAATGCAACACATCTGTTAGAAATCATATAAGCTCAGAGTAAGGGAAGGTATGAGGATAAGGTTCTGGATACATTTGAAGTGCCTACTGTATTTAGTATTTCTAATACTGCATTGTTTAAATGAACAGAAAGGCTTTTCCAGGGCCCTGAGTCATCAGCTCATTATTGAATTTAAAGTACGGTATGACTAATTAAGATTTAGGAGATTGCATCCTACATAGTGCCCTTCCTGTGCCTGCACGTAGGAAGAGACACAATGTCAGAAAACCTTGATGGGTCTCACCCACCTGGCTCGCATGCCGCGGTTCCTGGGCAGGGGACCCGACGGCAGCCCCAAGGGGTTTCCTATTAAGCTGAGGCAGGGCCGGGAGTCCCCAGCAGCGCGTTTCAGCCCCAGTTCTGCCCCTGACCTCGGCAAATGGCTTGCTATTCCCAGCCCTTCAAGTGGGAATCATTTTTTAGGCTGTCACGGAGATTTTAAAGGCTCTTGCATTTTACTAGTGAAAAAGAGCTAGAGCGTAAAGGTGGACAGCACAACCGAAGAGGAATTGTACTTCCAAAATATTAAGAACTGAGCCGGATACAATTTTATTTAGCTGTGGAATCCTAAATCCATGCTTAGGCTCCCTCAGCAGTCAGCAGAAAACTGGGGATGCTTCCAAAATGTGGCTGAGGTTAGCTGTCTGTGGAAGCATAGACCCAAATGTTAGGTATGATACATCTAGGCCAAACCTAATTAGCTCAAAAAGAGTAATTCTGTTGGGTGCAAGTGAAATACTGTTTGGCTTGCATTTACATGTTGTCTGAAATCATTTGTCAACAATCTTCTGTAATTAGATCTTGATTTAGGCTAATCATTATATGCCTTGTTAACTCAGAGTGTGTATTTAAATCCCCATTGAACAAAATAGGACACAAGCACGTGCTGAAGAAATATGAAATAATTTTAGTGGCTTTACAAAAACACTGAACTTAAATACTTAGCCTTTTTGCTGTTTCAACTATTCTTTCCACTGGCAGAAAAAATCCATTAATCAAATATCATGAGCTGTCTCCAATTATTTTGCCAAGCTGGGAAATTAGTGAAAATTCCACTCTGGAAATGTGAAAGCAAAATGTGCCAGTACATTAAAGTGTTTTAAAACCACTGCTGAAAAAGTGGTGACATGGTGGCTTTGTTCCAATTTTCTATCTAGGTATTGGGGTGGATTTTTTTACCTTTTGTCCCTACAGAAATTCCAGAACTGAGTCAATTTTGCAAAAGTCACTTAGATTCCGCCAGGACTGAATTTGCAGCCTCGCTAATGTAATTAACATCTATTAAGCGAGCGTGTGCCCTGAGCAGCTTAATAGGAAAATCTAATAATGTTTCCTATTGGAATGTTCCCTGTTAAATCGTCAAAGTGCTTTAGTGTATGTTTTCTGTAGGCAGCATTGTTTAATGGAAATGTTACACAAATTAGTATTAGGCCCTCAGTGAAATGGGATCTTTTATTTAATTTGATTTTACAGCCAGGATGCGGAATGATTGCCGCTTTGGCCTTGCCAGCATGTGGCCAGGCAGAATTAAGTTTTGCTGGGATCACCTTTGTAATGACTCTTCCACAGCTCTCGCCTACAGAGCGGCCGAGGCTCAGTTATTAGCTGAGCTGTAAATGGCATTAATAATGTCCTTGTGGAGCAATAGCGTGGCAGGATGGTCTCCATAAAAACAGGAATCCTGTGGCTGACCAGTGTGTTGTTTTATTTTTTAAGGCGGGTAATAAAAGAAGAAAATGGAAAGCTTGTGCCTTTGTTTTTGTTTGGCCTGACGGGTGATGGGAGCGGAGGTGCAGATGTTTGTATAAAGCCCCGCTTGTTCCAGGGGCGCTGCCGCCCGCCCCCGGTCCTCTCTGCTGCAGCCCCCGGTGAGCTGGCTCGGGGTTGCAGTGGTGGTTAGTGGAGCAGGGCCAGCGCCAGCACTCCCCAGGGACCCTGGTGCAGAGGTGCAAACCTTGTCCGTGCCCTGGGGTAGCAGGGAAGACAGCTGGGTGTCCCGCCGAGGAGGGACGGGCAGGGTGGGAGAACACAGCCCTGCACCACCTGGGTGGTGCCATCACCAGCCGTGGGTGCCCATGCCCGCATCACGGCTCTGTCCTCCCTCTTTGACCCTGGGGGGAAGCGGGTTGCCAGCAGGGCGATGCTCCCACCACCTTCAACCTGGGAAAGTAGTGAAATCTCAGAGAAAAGGAGCTGCTTTGCTTTTCTGCAGCTACACAGTCTCCTTGGCCAGGCAGTCAGCTGGGGAAGGCTGCCAGGGCTAGTAAATGCCCAAATTTAGCCTCTTCCCTACAAAATCAGAGTAGCAAATGCTCGTGCTGTGTGAGGGAGACGCTGGGATTGGCTCGGGCTGGGGTGGTGCAGCTCTGAGAGTTCAGTCTGAGCAAAATATTAACTAAAAAGGCAAGGTTTCTTCCACTTTTAGTTGTTTCTTTTCTAGAGAGAGGAAGAGATGAACATCCCGCTGGATTTGAGGAGAGCAAGGAGGGCAATTTATTTAGGAAACTCACTGAGATGCTGCGGCGTATCTGCAGTTTACATGTAAAGGGAAAGGTCTGCCTCTCTCTTCAGGCTGCTGCTTTAACTCTCCCCAGGAGGGCACTGCCAGGCCAGGGGTTCTTAAATTTTTCATCATGCAGGCAAAGCTGTTTCCTTCCCTAGCGAGGAGAATTCCTTTTTCAGAGCAGACTGATTAATTCTATCCTATGCACCATCTTGTACTTTGGGTCTCACAGCGCAGCTCCTGCAGACCCTTTTGCAGCGTCAGGTGCTTCACAGATGTGTCTGAAGTCGAGGTCTCCTCCAGGAGAGCCTCCCGCTGTAAATCGGGCCGACTGTGCTGCAAGAACAGCAAATTACAGAACGCTTTGCTGAGCAGCCCTCTTAGCTCTGCTTCCCTTAGAGCACCAATGTGTCCACAAGCGGCTGACCCTGGGCTCTCTGGCCAGTGTCCAAGCCAGCCCTGAGCCCAGCACAGCCAGGTTTGGTTTGGATTTAATTGTCATTTTCCCCAGAACACTGGCCCAGCAACCCACCGCTACATGCTATGGTGTCTGAGGTTCCCTGGGACCCTCTGTCTTCTAAAAAAGCCCCATGAGCCAGGCAGGGGCTTCCCTGGGTATGGATCCCATCCTGAATGCTGAGATGCTAAAATGCAGCTGAGAGCCCAGGAGCGGACACAGGTTTCCTAGCACAGCAAGCTGGGTGTTGTGAGCCAGCTCTCCTGATCTGGAAGAAAACTGGACTTTTCTTTCTAAAAAATTCAATAGGTGGGGTAATTCTGACAGACAGAATTCTCTTGCTGGCTTTCAACAGCATTTAAACAAAGCTAGATCTAAATCAATAACATTAGTATATAAGGGCAGGGGAATAGGAAGGGAGGTAGAGAAGGAAAATTCTTTGGGCAGTTCTCAGTGGATGCTGGTTTTAACAACAACAAACCCATTCTGCCTGCTTGTAAAACAATGAACTGTAAATCCTGGTATCCTCTGAGAGAAAAGCCCCTGAGCAGTGGTTGCTTTGACCAAAATCATCGAACAAGGGAACCCGCACTCCTTGTGTGGTTCCCATTACCAGCTATGAGTGCCTGCACCCACAGAATGTCTTTAGTGTAGATCTCTGCTGTTGCAAAGGGGGGGAGGGGGAAACCGTAGTAGTTGGTTCCTCACACTGATGAGTCTGTAAGACCTTTGCTTGTTTTTAATGTTGTTGTTTTTTTTTTTTTTATGGTTGGTTTTTTTTCCCATGAACATTAGAGCAGTTTTCAGAAGTTGGCTGGGCTCACTTCCACTTTGAATTAGGGAAACTGAGGCAAAACTAGGGCTGTATCTTGCCCAAGATTACAGAATGAATAAATGACAGTCTGGGGTAGAACCCGATTTTTTTCCTGCTTGAAGCTGGCTGTGCAGAGACTTGAGAGGGCACTAGCAGCGTTTCCCTGGAAGGGCAGGGCAGGACTGTTTCCCTCCGAGCCAAGCTCTCTTCTAGCAACAGGGCCATATGCCTCACTCCATACTGTTTAACTAGTGATTTATATCTTTGCTGGAAGGCCTTACACACAGGTAGATCTGGCAGTAATGGTACTTGATAAAATCCCTCCATTTTCTTGATTTGGTAATTGATGTTAGCAGTTTAATGCCTGCATGGAGCATGTTTTCATACTGTCAGTACAAACCACGTGGAAACAATCGACGAGATGTTGAGTCCTTGGCAGGAGTAGGGGCAAGAGAAGGAGCTGCCTTTCTCTTGAAGTATTTGGCTTTTATTTGCTACCTGCAAATGCAAACAGTCATGCTGGACTTCCCTGGTCATGGAACCACTTGGTCTAGGAGCACCATAGAGACACACCTTGTCTCATGCCTGTGGTGTTGCTGCCTTGGGTCCTCGCCTACATTATGCTTTTCTTGGTTGAGCATTGCCACCCAACTGAATTTAAATACCTTTATATCTTATAGGACATCATGTTCCCTGAGAAAAAGGTTTTGTGAGTGTTAGGTGAAACAGGGATGGTGAGTCAGAGGAGAATGCCACAGCAGCGTGTGTGCATCCTCGCTGGTGTCATCTGGGCATACTTGCCCTTGCTGCACATCTCCTGAAGGCACGAGATGGCTACAGAAACGTGATCTCTGCAGGATCTCTGAGTCACTTCCATAAATGCCAGGTAAGAAAGTTGCTGTTCAGGAGGAAAATGAACAGAAGCTGTTGTTTGGGGTGATGGGACACAATGCACCAGCCGCACCGGCCATGGCACACGTGGTTGTGGTTAAGGCTCTCCCAGGAGATGCTGTAGGTGTTTGTCCTTGTAGAGTTTGCAGCTGAACTTCCTGATGCCGAGTTTGGAAGCTGCTGTAGTTTGAATCTTCCTGTGATCTGGAGCAGTGAAACTAGAAGTTGAAGAGTGAGAAAAGAGATGAAAGGTGGAAAAAGAAGAGACCAAGTAGAACATTCTGCTAGCTTTTATCTGTAGCAAAACTTCAGTCTGTGTGTGTGCTGTTTGATTTTGTCACAGATGCTTTTGTCGCGAAGACTTTTTTCTGTAGGGACAGTATCTTGGTGCTGCTGATATGAGCAGGAGTTTTGGATTTGTGATGGACTATCTGGTTTGAATCAAATAAAGAACCACTCTGAATCCCTGCCCAAAACACAAATGAAGCCTGCAGCATGTTAACAAGATGAGAAAGTCTGGCCAATTCGTTTAATTTGTTCCAGGCTCCTCTTGGCTTCCAGGTGTTCATCGTGGATCACAAGCCAAAACATCCTGGGAGAGGCTCTTGCTGTCATATCAGAGCCCATCTGATAAGGCTCGCACCTCCGAGCCGGCATGCTGCTGCAAGATTCCTGCTCTGCCTTCGCCAGGGATGTCAGGTTAGGGCTTCAAGCTTTAAATGTGAAAAATAGAGGTTGTGTCAACCAAATGCCTCAGCAACTGTAACGCCTTTGACCTCACAGCTCTCCTTTGGGACGTGTGCTTTATTTCACAAACGGGCCAATAATTTTCTTGTCCAAGCCCTATCAAATTCTCATGCAGTGTCTCTATTTAAAAGGATATAGGGGGCTGTGCAACCAAATGGGCGATCCCATCTGCACACCAGTCCATGCTAAGAGAGGTCCAAGCTCACCACTGCTCCCAGATAAGTCTACAAGACAGCCACATGCTACCTTGCTAACAGAGCCGTGCTAGGACTGCACAGGTATGCCCAGGCTTTCAGGTGGGCTTAATGAAGCAGGGAGAGCCCTGTGCTAATGCAGGAAGGGGTCTGGGGCTGCTGGTGGTCATGCTCTTCAGCTTGAAGCACGTCTGCTATAGTCACATACTTTACAGCAGAGCAAGAAGCACTGAACTTGGACTTCCTTGTTCTTCCTTGGCTCTCTGAGACTTGACTTGCTTAGGAGAGTGGAAGACTTTGTGGTGGGGCTCAGCAGCCCATGCTGGATGGAGGAAGCCCCCTGAGCTGTGCTTGGCCTCCCCAGGAGCCACCTCCTCTAAGGAGCCTGGTGGGGTGGTGAAGGGGGAGCAGGAGGAGCGAGGAAGGTGGGAAAACCCATCCCTGATGATCTTCCCAAGCACTTGATGGGTGTTGGACTGTCCCAGACAAGGCTAAAACCCAACCCAAGGGCCTTGCCTTTGCCACAAAAGCCTGACTTTTCTCATGGTTACATTGAAGATGCTTCAGACCGGCTTTTCAGTGTTTCTATAAATGATCTGTGTATTCTCCTACCAACATTACAAGTACTTGCAATTTTTTCCCCCAAAGAGCTAAATCTAGTCACTTTTTTCCTCTAGGCTTCAGAGGAAACGGAAAGGTACTTAACTTATGTTTTATTCATTGCAGTCACTATCTCTTGTTAATTTACTTACATTATTTACAGAATTTTAAAGTATTTTGTGTGTCAGGCAGCATCCCAGGCCCTATAAAATGCTAATTTTCAAACTGTTTCAGAGGCAAACATCTTTCCTGGGCCTCTAGGTAGACAAAGGGTCATCCCCATTCTTAATTCATTTTTCATGATTCTATATATAAATGCAATAAAGGCTGCTTGAATGGCAGATCTCAGGAAACCTGCTTCTCCGTGTGGTTAAATTTTATGAAGATCCATTGTGGTTGTGTTACTGGTACAATAAATTTAATTTTTGATCTAGTGCCCTTAATTATTAAGGATGACTGAACCTGGTTTAAGTACAGGAATAACTTAACTATCTTGGATCTTTGCCCTAAATGGGAATGAAACGTACGGTTCAGAAAGTTCAAGCAACTTTCTGAAAAGAAACAAAGTTTTATTTCACAGTTGCTTCTTTGCACTTCCTGATTCCAGCAAGAGAGGAAGTGGGGGGAAACCCAAGCCCCAGAAGGCTCTTAATGTTTTAAGTTTTAATCTCATGTCTGTGAGCTCTCAGCAAATTGGTCCTGTTCCCAGCCTTGGGGTGTTTGAATCAAAGTGCTGGGACAGTTGACACCATAGAATTGGGCAATACGTGAAGATTTAGGGACCTTTTAAGATAGTCTAAATCACTGTGACATGCCTGAGCCATGAGTTGCCTGCTGGTCAGTCGTCTCTTGAGGTTTAAGGCCAGTCAGTAGGAAACACTTGACATTAGATGTCAGTGGCTTTTCGCCTGGCAGGGTATGGCCAGACGTATGTAGGCACCACAGTACAGCCCGTCAGCCCCTTTGCCTCTCCATCACAGTGGGTACTGCCACTGGTGTTTGCTGTGCATCCCTTCGGTACCTTGGTGGTACCTCTGCACAGCCAAGAGGACATGGCTGATCCCACTGCTAACAGGGAGCAGGGCTTAAGGGAAAATGAGATATTTTGCATTGCATTCCTGCTTGCTGGGCATGGGAGCAAGTAACCCTGCAGGTCCGGAGCTGCTTCAGGAGAAGGGAAGTCAGGGTTGTGGATGCAGAGCAAAGGTGCAGCTCAGATGGCTGCAAGGGCCAGGCACAAATCTGGGAGGTGCCAGGGCTGGACTCAGCAAGCAGTGCCAGGACACTGCAGCACCAGCACGCTCTCCTCTGCAGAAAGAGCCCTGGGCTCCCGCCATTGTTCACAAGGCAGAGCATTTCTCCTCTGCTTCTCCCAAGCTCTGCCTGAACAAGGATGTCTCCTCAATTTGTTCAGTCCAACAATGCTTGATGTGTCAAGGCTCCACCATTCTCTGTGGGTGTCATGTCAAGGAGAGGTCAGATTGTGATAATTAAAGTGACTTAATCTCAAAATCAATTTAAAGATAGCATTGTTCTGTGTTCTCCTACCAGAGGGGGATGCTCTGATGTAGTGCCTCTGATCAAAAATTACTGGCAGACTTGAAGACTTCATCTGAATTTTGTAGCCTCTCTGAGAAGCACAGCAGGAATATCAGGTTGCAAACACATGGTCTTGGCAGTTATTTTTCAGTGCTCTGAGTTTCATGAAAGTTTCAAGATTTTTCCAGTAAAGGCATCATGGTATGTAATGCGCACTGGCTCTTTGAGCTGCCTCCTTGAGCTGCCTCCTCAACTAAATGCAAAGTACAGGGCTTCATTGGTGAGATGATCTTGCATGAAGCAGAGCAATGCAACCTGCAACGCCAGCACAGGCTCACCTTCGAGCCCTCGCTCCTCGGAGGCTGAAGCCAGGTTCCCAGCATCTCACAATGCGGGTATCTATTGCTTCATCTAAAAAACCAGCTCAGTGACACAAGCAGGCTCACGAGCCAGTGGAGCATCCTGTGGTGTGTGAGTAGCTACTCCTGGAGTTCTCAGTGGCACAGCTCTGCCAGCAGCCAGGCAGCGGTGGCTGTCACGGGGTTAAGGTAGGACAGAACACCATCTTTAAGGACCAGCTTCTTCCCTCCTTACCGCTTCTGCCATTCCTGAGGTTGTGTTAGGTATAACTGGTAAAGTTCTGGTGAGGCTGGTTAAAGTTCCAGCACGTGTTTTTGGCAGGAACAGCTGTGATGTTTCCAACTGTGATACCTCGTTTGGAAAAATGACAGATACTTCTTTTGGAAATGAATGGGAAACCTCAGAGGTTTCCTACCACTGAAATCCAGGGAGGTCTTATGGTGGGGGTGTTAGGTGAGAAAGCCCTCACTTGGGAAACTAGTCTGAAGGACAGTCCGGTCCAGCAGGCATGGTGGTCCTGACCGCTGTCTCCAAAAAAGCACAGCTAAAATCCGTTTGCCACTTTGCAGTGAGCCACTGTGTTCCCACGGAGGTGCACACCTCTGATGGATGCTAAAATGACAAGTGGTTCCACTCTGTGCAACTTTAAGAAGAGCTGCGTGAAGTACAAGGCTTTGCAAGACTGAGGAAACTGTTAACCATAACTAGCTCAGGCTTCGGGGGCTGTCCTTGATGTTAGACTTTGTTTTCGGGGGTGGGGGGTCTTTTCCAAGTTACCAACCTGCATGCATGCAGCATTACTCTGCTCAAAAATTCTTTGCACTTGCACTGCAGCTAGAAGGAATACACTTAACATACAAAAGCTGTCGTTCTACTAGGAGGAAAAAATCCTATTTACAAGCTTATTTGATAGATTCCCCCCTCTTTCATCTTAAACAACAAATCGGCATGTTAATAAATGCAAGCCCCAAGAATCTGAATGTTGCTCAGACACTTGTGACGGGGTTTCTCTGCAGCCAGCGTGAGCCGGGGCTGGTTCTGCCTCCTCCGCTCAAGTCAGTGACACAGTCCTGGCTTAGGATGTGTTAGGTTTGTCTGCAAAGCAGAACTGGTAGAATATGAACTTCGATAGGAATTAAGAATATGATAATTGTACATTCTGTAGGGAATCATTATGAAATGGGGAAAGGCATCAAAAGCCGCCCACTGGAAATTACTGGCCCACTGCAGGTAAATCTAAGTATGTTCCTCTTCCACTCACAGTCTTGTGGCCACCTTGGTGCCATGTTTCAACGAATCCATGGATCTACATTCCCACCCATCCATCAGGCCTTCTTTTCACCATATGTAAGACCACGATTTTCTCCACCAAGTTGACTTGAACTTGACTTACGCGTTGTCAAATGCTCTCCCTTTTGCCCAACCTCGGTTCATCTTTTATTCCACTATGAGGTAAGAAAAATCCTTCCTGAGGGTTTGGCAAATACACACCACATGGCATTTGCCAACATTGGTTACATCTGAATAAATAAATCCATCTGTTCCCAAAAGGAACCTGCTCATTCTGTGATGTCAAAACGTGGCCTTGGTGACATCGGTTAATCATCACAGGAATTACTGTGACGCCGCAGGCAATTACTGGCTAAGGCAGACGGGAGCTAGTTGCCCAATGGAGGAAGAAAAAGATTATCTTTAGATAAGAGCATGGGAAAAGAAATAATGGAAATTGCATGATAGGTTAAAGGAGCTTTTTATGTGCAGAATGTAGTATTTCTCTCTCTGTGGCAGAGATGAATTATTTTTTGCAAGGTAAAGAACCTTGAAGGAAATAAACTCTAAATAGGCTGATGTATCCAGATACAGTAGCAAGAGATTGGTTTTTTAAATGAACTATAATTATAAATCCATGTACCTGGAGATAAACGGAGGGGGGGCACGGTTTCTCTGAGGGCTACACAGGAATGTTTCCGGATCCCAGAAACCTACTTTATACACATGAAAGTTAATGTATTCCAAGCTGGATCTCCCATCTGATAATTTCCATTGCACTTGCTGAAGTGTATTATACTTCCAGGATGTAATTTGCTTTAGTGAAATTGTCATTTTTATTCCTAAATAGCTAGCGACCACTGGGCTAAAGACAGCTCTCCAGAAAGTGACCTTGAAGATCACACACCATTACCGATGCCTTGTTTAAATTGCAGAGAAATGTTAGGACTGCATAATAAGATGTTGATTGTCAGGCTGAGCAAGCAAGCTGAGATGAAGATGATGTGAGGAACTACTGCTTTGCCATCTTTGCCTGGACTATTCAAAATGCTTTTCTTGATTCTCTGTTCATCCACTATCTTTCCTCTGCAAACTTCCTGCCGATAAGTTTCAGCTCTTCTTGGACAAATATTGTTCAGAATAAATAGGGAGGCAGAGGAAAAGTGTTTGTTTTATACCTTGGTGGAGTGATAAAAAGAAATCGCTAGGCAGGCTGCAGCCCCTGGACCATTGTTCCTTTGGTTTTTTGGCAGAAGCAGTTTGGGCTGTATTGATTTCTGGTGAAATGAAATGTTAACAAATGTGTAGCAGCAACGGAAGATGTTTCCTTCTCTCACTTGTGAATTTTCTGAGCCTGGAGGATTTTTTAAATTTTATTCCCCAAACCCGTAGTTGGAAATTCAGTGAGCTTCATGGGAAAATTTCAGTGCAACAATTAGCTGTGTGTTCAGCTGGCTTCTCCCCCCTGTAGTATCTGTGGCATGCGAGCCTGCCTGAGGTGTCTGAAAATGACAATTTAATAGCCACAAAACTTTGGACACCAGGCAGCATAGAAGTAATGCTGCTAACTTTTTTTCCTTACAAATCCTGATTATTTTAAAATTTATTAACAAATATTCTCTTGCGGGGGGAGCTCCTGGGTAAGTTAGTCTCATTCCTGCCTTAGCCTTTTTTTTTTTCACCATGCTACCATACAAGCATTACAATACCCTGCAAGCAGAGGCAGCCGCTGACAGTGCAGCCTGGGAGCAAAGCTGGGTACCACACTGTGCTTGAGAGGTGCCAGCAGCTGTGGGGAAGAAAATCTGAAACTTGCTTTGCTGATTTCCATCTCCTAACAGGAAAAGGGCTAGGAAGGGGAAATTAACGGTGATCAGCCCCTCCTGGTGTCCACCGAATGCTTGCTTTTAAGCAGCAGATTTCATCCAAATCTCAGTAAAATGCATCTAATCCATGTACTTTGTGTTGTCGTACTCAGCTCATAAGCTGCCCTCCAGCACTGCTGCTGCATTCCATGCTCTGATGCATCAATCCCATAATATTCTGCCTCTCCATACGTGACCTCCCTGCACTGTACGGCTGTTTGCAGGGTTATCCAGGTGCACAGCACTGTAAGTACAAGCTCCCAACACACTCTCCCTCCTGTAGTTTACGGCTTTCACTGTTCTGGCAGGGAACAAAAGGATCTGACCTTCCTGAGGGCGAACGGGGAAGTTACTAAATAACCAAGTTCTCCCTTCCCCAAAAGGCTGTAAATTGTGCTGAAATAGTGGTTTCACGATATGCCAGATGAGAAGCTGCTGTAGGCCACAGAATGGTTTTTAATTGGATGCGAACCAGAGGAAATGCTTTACCCTGGAAAACTCCCACCTTCCCTCTGGTGCTGAGCACCCACGCTGGCTGCTGGCTCTCTCCCACCGTCCTCTTGCTGGAGGCACTGGCAGTGTCCATGGGTTGGGGATGGTCATGGTCCACCCCAGGAAAGGACACCTTCCCTTCCCCCGAGGCACAGGGATACCATCCAGCTTTCAAATCACTGTTAGCCTCTCCTTTGAAAGCTCAAGGACAGCTCAAGGTCTTTGGACTTGCTGAAGTTTTGGCCAGGTGGGAAGGACTCAGGTGTTGGGGTCGGGGTGGGCAGTGCGGGCAAGCCCACAGCACCTTGTGGGTTTGGGTTGGTTGGTCTGGTTTGGGAGATGAGCTAGAGAGATGAGGGCAAGTGGAGGAAATGACTCTGTTGAAGAGAACTTCATAAATGGTGGCAAAACAAGGCCCCAAAGCCAGCAGGTAAATGAGCTGGGTTTGTGCCATGTGTCCTTCAGCTGCATACATTCGTGTTCTTGCCTTTCTGCAGAAGGCAAGACAGCAAGCACCACAACAGACTTCTCTTTTTGCCTGCGTAACTTTTATTAAACACCATAAAAATCTCCCTTTCTTTAGAATACAGTTCTTCCAAAAGGGCTCCTACACACTCCCTCTCCTCCTCTTGGTTTTTTTTTCCATGCTTTGACATCATTACGTGAGGGATATTACTGAGCTCCTAACTGTGGAAGAAATGGTTCTGAGCCAAAATGTTCTGCTGAAAAAAAAAAAAACAAACCAAACCCCAAGTATTTTCCATGGCTCCATCTAAATGCAGCCAACTTGATTTTCTGTAGCTCCAGTTTTATAGGAGAGATTTTTGAAGTCCTGCCCTGAGGTCACCAACTTGTGGGAAAGCAACACGTGGTTGACCAGACTTGTGATTTTTCCCTCTCCAGCCAATAAGTATCAGTGCTACTTTTCACACTACTGGGGAATGACCCTAATTAGGCTTATTAAAGTTAGTTCTATATTAATTGTGTGACCATGATCCTACAAACACCTCTGCATATGTACAAATGTTATTAATGTTAAGAGTTCCCACTAAAGCCAACGAGGCTGAATCCATGCTGAAGGTTGAATGTGTTTATTAGAGCTGGTGAGAACAAGGTCTGTACCCAGACGTTCACTGCTTTTTGGTGTAAGAAAGGACATTCTGATCACTGATGCAGTGTTTTAGATAGATTGTCTAGAGGTGGAAGCAAGAGTTTCATAGAAAATAAGAGCTGAATGAATGATTTCCTCAAACTAAAGCCCAATCCCAAGATTATTTTTTTTTTTCCTTTCGAGGAAAAGATGGGTTGAACTTATTTTTATACCATGTTGTTGTGGTTGAGCACTCTATGGGTGTCTTCAGAGCTCCTTACCAAGCATTGCCACTACTGCACCTGTTGCAGTTGCCTCATGCATTTCAGCTGCAAAACAACGTAGCCATCTCCGCCAGCAGGCAGGAGCAGCATTGCTTGCAGGGCGCTGCTGAGAGCACCCAAGCCGTGTGATGGCTGGCTCATGTCTCACGCAGCTTTACCACCCAGAAATGCTGTTCCTGCCCATTCCGGGACCATGGAAGTGAGTGGTAACTGCAAGAGATGACAAGGGGCTTGAAGCTGTGCCAAGCCTGCGCGCATCCACCTGACGTGTAAATAACGCCGACCTTGCACCCTCTGGGGCTGGCACTCTCTCTTGGCTGGAGACCAGATGTCCCCTGGGGACCGACAGTAGCCTGTCTCTCAGGCTGCTCTCCGTCATTTCATGCTTCAGTAAGACAGAGCAAGTTTTGTCATGCAACTTCGGAGTCTTCTGCTTGTCAGGTCTCTGATGCTGGGCTGTGATCTCCAGGAAAGGCCTCCTGGCGTATTTCTTTGTTCCTTGACTAATTGGAGCCTCAGGAAGGAGATGTGCACCATGGACACGAGTGTGCTGCAGGTTCAATTCACTGTAGCATGTCCTATTGAGAACTTCCCAAGCTTCACTGCTGCCATGACTCACCGTGTATTTTCTCCCCTGGGCTATGGTTCATTAGTTCATGAATTAAACTTATTGCTTCTTTAGACAGAGGCTCTATGAGAGCATCCCATTGAGTTTCTTAACAGTTCTTGGTTTTGGTGATTCTGAGCTATTCAGAAGCCTGGTTTTGAATGTGTGGTAATAGATGGAAAGAATTCAATTGATCTGGGGGGGGAGTTTTCTTTAGGTCATTCACGAAGAAGAAGGGACATCACCTGAATGTGTTCCTTCAAAGCACTTCTTCCTTTCCACTGGTTTCACAAGAGCTGAAGAGGTGGGCAGCCTGATTATGCAAGAGAGCCATCACAGGTCAGGGAAAGTCCTCAGCCCTTGTCTGGACTGGGTAGGCAGCTGAATCTGAACAGTGGCTCTTATCACAAATGCAATGCTACCATTTGCTGTGGAGATCACTAATGAGCCAGGAACACTGGAATTTTTCCAACACGTCGCCCCTGTTGGCTGCCCTCCCATTTGGTCATGCTAAACGACTAGGTAAATAGGCCTTTCATGAAATCTAACACCCGCCCTACCTAATCCCCCCTGCCTTCAAACTGTGGGGCTAATCAGTTGTTTTGACATAACTGGGATCCAAATTCTATAAGGAACATGGCCAAGAAAAGTTCAAATCCAAGACCAAGATTAATGAGAACTTCAAAGAAATTTACCACCAAATGTTACTAATTTAGTACACCCTGTGTTTGAAACCAATGACCTAATTGGAAACTATATTCTTTAAAAGCCATTATGTCCCAGCTCTTTAGTATTCGGGAGGTGGCTTCTGAGATCAGAGTAGGTTTATGTCATTTAGTAGCATGGCACAGTGGATTTCTACCCCCACCTCCCTAAAACTGGGATAAAATATCTTGCTGTTGACTGCAATAGGTGATTGTGCTCTTAATTCACAATAAATAACAGATTCATAATCAGACAAACAATTTCCTTCTGCTCTCCAATAACTAAGTATAATATTACAAATCCTTTAAAGCTGGTTAGAGAAATGAAAGGCCTGATTAACTTTGCAGTCATGGTGCCAAAAAGTCAGCACATTAAAAAAAAAAATGTACTTAGTGTAAAAACGTACTTTGTTGCATGGGGCGGTTGGTATATCTGCCTTCCTAGGGTTTCACCAAGGTCTAGACAAGTACATGTGCAGTACACGGGCAGAAAACCCGAGAAGAGAATCAGATCACTGATCCCTTTAGCAAAGACCCATCAACCCACTGTGGAGGTGAGGCGTGCTGTGGTCAGCTCAGGCACATCCCTCTGTCTTACCTTCTTCCTAGCACTGCCATGGGGTTCCACGCTTTCCTGAAAGGGTCCTGCTGTCACCTGTGATGGGGCCATTTGTCCTGCATCAGACCACGCTGATGCACGTGCAGAGAGCCGGGATGGAGGCACTCATGTTGCAGAGCCTTCAGGGTTTTCCCAGCAGATGAGCTCAGAGTGAGGCCAAGGTGGGACGTATCGCATCTCCTGCTGTGGGTGGGAGTCTTCTGTAGGTGTAGACTCTAAATCACAGCTTTCTGTATGTAAGGGAGGAGGGAAATGTTTCTACCTTGGACATCTACTTCAGTGTGAATGGTACCATCTTCTGGCAGTGGCTGTTTCCCTGCTCTGACTGCAGGGAGATCATGGTGACAGCTCAGACTTGCCTCTTCACCTCCTGAGCATCAGGTGAGGATGCTCAAGAAGATTCCCCATCCTCAGCAACGTGCCCAAATACCACAGGCAGGCTATGAAGGAGCAGCACAGCCACAACCACTTTGTTGAAGACAAAGTGCCCTACACTGGGATTGCACTGGGATCGCTGACAGCTGCACGGTAAGGCTACACCAGGCAGCAGGGATGACGGTTTTTATGAAGTTCTTCAGTTCAAAAGCTGTGAGACTTTTTGAAATGAGATGGGTTTATTTAAAGTAGTGAGAATTTATATCTTGCCATTGAGGATACTGGTGTCTAAGAAGCAGCTGTGAAGCAAAGTCTTCTCGAAAAATCTTAATTGATTGTTCTGGGCAAAATAACAGCTCTGGAGGGATCTGTAGAGAAAGTTTTGGTCCATACACCTGAATAACCGTTAAGTTAATTATTTAGGATTTACTGCAATCCATTTCAGACATTGCAGAGGATCTGGGATACTGCATTTGCAAACGCTACCGTCTCCCATGCAGTTCATATCCCAGCGCTAAGGTGGCAAACAGACCATGAAAGATGAAATGTAGTTTTTCAACGTAAAGACAGGCTGTGAGCTGCTTACCTGCCACTGCAGGTTTGGTAACACTGGGACTAGGGGACCCAACGGTCCTGCTGTTCTCCGAGGATATTCCAGTAATTTGGAAATAGAAGTTAATTTCTAATGGAGGTTATATGATATCTCAGGCTAATAGCCGGTGTTTTCCTTTTCTAAATCAAAGTGTAATTCCCCCCTTCTGCCTGACTTACATGCAGAGAGCAGTTATCAGTTAAAAATTAAATAAAAGAACAGCAAAAAAGAAAAGAGGACTTGATATGGCTGGAGCAATTTGGATGCATTCAATCTTTAAGAAAGATTCCTGGTTTTCACATCGTTGGTATTTTGCCAATAACTGCTTAGTGAACATCAAGGAAGGTTTCTCTTGGGTCATTTTCAGAAAACAGTTTAAAAAAAAAAAAAAAGGAAAGGAAAGAAGAAAACCCAAAGCAAAAGGGGTCCTTTGCTGGCTGAGAGGCTGATTCGTGCTTGCGTATGGGTTACCTGGCACAGGTCAGGTACAGCCTGGTGGCACTCAGGGAGGCTTGGGCTGTACAATTCGCCTCTACCAAAGACATTTCCATGCATGCCCAGTGTTACCAAACTCATCCATTCGGCAGTTATTAATTTATGCTGGACACTGATCCTTTCCAGCTCCGGTGCAGGACAGCATCCCCGTTCAAGGCAGTGCTGAAGCACACTCTTAAGTTGAAGCACTTGGTTCGCAGCCCTGCATCTGCTGGGGAGGGCTGGATATTTAAGTGATTTCCTCTTCGGGGCGTTACAAGCCTTGTGGGGTTTGTGCCACCTTAGGAGCCTGGGCAGAGGTTGAAAGGTTTAAGTGCAGGAGAGACCATATTTCCCAGAAAAGGGAAATTTGTATTTTATAAATCTCGCAGTACCCATTTTGCTCACATCCATTTTATGATTATAATTACTTAGATTACTTTTATTTTAGATGAAGGAAAACAATAATGAAAGGGTAACTAAATAAAAAGTCTCAGAAAAAGAAGGAAAACACTGTGGTTTCTGTTCAGAATTTTTAACCCTTCAGCAAGAGGGAGGGCTGGATCTTTAGAGGTGGAGGAAAAGGCTGGCTTGTAGCTACATACACAGCACGAAGATTTCAATCTGCTCTTTTCAATGGAGCATTCATTCCTGCCCTGAAAGGAAGGTGAATCTCCATGCCTTTTCTGTGCTTAAATGAGTTGTGACTCTCCAGATGTCTGCAACAAAGCTGGGTATTATAAATACATATATATAATAAATATTATATATATACACACACATATTAAATACGTATGTATAATGCAGTTTAAGTGAGTTTAGAGTGCAGGTCCATACTCCAGAAGGTCCTTTCCATCGGCACCTCAGAGTGACGGGCACTACAGAAACCAGCGGCTCACCTGCGGGCGCACCTCTGCCGCTGGCCGCTTTGTCATGGGTGAGTTACTGAAGCACACAGCTGTCTTGTCAGTGCTGGGAATTTCCAGGAGACATTGTCAAATGTGGGGCTTTTGATGGGGAAAAAAACCCAGATTTTTCTGCCAACGGGAGGTCTACTTCCCACAGAAACACCTACTGGGGAGAACCCCACTCTCTCCATCCTTGCTGGGTTGTACGGAGAGGGGACCTCTGCAGTGCTCAGCCCAAGCCAGGGGCTGCGACGGGCACCGGGTGCTGCAGCGTGTCGCCTCCATTGATTCATGGTCCCACCCTCAAAAAACGGAGCAACTGCCTTCATCCCTGGTTCATCCCTGGCTCAGCTTGTCTGAGCCTCTTGCAGCTCTCACTACCTGATGTCCTCTACCCACAGAGCAGCACCAAATGCCTGTGACCCCCGCCAAGGGCTCCCAGATGGGCTCTGAGTCTGAACGAGGCTTTTCAGCTGTGAACAACAGATTTTATGTGAATTAGATAATTAAGATAACAGTCAGCGTGAGGGTGTTACTGGCAGGCTAGGGTCCCGCTTCAGGTTCCAGTGCAGAGTCCAGCCCCAAGGTCCAGCCAAGTCAGCTCTGTTTGTTCTCAGCAGCTATGCTGTGGTTGTGCAGGTACAGCAGATGAACTAAGAAAGGCAGCTGCAGTGCCTGCAACCTGCTACAGTAAGATAGAGATTATAATCCTGCAAATGCCTTGGGAGTGTGATAACCGCTAAAATAAAAGAAACCTTGAAGCAGGGACTCATGATTGCTGGAGACCCCGTGTCTTCATAGACATCCCTCATACCTCTTCCAGTTCTCATTTTAGTGGTGGAAGCTGCCTTTCCTTCTCACTGTAACCTGTAAAACCCCACAAAGGACACAAAACTTGTTCTTTCCAGGAGCTCCCACCGCTCTGGGCTATGCCTGCACATTTGAGATGCCCAAAGATCAGAGGAACAGAAACACTGCTTGGATTGGGTTTGCTGAATTTTATTGACCTTTTATGGGTGTTTCACTGAAAAAAAGGACCCAACATCTTTTTCTGAATCCCTCATGAGCCCCAAGAAGCAAGTGCCATGTGCCTTGTACCCGCTGCAAAGTGCATGGCAGGCTCCTAGAAAGCAAGCAGATGTATTGGTCTCTGTGCAGCGGCAATCAGGAAGGGAATTAAAATTATGATATGTTGCCATGGTAATGAAGTCCCAGGATTTGGCTAGGAGGAAAAGTGAGGTTGTAGCTAGTTGCTCATGAATTCCTCAGTAGGCTTTTCAATACTCTGTTTCCTTTAAATGAAATTGGAGAAAGACTTGCAGTTCATAGTGGGGATAAAAATTTTATGAAGCTAAATCTAGGCAGTGTTTTAGTGTCAGTCAGCATTAACCCACAGCATGAACACATAAATAATTGAAATTTCAAATACCCCAGCGCTCTGGGTCAGAGCAGCGGCAGCACTCGAGGGCTGGTGCTCCGCGGGCAGCCCTGGGCAACCCAGAAGCTGACGAGCCTCTTCCCGAGCAACCTGGGCATCCTGGGCTGGATGAAAACACCCTTCCCTGCATCCTCCCACTGCCCCACTTTACAGGATTTCTTCTGGCCACAATAAAAGAAGATAAATCTGACAGGTTTCCTCTGGCTTGCCTCAGGTGAGTTTAGCTGCTTAAGGAAGTATCTGCAGCGCTCTCTTGAAGACGAGGTTTCTGCTCATCCGTAGGAGCCCGGCTGCAGTCAGAAGGGTGGCTGCGGGCTGGGGTCTGTGTGTGTGAGATCAACCCTGCCCTTGCCAGGAGCCCGTTGAAAGAGAATCCTGAAACATGTGAACAGAAAAATAAACGCAGTTAATAAAAAATCTTAGCAATGTAGCAGAATGAAAAGCTTGCAAAGCACTGCTTGTTCATGAGGGTGATGATTGGTTTTGAAAAATGGATATTCGATGGAGATTTAAAAAAAAATTTAAAGATCTTGGTTTTTTTGACCAACCCTTCCCTTAGTTCCCCCTTACATCTATAACAAGCTTAAGTAGAGCTGGCTGAAAATTAATTTGCAAAGAGAAAAAATAATGATAAAAAACAACTTTTAATGTTTTCAGCAAGAATAACACTGGGAAAAGGAAGCTGGCCCCGATTTTTTTCTCAAATTTTATTTTAATAATGCTTTTTTCTGCTTTTCTCTTCCCATGTCCCTTTTACAGAGGCAAATTGGGAAGGTAGAGGGTGAGAACAGATCACTCATCTGCAGAGCAGGACAGAGGGCCAGCAGGAAAAGAAAAGGAACAAAAGCAAAGCAAAGCAAACCAAAGTGGCCGTTTTGAGGGCTTTCAAGGACCATTTTCAGGGAGAAAAAGAGACATTTTCTTGCAACAGTGAGATCTTCTACATAGAAAAAGGGGCTCAGATGAAAAAAGCTCACGAGAGAGAAAGAAATGCCACATGAAGACTTCTTCCCTCTGCTCTGCTCCACCGAGCAGCCAGTCAGGGAAGATGGGGAGGAGGCACCTCAGCCAGCCTCATCCTGGTGCCCTCCGCTCTGTGGCTCACCGGGCATGGGTACAGCTTCCAGCCCTGTCCCCCTCTGCTCCGCTCGGGACCCTCGTACCCACTGCCTGCCTCTGCAGAGCCAGCGAGCCACTTGGATCTTGCAACAGACCCTGCCAATGTCCAACACTCCAAACCATTTAGTTTTCCATGTTTAATCCCTTGCTCCCGTGCAAATGCTAATGCCAGGCGGGATCGGCAGCTGCTGGGAAGGGGAAAACTCAGCTTGTCGTGTCAGCAGCGTGGATGTTCGTTGGGTAAATACATGTGTACAAGTGAAACTTGACCCTTGCTGTTGCAAGATGTGTTGCTGTCAGCCTCGGCTGAGGGTGGCATATCCCTGCACTGCAGCATACATCGGCGTTTCATTTGGCTCTGGAGGTTGGTAATGTCAGTCTCACCACATTCTTCCCACCGTGGTTAGAGAACAAGCACTTCACTGTTAGAGGACACAAGTGGAGGTGGATCAGCTTGATATTGGGAAAACTGCTGGATGAGACAGCCCCCTTCACCTGCCTCAGTGTGGAGCCACAGCCCACCCATGCTGCAGTCAGGGTGATTGCTAGGAACAAATAGCTCAGAGCCCTTCTCAGCTCTAAAATAATTGTAAAAGACTGAAAACAAAGGGTGAAATAAAGAAATCAGCACCCCACCACCTTCTGCAGGGCGCCTGCCTGGCGCCTCTGCTGTGCAAAAGAAAAAGAAATGGGGGTCCCTAAGGAGCTACCCTTGCACTGCAGGATGGTGCCGGGGCACACCAGTCCAGCTGTGGCTGTGGCACTGGTAAAGGCTGGAGGGTTCCAATCACTGAATTTCACAGAGCCTGGGGATTTGTGGACCATCCCAAGAGGCACACCTAGCTCTTCTCAGCAGGTGTTCCCATTTCCACCAGTGACTGCGTTCACTATAACCCACCTGCCAGAGGGGTTGAGCTTGGTTTTTGCAGCCCTCACACAGAGCAGCTTGCTGATCCTCTGCTGGGATGCCCAGCCAGCTCAAGGGCTTTTTCCCCTCACCCACCTCTGTCCCTGCACCTCCTGCTCTGGGGTGGAAAAACAAGCAGCACTGTGTCCTGGAGCTGCCTGTGGGAGCTTCCAAACCCCTTCAACAGCTCACCTTCCGTATTAGTCCTGGACAAGTGTCTTTTGGGCCCTTGTAAGAGGGAGAAGCAGCACCTCGAGGCAGCTGTGGAGGTAAGGATGGAGCACGGAGCTCTGAGCAGCCAGAGCTTGCAGAAGTGCCTGGGGGAAGAGGAGTCCTGACCCTGCAAAGGGAGGGTCTGGGTCTAATGGCCCCAAGGAGGGATGGTGCTGGTGGAGGTGTTTCTTGGGGGGAGACCCAAATTTGCAGCAAAGCACATCTCTTTGCGAGGCTGAGGGACGGAGCATTTTGAGCAAATGTTGATGACGTTAAAATACACGTTAGTGGCTGTTGCTTGCTCTTTGCCTTCCCTCCCTGCAGAGGTGGGTGACAGGCTGGGGGGGTCGAAGGGGGCACAGGGTCTCCGTGAAGGCGTGGTGTCCTTGTGGGTTGGTGGCGTGTGGTCTGAACTGCCTGTGCTCACTAGTGCAGAAGCAGTGTTTTGCACTGCTGGGAGGTGGGTGGTAGCCAGGGGGACCTTCCCCACTGCTCAGCCCCCCTCCAGGTACCTTCTGTGGAGCCGTCGAGGGGAGTGGTGCTGCCTGGCAGCGACTTAGCACACCGAGAGAAAATAAACATGAGGAATTACTCCTGGCTCTTTCTCTTTGGTGCTACACTTGGGCTGGCTCCACTGTGGCATGTGAATAAAGTGCCAGGCTGGCTGCTGTCGGATCGGGAGGTTGATTTGGGGTCTGTCTTTTCTGTTGTTGTTTTATAGGCTATATGAAAACAAAAGTGCCAAAGGAAAGATTTTTTTTCCACCCTACTGTGCTAAGCCAAGCCAGACCCATGCGATTGCTCACTCAGCCCGGGAAGCAATGGTCTTCAGATACTCTGGGACACAGAGGTGGGCAAAGTTGCTTATTTAAAGCAACTTTTCTTTTTACTGCTAAGTTTGAATGACTTCTAGACCTGGTCAGAAATGGAACGTCACTGTGGGGTGTCTCTGGTGGGAATCTTTTGTGTCAATTGTTTACCTTCTGTAGACTTCAAAATTGGATATTTTTTTAAGTTCAGAAATGCTCCCATGAACCGGATTTTCCCTTTTTTTTCCCCTTTCTTTCTAAATAATGTTTTTCTGTAACTGCTTAGATACAGTTTCTGCTTTCAGTACGAATTTGAACAATTGTCGGAATCCATTTATGACATGCAACTTTACAATGTGCTGATCCTGAACAGAGATTTTTGAAAATTCTTCCGTTTAGATGGTTTATCACCCAAATGTTTTCTAAGTCAAAGCTGACAATGGCAAATCTCTGGTAGCATGTTCAGGGAAGGGCTGCTGTTATATCTGAGATTGGGTTTGATTTAGATTTCCTGCTCAGGACTGTGGTGCAGACTGTAAATAAAATAAACAGGCAGAAGTTAAATCCGAGCAGGACTACAGTGGTTTTTAAGAGCAATTCTTAATTAGACAAAAGTTTCTCTAAAGCTTTTAATGGCTTTTTCTGATAAAGGCTCCCATTTAGGTCAGTTTCATATTTTTTCAAAGGAGTAAAATTAAACTGTTAAATCTCCAGAGGTAACAGCATGCCAAAACAACTAAAACTTCCAGATTAAAAACAAACTATATTTTACTGAAAGAATGAAAACTTCCAAAGGAAGTATGAACTGCTTCTTCAGGAAGGATGGGGAATGGGAAGACCCCCCACTTACTGAAAGTGTTCTTCCAGCAAAAGCCACCTAAAGCAAATTCTCATTTCCCATTGGAAATGTACAGATCTCCTATCAGCTGGAAAACATTGTCTTTTGGCATTAAAGTAATTGTTAAAAGTTCTTAACCAGAAACAGGAGGTAGGCTGCGTAAAGGGAAACCTCCGTGGGATGTGTTGCCTCCCATTTGCAACCGTTTTGAGTGTCGGAAGGCGTCTGAGTAGGGATGGCAGGTCCGCGGTGCCTGGCTTAATGAGGCAAATCATTGCACAAAGACAGGTCTCTAATGGCAGGCACTGGAAGTGTTGAATCTTTATTACAGCGTTCTCAGGGGTGTTCCTTTTAATCAATGCCTGGATGGTCAGATTAGGTCTGTTTGCTCTCTTTGGTGAATTACTGTGCAATTCAGCATTAACGAAGGTCTAATTTTATAGTGTTATTGTTAAAGATGGTAATACAAGCCTGGGAATACTGGCAAGGAAATAAACTTTTGAGGTCCATGCCAGTAGTTAGCTCTCTGAACTAGCTCTGGTAAATGAGTAGATCAAATAGAACTTTGACTTTCAGCTCCAACGGAGCCACCACCCATTTTGCAAACTTGCCATTAAGTTCTCCCCAATGCTTTTTAATTATGTTTCTGTTCTTCCCGTTTCTCTGGCGAGAGAAACTGGCTGCAGGGGAAGGACCGTGGTTCCTCCTGGTACCATCTGTGCCAGTTAGACCTGGGAAGCACCGTAGACTTCAAAATGCTGGAGCTCCTGCCAGAGGGCTGGTATGACCTAGACTTTAGACGGTGCTCGTTGGAGATTTCTTCGTTTGCCCCTTGGCAGCTAGGTTTGGCAGAGGAGTGATGGATCTTTTGGCTTCTGTTTTACCAGGAAACTGGTTTTGTGAAGGTGTAGAGATGGCATAAACCTTCATTGATGATAGAAATAGATTCAGACCAGTGTAGTCCTAATGGAGACCACAGGGCTGTCCCTGAGTGTTTGCAAACCAGACCCCTGCACGCTGGTGCTTGCAGTCACAGCAGTTTCGTTGGCTCAGGTGTGCTGGTTCTGGAGGCCAGGACCAGAGCTGAAAGGTTATTTTGTCCTGTACCTATCTAACCAACACTTTTAAGGGCAAAGTAGCTTCTCAGCTCCTGATAGATGGCCTTTTGGCTGAGCCTGGAACTGTTTGTTTCTCCCTGTCCCTATGTCATCCTACTGCTGCTCTGACTGAACTCAGTGACCTGGGACGACTGTCAACTGGCTCCAGAAAGGGACAGTGTAAGAGTGGTTACAACTGCTTTTTGGTTTGCCTCCTACATGCTCCTTGGCCAGAATCGAGAGGGACTGAGCCAATAACTAAAAATACAGCCTCATAGCCTCGGATAAAGGTAAGTTTGCCAGCAGCAGTTTCTCTGCAGGAGTCCTTGCATCCGTTGTAGCACAAAATCACATGTGATGTGGCAGAAAGTTGGTGTCCCACTGTTCCTGTCTCCTGCCAAGGTGCCTTTGTCTCTGCTCATGCTGAGCCATGGCTGGCTGCAGCTGGGGATGTGTGGGCTTTTCTCCCAGTCAGATCTCCATCTCACCAGGGACACCACCACAGAATAAATAAGAGGAAAATGTTCTTTGTAGCGGGCCCTGCAAAGGTGTTCTGGTGGATGGCTGAATTTCTCAAGGCAGTAGAAGACAACACTTGTGATAGGTGAGGACCCGGCCTGGGTGGATGTACAGGACAGGTGATGGTAGGTTCATGGGTCTCATGGTGCTGTGTGGTGGTAGCCAGCAGTAAGTCTGAACTCGCCTTCTGTTGTTGGAAGCCAGTGCTCATTTAGAACAGGTTTGATCAACTCGCTCTTTGCAAATTTCCTTTGTCCTGTGCTCGCATCTATTCATTTTCTCTCCAAGTCTGTCCTTAGTGTAAAAGGAGATGCCAAGGTGAATCCAGGCATTACATCATGGACATCCTGTTGCTTCAGACCCGGCGTGTGTTTGACTTGGCTAATGTTTCTTTCTCAAGATCGATGAGTGCCCATCCTGTTTGCCTTTCTCTGAAGATAAAATAACCTCCCTCCCCAGCCCTCCTGGGATTAGATTCCAGGTCTGGGCAGCCCAGCTGTGACAAAGGACAGGTGTGGGTCTGCAGGCAGGATGGGGTGCTGGGGCATCCCTGGCTGCCCTGCGGGCATTGCTTTTTTGAGACTAACTATCTCCATGACGATTCCAATTAGCAGGGGCCTCTGCTCCCCACCCTGCTCAGCAGGCTGTGTGTGTTTGGGGAGAAAAATGAGAGGAGGGAATTGGAAGACATTACTGTCCGCAGGAAGTGCAGAGGAGAGAGTAGTAGATGTGAGGAAGGGAAAAAGACAACAAAGTATTCCAAGAGTTGTGTTAAAAATGGACAAATTGATGGTATGCAGCATATCATCAATCCTGTTTAGGTAGGCTGTGTTTCTGATCTGGGCTATGTGCTTATTTCTCTTAACACTCTCATTTCTCAGTCTTGGTTGGGTCCGGTTCAGTCTGAGTTGGGCAGGATCCTTCCCTTTGGAAAGCAGAGGATCCACATAGCTCTGCAACATCCCTGGAACAGCTGAGCACAAACCCACTGGGGCTGGATAAACTGGCAGAGTTACAGGCATGGGAGCAACCAGCAGCAAAGACAACTGCGAGTCAGAGCCTCCCATCCATCAGTAATTCCAGCTTTCCTTAAACATGGGTGAAGGCTCTGGATGGTCGCAGGAGCTACAGCCGCAGCCTGCTCTTTGTCTGTAGCAGGAAGGTCTGTGTTCAAGCAAAGAGCAGGAAGAAGGGTGTTGGTTTCCACAGGGAAACTCAGATGGCAAAGCCAAGGTGAGTCTCAGGCTGTAGGACTGGAAAAGGGCAGTGGTTTGGGTAAAATACTCTGCTGATGTCTGGGGGTATGGCAGCAACTGAAGACCCCATTACAGGTCGGGGTACCTCTGTGCTGTGCCAGCACCTACCCCACGTACTGCAGGTGGGAACTGCTTTCTGCTGAAGACCTTATGCCTGCGATACAGGACTGGCATAACCAATTTTATTCTTCCCTCTGTGTTGCGAAGGGCTTTGTGACAGCTGGGAATGAATCCCGTGCCAGGCTGATGTTGCACAAGCCCTCCCCTGCCCTTCAGCTGGGCATGGCGGTCTGGCAGGCACAGTGCGGTGCAGGCACGGCGTTGCTCTGACACTCACCCAGGCTGTGACTAATCCCAGCACCGCTGGTTTTGGGCCAGGGCACGAGCCGGAGCCGAGCTGGGACCAGCTCTTCTGTGGCTGCCTAGACCGGGATGCTGACCTGTGCTCTAACGCCACAGTGGAGCCTCTTCACCTGCGTTAGAGCCGATAGTCTTGCAACAACACTGAGCACAAATTGCGCATCGAAAGCTGTTGGTGATGCAGCTACAACTCAGATTTTTCTGCACTCCTCTCTAGTTTGAGTTTCAGCAGATGTGAAGACTCTGTGAAGACAAAGGCTTCAAAAAACCCCAAAAAATGCAGATTCCTGTCACCAGTTATGCTTGGGGGAAGGCAGAGAAAGGAGAGAGAAACTGCAGATCTTAACCTGGGTTAACTAAACAGACTCTTAAACTCTGTTTCAACATAAGACTTCTAACATTACCTGCTTGGCATGTCATAGCCAGGGATAAGAGCCACCACACAGCGCAGTTAATCACAGAGCCAGCTGTCCCTGATACACTGGGACATAAAGCTTGTAAGAGAGAGCTCTTTCTCTGACATCTTTCATGACACAGGGAGAAAAATGAATAAAGGGTGGGAAATCTCAGATGACAGGGCATACGCCAGCCCCTAAATGGGGCTGAAGTGCAAATTCTTCTGCAGAACAGCTTATGCCGTAAGGTCTGCTTCCACCCGCCACCCCCCCAACCCTGACTTTCTATAAAAGTGAAGAGGGTAGTGGTGAACTCGGTCCTTCAGTTCTTTGGATTCTGCCCAAGACAGGTCCCACTGTCTTTTTAATGTATCAGTCTTTCTGGGGCATGTGGAACTAAAGCAGGCATCTTGTCCGTATCCTTGTGCTGTCACTGACATACCAAAGGCAGATCAGTTTAGGCTGTTAAATCCTCCCCTCTTGCCCCCAGTTGCTACCTGATTTTTCTTGCCCTTATTGCCTGGAGAGTGAATTCTCGACCACAACAACCCATTTTTCTCTGCTGGCATGGATGCTGAGGAGCAGCTCTGGGGCTGGGCTGGCTTGCCTGCCTGCTTTCCTCAGTTTGTGTGTTCTTAGCAGATTGAGTCCAGACTTGGGATTTTTGGTCTCTGCTTTTGGACTTAGCTTTGGTCAAACTTCTGGTGTTCCTGCCATGTCCGCTTTCAGAAGTTCCTCTTGAAAACTAAACCTCTGAAAGTCTGCAACGATGCCTTACAGCTCCCTTTTCTGGGCATCTCTGCAGGGATCTGCATGAAACGCTGGATGAAATACGGGCTTTTATTGGGCAGCTTCATGGTTAAAGACACTTGACAGAGACTTGAGAGTGTTCTTTCCCCAGCTCTGTGTCACTGACCTCCAGCAAAACATTTTATCTTCCCGTTTCCTATCTGTGACAATGATAGAAATGTTCCCTTTCTTTCTCCCTTTGTCTGTCTTATCTATTTATATTTTAAGGTCTTTGGGGCAAGGACTGTCTCTTGCCTGTACCAGGCTGACAGACAAAGGCATTGACCTTATTGGGGATCTCTAAGTGTTAATGTGATAACAGCGCTAGAGCAGTGGATGAGCACAAAATAGCAACACAATCTATTCTGAAGAAGTATTTTTCTTCCTTGTAATGGCTTTCGGGATGCAATAATTAAGGCATCAAATAGAAATCACATAGGACTGTGTGAAAATCTGCATGTTCTACAAAACACTTTGAAAGAAACTGTTTTGTCAAAATTGAGGTTACCTTCCTCAACTTTCCAGGTTTGGGTTGGTGCTTTTTTGGGTGTGTGGTTTTTGGTTTTTTTTTTACCTTGAAACAAAATCCAACTCCTGAGAGGGGGAAGACCTGGGATATAATATGTTTGTAGCTTGCCAAAGCTTTTAGGTCACCTGGGGTATTGAGGACTCGGGTAACAGCAGCTCCGCCGCTGCAGAAAGCTTTTGGGAGTGCCTGGTCCACAGCTCCTCACTCCAGCTGGTGCAACTGTGCGTGGGGCTGAGTGTCACCTGGCACTAGTGAAATGGCTCGGACAATTTTCAACCATATAAAAATGTTTTAGTGCAGTTTTCTCTCCAAGAGGAGGTTTTTCCTTCTGTTGCAAGGCAGAGGAAAAACTTACAAATCTCGCTAGAAAATTATGTTCTTCCCCTTGAGAAGGGGAATGTCCTCTCATCTCTGGGGGTGACCTGCCTTTTCACACAGCCAGGGGAAAAGTGTTAATATGCTATTCATTAGGAATCTAAAATTTCTGCTGTCCTCTCCTGCATCCTAATCTAAACACGTTTCATCTCCTTCTGATACAGAGATTCAAACAAAAATAAAAATGTTGGCTTTAAAGGTGAACTCGGCAGGAAAGCCTGATTTCTCGCTTCAGCAGTAGATGTGGTTCTGACCTCCTAAGACGTGACTTCTTGTGTTAATTTAATACTAAATTCCCATTAGATTAAGCACAATCTGAAGACGCAATAGGAGAATGGCAGAGGAGGGGCATCCAAGCAGCACTTAATGTCGTCTTTACTTGTGTTTCATGCTGAAAGATCAGATCAGGTAGTGAATTATTAATGCTGCAGTCTGGCACAATCGTAGGCGTGCAGCCTGCCAGGATGTAAAAAGTCCATTGCAAAGGCAGGATATTGGATCCCGTCGGTGCAAACAGGCATGCTTCCATGTTTGAAAGTTCACAGTGGGAGAATTCAAATCAGCCTCTGAGGCTGGCTGCAGATTAAACTCCTCCATTTTTAATTAGATGCCGTGCAAAGGACCTCATGTCAGGAAAAAGTAACGCTAAACCCATGGAAATATCCGTAATAATTGTCCCCCACATCCAGTCATTGTCGGTGGGGTAAAACATTAACATC
Organism: Ibycter americanus; assembly: GCA_035590275.1. Classification (NCBI taxonomy): domain Eukaryota; kingdom Metazoa; phylum Chordata; class Aves; order Falconiformes; family Falconidae; genus Ibycter; species Ibycter americanus. The sequence goes on from JAVJGI010000001.1 coordinate 116,180,604, forward strand.
CTTTTATCGTGCTTAAGCATTTGCTTGGTTTGGGGTTTTTTCTGCAGTCCAACAACTTTAAAGCCTAATGAGTTAAGAATTGCCCAGGATGATAATGAGGCTGCTAAGGCTCTTTAATGATTGGCATGGCTCATGAAGAGGAGAAACAAAACTGAAGGAGGCTCCCTGGGGAAGGGTGTAAGGCCACAAAGGGTTGAGTGGGCAACTTGGAGAAAGGGACTGTTGCTTTCACACAGTTAGGTGTTTAAAGGAAGACAAACCCTGGCCACAGCTGACTAATTTTGGCTAATTGGAACCTGCATGGGTCAAGGCCTGGAGGCCTCACTGCTGTTAGGTCAGGGCAGCATCCATCCCTGGCCTCTCCTCTGAGCGGCAGCCCGTCCGCAGCCTGTGACAAGGGATACAAGATGGAAAATCGGCAGAAAACTCTTCCTTGCGGAAGATCACATCACACCCATTTGTCTTGCTGCTGCTTCCCTGTAGCTGAGGTGGACAATCAAGAAAGTGCATGGGTGGACAAATCTCATGGGATGTCCTTGTTTTTCCTCCTGCTTCGGGGCCAATTTGTCACTGCGGAGTCTTCTTTCCTTCCCTTCTCTGCTGGCTGGTTAGCTGCCATTCAACCACTGCTCATCTTGCTGAAATCCTAGTTAAAAACTTTCAGCTGATGCTGGTGGGTATGTGGGCTTTGATCCTTGGCTCCAGCTGGGGCTTACCCATGGGATCAAGGAGCGTGGCTGAGTGATTGGAATTGCCTGTTTGGACTTTTGCTTCCAAATGGTGCATAAAAGAGCCTTTCTTGTGTAGCAACGCTTCCAGAAATGCAGAATCCTCCTACAAAAGGCGAGGCGTCTTTGTGTGGGTGCGTGGGTGTGTGAGGGCAGCCAGGGGGAGAGGTGTGTGCTGATGCTGTGCCTGCTCGTTCCTACAGCCCACTGCCGTGTGGAGTGGCCTGGTTTTAGGCAATGATCTGTCACTCAAATACATCAATCCTAAAGTACATCTGGTAAAAGTACAATTCTGACAACATCTCTGCCCATTCACCTTTTCCTCCAAAAACATGATCACACTGATGATGACACTTGTTTGGTACAATTATTATTCCTGGTAAACACTGTGCATTTCCTTGGACACAATGGCTCCTTCAAGCCTCTTACATATTTTTTTTCAATAATGGTAATAATACCATTTTGACTGAAGTGCAGGATGGGGGAGGAAGGATGGTTCAAGTGTTCCCAATACAAATCTCATGGTAACCTGAAAATTGTGGTTAATGAAGAGTTTCAGTCTGTCTTTTTTTTAATCCTACTGAAGTAGTTTAAGGAGTTTTTGTTGGCAGGGCTTTTTTTTGTTTGTTTTGCTTTTTAAAAAGAAGTGCCAGATGGACTTAGGAATCTCTCCAACAAACTTTGAATCGAACTCACTTTTCTGCTCCATTTATTGTACAACTCTAGAAAAGGAGGCGGCTGTTTGATGGTCTGGGCTTTCAGAAATGAGGGATGTTATATCTAGTTGTTTCCACCAGCAACTTGCTGGTTTTCGGCACAACATGAGGATGAAACAGTCATAATAAATCAGAGCTTTTCTTCAAAATAAGCATGAATATGAAGTAAACCTAGAAGAATTTGGATGAAGGATGTAAAAATTTTCTGAGATTATTGATGCCTGCTGTTTCCCTTTTCTACACTTGGTTTCTGCTACAATGGTGTTGCCCTTTGACATTTGCTAAAACCAGCAAGCGGAGGAAATGACACGATGGCATTTATTAACCTGCAGTGGGGATGTTAAACAGGAGAGGTTTCCCTGAGAGTGGGATATAGCTACTCTGTGAGAAACAGCCCTGTAGAGCTTACCTGGATGTAAAATACTATAAAACAGGCTTATTATGAAAATAATACCAGGCTGCAATGCAGTTGTGATTACAACATATTACAGGAGTGATTTAGCCATAAAAGCCTGGCATACTTTGCAAGGCTAGGTCTGCTTTATTCAGAGTTTCAGCTCCAGTTATCGCACTGCCTTGCAGGTGAGGGCCGTGGCGTCCAGCACCAATGTGAGCACAAGGAATCTGATGTCTTTGAAACGGGATGGTCAACGCATGCTGTTGAAGACGCACTGCTTTCCTTTGGGTTGGGCTTCACTCTGTGCTCTCCATTGGAAGTTGTTCTTGTAGTGTATTTCAGACAAGATGAAAGCAGCAAAAGTGAAGGGAGAAATGGTTCTGGCTTGAGTTATGCATTTTAAAGATAAAACAAAATTCGTATGTATCTTTTGGGAGCTGGGTAAATGGTCTCATTAAAAACAAAGGAGATGTGTGCTGCCTTTGGTGTAACAACTCTTTGGATGTCCAAGACAAAAGAGCATCGAGCTGGACCTGTTTCTCCTGTTACCTTCTCCAAGGAGGACAGAGATAAATATGTTCCCATGGGATGAGATACAGAAGAGGGCCAGGGTGGAAGAATACATTCATGTCTCTTTCTCCTCATCCTCCAGGCAGCAAGGTCCCATCCTGGGGCGGTTCTCAGTGCCAAGCCACACCTGTGTCTGAGCACCTTCTGGGCAGCCTTTAGGCCATGGGACTAACATCTGTCATGTGTGTTCTCTTGTTCCTCTTCAAGTGTGAGACTTGGAAACAATTGCTATCTTCAATTGTACTAAGAAAAGTCAAGGAAATGCACCTTATGCTTGGAGGTACAAGGGCTCCAGGAAATTCTGCTCAGCCAGGACAGACCGAGAATCCACTTAATGTATGGGCAGGATGATGCTGGACAATGTCAGAGGGGTATTACACGTAAGAGTGATGCACGTGCTCCTCTTGTCTCACCTACCCAGTGTGGTGAAGACCTGCAGGGAGGCTGCTGAAGTAGGAGATGGGAAGGAGTAGCAGTTTGCTTCGTGGTGTTTCTGTTAAAGACCTCTTCTTCCCACAGAAACCTCTCCTCTGCACAGCTCCCTGTGCATCCGCCATCGCCGGGAGGGATGGCACTGCTCACACGCTGCTGTCTGAACTGATGGGAATGTGAAATCCCAGAGGGTCTCTTGAGAAACATCAGCAGTTTCTGTGGGCTTTATAAATGAATATTTGTGCAGACTCGTGAGTTAATCTGGTTAACAGAAGTGTAAGAACAGCCTTTTTCACAGTGTGGAGGTGATTAAAACAGCACATAGCAGGAATGAAGGGTTCAGCTCTGCAGAAACAGAGGCTGGGTTCCTCCCCTCGCACCCAAACACTAGTTTGGGTTTGCAGTTCAGTGTATTTATTCCCTTTGTCCTCTTAAGCTGATTTTTTTTTTTCTTTCCTTTGTTTTCAAGACTACTTTTGCACTTGACATGTAATAAACCTTTGGATTTTTTTTCTGTGAAACCTACCTTTTTGCTCATTAGTAGTTTTGTATATGCGTAAGTAAGTGGAACACAAAAGGCATTTCATACTTCTTGAGTGTGTAGTCACTCAAGGAATACACATACAATATATTACTGCTGCCTATGACATTGATGTATGCGGGCCCTAGGAATGAGGAGTGATCACTAAATATGAAATTTAAACCAACTTTCAGCTTCCGTTGAGGTTAAAAAAAATTGTCAGTCAGCTTTAAAGCTGTTGTGTGTGCCACTGCACCTTTCCACTCCTTGAGGGAGAACTGGATGCTCCAGCATTCATGGCGGTCATGTCCACCTTGTGCAATGCAGGGTAGGGTTGGGATCAATGAGCGGAACCAAACTGTGTCTGAGATTGGAAAGAGCATGGTAGCAGGAGGATCATCCTATGTCTGGAGGACTTCATGTGCTGAGAAAAGGGGTCCTTCAGATGCAAGAACAGTGTTTGGTTAAGGAAACTGCTGCATTTAGGACCTGAGCTGGTCTCCTTGAGCTCCTTGCTCTCTGCGCTGAGAGTATACCAGCATAGCTCCTGTGGTGCTTGGTCCCCTTTGCAGCAGACTTGCCCAAACTGCACTTTGACCTGTCTCATTTATTATATCTAGTCCTGAAATGAAGTAAAATTAATCCTGTGAAGACCATGGTATAGCTGGAGAAGGTGTTGCTCTGCACAATGGGGATGGAAAAACTGCTTTCTGTGGCCATGGCTCTTCAGTCTGGAGATGAGAAAGCTGAGATGTAGTGTGGGAGAGGTTTGTAAAATGATGAAGGTGGTGAGGCAGCAAGTTCAAAGGTGAATTTTAAATAGTCATACACAGCAGCTTAGTAAATGGGCACTAGAAGGACTGGGCAGGGGTATGACTCCAACAGCCCACATTCAGCAGCTGCAGATGCTTGATGGGTACAAAGGGAAGGGACTGCAGCAAGCGGCCAGGCTCATGCGCTCTCTCTAAATAGCATCTCCTGCAGCCACTGTCAGAGGCAGGTGAGCATCCAGGGCAAGACAGTTTGAACCGGCAGAGTGTTTTTATATGTTATAAAGCAGCTTTAGGAGTTGTAGAGAAGTGAAACAGGTCTGTGTTTAGCACCTGTGCTAGGGGCAAAGACTTTCCTGGCAAACCCAGTTTAGCTCAGTCCACGCTCCTTTGCTACAGAGATGGCAGGTAGATCTCTTTTCCATATGGAGAGCTGCAGGGAAAGGGCAGATGTCATGCCGATGTCAACTCTTCTATACATTTGGAAACATTCAGGTTTTATATTGAATCATAACTTTAATTGGCTAATATTTAATAATGCTGCACACTTGGACAAATTCACCCTTTTAATAGATTGGCTTTTGTAATTTCTCAGCCCTCATTGAGGCAGGGGGACCTGTAGCATTGCTTTCTTCTTTCAAATCCACTAGCTGTTCCTACACAGCCAGACAATCTGTGTTGCGTATTTTCTGATTTAAGCATTGAAGTAGCTAGAAAAGGAAAAGAGCAAAACAGCATAGCCTTAAAGTTCATCATTTACTTGAAGGGATGCACATTTATCTGCTTGCCAGAAGTAGGAGTATTTTAAAAGACTCTAAGCATGAAATAATTAATCAAACAGAAAGAAAAGGGTGTTCCAGAGAGTTTGGCAAGGCACAGTTGAGAAACTATGCTTTCCATCCCATTGAAATGTAAATACTCCAAAACACAGTCCCTTCAAAAGCCCAGCATTATCTGTTTCTGGGGATCTTTGCTATATGCTTATTACCTTTTTCCCTATGAACACTAGCTAGGTAAGGAGTGTTTCTGCCTAAGCATGGCAATAAAAGAATTAATGTCACACAACCAAAGACACTATGGCTCAATTTACAAATGATTTGCCTCCTTATCATTAGGGATTTTTATGTTATGTCTCCTTTTTGCAGGCCCAGCCTTCTGACCAAAGTAGCAAAATCCATTTCAGATGTGACAGCTGTAACCAGCCTGGAGTCAAAATGATTTCATTTAGTAGACATATTTAAAAAAAAAAACAAACAAAAAAAACCTCAAACAAAAAAACTCAAACTGTAGTTGCAATGCACTTACATTCCCCATCCTTGAGCCCCCTTTCTGCATGACCTGCTGAGTGCAAGGAAAGGTTTGCCCAGGGTGCTGCTTCAATGAGTTGGGCTTTTGCAGGACCCACAGTGGCTTTGAGGGAAGCCCAGCTGTTAGCACATCTGCAGGTCCTTACAAATCTTGGTTTGGGAGGTGGAAAAGCAGGGAAGGGTGGTCAACGTCAGAGCTAATGGGCCAGAAAGGCTTTTAAAATACCTTGTACAGTGGTTGTGTGCATTGCAGCAGGAGTAAATTAGTGCAGAGTAAAATTCTGGGGTCCCCAAAACCCCAGGGCCAAGTGTGTTTTGGACCACAGAGTGCCAGAGAGAAGGAAATGGGAGCAACTGTGTCTCTCCTATTCCTGTAGCAGTCACAGGGCACCACGGAGGAAGAAATGGGATTTTAGGGGATCTCGGCTGAGTCCCCATGTACAAGCCACATCTGATCCACAGCTCCATCAGCGAGGGGGGACTGGGGAGCCTGTTCCTGCAGGTTTCTGATGGAAACTGGCTGTTCGCACAGCCTCGCATGCGTTGCACCACTGTCCGTGCCCCCTGAGCTCGCTGGGTTTTGGTTTTAGTGGGACTTGCTGAAGCTGGATCGGATCGATGTGAAATTTTTTGGGCATGGGAAGAGGGAAATGAAGGTGATGGGTTTGATTTGGGTTTTTTGTTTTCCATTTGACCATCTGGTCCTGAGTCAGTCAGAAAATAGTTGGCTTTAAGTTTTTAATTCTTTCAAATTCTTTCTATAAATGAAGCTTGTTTTCACTTCAAAAATAAGGACACTGTTTCAAAGGAAAAGTGAAGTATTTTGCTTTGAAAACACCAATATTTTTATTTCATGGAATTTTTTTTAACCAAGATGTATTTGAAATTTAAACAATTTGAGTTTGCAGGAAAGTGTGTTTTTTGATGGATAATGCATTCATTTGAAATGCTTGCCCAGCTCCAGATGGCAAATAACACCTCTGGGAGGTAGCTGTGATGATATACCTTGAAATCACCCACAGAGCTGGCTGGGGGGAGCAGGGGGACATTCAGGGCAAGAGCCTCGGTTCACCAAGCCCTGTTAACCAGCGCTGAGAGTTAACATATGGACAGGAGACCAGAGGGGCCAGATGCAGGGACACGTAATTTACTGCCTTGCCTGGGGAGATCGGCCTAACAGGGACTGTGGTTGTACAGCAGGGGCCAAATTAAAATCTTTTGTGATGAGAAGTCTGAATTTGATGCGAGGCAGCAGCAGATCCCCGTTTTCGCCTCTGGCTCCGAGCTGCCTTTTTTCCTCCCCTGGTTGAATCTTGTAGCCTGTCTATGTGTGGGTAGGCTTTAGTCCCAAACAGGCTTTTATTTCTTTGGGTAAAAGGCCAAAATTAATACCATTTTGTAATAATTTACAGTGACCCAGGGAGGTCTATCATGCCAAAGGCAACAGCATTCACCCACTAACCACGTCGAGTGAAACCCTGGCCCCACCAATGGGAATGGCAGCAATCCTGTAACTTTTATGGAGTCGGGCTTTCACCCTGCTGCGCCATGAATGGAGCTTGGGTGTCTGCAAAGGAGGTAATTCTGGGATTAGCACCAAACCTTTTGGGTTCTCCTCCCTGTACTATTTAGAAAACTTTGATTTGGAAGCCCCTCGATGACTGTTCTTAGCACAAAGGTTCAAACTTTGCATATGCTTGCTGGTTGAAATGGTGGTTTGGTCCTTTTCTCTTTCTTTCTTTCTTTCGTTTTTTTTTTTCTTTCTTCCCCGTTAGAAAAAATGCAACTGTATAAACTGTGCATGGTTAGAAATCTTCCCATGAGCAAAGCCCTGAAGTGGACTGTATGGTTTTGATCAGGAATAAATTGCATATAAAAAGGCTAGTAATCCAGAGATCTGGGTGATAATCCTAATTCTCTTGTAGGATTTCTGTGTGATATTAGATAAATCACTTAATGACTCTCTCCTTCTCTTTCCGTGGCTGAGAAAATGTGATGAATAATACCCAGCACATCTGCACAAGGGTTGTGAGGCTTAATTGTATAATATTTGCAAAGCTTTTTGAAATCCTTCGATGTGAAATGGTAATGTAAGTGCCCAAACAGCTTTGTCCATGTAAAGAGCTGCATGTCTCTGAGTGATGGGTGCTGGCAAAGCAAGATGCTAATACTGTGTTGTGTGGCTGCAGAGAGCAGGAGGATGGGGCTCAGCAGGCAGCGTGGGTCTGTGCAACCGCAGTTCGAGGACTTGTTTCAATGGACTTGGGTTTAGCTTTGTCTGGAGGGCTCTTCTGCCTCTGGCGCTGCGTAAGATCAACATTTGTGTTGTCTTTCTCTGAAGGGTAACGCTTAGAGGCGAGGTGACATTAGCAAAATCTGTGTCTGATCCTGCTGTGCTGGCGGGGAGCTCGTGTCCATAGTCTCACTTTCACAGTGATGCTGAGTCCTTGCAAACAGAGCCGGGAATGCAATAACAGCAAAACATGCTCCTTTAACCTACTCGGCACCAGTGTGTAAAATAATACCCCAGATAGGTACCCTGAATGCTTTTATAATTTATTCATTCAACAATTTCTTTTGATGTAGTTAATGTTGTATTTCCCTGGCCAGGGCTGGCATGTGAAGCGTGAGAAATCCTTATGGACAGATTGCTTTGCCTTTCCAAAAACAAGCTCATGTTATCTGCCGAGTGGCCTAAACGAGCTGAATCCTCCGGGATGTGCTGCTGGGCCACAGGGGATGCACCGGCTGTCTGCTGGAGTGCTCAGGCTCGCGTTTAGCCAGGGAAGGGGGAAAACAGAGGCCAGCATCAATTTTGTTCAGGCTGGTCAGCACCTGGACTGTTCCTTCTCTCCTCCAGGATTTTGAATTTATGTAATTACCACCAAATGGGAAAAAAAGCCTGGCTGATCTCTCCAGTGCACAAGTCTTCACGAGTCTGTGTCCATGAGAACCTTCCTGTTTTCTTCCACCTGTTTACCCCACTAAGAAACATTGCTCCCTTGTACAAAACTTCACTTCTGTCCTTAATCGTGCTGGTGCCTGCCTGGGTCCTCTTTCTTACAGCAGTGAGGCGCAGCAATGAGTGAGTTTCTGCAGTTGAATCTGATGAACTAGACTTTCGTGATCTGGGCAAAATCCTTAAAATGCCAAGCTAGAGGAAACAAGAGGGATGAATGTAAGTCAATGGGTTTGCTGTTGGAGGAGATTTTTATTCTTTGGCTTTTCATGGCCTGGAGATCCCAAATTCCCAATTCACCCTGGTCCACTGAAGAAACTCATGGTATTTTTAAACAGAGGGGTCCCTGAAGCTATATTTTACCCCCAGAGCGAGAACTCCAAGGGTAAGTGTTAATCTCAATCTGATTTCATGTGCAAAACAGCTGCTTGGATCTCTCACCTTGCATCTGTCTCAGATGGGGCTGTTTTCTACCACTCTGTTTAGTGCAGCCAGAAAGTTAATTTAGTGCATATTGGGAAATTCCTCAAACGCCATGAGACTTAACACCATTTTTTCCATCAAGCCCTTGGAGTTTGTGTTGATATTTAGAGGTGTGAGACTGCAGTGCCGGAGAGTGGAATGTTTCACTAATTTATTGTAGGGACCTGATCTGGGGCGTTATCTCCATAGACCAAGCTGTTATTGTTTCACTTACGGGCTAAGTGCAGTATAACTCAAAGTCACAATGCATCCCCTGTAATGCAAAACCCACAACACTCTCCTGTGGCTGACACCTGAAGTAAAGTATGTGTCTGCCAGCCTCCTTGAATAATTTGCCATTGTGTTCTAATTGGGTTTATATCAGGCCCAAGTTTGTTTATAGATGTGCTTTCAAGTGCATTATCCACGGGTTAGGGTGCTAGTTTGGGAACAGCGACACGTGAGCTTGTGGCTGACTTTGCTGCTGCTTCTGCTGTGATTTTGGGGGAGCATTTGATGGCAGAGGCGCCTCTGGGTTTTGCAGCCTGGTGTTACCTGGCGCAGTCCCCGTTGCAGACAGTGGGAAATGCCAGTCAGTTTAAATGCAAGTAACATAATTAGAGTTACAGAAACATTCATGTTCCTATAAGTGCAAAGTCTGGGAAGTCTGGCTATGAAAGATTTGCTCTCCTCGTCTCAGAAGAGGAAATGAGGGTCAAAAATCACAGAGCTGTTGCTTTTGAGTTCCCAGGGCTTTGTGGAGGGGAGGTTTCCAGGAGAAAAGCAGGAGAGCTCAGCAGAAGGGAGAGAGGACCCAGCTGGCTCCATGCAAAAGAAAGGCTTGTTGGCAGAAGGTGGTAACAGTTCAGGCCAGCACAAGAGCAGGGAGCTGTGGGTCATTTCAGTATCGCTGACCACCTGTTTCAGGGAGACATAACTCCAGCTCAGGTAGTTCCCATCGGTTCCAGGGCTCCCCATCCCACTCGGCTTTAAGGCACAGGCTGAGTCCACACTAGAAAGTGCTGCAGAAAACATGCAACTGGAGCAACAGTCAGCGATGGGGCCGAGGGCTTCAGCGCTCGGTGCACACCGCTGCCTCCGGTACGGCATAAAAAAATATGGCTATGGCAGAGATGGAGAAAACTGAGTAGGAGGTAGCCCGGAGGAGATGGCAGATGGGAAAGCAGCAGGAAAACGAGCAGCCTTGGAGCGTTCAGATGTGCTCGGCGAAGGCCTGCTGGGCAGGGTCCGGAGTCTGGTACTTACAGCAGTTCTGGCTCCTCTCCAGTGGGTTTGCAGGTGATTGAGAAATGTTACTGTGATAAACAGTCACATCAAGTCCCCAAACAGTGATGTACTCGGTGGCTGCAGAGGGCAGGAAAGGTCTTAGAGGTTACGTACACCCTCCCACCTTGCTGCTGGCCCAGTCAACAAACTGCATGGTGCCCCGATATCACCCGTATCATTGAATCCGTCCAACTGCCGTGAACTGGAAGAAGGTCAAGTTTTGACCTCAAGGTTGTTAACTAGGATATCTCATGCCAGTAGATGAGCTGCAGCATACCTACACGTACACATGGGTTGTATTTTCTTCCTCCCTCCCTCCTCACAGGGTGGCTCTGCTTTTTTGGCAAAAAACCAAAAACCGGGCTTCTTGTCCCATTAGCCCCCCAGGGCAGCATGGAGTAGGTGCAACACACCCAAAGATGGGTGGGCTTGGGTGTTTCAGGGGTACTATTACTCCTGCCCTACACAGCAAGATCTCAGACCCCTTTGTCTTGGGACCCAAAAGCTGTTTTAGGGCTCAGTCCTACTGGGACTCTGCTCGGAGGATGGCTGATAGGCTGAGAGCAAGGCAAGCAAGCTGTGGAGACACAAAAAGGAGTCTCAAGATCCTGACTTGCATATAAACCAGATCTTGTTTAAAAAGAAGAAAAAAAGCTCAACCCTGCTTGCTGCTTTTTATGGGGATGGAGGAGGTTATTCAGTAACCCGCATGTTCACAAAGGCACTTTTGTTCCTAATAGGTCCTGAAATGTTACGACCTAATGTGTAACTTCATAGTTTACTCCTGTAGCAGCATCGGTGTTACTGTGTAAGGACATGAAATAGCTGCTTCTTAATGATACTGCAAAGCAGTGGCCCCGGCACCTGCTCCGGGGAGGAGCGTATGTGCCCACCTGAGCGTGAAGCCTGCGGCTCCTCCGAGCTCAGGGCACGGCATCATTGTGCATCGCGCTGGCGGGCAGGGAGGGCTGGCTCTGGAAAAACGTGCTTCGTGCCATGGGCTGGGACAGAGGAATTCCGCACCCGAAAAGCTGTGATGCAAAGCCACCTGAATGTGCCTGGGAGGCGCTGGCAGATGACAAGTGCGAATTGGACTCTCCCTGCAGCCGGAGGTGTTGGCTTGTTCAGAAAAATGCAAGCTCCTTACACTTTTAAGGTGTTTTGTATTTTTTAAGCAGTTGGCTTTAAGCAAAAGAGAGGCATCCCCACTAGAGAAAGGCTTCAAGGCTTCCTCTACACTGTAGGGAAAACAGTATGGGTGAACTAAACTGGTCCATGGGAAAAGATGCAAGCAAAACTAATGCTTTATCTCCTTCACCAGCCAGCCTCCAAAAGCAACGGCTGAGCCCTCCTTATTACCTGAAGTTGCGTCACAGATACTGAGATATTGTTTGCTTTTCTAATCCCAGCAGGGGATTAGTTTGAAGCACAAGGGCCAGGAGCCTTCATAATACTAGACCTAGGCAGCGCAACTGCAGCTGATGCTGTTATTCAACTCAGTAACTGAGTCTTTGAGGAATTATCCTGCATTATTTGCTTCTCTTGTATCGCATGGCAGGAAGCGCCACAGGATAATTACTCACATTAGAAATGCTTCCTTTGGTCTGTTTTGACCATTTCACGTTTCATCTTCCCGGGTGCCTGGTGTCAGAGGAGCATCCCGTGGACTGCTGGGCTCTTGGGGTGTTACCAGGGAGGAGCCTCCCGGCAAGAGCTGAGATGGCTCTAAAATGCTGGTGACAGCAGGGCAAAGATCGCTGAAGATGGAGACAGGATGATGCCCTCTGGTCTGTTGCTGGGTTTTGTACTTCCTCGTATTTTACTGAAAATATTTAATAATAGCCAGAGTGCTTTACACCTTTTGGTGGGAAATTTCCATTCTTAAAGAAGGTGAAGTTGGAAATAAATGAAACAAGGTGGGGTGCACAAAACTGAAAAAAAGCAGTCTTGGGGGGGGCTTTGCTTTCTTCCTTTTCCTGGACATACTTTCAGTGCTTTTTATGGTTTTATTTTACCAAATCCAAGTTCAGAGGAAACACATATTCTCTTAGCTCATTTCCACTCCTGCCCATGCAAATGGAGTTGTGCAGACTGGCCTCGTCTTGCCTGGCCAAGGCGTGCTGGGGCACCCTTGGTGATGCTGGTCAAGTAGTGCCCGTCCAGGCTGTGCCCCTGTGTGTCCGGAGATCCTGCATTAATTCAACATGAGTCTGCTCATCCCTAAGGCAGCAACTTACCCTCCAAGTGCAGACGCCAGTGAGTGGGATGAAGTGAAACATCCCCTTTCTGGCAGGGGCAGCAGCCATTCTCCAGCCACATGTTCACAGGTTTGTTTCACATGGACACTGCTGACCTTGTTTACTCTTTATCTGCCCGGCCTTTCCGCAAATATTATTGCATTTGTCAGAATAGACCAATTAAGTGGCCCAAGCCCTTAAAGAAAACCTTGACTTTTCTTTAACCTTCCTGAGGAATTGCTCATTAGTGGGGAACGGTGCCACTGGCTTGTACACACAGGCAGAAACGACTCCAAAACGATGGTCAGGTGGGATGGTGCTGGTTCCCAGCAGTGGGAATCCCACTTGTCCCTTTCTTATGGATCCTGATAGCCCAGAAATGGTAAAAATAGACCTTTGGTGCCCTGCGAATGATGTGCACCTGTGAGATCTTTCCAAAGAAAGAGCTGAAATAAGTAATTTGCTGAGCAATGGCGTCTCTGGTTTTCCATTCTTTAGCAGCAAAGGGATCTCAGTGATGCACAGGGAGGGGGGGAAACCCTCTTCTACTTCTCTCCCTTCCTCCTGCTCCCTGCCTCAGTGAGAAAATGGGTCATTTCATCCTGTGTCACCAGCAAAATGATAAGAAAAGTCTTTTTTATTTCTGCTGCCCAATTTTAGGTTCTGAGGACTTTGAAAAGTTGGACTCCTAATGGAGAGCACGAGGTTCCTTTACTTACCGTATCTCCAGCTGCTTTAATTCCTCATGCAGGCAGGGGGCTCATGGCCTCTCTCCCCCCTCCCAGCTGTGTTATCACCAAAATCACAAGCTTTCTGTCCTTTTTATTCCCACCTCAACAAAAGGCGTCAGGAGCAATAGCAAAACTCAGCCCCCACACAGAAGGTCTTGCAGCACGATAGCATATGGGTGGCAGGCAGCCATGGCGCGAGGGGCAATGAGGCATCCCTACCGCTCTGGGATAAAGCGCGGGGCTGGCCAGCTGCTCGGCAAGAGAAAGTGGTATTCAGGCGCACACACACACACTCCGGTGCATGTCTGTGCTTTTAGCCTCGGTATCCTTTGCACGTTCCCTCTGCTGTTACACACAACCTTGCATAACACCTGTAATACACTGGATTTTTGAAGTCTGTCTTGAGAAGGCTTGGATCCTGCAGGTACGCATGTGTGTGCTTAGGGTGCACCCATGCCCAGCGCTGGGCGTGTGCCTGGCTGCCGCTGCCATCAGCATCTCTGGCTCTCAGGTCTTAACTCCTCCTTTGTGTTACCCCAGGTTTGTGTAACACTGGCCACTCACAGCCCCGAGTCTGACTGTCAGTAACTATAAGCTTTGCATTATGAAAAAAAAAAATACTAAACCCCACATATATGCATTTCACCAAAGAGTCTAAGCATCTGTGTGAAGATCCTGGAAGTGCTTCTGAGTACTGTTTGCATTGGCAAGTTTTTAAAATGAAGCTTTTTTAAAAAAAATTCATTAATACTTGAGAAAATATTTCTCATCTTCCAAGTTGTTTTGATATCATTTGGAAGCAAATAGTTTTGCAAACCTATTAGAGACAAATCTTGGCATAATTAGAATAAATGGAACTGAAGCACACAGCTTCATAAGGCTTTTTTCCCCCCCTTCTTTTCTCTTCTTATGCTCCACACAGCAATTGTTCCAGTGGGAAACAGGTGGAAGAAAAATTGAATTTTCATTGCATTCATTTCTAGTTATTGCTTTTATTCTCTAATGGGTGTGGAATGCTTAATCTTTGAACTCCAACGTCAAAATATATTTGCAAGATACGTCAAATGAAAAGAATTCCTCCTTTTTTTTTTTTCCCAGCATAGTAATTGCTCTGTTTTATTTATATGTTGTGGACAAATTAACATTTCATCTCTTGTGTTGTGTTCACATCCCAAAAGACCACATGCTGGGTAGAAGGAGAGGATGAAAGAGTGGAAGGTGTGTTGTGTTTCTGTGTTTGGTGATGCTCTCCTGTACCTGCAAGAGATGATGAATGAGTGATGCAGGGCCAGGTTAACTACCAACGTTTACGTAGTACTGTGTTACATGGTGTCAAACAAAAAACCGATGGCATGGAGGGTGGGCTTTCATAACAGACAGACTGCAAACCTGAAACACCACCAGAACTGGCCCAAACTCTGTTCCTGAAGTGCAGGACGCTGCTAATAACTGGAGACGAAACCAAAATATGCACATGTTGGCCTTTGTAGTCTGCTTTTTTTTGCGTTTGTATCTAGGATCTTAGTTCAAATCTTACATGTTAATAAACCAAAGTCAAATCTAGATGTGGTCTTGAGTTGAAGCTTGTTGAGATCAAATTTAGAGACAGGTACCTGGAGCACGGGGCAGTGTTTAAGCATGGTTACTAGCAAGAGGTGGAGGTTTAAGAGGTTTGCCTGTAAGGCACAGTCCTGGCCTGGCCATGTGTCCTTCCCAAGAGCCCAGTGGCCCAGGCAGGACACGGCTGTGGAAATTAAAATGTTTTTTTTAAGCAAGATGAGGGCTGCATCGAGGAATGGTAGATATCCTTTGAGCTTTGTTTTCTGTCTGCAGAGAGCCTCCTTCTCCGTTTCTATTTCCTAGGACCTTTCTGGGTTTCCTGATTCCAGTCCTGGGGCTCTGACTTGCTGCTCTGGGGCTGTGTTTGGGAAGTCCCCTAGGTGTTTCTCTGAAATGATTTGCTTTTTATTTCCTGTTCCAGCTCAAGAGGGAGCATTTGGTCAGCGGGCCCAAGAAGTGTCCACCCTTTGTTACTGCTGCCCTCCAAGGCCCCTCAATAACCACTGCCAGAGAAAGCTGGCCCCCAAGGCTTGAATTACAGTGAAGCCATGGATAGAAAATACACCATGAAATTTTATGGCTCCTGCGAAGGGGCTGCCATCTGCTTTTTCTTTTTTCCCCTCTTTTTTTTTTTTTATAGCCATTCCACAGTCTATTAAACCATTACTGTCTGCTCCCCCACTTCCCGCCAAGGTCTGTGTCCATTTCAAAATACAACACTTTAGATTTCAAAGCACCCCTAGGGAATTCCCCAGATCATTCATGCTGTACAGACCTTTACTGATCTTTTATTTTTTTAATTGAAATCTATTTGTTTACATACATAGATACATGTTGCTCTCAGCCCCTTGGCCCCTCTCCTCCACTTGCTCTTTCTTCATGAAAAATCAAAAAATCTTGCTGAGATGAGCCTGCGCTAGAATTGTTGTCTCTGATTGTGCCTTGCTGGTCCTACATAGAGGGATACTCCAAATGTGCAGCCAGAATGATGCTTGTCAGGCTCCTCCTGTCATGGGAGGCAAAGGCTGCAAGTACTGGGCTGCTTTGCAAACAAGCTGCAGGGTGATGAGTCCTTTCCACCCACAGACTTTTCTGGCTCCAAACATCCAGCATGGGTCCCAAGTCCCCTGTCTCCTACTGCTTTCCTGTTCTGCTGCTATCGTATCTCCTCGCTGATGTTGTGTAAGAAGGGAACTGGATTCCACTTGTTTCTGGAAATCACTTTTGCACATGTTGCGAGGCTTGCTATTTCTTGTGACGGGAGGGTTTTTCTTTCCTTTAAACATTTGGGTAGGTTTCATATCTCCCTCCCCCCAGTTTTTCTTTCTGAAAGGTGGAACAAAAACCCTTCAGCTGTAACAGGTGGGTCTGGGAGAAAAACACGCAGAGACCGCCAGGTGCCCAGCCTTGCTCCGCAGGCTGCAGGGAACATGCGAGGCTGGATCCTGGTACAAGGCGCTGCTGCCAGTTCCCTCCTTAAACTGATCCATCTCTAAAAGAAAACAGCTTTCTATAGTAAATGTGTCTCTGCAACTTGTTAATTTATTGAAGGGGGATTGCAGGTGCCAGGGTGTGTGATTTTGCCTTTGATTACAGAATAGCTCTCCTGTGGTCCCTGACCAGCTGGTAAAAGGGACAGATTTTTCGGAAGGGGATCTCCTTTCCTACTCGTCCTGCATTGCACAAATACCCACAGGTACCTGTCCAGCCTGGAACGGCCCAGGGCAGTGCTGATGCTGTGGTTACAGCACAAGCAACGCTGCCCACCTCTTTGTAACACAGTACAGATGGCTCAGACATACTCTGCTTTCAATGAATTACGCTCTGTAGTTATTTCGAGATGCTGCATGATGGTTTAGGGCCACCTGCAGCATCTCAGGGAGGAGGAGAGTTTCTTTGCTTAGCCAGCCAAATTGAAATGCTGTGAGTATTTAACCTCCAAGCTGTGCAAACAGGGCTCTGTACGAGCATCTTGGTGCAAACTCTGCTTCCTCTGCGGCTCCTCCTCTCCATCCGCAGTTCTTCTCCAAAAGCACGGCGGCCTTTTTGCAGCACACATCCCATGCCTAGGGCCCGGGGAGCTCGGTAACCACTAGAGGGAGATGATAATGACTTTTAATATTCGTAATTCTCATGTTATCTGTAACAAATAACAATTAGCCTTTGCAGCTGCATGGCTGTAACAAGGCTAAAGTTGCTCTCCAGGACCTTTCCATGGAGAGCGGAGCTGAGCCAGTACTGCTGGGTCCTTATTGCAGGGAGCACCTTTGGTTTTGTATTAATATAAATCACACAGCCTTGCTGTAGCATGCTGGGCTTGAACCCCGAATGCAAAACTCAGCTGATGCCTCCATTTAGACTAAATGGGAGTTCCTGTTGTCCTCTGAAAAGTTATATGATATATGGTACTAATTTACCGTTCTTCAGCTTTTCCACCTGGGACAAAAACAGTTTTGGGAGCATGTGTAGTCAGAGGCAGAGTACAAGGGTGCCTGCATTTCCTCATCCCTGATTTAAGCCAGAATTCAGGGTATATCTTTAAGGTAAAGGTGGGTCTGTGATGCCAGCGATTTACTGGTAATTTGAAAACAGACACTAGAATGATAAATACTTCCCACCCCAAAACGTGGATCTTGCCTGGCAGCACATTGGAAGCACACACAACGTTAGTTTGAAATAAGTTCGTATGATTAAGATGAAGAAAATAATTGTTTACAGTGTGTTCCTCTCAAATGTGGTATTCCCTTTCTTCCGTCTTTCTCCTGTGGTTAAAAAAGAAAAGAAGGAAAAGGAATCGAAGCTAACAGCAACTGGGTGTGTGCCTGTGTGTGAGGGAAGGATTGTTGAAAACAGAGACACAGTTTCTTGGTTTGAAACAACGTGAGAATTTTCATTACTTGAATTTTTAAAAAAAAACACCAAACCCTGGGCAAACTGAAACCTCATGTGCAAACTGTCAGATTCTTTCAGAAGCTATTTTTCACTTGAAAGCACTTGCTCGTAGAAAGCATTTTGCCCAGCTTTATTATGAACACAAAAGCTGCACCTAATTGGTTTATATGTTGACAGGCATCTTATTACTGGGAGTAACAGTGTGTGTGTGTACCCCACCGTCGGCTGCACGGGGATTGCCCCCGCCACCGTGCAGGAGGGAGGCACTGGCCCTGTCATTGCCGGCAATGGAGATTTGCTGCTGGGAGAGGAGACAGCAGTTTTGGGGGCTTCATTTCTCACTTCTGCGTTGCAAAGCAGCTGTTTGTAAATGTGACCTGGCTGCTGGGAAGTACAACATTCAGCTGATGTGGTTGTGCTTAGTCCCTGCACCTTCAGGGCTCATTGCGGTCCAGCCGGGACACTGGGTCTCCTGCTGGACACTGGGCCAGTTAACAGGGCGGCTTTGGGGCTGAACGGAGCCAAAGTAGGGTCTGTTTTGTGAATCCGTCCTGGAGCTGTGGTGCTGGGGGTGTGCAGAGCCCAGAGGCACTGCGCTGCCCTGGTGCTCCTGCTTTCCTCTCTCTTTACGTGGTCAGAGTTGACACCTTGAATATGGCAGTCCCACGTGCAGATGGCACGTAATTGCGCTGACGGAGGGCAGCGACTTTTGTGCCAGCTGAGGTTTTACCTGGGGATCTCATGAGACACCAGGGGAAGGTTTCCCGCTTGCTGAGCACTGGCATGTAGCTCACACGCTAATTAAACATTATGGGAGATTTCCAGAAGTGCCTGCACAAGGAAGGCAGCTGAGACCTCAACAACTTCGGCGCTTTCAAAAGCCTCTTTGCCAGCCTCTTGGCACCTCTCCGAATCCCTGCTCTCTGCTGGGGTCTGGCAACCCCCGCTTGGTGGCAACTTGGTGGCCCAGTGCACCCTCCAGCTCAGAGTAAATTAGAGCTGGTGTAAACTCACGACAGAAGTCACACAAGGGCTGGCTCATGAGCACAAGGGCATTACTCCAAGCCCTTCAAAGGACTTGCTCCCCAGAGGGTTTTGCTGCCCAGGCGGCTGTGAGAGCCGCCTCTGCCAGCTCCGTGCACTTCCAGCTGGTGCAGAACTGCTGCCTCCTGGTTCACCTCGCCCCCCCCAGCTCTAAATGATGAACATCTTGGGGGAGAGTGAAGGGCTACATGGTAGTTAATGGCATCAAAAGGCCGTTGAATGGCTGGGAGGTGGATGACAAATGTGTTTGAGCCAAATGTTATTGCCGTTGCACAGTTCTCCTTGGGTGGTATTTACAGGATCCCAAGAGCTGCTGCGTATGTAATGTATACAGAAAATCAGAAAATCTAGAGACTGACCTAGAATCAGTTGCAGGAGCTACTGATAAACTTGGGGCCTTCTTTGCACTGGGGATTTGCTTCAAACTTAGCTCCTGGCATGTGAAAACCTCAGGGGTAGGAAGGGAAAAGTAATGGTTACACCAATCAAGCTTGCTCTTGCTAGAAGCTGTAGTGTAAACTATGCATTCAGATTAATCTCAAGCTCAAAGTGATGCAAAATGGAATTTGGAGACTGTTCATTAGCTACAGGATTGGGGATTTTTAATTAAAATGTACTATCTGATGTGAGACAAAGCCTTTGACTTTGCTGGCTTTGCCTGGGTGGAGAGATCAGTGCCTGGCATCACTGGTGAGCCGCGGCAGCAGCGAGTCTGGGTGAGATAACGAGCCGGCCGTGCTTGCGCTGCCCGTGGGAACGGCCCCCAACCCCCCCCAGCTAGGACAGAGCCAAGTGACTTTTTTGGCTGAGCCCCCGCTGCTCGCAGGGCCAGAGCTCAGGGGTGGGCTAAGCTGGTCCCCCGCACGGGTGGGTTTGCCCACCTGGGGAGTTAGGGGCTGGCTGCCTTCAGACGGGGATCAGCAGGTCTGAGTTCCCATCAGTGCACAGACACAGCCCTGAAGCACAGCCCTGCTCCAACCCCTCCTTCAGCTCATCGGTTCTCTGAAGCCCGCAGATGCAGGGCTCTCCCTCTGCACCTCTGCATCTGCCCACGTTGCTGTTTCCATGGCTGGGCTGCATGTTACTAACATCTGTCAGCTCTGGTTAGTCTTTAATTGCTGTTGGGGCTCTGCGTCAGAAGGAAAAGCATGGCTAAATTGCATGTGAAGTGACTGCAGGACTGAGCAGAGGAGTCAATGCACTCAAAGATAAAGGAGTTGAGATTTGCAGCTGGGAGGAATGCTCCAGCTTCTTATCTTTTATAGAAAATTCAGCACGCAGTAGTTTCCTAGCTTATATTCCTTCTTCGTCTGTTTTGATCCTTCAGCTCAGAAGCCGGGGTGGTACCCCCTGCATGGACTGGGAATGTTACAGGGCAAAGCCATATCCCTTGTTTAGGCACCTATATTTGGTTTTGCTTTTCTTTTAAACCAAAGCATGTGTCTCTTTTCATGATGTCCTGCCCAGTTACTACCATCCAGAGCAGACATGAAAATCTGCAGCACCACCAGGCACTAAGGAACAAGCCACCAAAGGACTGTCATCCCCCGCCTCCAAGAGCTCAGGCAAAATGCAGGGCTTTCTTGCAAAGCTGGGATGTGCTGGAAAGGGCTCCTGCTTTGCAAAAGAAAACTTGCCCCATCTCTTAATGAGGGAGAGGGGAATGTCTCCTAGGGCAGCAAGGAATGACTTGGCCAGGGGAAGATGGGATTTATTTAGAAAGGGCTGGAAAATGTCACAAGATGTAACAGTATTTACAGACGAGCAGTTCGCAGCTTCCCGAGACCAGGGGCTAGAGGCAGACAAGTTGAAATGCTCTGCGTGTGGCCATCTTTGCTGTATTTGTAAATGAGAGGAATCAGCAGAGATCTTACCTGGAAGTGCGTGTTGGCACAGCCTGGAGCCCACCATATGAAATTCAGATGAGCAGCGGAAGGGGCTGTCAAAACATGTAGGTGTTTCTGCACCTCAACAAAGGGTGACACTGCCCAGCTCCAAAACCAAAAATAATCCAGGGGAGCTGTGAACCTATGACCACCTCAACTGTATGCAACACGGAATTCCTTTTTGTGCAAAAAAGCTGCCTTTTAATTGCAAAAAATATATATATACATATTTGCTGGCATATGCTCGACTGCGCAATGAAGATGTGTTGTGCTACTTATGTCTACTATCCTTTAAGCCCCCGAGCATGTCCACTGCCAGTCATACATCTCTCTGAGCAGGAGTGAACATGGTCTGGCAGAGCACTTACATTTAATAAAGCGATGGATTTTTGCACCAGGCTCACACACGCTTGTCAGCCTTTCCACAGTGCTGGAGCACGTGTGATGCTGTGAATGCCATGTGGCGTTCCCAAGGCTGGGGCATCTTTTAAAATCAGTCAAATGTGGCCTTGATGTAATAGCCAGCAGCGAAGCTTGCCAAGGATTTTGCTGCTGAAAGGGGTTTCAGTAGAAAAAAACAGCTTCCCACAAAATCAGAACTTTGATTAAAAAACAAATTCCTATCAGGAAAAACATACCAGTGTCTTTCATTCGGGGTTTAGTGAAACATTTAATTTCTCAAATGGAACGGAAAAATTTCAGTTCAGGAGTAATTCACGTTTACTGCCTGAGAGCAGTTCCCCGACCTGTGATACGTCCCTGGGGATGTGCCTTGGCTTTGCTGCTGTGAGAGTGGCTGGGGCATGGCCTGGGCAGTACGCCTGGCCCAAAGGGGACACGAAGCAGGAGGCGTCGTTACCTGCTTGTCTGCAGCTTGAGGCTGAACAGACTGAAACATGCTGAGAAATGGAAATTCTGATTTTTGAGCAGACTTAGGTATTGGTACAGCCCCAAACACATTTGCAGAATAGTAATAATTTCAAACTCCCAGGCAGAGAAACTGGTGTTTAATTAGAATTATTTACTTAAAGAGGTGCGTGTGTGTGTGTGTGTATGCATGAGTTATCGGGGTAAAGAGAGCTCTTAATGCTGTAGATCTATGCTAGAAGGACCTTGCATCCCTGGCAGGATTTCTCACCTAATGCTAACCTCTAGGAGTGAAACAAGAGGATGTTTTCCTTCAGGCTGCTAAGGGGAATGCTACCCCGGAAAAATTTTAATTTTAGGTGTTGAAATTCAGCTATTTCCTGCGCTATACATTTGTGTGACACATACATGACATAACTGAAACTTCTGGAAACTCTTATAAAATTAACCCCCCTTCCCGACGTCATACAAATTGGAAAGCTGTTTGGAAAGTTGTTTTAAATAGCGTGTGGGATGTGAAATTAATGTATGTATATGTAAAATCCTTGCTGGTGAAGTTGAGGGGTTAGGTGTTCCTCCGCTGGGCTATTTCTCATTGTGGTCAAATGCTGCTTTACGTCGACGCTGTGTTTGTGAGGCTGAGACCTTGCCTATAAATCAGCAATAAAACGAGGCCTTTGGTGCAAACCAGCATTTCTTCTTTGCTAGTTCCCACTGACAAAATATTCGTTGCAATTCTTGCCTGAGTACATGCCTAACTGTGCTCTCTAATTAGCCTGTTAATTAGACCCCCAGTATCTGTTTAGATTATTAATGGAGCTGAAAGACTTTTTAAAGGAGTATGGGATGTAGCTGAAAAGATAGCTTCGGGGAAGGAAGATACTGTGAGCGTGGGTCACGTTCTGTTCTTTGCTGTGCTGGGATGTGGAGATGTTTGCTCAGAAATCTGCGGTGCTGGGGATCTGGTGAGGTGGGACGGCTCCCCAGGTGCATGGTGTTGGGGCTGGTGAGAGGGGGGTTAGATGGGAGAAGTAGATTTTGGGGGGATTAGTCCTAGGTGGAAAAGAGGAGCATGTGGGAGAAGGACCTTTCCATTAGGCAATATGCTAACGGGGGAATGGAGCTGGATTTTTTCAGAGACCTGTTTTAAAATAGAACATTTCAGGTAATTCCAACAAAATGAAACATTCCTTTTTGGCTTAAACTAGTCCAAAAGGAAATGTTTATTTTTGATTTGCCAGATGAAAAATTCTATTTGGTTGGAGGGGGGGAAGAGCTTTTCCCACGGCATAGTTTAGCTTTGTAGAAATGTTATTTTCTATCAGAAAAAACCAACTGCAGCAGAAAGCTCCCTGCTGATTCTTGGTGCAACCTGTTCTGGCTGCTGGGGAGGAACAGCGGGACTGGCTTTTGCATCGTTCAAGGCTTACCCTTTCCCTTTGATCAAGGCTGATTCACTTCCTAGCAGTGGGTGCTCTGCCGCCTGGAACACTCAATTCTATGCACTTTCACTCATTGCTGCTTTTTGTTTCGGGGAAAGTTGCTATAAGCTTTTAGCATCCCAGTGGGCATGGAGAAAGGCTCTTTTTACAACTTCCCACTTGGCCTGAAACGAGTCTGGCTCTTCTTTTACAGGGGCTCTCCCTGAAGGAAAAACCCAGCTTTCTCTGACCTGATGTCCCTAGAGTTATCTTTGTATGGACTGCACAGCCTGTGCCACCTCTGCTGGCACACGTGACACGGGGCAGCAGGAGGCACGTTCTGTGCTGAGCAAGGACAAACTGCCTGTTCATCACCAGCAGAAAAGGACCTTCCTTCCCCAGTGCCCCTCAAAGGAAAAGGTGACGGTACCTCTGGTACAGCTGCCTCGTGGGTGGCATTTGCTCTCAGCCCCCTGGGACAGCCGTGGGTTCCCGGGTGGGTTTTGCTGGTGGACACCACACTCACAGGCAGTAGAAGAAAGGGGTTGGACATCAGCAGAAAGTCTTGGGCATGTCTGACACCTGCCATTCCCTTGCCTTGTTCTGCTCTTCGTGTGCTTGGGCTTGTGATGGACGCAAGCACCTGCACCTTAGACTGCATGGTGGGTGCAGACCAAAGTCAGGCATAGCCCCCAGCACCAGCTCAGTGCTGCAGCTGGGGGGATGTCTTCACTGGTCCTCTGGCAAGCAAACGGCCAAATGGGCTGTGCCCAGCCCGCTGCCATGGGCATCGGCCGGTCGGCAGGGCGAGCGCTTGTCTGCATCCATCGCTGGGGCTGCAGGAGGGAGAAGGGAGCTGCAGCTGGAGCAGGATGCGGGTGACAAGCGCATGAGCTGGCCCAGCACGAGGCCTCTCCCAAGGCATCATCAGCAGCCCAGCAGGAATATTTAAGGTCCGTAGGGTGCTGCTGGCTCTCTATAGCCCAATAAACACGGGACAGGAATAATGGGGGAAGAGAGGCTTGGGCACAGCTCAAAGCTACATTTAGCAACCTGTCTGTGGCTTTTCAGTCTGAGGGGTCCAGGCTGTGCGGATACAATCTTGATGCTGAGCAGCAAAGGAAAACACAGAGAAAGCCGGAAAGTTTCAATCCAGCCTTGTTGGTTTGTGTTAATAAGAAAACCCCAAATCTTATCAGCAGGCCACACATTTTTTTCCCAAAATTACATTTTTCATCTTTCATGACGTTTTATTAAAAGAGAAAGAATCTGGTTTTGTTTTGGGGCAATGAAGAACTGGGGTTTTGTTTGGTTTTTTTCTTTGCTTAAAATTGCGATATTCTGGGGACCTGCTGCAGAGCGAACCCCAAATAGCACCAGATCTAGACGAGGTTTGGGGCCTGTCAAGGTCCCTGAAGGAGTGTGAGATATTTCACTGTTCACATCTGAACAGCAGTCCTGCCTTTGCTTCCTAGCCTTTATTTTCATTAGGTCAGGCTTTTCTGTGCTTATGATGAAGAAAAATTGAGCATTTTGGGGCGGGGGGGGGAGGGGATAAAGTTTTTAATAGAAAAGTGGTCTTGGTCTGGCACAATGCACTGCAGTCCACTGGCATATTGTGAACTGTCTTAAGACCTGATAGGAAATAAATTTCTTGCTGGGGTGCAGCTGAGGACTAACAGGAGGTCTGGTTATTTAGGAGACCGATGGGACCGTCCCAAGGGCAGTTCTTATCAGGAAGGGGAGGCTGTTACAGCAAACACTGGGTTTCTTGTAAGTCCAGAGTGCACATCCCTTGCAGCAAAATTAACAGTACAAATTGAATTGAAGGACACTGACCCGGGAGTCGGCATTTACAGTACACGGCATCTCTCCAAGGCCTCGCTGATAGAGATGTTTGGGCTTGTTTTGTCTGTAACTAACTAGCTTTCTCCTCTTTGACCCCTTCCTGAGGGTCCAGCAGCTTCACCCTGACTTCTTCTCTTTGGCTTTATTTTTTCTGTTCAGAAATTCATGCCTCTGACCTCTTTTTATCAAAGATAATTCTCCCCAGTTTGCTCTGCATTGGGCAAGAACTGCACAGCTCATCTCTGAACCAGCACAACGGCCAAAACACTGATTTAAACCTACATGTTTCCAAAACATCCTCTTTGTTTACCTTGCTTCTGTGTTGCCTGTGTTACCCCCCTGTTCACAAGTGGAAGGCTTCGTGCCAAAATACCTGGAGCAACTTGCTTTACGAAATGTTGCCTTTCAGCAGCGAGGCATGATCTTATATGAACAAAAGCCAGATCTCAGGAAACATTCAGGCTGACATCTTTTACTGTAAATAACATGATTTTAAATTGAAATTGGTTTTTGTAAAAGGTTATTAGTAGCAAGCTGAAAGAGATAAAGTTGTGTATAAAAAAATCCCAGCAGTTTTGTTTGGCAATGTCTAATCAAACCTGCACTTTGCCCCAGCACTCCCAGGGCAGCCTATGAATGGACTTCAGCCTGCAAAGAAACCCCCGTGGGCACCACTTTTGGTTCTTATTTTTTAAACTTGAAAAATAGATTTGATTTGCAGGAAAGGTGCTGACATTTCTGCAATTATTTCACTTGAAGGTGGGAACCTTCATCAGCATTTGGGAAAATACAAGCAGTAAACTAGAGTTTCAGATAATTTTCAGAGTTTCTTATTGTTTCCTCTACTCCATGTTAAAAGTAGTTTTGCTGAGAGCTAGAATTGCTTCTCTGAGCCAGGCTGAAGATGTTTGATTTCCCTGACCAGTGCCATATAATGAAAGTAGTGTTTGTGTCCTTCTGCCTTAGATTCCCCTGCCCAAGCTCTAAGAAGGTGGCCTTTGGCATCAGCTTAGATCTCAGATTCATGCCCCTACAACTTCAGACACAGGCTTTACCTGCTCTGCTTCCTCTTTTCAGTGCCTGGGAAAGAAAACCATGAAATATCCCCAAGTGTGAACGCCGCTGCACCAAAGAGCCAAACCAATCCACCCCTGGGATTGAAGAGCCTGGCAGCTCTTGCCCCCAGCAAGCCATCGTGCAATGGCAGGAGCTTTGTGTGGCCAGTCTCGCCCTCCCTTCCACCTGTGCACTGCTGTTTCATGGAAAACTTCCTTTGCTCCACGATGAGGAACACCCACAGCAAAAGCTGGGCAAGCAGGAGGGAACTGGGCAGGGTCTGTCCCAGCATCTGTGACTGGAACACAGGCTGCGGTGTGGCACATCGCTGTCACAAGGCTCGTGTCTCCGGGGCCACCCGTGGAGCAGGGAGGAGGTAGGGCTGCTGCTCCCCTTGGCAGAGGCACTGCTGTTTGTCCTCCGTATTGTTTGTGCACAAGAATTGCACAAGGAGCCACTGGGCTGGGAGAGCTGCCCTCCGTCAGCCACGGGCACCTAAATCAGCCCTGGCGATGGTGTCTCTGGGCTCTCCTGGCATCAGATGGGCAGGAGCACCCACTCCGGGCTGCCACTTCCATGCTGGATGGGTGAAGTGCAGCTCTTGATGACTGTGATCAGATGGAGACCGGGTGGAAATGTGCAGAGCGCACGTGGTAAGAGCTGTGTGTGTTTGCTCCGAGGCTGAATTCAGCCCTTAGCTGCTTGTTCCTCCTGTTGAACAGGATTGCAACGCTCTCCCCAAACACTGTAACTAGGTCAGCCCAAGGAGAGGACCTTGTTCAGCACTCCAGATGTCTGTCTGTTTTTTCCTTTGGTTTTTTTTTTTTTTCTTTTTCCAAAGCTGAATCCTTGATTTAAGCTCTTCCTAGAAACTTGGAAAAAACAAAGACCTGGATGTGTTTCACAAACCCTAGTCCCTTGCCTAAACATCTTTCAGCCACGTGTTATAAACAGAACACCTCTGTGGTTAAGAAGAGATGTCTCTTGTTTGGCATTGCCTTGAGCACAGATACTCACGAGGTGGTGTGGGTCCAGGCCATGAACAGGCAGTAGGCTGTGGTTCCGTAGGAGGGGTTTGGATGTGAAAGCAATGTCCTGCAAATCACTTAAGGTGCAATTCCTCCCCTTTGGATGGATCTTGGGCTCTGAGTCTGGGGATGGTCCTCCCATCCCTAGCTTGGTTTCTGCAGTGGTGTGTGAGCATGAAATGGTTTGGAGTGTAGGCACAGGACCTCCGTTCACACCCTGACCTCTGATGCTTCTCTAAATGTAATCTCTCAGCCAAAACCTAAGTGCCTCTGGTTGCATTTTCCGTTGATGAGAAACTAAATCGCACCGTGGGGGGCTGACAAAGGTGGAGGTCAGGGATGAGAGCTGGGTGGTGGTGGCAGATGAGCAAAGATGTTATGAAGCACATTTTCATAATGTAATCTAGCCAGTGAGAGGGAAAATGAATCAATGTCACCTCGAGTAAGCATGGAGATCAGCCTGGCCACATTCCTGAGATAGCTGTGTGAAGACCTGACACTGTTATTCATGGGAGACTTAAGACAGAGTCCAGAACCAAGGGTGTAACCCAACCTCAGGAGCAGTGGGAACATGAATAAGATCAAGGTCATCTCAGGAGGTTGCAAAAGAGAAGGTCAGACCTGGTTCAGCAAGTGCAGAGCAGCTCAGGTTAATTCCTCTGTCATGTCCATGTCTGTGAAAGCAACTACTGTTGCCCAGCCTTGGCAGTGCCGTCTGCCCTGCAGAGCAGTGTCCCCTTTTCTCCAGAGATCATCTGTTGGAAGACGAGCATGAGACGAGCAACGTCTGCAGTAACTCTGGGAAAAGAGCAGTGTCTTTTGCTCTTTGCACGGTGCCAAGCACTTGCTTTGCCGCTAAACCTTGTTGGTGCTGTTTTAGTGGAGAATGCCTTCTGTTGTAGCAAAGGGGGTAGGGAGCAGAGGTTGGTGCCTTCGGGACAGCTTTTGGGGAATTGTATATTAGACAGCTTTGAACTGGAGCTCTCCTGTGGCTTTCAAAGAATCAGGGCTCACCTCATAGATGTCTAGGAAAGCCCTGGCCAAATAGCCATGAGGACTGGCTACTCCATAATTTCTCAGATTTTGGATCTTTCTGTGTAACATTTTCTGCCAGGATGTGGCTGGAGTGGAGATACCGAGGGTGGGGGAGGTCCCTAGGCAGGGTCCCTGGAGCTGAGCTGGAGCTCACAGGGCCACTGGTCCTGCTCAGGATAGGAAGACTTGGGCAACAGCCTCCACCTGGGTCCCTCCACATCACCTCCCATGAGGGCCAACAGTTAAAGCTCATGGCTCAGTCCCATTTGAAAGGGCTGATAAATACCCTTTGCTCTGTTGATACAACAAAGGCCTCTCAGCCCCACTAAACACTTCCAGAGTGCTTTGCTGCTTTTCGGGGTAGGGGGAAAATCCAGTCCATTTCTAATTGTCACGTTTGAGTCTTGTGCAGGCAGAGATGCGTTCCATATGGCGACAGGATCTGAGCTGCCCAGCTTGGCACAGCCAGGCAGCTGATGGGAAAAAGATACATTTAATTGTATGGATGTCATAGTACTGGAGTCATTTTCTTAATCCTGGAGTTGGAAATAAATACAGTAAATAACGGCTATACAGTTGGCTGGGATGATTCAGTGCTCATGCTTTCCTTCATTGTGGTGAGTGGAGGGCAAACATATGAAGGAGGTTCGCATCTTCAGGCTGAACAGGACATATCTGGGCTGGTTGTAAATTTGCTGGGTTTGGTTTATGAAGATTTCAGCCAGTTGAAAATTTGGCCCCGCGTTATGAAATGGGATTCCGGAGCCTCTTCTTACTTTCAAGGAAGCACTTTCTGATGTGTGGAATCAGACCCTAAAACCCAAGTGAGGGAGAGCTGCCCTGGGCCCAGAGCTGATTCCTTCTGCTCACGCTCAACGCAATGTCTTTACTTTTCCCTGAAAATCTCATGTTTTGATCAGCTCTTGCTGCTGGCTGGAAACAGCTGCAGTGCGTCCCACGTGAGAGCCACATCCTTCTTTTTTGCAGGCTTCTCATGCCCTGTAGGTCTGCGTTTGCTCCTGACCCTCCACCGTTCGCTGGCGGCACCTGGTCTGGGAGGCAGAGGCCAGAAGGACAATCTCACCGTGGAGGTAGCTACGTGTAGGTGGAAACCATATGGTGGGGCAGGCACACTGCTGCACTTGCATACCATGAAGTGGTGCTTTGTGAGGGTGCAAAGAGTTTAGGCATGGGAACAGAGCTGCCAAACCCAGCATCTTACATTTGACTGCCAGTACCCAGTGCTGCTGCACATTTGTTGAGGGTTTCCCTGACAGATGTGAGCTCTGGGGCCCATGTCCAGCCTTTCTGGAGGCTGACGTGCAGCTGGCACTGCTGTGATATGCTTGTGGTAAGGCCAGCACTTACCAGAAGTGTTGGATCTACCACAAACATACTGTTTGTTGGGTTCGCACATGCTTTGCTAGTCATCAGCCTGGCTGGAAACGCTACATGTCGGCTGCAATCAGGAATCCTGGGAAACCAGAAACACAGGTAACCCCCCGCCACCATCACCAGATCTCTGAGGAGGAATGTCCAGGAAAACCTGAAAAAATTAGTCTTCCCAAAACTGGTGCTTCTGCCAAAGATGTAAAATTCCTAGCAAAAGCAGAAACGTGGTTATCTGCAACCCACAGTAATTTCAGCTTGGTTTCTAATAGCGATGTGTTTGAGCTCTGGAGTGTGAGGTTTAACTTTACTGCCAAGCTGTTTATTACACTAAATACTCCTGGTATCTGTATCAACATCCTACCCAGGTTTTCTTAGTCTTGAGACTATTAATAACCTTGGCTTTTGCCAGCAGCGACAACAGAAATGGCTCACTCTAAGGCTGATTACTCTCAGGTCGCTCCCAAGTGTCCTCTCTCTCAGAAGTGGATCAGGAGCTTACAAAAGGATGGGGAGGGAAGTTAAACATGCACCTCAACCTGTGCTGCTGCCTCCGTAAGATGCGCTCTTCGTTATTCATATTCAGCCTCAGACCTCACCAACTGGTAGCCCAGAAGGTGCTCTGCATGTGCCTGTCAAAATTCAGGCTGGATTGGGCACAGGGAGCAAGGCAGCCGCTGCTGGGAGTGATTTGTCTCCACTTTGCAAGGGGCCAGGGCTTCTGACAATAATATCGGTGACTCACCTTCCCTCCTGCTACCAAGCTCCTCTTCATCCACCTGGATTCATTCTGCTCTAGATCCTTGGGGCTGTTCCCTGGGAATAGTGAATGACACAGCTTTCATTCGTTCCCTTTGGGAAGTCCTGCCATTTGGTACCGACTCTATTTAATATTTTATTTTGCATTTTCATAGCTAGGCACTTATAGACATTAATTATTAAATGGCCACGTTTCTTGAAGTAAATGTATAGATAAAGACAGCTGCTGGTGTTCTCTAAAGGGGGTGTTCACTCATCGGGATACGCTGTTCTTACAACTTTCAAATAAAAATCTCAAAGGCCCCTTTTTTTGTTCAGTATTTTCAAAGCCTCGCTTTCTTGTTCAGTGCGGGATGGCACCTTCAAAAACACTCCATGTTGATCTAACCTTGTTCTCACTGCAGTCCCTAAGAAAATAGGGCTGAGCCATTTCAGAAACCCTGCCCTTGCTCCAGCCGAACCTAGTCCTGTAGCAATATTCCCAAGCTTTTACCCGCAGCTACCTCAGGCCAGCAGGAAAATCTTGCTTTTTTAGCCTCATTTCTATTAATTTGGAGCAATTCTGTGACCTCAGCAGAGTTGCTCTGGGGGCACAAGGTGTATGAAGGCAAAGCATGATTTTCTCCAGATAACTAAAGATTTTGCCTTCGTCTCTCTCCCATCAGTTGGCTTGGGCCAGGCTCAGGTGGCCAAGGCGGCAGTGGGAGGTGGGACAGGCACTGCTCGGTGTGGGTGTGTATGTGGGGGTGTTCCATGTAGACGCAGGACAAGAGGGAGCCTGGGGTGGAGGGGACTCATCAGTGAGATGGGCGATCTCAGTGTGCCAGCGTCAAAAGGCAGGTGATCTGAATATCACTCTCAAATACAATTGCCCCATGTAATTTCTGTGACTGCTGTGGTGCCTCTGTTTTGGGGGGTTGGGTGCCCATCCTCTCTGTCTGCAGTGGTTGGACCGTGGCTCCCTCTGCCATCAGCGGAGGGAGAGCTGGTGGGTTGGCACAGCAGCCAGCCTGACACGACCCCGCAGCACCAGCTGCAGTGTGTATGCCACATGCCACCAGGAAAATATTTTTCCTTTGAAGAAAGACAGCTTCACTTCCTCTCAATAATTGATATTGCTCAGATCTTTGAGAGTGAGAGAAAGCAAGCCAGCCTTATGAACCTGTCTCCCCTCCATGCGTGGTCTCCTTTCCTCCTAGTGATGCTTCTCCTTGGCTCTCCAGCCAGCCTCACTGGATATTGCCTTTATAACCGCTGAGCTCTTGTACCTTGCAGTTGGAAAGAATGTACATCTTTCTGGGGGGAATTGGGGTGGGTCCTGGTGGCTGGAGAAGACATCTCAAAAGCTTTCCTGGAATACCAAGTTCGCCATGAGCAGTCAACCTCCCTTTATTAGTCCCAACAAGATCAAGCAGGACAGATTTGCTCATGGGTGGAGCTGGAAGAAAGTAATAAGCTCCTCTTAATGAAGAGAGCGCTTTGGTTTGCTGTGTCTGGCAGACTGTTTTCATCTTTTGTACTGCTGGTAGCTGGCATCCCGGGCAAGACTGAGGGACTTCAGTTTGGGAGTGGTAGGCGTGCACTCAATTTGCTGCCTACTATTGGCAGAGGATCAAGGCTGGAATTTTCATTACACTTGCTTCGCCTGCCAGAAAGAAGCACTTTGATTTAATTCTGGTGGCTTCTTGTTCAATGCCAAGCTTGGAACGTGATGCTATGATGTCTTCCAGCTTCTTAAAGTAACCACAATGTCCCACCGAGGAAATATATATTTATACAACAGAGGAATTGCATTTAAGTATGGAGTCGCTTTATTAACAGCAATTGCACGCCATGCTATAGGTGGATCCTATGGTTTGGAATATAAGACTGGCTCCTTTCATAATCCTATGTACCAAGCCCTGATATAATCAGAAATTCATGATTCCTCAGTAATTATTCTTGGAAGGCTCATCTTGTTAAAAAGCAGTCACCATGTCGCTATCCCTGGAAGAGGATAAGGGATGCTGATTGAGTACTTTCTGGCATAAACGTCCTTTAAGAAGGAAGATTGTGCTTCTGACAAGATGTCATTTTCCTACAGAAAGCATCTGCTTGCCTCAAAATGTTGCTTTCTTGCCAAAAGAATACCTCAAAACTCAATTGTATTATTTTTTGGACAAAAATCCAAAAGCTTTGGGGTTTTGGCAACAGATTTTAAGGATCCAACTGGAAAAAAAAAAGTTTTTGTTTTCCAAGAACCAAGAGGCCCAAACATTATTTTTTCTTTTTAGTTCTGTTTAAAAATGAAGGAAATATGTGACCATATTTTCCATGTGACGGAGGGGACCCTCCTTCAAACCAGCTCTAGATGCTCACAAAAAATGAGCGTCAGTGGGTACTTAACCACAGCAAAGTTCGGTCATAAATCGTGTGCAAAGGCAGTAGCTTTTGCCGGAAGGAGTTAAGGCAAAAATCAAATCTTTTTGCAGATTCCTTGAGTTTTGTTCCAGGTTAAAACTCTTCTGTTTCTCATACCAGTACCTGAGCAGTTGCACTGTCTCCTCTTCCTCTCGGTGCCATCAGCAGAGACGTGAATGCAGACCCTTACACTGAAAGTGCTGGGGGGGGTGTGGTGGGCTGGGGGGAGCAGAGAGGAAGGCACCCCATGTACCTGGAGCTGAAAATGAAAGGAGGAGGATGTGAAAAAGGGCCACCCACTTAAAATGAGCCTGAGGGGACAGATCTTCTGTCCAAAGGTCTTCCGCCCTGGGATACGGGAGGACATTGGGAACCCACACAGGCTATGCAATTGCTAGGAGCCAGCCTACAAGATTTTGCTCCCTTGCAGCTCCCTTGGGGACGGTTTGGGCTGATCCAATATGGGAGGAACAGATGAAATAGGAGGCAGAAAGAAATTCTGAAAATTCATTGTTGACAGGGCTCATGCATCTGGTATGTGCACTGTCATTTCCATTCAATTTGTATTGACTGCTATATTACACTACGGTATTAATATATTAATAAAATGTCAACATTTATATATAATTATGTATTAGTGTTTTAATATAAAAGTCAAAATGAAATGAGTCAATATGACATTAGAAACAAAATCTTCTGATGTTGTTGAAATGAAATAGCCTTATGGAAGAGGTTTTACCCATTCCGCTCCCTCTTCCACTTGCACTTGGCTGCCAGCTGTTTCATTCCAGATGTGTCGGTCAGATCTTGTTTGGTCCAATGGCCACATTTGATAAGAAGGTTGCTCAGCAACATTTAAGTGACTTTCCTTAGAGAAGTATGTGTAGCGCTCGCTTGAACTTGATCTCTATATTACTAACCAAGTAGGTCAGAGCTGTGGTTTTCTGCGTGTCCTCTCTGGTGACGTATGGCTAGCTCCTGCCTCAGGCAGGACAGCAGGTAGCACCTGGACTTCTTCCTATTAGATGCTGATCCAGAAAGATCAAACAACTTTATGCATTATTTCCTTTCTTTCATGACCCCACACCCCTAATTTCTTCCCCAAAACTCCATTTATGTTTTCTTGTTTAAAAAATGTCCTGTCTGTTGGCCCAGCCATATCTTCCATCCACCACAGAATCCTATCTAGAAATGCCCTTTGAGTCTACAAGCCCACCCTAAAGTGTGTCTGTACTCATGGTACAGGCTCGTACTTTTGACGTTTCAGCAGCTATGAAATCTCATGCCCTAGGCAACCCTTTAGCTCTGCTCTGGCCTTCCTTTCTTTTACTTTCTTTGCTATTTGAGCCATGACCTGAAGTTTGTATTAATTTGTTCCAGTTAATAGAAAATCACAGGCAGTCCAAACGTGATTTTATTTTTCAAATGGTTCTTCCTGGGAAATGCTAAACAGGAAAAGATAAAGACCTTTTTATTTTTTTCCCCCCAAGAAGCCAATATGGGATACGTTACAATCTGGTCTTGCTGGATTGGAGGCTAGAGAACACAGACAAAGAATTGAAGACCAGAGTTTCATAGCAAAATAATAATATACAGATATAGATATATTTATATACATATGTTTATATATGTGTGTGTATTTATTAGGAGCCCAGCTCTCTTCATTTGCACTAGCTTTGTTCTGCCACCACAGCCCATTTATTGCCCATTACAAAGGGAATGCATCCAGAGGTGTCATGATGTACAGGAGGAACTTCAGACTTGGCATTTATTTATGCTGACCATCCTGTAATTTCAATCATTCTTCAGGCCCTCCCCCACTTATTTAGGGATCTGGGAACTGCAGCCCTGTTTGGGATGTACCACAAAAGATTTGAGGTTATCGCATTTCTGCATAACAGCAAATAGCCCCCATTGACCCTGCGCAAGTAGCAGCTAAGAGTGCACTTGAACGCAAGAGCATTGCTCTTAACACTGTCTGCTCTGCTCTTAGTCCCTGTTGACATCATTTTCACCAAATCCTAATTCAGCCGGATCCACCCTTAAAGCATCCGTCGCATCTTGTCCAGCACTTGATGAAAGATGTACAGACTCCTACCTATGGAGCATGAAGCTGAGGCACTGGGCTCCGGGGGCTGCCCATCTGCAGCACGGGGCTGTGCCCACCCCTGCCCCGGGAGCGCCGCAGCCAGCCTGGGAGCTGCTGGGCTTGCACCAGCCTGGGGGAACCCTGGGTTTTGGGAACTGCACCCAGCGGTGCCTGACACGTGGGAGGAGGTACCACTGCATCTAGGTATTCCAGTGCATGCAGGAAGCATTTAATGTAATTATTATTAAATTATTTCTGGCTTGAGAGGTCACTGCCTCCAGCCAGATTTTCCTGGACATGCACTCTTCTCTCCGGCTGGGAACACCAGACCTTCCGTGCGCCTTCTTTAAGGCTGGTGGCTCCTGTGCAAAACAGCCCTATAACATGAAGGCTACACCCCATCCATTCAGGGGTGGAGCAGGGTGGTTGTGATGCTTCTTGGAGGAGTCAGGCTCATTGCCTGCGAGCTATGCAGTGCAAGCACAGACATTACCAGCTGGGAAACTCCAGACAAAAGTGTAATGAAAGTGCTTGTGAGCACTCCTGCTCTACGCCAGGAGCAAAATCCCTCTGGCATGGGCACGGTTTCCACTGAACTGTCCTATTTATTTGTATTAGGAGCACAATTTTTTCAAAGTCAAAGCTATTTGAATGAGTCCCCAGGTTTGTACGGTGAACCCCCCAACTGTTTATAATTACATTTGCATATATGATATATAGACATAGAGGGATTTAATCAAAATGTAGCTTCCAAGTGGAGATCCAGTGAGTGTTGTTCATCAGAAAATCATTATTAAAGACCTTCTAGGGTGGCAAACTTCACTTCAGAATTAAAAGTGAGATTTTTCATTATCCCATTGTATATTTTCAGTTATTTCAGACTCAAGAGCCAAAAAAATAAATCAGTGCCAGCTTGCAGAAATATGAGTTGGTAGAATGCTTATTATTATTATTTATGGGATTGCAGGGAAGGATCTTGGGGGCTTTGCCTTGATGGGTGAGTTACAGGAACATGAGCTCTGTATCGGGAGGATGGAGGAAAAAGCATTCACATTCAAGACGCTGCTCTGCTTTCTCCACATCACGTTTAATTTCTGTAGAAGGAGAAATGGAGAAAAACCTGAATAGATCTCTACAATTGCAGCTGCAAACAGAGGGCTGTAGTTCAGATTCACTGTGGGGGGGGCTGGAGGAGGAGGAGAGAGTCCTTCAGCTCTCTGGTCCCTCAGTCCCAGAGCGTGGCACGTAGATGTTGACCCTCAGACAATATGTGGGGCCACAGCGCAACTGGCTGCAGGCACCTCGGCGTAGTTATATGGCAACACAGCAGAGATTTGCAGAGAAGCAGGCGCAGGGTGTGTTTCTTGCTCCTCGCTTTTGGTTCGGGTGGGTTGCATCTGCGATACCTGGAAGAGTATTTCATGTCCTCACCGTAGCTGGGGGACATCTAGGGCAGAGGAGGGATGGTGGTAAGTGAGCCCCTTGGTGAGATGAAATCAAGACAAATCAAATTTATGGTTTTACTTAAACACTTTGCCAAACCTCTCTCACCAGGGCTGCATTCAAAGAGAGAGATGAGAAAGAAATCCAGCTCAATGAGTAGAGTTCCCCATAGGACAGGGAGGCAAACGGGTGAACTTTCTATGGACTCCGGTGTAGGTACATTATTTATCAGAGCTAGTTGTGCAGAACTGGGGTCACAATGACAGCATGACAGAGAAGCATGTGGATGTATGGATATATGTGCCTATCTGAACATGGTAACAAAGGATACTTCACCCACAAACGTGGTATGTGAATTCGGCTGCGGCAATTTTCAAGCAGCAACAAGTATTTCACAGACAAGATAGGGATGGAAAAGCCTGGTAGGGGAGGTTGTTGATCCCCTCCATGAAAGATACTGAAGGTCACAAGCACAGAAACTAAGATAAACAATGAATTTGTAGAGCTGGCTCCAAACTAGGCTGAGATGAGTTCTTTCAATACAATGGACCTCACACAACAGCCCAAAATGTCTGAGAAGCAAAGATTTCTCCGCAGCAGTGGTAAATCTCACAGCACCAGACATTACAGGTACAAGAGGTCCGTTACAAGTAGCACAGAAAATCCCTCCTTGTAGCAAGCATTTCAGCGGCACCTTTTATGAAGTGAGATCCAGTGGGAGGTAGGCAGGAATAATAGATACTTGCCCTCGATTAAACTAAGAAGTCAGATGAGCCAAAAGGCATGAAACTCCTAACTCTGCAGTGCTGGAGGCTCTGGAGGGATTGCTTCACTTTGCTTCTCCCACTGTTTTTCATCCCTTCACGCTCCTTCCAGGGCCCTGCCTGGCCAACCTCAGACAATCTTGCTTTACTGATCTTAACAGTTAATCTTTAATTAAGCCATGGACTGTTTTGGTCGTTAATGTAATGTAACAGGCAGGGAATAAAACCTCATAAAAACTCCTTCCTAGCTCTGAGACAGATCATGCTGAACCTCAGGGGAGAGGCTGGGGAAATGGGTGCTCCATGGACGTGCCCATGGGAACAAGATTTCTCCGGAGCCTCACCCGCCGCCACATCCCTCCTCAGGGAAGGTTTTCCTAGAGCTGGAGAGCAACTAGTTTGGTCAATTTGTGATTATTCAAGTAGGAGGTTTGTTGGGTACTAGCCAAAAGCTTATTGAATAAGAACCGCCTCAGAGGATTGTGGGGCAGACCCAAAGCTGAATGTAATTACCGGCTTATTTCTAAATTAATATTTTGTTAGGGGTTTGGGATAGAATTTACTTTCACCCACCCTCCCTCACTGCACACACCACCGATCTCGGTTTGTTCAGCCTTGGAGCGTGCTTCAGGTTTTACTGCATGTGTCTGAGATTGTTAAAACCTGTGAAAGTTGGGACCATTTAAAATCAGAGCAAAAAAGGGGAGGAAAAATAGCTGGGAATGGGTGAACGTCATATAAATAGCAGTAAAACTGTTAAATCTATTTGCATTTCACACCCAATAATTTTAGACTCCACCTCGAGAGCACTGCTTGAAAGTCAGCACTTTTAATTGTCCAGTAAATTTCCTTTCAGACAGCTGCTTCATAAAATGCCATTGCCTGCACAGTGAGAAAAAACAGATAACTGATTTATCTTAGGATGGAGACCAAACTGGCCATTCGCGTGTCACTGGTTCCCCCCTCTGTTTCACTTAAATCAGCGCGTGAGGGTATTTGGTTACAGCTCTGCCATCTGTCCTCTGGCACCAACCTGCACATCTGAGATGTCACTTGCCCACCATCACCTGGAACGGTCCCTCGAAGGTCCATTGCCCACACTGCCCACCGACCCTGCCCTGGCTCACCGTGCCCTGCTACATCAGTAAATCACTTTCTGCCGGGCAGGGAATATGCAGGCTTTGGAACACGCGGCCATAAACTAATGGCTTATAATTCAATTAGAGCTCAGGAAAATCTGCTGAGTTATGTCACATCTATTTAGCCTGACATTGATTTCTTGGAGGTCTAAGAACATGGCTAAAGGGGAATTGAGCTGTTGTGGTTTTGGGTTGGTTGGTGTTGTGGTTTTTTTGTTGGGTTTTTTTTCTGGGGCAGGTATTTAAAGGAGGGAAAAAAAGGAAAAAATAAGTTCTGGCCATATCTTTTTTATGAGATTGTTGCAGCAGTTGTGGGACTGTTCAATGTCCTCAAAAATGGGCACAGAAAGCACCAGTCTGGTTTGATTTGTACAACAGTTTCAAAGAAAGTCAGCTCTGACCACTGCAGCTTCTTAGGTCCCATTTCAGACTCTTTATGGACTTGTATCTCTTGATTTTGGAAAGGTCCATTTCTTCCTCTCTCTTCCTCTTCCTTTTCCTTTCTCACTGTCTTGTCTGCCTCTGCCATCATGGTCTTTCCCCTGTCCCTGCACTGCTGGGCACCCCGGGGATGACGGGCTGTCCCAGGGTCTCCGCTGTTGTCGTGATAAGCACAAATAGCTGCACTGTCCAGCAAGGCAAAAATGAGATCTGGTCAGTGAAAGGAAATGTGATCAAATGCAGAAAATAATAACTTTTTAGTGATTGTGGTGGTAGAGTTTTCATATGAAGTCTCCATGACTTTAATGAGGGTGTCAGGAAGCTCTTTATCTCCAGAATTTGGGGTTGTGTTCAAGCTTTTGTCTAATTTCCTCAAACTTTAAAGATTCAAAAGAGTAAATGAGAGCAGTAGCTTTATATCAGATGTGGGATAAGTTTCCTTGGTGCCAAACCCTACCTTGCCAAAACTGACAGGACAGTAGGCAATCTTTATGACCAGGGCTGAGGGCACCACTTGGTGCTTCCACCCAGCTGCTCCAGTCTCATCTCTCCCTACCCAGCACTCAACCACAACCACAGCTACTAGTTTTATTCCAAGTTGTTGTATCTTTGGGTGAGTGTGGATGAAGGGCAAAACCTGCTATCAGGAGACTCCTGGCAAGGCAGAAATGATTGCACACCAGGGTCCAGGGTGGGGGGCATAATGGTGAGTCAGGGCCAGCGTAAGTGGCCTTGTGCACCTTCCCAAGTGAGAAGGTGAAGCGATAAGAAGCAGCAGGACTGAGAGGCCAAAGGCTGGGAGAGAGATGCTGCAAGACAGCTCTGTGAAGACACAGTGGCTGCAGAAGGCGAGGAGAGAGGCCAGAGGGTCATTGACCATATGAGAAGACCATGATATAGGGATCCTTCCCTTACCATGGACCTGCTCAGGTTTTCTCATTGTTGCTTTTCCTTCATCCATTGCAGGTGTGGGGAGATATATATATATATTTATAAAAAAGAAAGAAAGTACATGTTTATAGAGCACGGTCACCCTGCTGCTCCCCAGAGGCTGGTTGGGTGGAAAATCAGTTAAAGAAAAAAAAAAAAAGAAAAAAAAAAAGAGTATGGCTACTTGATAAAAACACCTTGCACGGTCTCCTCTGGGTGTCTTTCCCTACCACTGGAGATAAGAGCTTGCTGCCATATAAGCACGCAAGCACACACATACCTGCACACATCTGAAAGAGGCCACTGGGACCCTGAGCAGGTCTGTAGGCAGTTTTCTGGCAATCTGTGCGTCTGACCCGCCTTTGTCCTGCAGTCACAGCTGCAACAGCAAAATATGTGTGTGTGCGCTGGTGGTAATACTGGCAAGCAATTTTTTTTAATCTGCTGCTTAATAATTACTGCTTCCTTATTCATTTTAAAAGCTCTTATGTGGTCACAAATAGATTTATTTACCAGCTATTGTTTAGATAGGTACAGTCAAGTAACCACCAGCCTCATCTATTGATGCATGTGCTTTATCATGCATTTAATAGTCTTATTTCTCTGTAATGAATGAGTCCTCCAGTGGGAAATAAATTGAAATGCCAGTTTGGGGATCAATCAGTGCCCATATGCATCCTCTACAATGGGAAGTTCATGTTCTGTAGTGAAGGTATTTCTCTGGAATGGCTTGGCTGCACTTTGTTACCACAGGTTTTGGCTTTGTTAAGGTACAGGTCTAGAAGAAATGGATTAATAGAAAAAAATCAGAGCTGAAAGAAAATGTAATAAAATTATGCATGGCCCTGGATGATAAAGGTGCAGTTTCCCATTGTCCTGCATTTGTGAGACATTCCTTCAGGGAAAAATAACTGAAATGGAGTTCCAAAGTGGAGCCTTCTCTGCCTTCAGGTAAGAGGAGTCCTGGTTGAGGTTCAGTACTGAGGTCTATGGAGTCCACTGAAACACTCCGTGTGCTTTCAACCAAGCAGTTGACCAAATGTCTGTAGGACTAGACCGCGCTTCCAGAATAGCAATTAAACCACAATTAGAGGGTGGGACTTCAAGACCCATTGGATGGGCAGCGGGTGAGAACTTACTGCAAGCTGGAGGCCAGGATGAATCCCTCACCCTCCCTGGGCTGGCTGAGAGGCTGCACTGGGCAGGGCTAGGCGAACGTGGGTTTATTTCCAGGCTGCTCTATAGCCTGATCCAAAGCTCGTTTGAGTTTATGAAGTTTACATTTTGTCTTCATTGACTTGCATCAGGGGTCCAGTAAGAGCAGAGCTAAAGGAGTTCAGTATCAACAGCCCAGAGAGAGCTTCAGTTTGAGTTTGGGTGCCTTTGCCTTCCTTGGGGCAGAGACTTGTCCTTGGGGTAGGATTCATCCCATGTAACTACTCTCACCTAGCTGGGCTTCCTCTGGAGTCAGCAAAGAGAGATGAGCAAAAGGAGAGGGCAATTCACGTCTCCAGATTATCCTAAATCCCTTCCAACATCCTGGGGTTGCTGCCAGCCCTCGCCCAGCATCGCCCTTGCAGCTGGTGAGGAGCGCAGGTACTCTTGCAAGTGTCTGCTGTGAATGTGATCTTAATATAAGGAGGGAAAGAATATGTTAAAAGTTAATTTGCCATAAAATATGTCCAAGTCCCTTTTTTGCTTTTACAAGGGGTTTTTAACTGGGTAGGTTGAAGTGGTTTGTGGCAATAACAGGTCTGTCGTCGGGTTGATAGATATCACTTTACTGATGGTAAAACGATATGAATCAGACTTGTCTGCCAGCGTGATTACCTAATTGTAGTGGAGAGTTCAGCAAGGCCACGGCAGTCGCTGTGATTAGACGGAGTCTGTGGGTTATTCCGCTCCTGAGCCTTATCGCTCAGGTTTCAAGGCTCGGGAGAAATATGTCAGGGCAGCTGTCGGGGACTGAACGCACCGACCCCGGCAGTGGGCGATCCTCCTGCCAGTGCTGGGGCGAATACCCTTGAAAAGAGATGGAGTATTAAAAAGCGTGGTGCTTGGGAAAGGGAGGGGTGGGAGGAGGATGAATGGTAAGAGCTCTTATTGCGGCTTCAGTAATATTGATCTTGTCATTAATAATGCGATGAACCTTAAGTGAAATTCAAGTGTCAGTGCCAAGGCAGGTTATTTCTGTCATAAACGGCACATCAGGCAACTTGAGAACAGTGATATTAAGAGGGATGGAGAGGAGAAGGGGAGAAGGAGGCGGCACTCCTCGGGAGCCTGTGCTTTGCGGGTGCAAGAGAGATGGTTTCACCTTGGGACGGGGGTTCAGGGGAAGTTCAGTGCTTCTCCAAACTGCAGAACTCTCAGTGAAACATCCCACACACTCAGCAAGCCCCCTCATTTTCCAACAAGTAACTGCAGTGCCTCTGGCAAGGCTGCACACCGACCTCTCCCTTCCTTGCACCCAGGCCCTGAGAGTCTCACGCAGCTTTCCCCAGGTCTTTCCATTTTCAACATTTCTCATTTTCATTGTCATTTTCCTTGACTCCTGGGACTTATTTTCAAATATTACGAAATGAAGATTATTTTTTTCCATCTCTGAAAAATTTTCAGGTTTCCTTCTCTTGAAAAAGAACCTAACTTTCGAAAGCAGTATTTTTTTATCAATGTATTTCTCTGTATATGTTGATCCCATTCCCACAGTGTTAGATGATATTTCTCTAAGGGCCTGAAGGCTTTCTAAAACGAAAATCATGACTCCTAAATGGAGATGAGACCTGCCCAGCTAGGAGTGCTGTAAGCCTTTCAGGTCCTCATGCCTGTTTGCATGTAAAGGTAAAGCAGCCTGCCTTGCAGCAGCCTGGATTATGGTCAAGCCTAAGATTTTCAAGTGAAGGACTTAAACACCTTTCCTCCCTGTGCCCATGAAAAACAAGCTGTCTTTCATTATATTTCAAATCACTGTTTTTCAGCTGTTTAATTTTAGCTTTTATTTGCTGGAAGGGTAGAAGGCCCTTTTTAGCACAGGTTTGGGAAGTGGACATTGCTATGAGTTATTTGCTCTAATGGCTGTGCTGCTTAACACTTCTGCTGATTTTGGGTGCCTTAAAATGTTTCTATTGTTTATAGCCATGTCTTCAGCACCCAGCTGGGGGACCTGATCTCAGGCTGTGGGCATCTCTTCTGCGTCTCCCACGAAATTCTCACCAGCCTTGACAGTATCCTGTTAGAATATTTCATCTCCTTCCTCTGAAAATCAAACCTTGTTGGTCAAAAGATTAGGAACCAGGGACAAGTAGTTGGGTAGTTAAGAAGACCCAGAGTGGATTCGGGAACTTGGGATACCTTGGACATTGCTAGTGGCTGATCAGATGAAGGGGACTGAATTCTTTCAATGGTACTTTGCTGTTCACTGAAAAATGTGTACAGGTCACTAGCATCCTAAATCTGAAGTTTAGTATTTTTTCCCATTGCAAACCTTCCTAAAGGTTTTTGCTCTGCAGCATTTTAACTTTCTTCTTAAGGTTTTTGGAGGACATGGGAGATCTCTAGCATTTCAGATGCTTTTAAACTGCACTACTGACCATGCAGATTGTAACCTTAAAATTTCCTTCCTGTAGCAAATTTCTTTTTTAGCATTCAATGAAGCTACTCAGCTTGCTCTTTTTTGGTCTGAGTGGGACACAGACAAATGTAGATATGTGCTGCAGATTAGATGCTGATACAATGCAAACACACAACAGAGCAAATCCTGGCAGGCTCAGGTTCCCTCCTTAGATTGTATCTTTGCAGTAGGTTGCTCAGCACAGTAACTCAATCTTATTTAAGAGTTCCCTTCAAACCAAGGTGATGCTGTTTTCCAAAGCGTTAAAAAGCTGAAACTGAATACAACTTTATTTCATTAAATACCCAGAACCTTGCTCATATATTTCAGGAAATGACATGGCCTGATTTACAAACATATCACCACATGTGCAGTGTCCACGAAAGCAATTTCATAAACATTTCTTTGCTGCTTCCAGCTCACTGCCTGTATTTTCAGCCGGGCTCGGTGAAAAGATGATACCACAAAACTATCCTTTGTGTTGCTTTCCTATAAGAAAGCCAAGCAGTCCTAGACATCTGTCTCCTGGGTAATGGGTCTCTTAGAGAGCTTTGAGACCAGCAGCCCAGGAGAGATTTGCAGTGGAGCCTGGCTGGAGAGTATCTGCCGGTGAGGAGGGAAGAGAAAACAGCCTGGGCATGGGACTGGAGAGGGACCATTTGCCAGCTAGATGTTGTCCTCTGGGACATGGAGAAGTGCAGCAAGCCACATGTTATGCTGGGCAGGAGTGATGTGGAATGGGAGGAACAGAGGAGGTCAGTGAGCTGTACAAAATGAAGCTGCTATCTTCAGCTCCAGGGCTGTAGATTTGCCATGTCTCAGCTGGATAAAGAGACTGCTATCCACAAAATGATGCACGAGGCATCTTTAGAAGCCTAAACTCCTGTTAGGACCTGTCATAGCTCCCTGACAGGACAGCAGTGTATGATGCAGACAGTTTCTTGCCAAGAAGATCCAATCTCTGTCTCCCATACATAAACAGGGAGCATTTAAAACAGACCTCAACAGCAAGTAGTCTGAACCGCTATCTCTTCTTTCCATTCACTGTGCTGGAAGCTGGCAGCTCTGGGTAACAGTTGGTGTGACTTGGCCATCACCATCCTGAACCTGGGTGTTAGCCTGGGTGGTGTGAACATGGCACAGAATTGCTAAATCTGGAAAATCTGCCTCATGACCCAAAGTCTTATAGTTGTGTGATGGCGTAAATGCTCCGGGAAGGATGGTGGTGTCTCGCTCAAGTGGCCTTCTCAGGGGAAGCCCCCTGTCAGGCACGGCTTCCTGAGGGGGGGCACAAGGAAGGTGGTGTGGGGGTGAGTTTACAGCTTTGTGTAACAACAGATCAGAAAACCAGTCTGTTATCTCATATCCAAGCAGTTCTGATCATCAAAAAAAGATTCCTCCTGAAACTTGTTAGGTTCATGAAGAGGCTGTGACCTGTGCAGGTCTTGATGTTTTTCCAAACTTGACACCCCGGTGCTTAAGTTTTCCATCATTCTTCAGCAGCCAAAACTGTGGCCAAACATCCCTGTGAGTGCAAAAAGGGGAGACCGGCATGAGGGAGGACACCTCTCACAGTCTGGCTTGCAAGGTTTGTCATTTGGCATCGTCTCTGGATTTGCCCTTCCAGCTTTCTGGTTGCCGATGGGCATCATCAGGAGTCATGAGTGTCCCACACCTCAAGCTCAGTGCTGAGCACACTGAAGGTCTACAGCCTCAAATGCTGTGTTGTCAACTGGTGACCAAGTTTTGCCTTCCCCGTGGCCTCATTGCAACTTGTCCTCCTGCAGCTTCTGCTGCACAATGGCCAGGATGCTTGCAGGTTTGCTGTCCTGGAGATGGGCTGCCTGTTCACATGGTGCTTCCAGCTGGAAGCTCAGAAAACCTCTGCAACACACTTGACTGCCATGATTTATGCTTTGCTAGAGATATGACCACCAGCAGCATGCTTGCTGGAGGGGAGGAGTGAGCAAGCTCTCCTGCCAGGGCTTTGTTATCACTCCTGGACACGGTTTGGAGGTCTGCATCATCAC
This sequence comes from Ibycter americanus, assembly GCA_035590275.1. NCBI lineage: Eukaryota > Metazoa > Chordata > Aves > Falconiformes > Falconidae > Ibycter > Ibycter americanus. The sequence goes on from JAVJGI010000001.1 coordinate 116,225,351, forward strand.
GTCCTGGCATGCAGTGCTTCTCCACAGCCCAGCCTGATAACAAAGGGGCTCTGAGAAACTACAACATGTTTTATCAAACACTGGCTTTGTGCTTTGTGAATAACCCCATAGCTTCAGTATGCCTTGTCCTGCCTCAGCTGAGGCTGCTCCGATTTGGGAATTCTCCCCAGCGAACAAGCAGAGCCCAGGTAGCGCTCACCTGATTGCATGCAATCCAGCGCCTGGGGCTGCTGCCTGTCCCTCTGCCCTCTCTCGCCCTTCATCCCCCCTGGTTCTTACATCTCCTCTTAGAGCTGCTCTGCTTTGCATGCACAGCTGAACACCCACAACCTAAAAGACAGGCAGAAAAGTGCTTAGCAGTCTGCGCCAGGCATCTACCCGCTGCAGCGTAAGCGCGGCTGCACAATTTCCCTGTTTCCAGCAGACCGAGGCCAGGTCCGGCTGATGGCAGTTGGAGCAGTCCTTCAGGAATTGTATTCCTAACCACATCTCTTTAAAGGCTTTCTGGACACCTCCAAGGTCTTGCATGCAGCACCCCACCTCAAAAAACCGAGTGTTTGGGTAAACTGCAGCTTAGAACGATGGGATTTGGCCGTGAGCAGAAATTGTGTATTTGGCATGAAGGACATTGCCGTTCCCTCGTGGGTATGGACAACCCCAGCCAGGCAGACAGAGCTCAAAAGGAGCAAGTGATTAAATACAGACCTGGAAGATTTGCTGCCTTTAATGTATCTCACACTGAATTATAGTTATTTGTTGCTTGGTTTCTAAAACTCTACATTTGTCTCATGGTTTAGATCTTCTCATTCCAGTCTCCAGGGGTGGCAAATGGAGAGCTGTGTTCTCAGGCCATCCCCTGATGGTGAGAGGGGATCAGTGCTGTGATTCTGGGGCTGGGGATTTTTGAAAAAAACCACCAAGTATTACAAGAGTGAGGATAAAAGACTGAGATGAGCTCTCACAAGTCTCAGTTTTGCTGTTTGCTTCCAGTCTTCAGCTCCTGGAGCCTTGCCATTAGGTGAAAGCACTGACTTTCATGTTTTTATTGAATATATTTCTATGGCGGTGGTGGAGACAAACAGCACATGCAGGGTAGGGCCAGCTGATACCACCAGCCGCCCCGAAGCCTGAAGCAAGTTAAATGAACCAGTAACAGGCATATCTGCTCCCAGTCCCTATTCAGGAGCTTGCACAGCCCCTCTTATGGGCAGGGTCGGATCACTTTGTGCTGACAGTATTGGTCCTGCTGATCCTGCGTGTCTCAGCTTTGGTGTTTGTGCTCTGGGGGGACCTGGGCAGGCATCCATCACACCCCTCACCTTGCTGTGGGACAGGGTGCTGCTGAGGTGTGTGTCCACCTCCTCCTCCTCCTGGCAGTGAGGCTCCAGGTGTTCAGAGCTGGGATTGCTCTGCAGCTACCCTCAGTGCTGTAGTCATTAATGGGGAAATTTACCCCCCGGTAGAAACATAACCAAATGTAATCAAATAAATAATCTTCCCTTTCTCCCTCCCAAGCATTGTCTTACAAAAAAGTCACCACCTTTAAAAAAAAAAAAAAAAGTCAAATCAGCTGCTCTCTCCAAGCAAAGCTGGTGTTTATTGCCTGGCCAAGGATGACAAAACCCTTCCTTTTTGTTTTAATCAACATAAAAACACCCTTACCCTACCCACCAGCTCAGCCTCCCATCCGTGACAGCCCCCTTCCCTCTCCCAAACAGGCAACAGATTTCAATTTAGCTTTGAGCGAGGGAAGCTCAATTGGGTTATTAAATTTCACACACTAATTGACACGCCTGCCATAAAATATAACTTGCACAAACACAATTTATACTAATGACACAGGGGGTGACGCTTTCTGCTTCCAGTGCCCCTCTCGCTCCCCTCTCCCCCAGCTCCCACGAGAACCCAGCTTAATTGCACCTCCAGCGCCGGGGTGGTTAGCAGGGGTGGGAGGTTAAAGAGAAATAAATACTGGAACACTGATGAGATGTTTCCTGTTCCGGCAGCGAGGGGTGTGCAGGCGATGGGGTGTGCATGTTTCGGAGCGCGCTCCTCTTCCCGGCGCCGCTGGGTGCACACAGGCACAGCTCCCCAGGCATGCCGTGCTTCGCCTTAATAAATCCTTAATGGCAACAGATTAACCTCAGCAGGGTCCCCTGGCACGAGTTAACCGCTGATGTTTTACAGTTAGGTTTCTGCAGGCCTGTTTGGAGGTCTTCATTTCCCTGTGACAGGCTGGCAGCTGCCCATCACCACATGAATGCTCAGCCTCCACCTTCTCTTTCTGTTGGGGCAAACCCTGCCACAAACACCCAGGAGTTTCCCTCCCTGCCGCTCCATTGCAGAGCTTCGAATGCAAAGCTCACAGCACAGTTTTTGCTCCAGTTCCCCCCGTGACAGCTAACTGGACACCAGCAGCTGGCGGAGCGAGGCGCAGTGCCCAGTGCCGGCGGGCAGTCAAACCACGAGGGCAGGGGCGGACGCCGAGGAGGCTCCGGGAGCAGCAGCACTGGCTCCACTGCTTCCCCAAAACTGCTTTCCCCACAAAACTTAAAGCACAGCCAGGTTCTTTTTGTTGTTTTTTTTTTAATTTCTTCTGGGGGATGTTTTGAAATAATTGATGACAGAATCCTAGTGATGCTTGGCAGTTTAGCTAATTCTGTTCCGTAGTTTCCCTAACAATTTAAAATAGATGCTCTTTAAAAAAAAAAATTAAATGCGACTTTTTTTGCCTGTTATCTTTTTAAATTCCATTCTCCAGGCCCAGGGTCCTGCTGGACAACAAGGAATGGAGCTGGCATCCTTAGTAAGGGGATACTATTATAGTAAGGCTATATTCCAGTAAGAGATGGGGCTGCACAGCTGATTTTTATATAGCTGTTGGAGCTGCATATCTGGGCTATAGTAGGCTATAGCATGACTTCTTTGTGTAAGTCATTCAATCCTTCTGAAGCAAAAATCAAGTGACTCACAGAGCCACAGTCTAATTTTAGCTGTGTCTGAATCACAGTGTCAGAATTCAAAATTCGTTGCATGTGACAGTGACTAGGAAAAATTTGAGTCACTTCAGCATCTTTCTCTTGCATGTCTTTTCATGCAAAGAGCTTTCTGAATATGTATGGAAATAAATTTGGAGGGACAGGGAAGGTACAGGTGTACTGCCATGCTCTTCATGCCTTCTTATTCCTTATCTGTGATGAAAAGAAGCCAGGAATTGATGGGGGAGAAATAATCCAAAATATCCAGGCAGTGATGTAAACCTGAAACTTGTACTCCAGAGGAAAAATACTTGGGGTTCTTCATGCCATGGGGCAATACTCGGCATCTGAGGGACACAAACCTGTTGGAGGGCAAACATCTCACCATTCCTCTACTGCTGTATGCCTGTTCACAGCTGCCAAGCTGGGGCTCGTCCAGGAGCAAACCTGAAATGCAGCTGGGTACTGGGTCCTGCCGGGCATGGGCACGGCCCCGTTTTCTGGAGGGAGCAACTGAATTCGGCCAGACACCTCCCCTTTCGCCCACCCTGGGAGAAGGCAAGGCTCGGACCCCGCTGCCTCGGCCACTCATTAATGCAGGGCATGGATTTCATTACACTGATTGCTCAATTCTGTTATTAACAAAGCATAAATCTCCGCGTTAGTCGTTCTCAACCTGCGGGTCACAACCCCTGGGAGAGGTCGGCAGTGGATGCCCAGCCCAGGTCATGGCCCTCAGCCCATTACCTGTCCTGTTAGCTGGGGCTGCCGAGGTGGGCTGGGGGCCAGATACTGGCCACCCCTTTTACACCCATTTCCAGCCTTTCCTTACACATTACGCTGCTGGGGCTCTTTAGACTTCCCAAGTCATGACTGTAAATCTGGCATCCCAACATCACAGTCCCGAGCAGGGTCTCAGGGATGGATGCATAGAAATCAGGCTGGCCACCTTCAGCAGACCCATGTCTTTCACATGCAGGGCCCCCCGAAACCTCACTGCTCCTCCAGTGTGACTGAAAAAATGGGAATTAATACAAACATGGAGAGGCAACAGATACCTGCCACCAGCCTGTTTCTTCCTCTTGCTTTTGCTCTGAGCCCAGCGTTTGATGGAGTTATTCGATGTTATCCACAGATTTTATTATCAGAGGAGGCAGCAAACAGCTACTGAACTTCATGCACTGCTCGTGTTCCCCTCCGGCGGTGTCCCTGCCGGGCTGGAGAGCCCCCAGCTGCCTGCACAGCCCATCCCACGCCATGCGGTCCCACCAGCTCACACCTCTGCCTGTTTCATATGACGGTATAGATACATATACATCTTGCTGATGGTATAGACCAGCCCAAGGAGGACCTTGTGCTGTAGCCCTTAAGAAGGGAAAAACCTTCAGGGCTAGAAAAGACCTTTTTCCTGCTGCATTGGCTCTGGATTTCTTTCAACAGGTGGGCCAGGTGTGCTGTGTTACTGGCAATGCCAGCGGCTGTCCCAGAGAGCAACCAGGGACACGTGCAAGAGCCGTGTTGAGTTGTGGCATGTTACCGGGTCACAGCTCTGAACGGCTCCGCTGTAGCGTGGGGTCGGAGTCCCCATTAGCACGGCTGCGCCAGGGCACCGCTGCTCACACCGAGCACAAAAGCTCTACGCCACACCAGCTCCACTTTGTCTTCGCAGGTTTTTTTGTCCCTCCCAGTGTGGGAGGAAGGGTAGTGGGACCAGGTGGCATCCATCCAAAAGCGGCAAGCATTTCATTTTTGTCTTTATGGGCATTTTGTCAAGCATAACTGCAGACGGTAACTCTACAAACAGTAATTAACCACAAGCTGTGGGCAATGTTAAAGTGCTTGCCCCCTAACCTGCTGGTACACAGGAAATCTGAGATGCTGCTAATAGGTTTTCAGCAGCTGAGTCCATTTCTGGCCCAAATCTATTTGATATGGCTCTCAGATAACGCTGTTGATTATTTTCCTGAGCACTCACCAAATGCTTCCTGTTGTCTGAGTTTGACTGCAAGCACAAACAAACAGAAAGGCGGGTGGGAAGCTGCTGAAATCGATACCCCGTCCCGTCGGCAGGCGCTGGTGTCAACTAGAAATGCATCTATGAAGCAGCATAATTAATTACCTAAAATGCAAGGCAAGCTGACAGTCCTAATTAAGATAGGGAGTGACAGGCTGGAGGTCCCTGGACTGCCCACTCCATTTTCTCAGGGCTTGTGAAATATGGGGGGATCGTTCCTCCTGCCTTCCAGGTAGCCAGATGGGAGGACACGGGGCTCCCCCGGATCAATAGCTCATCCCAGCCATGCCCTGCAGCAGCTGTTTCAGAGGAAGGAGAGGCAGGACTGGTGGTTACAGCAACAACATCCTCCCTCCCCTGCTCCATCCACAGGGAATTTTCCTCCTTCCTCCCCAGGAGCGAAATTTTGAGTCACAGCTCAAAGCAAGAGGATCCAGCACCTTTTCCAAAGAGGACACCTTGTGAGTCATCCCTCTTCTATAACTCCGGGTGCTCATGTTACTCCTGCAGAGGGGACGTCTGATTTTGTCACACGGTGCTTTTGGTCGTACCTTGTAGCAGTGAGTACCACAGGGAAGCTGATTCCTGGGGAAGTGTCTGACCAACAGTTCACTCTCCAAATTCAGACTCTTGATCTGGGTCTCTCCATGCTGGGATGAGCTCTGGAGTCCAAGCTGGGTGGGGATTGCTGGGATATGGAGCATCTTGGCCAGATCCCTCTTGGCCCACAGGTCATTTGCTGGTGCCTAAACGGATCTGATTTGATGCTCTGCCCTTGCCCAAGTCTCTTTGTGACTCTCACCCTTCCTGCGTGATCCCACTCCACCAGGACCATCACGTACAGGGGATCACAACTGGCCCCTTTGGGCACAGGATCAGTCCCAGGAGGGAGATGTTTGGTGTTTCTTGTTGACAGTCAAATATGTTTGCTCTGGTCCTCTTTCACGCTTTCTTTTTAAACTTTTTTTAAGGTTGCATTTCAAGGGATTACCCTCTGGAGCTGACAGACAGACAGGTCTGTCAGTCTGTCTGCTTAGCACTATCTTTTCTGCAAATACCCTTGCTCTGTAGCTTGTGAGCCAAGGATTAAATGCACAGAAAGAAACAATTCACTGTGACTTGGCCTGTAAAGTCTTTTGAAAGTTAAGTTATGGCTGTTAAATGTTAACACCATATAATGCCTGTCTTTATCGTATCTTTGCAATAAAGTGATGACATGGCTCTATTATGAGCTAGTCACATAGAAGCTCCCAAACCTACAGTATTGTAATGGCATTTAATCTCCTTTCCAAGTGCCTGAGAGTTTCACACAGGCTTTGTCTGCAGCGTTTCTCCGGGATCGCCGAGCGCTCACACTAAGGCGAAGACGTTTTAAAGAGAAAAGATGAAATCGTCAAGTCCACCCCCAGCTGTGCGAGGCCTGGGAAACCTCACACTTTCCCTCGGCCGCCACAATGCCATGCCTGCCTCGCTGCTGCCACGCTACCTGTCCTTCCCCCATCCTCAAGGACAACTGCAAACTTGCTTATCAGCCTGTAAATCAGCGGTGGCAATAAAAGGCTGGCATCCAGAGCAATAGCTTTTGTACTAATGCACTACTTTGCAATTGCTGTGCATATCCAACATATTAATGACACAAATTCATTACAATAAATGAAGACTCTGACTGGCCAGGGGCCAGAGTCGACTAAGGACAAAAAAAAAAAAAAAAAAAGTTGCTTTTGCTCCTGCCAGTTGGCAAGTTTGCGGTGCAAAGTTGAATGTGTCGGATCCAGGCGCTTTTGGTGAGTGATGGGAAGACGTGACTGCTAAATATAGTAGAAATGGTGCCAGGGATCTGAGGAGTGAAAGGGGAGGTGGCTTCCCATGTGATCAGGGAGTGGACATGTTTTCCAGGTGAAATTAAGAAGGCAAATGACTTCATCAACAGAGTGATGGATTGTGTAAACCGATTCAGTTTTCAGGTAAGAAAAACTGTTCCCTAATGTGAAGGACTCAGTGCAGCCTGGAGAGGGGGGGTTCTGTGATTTTGTCAATCTATTCATTTATCTATTGCTCCCTTTCTTTGTCTCTGCTTTTGGATCCATCTCTCTCCATTTACTGATGTAGCTGTACCTCTGTCGCTCCAAGTGCTGCTCTTTCTATTAGTGGTCTCTTGGTCTATGTATTGACAGTGGATACAGAAATTATTGAATACCTTAGACACTTTACTGTGAGAGATTTAAAAATCTTTATGTTTAGTTTAGCAAAGGAAGTGCAGTACAATACGTATCAGATCAGAGACAAGGCACTTAATACCAGAGGACTGTTTAATTTAGTAACAAGAGCCAATGCCTTCTAATTAAAATTAGAGCTATTCAAATGAGAAATAAGGCATAAATTTTTGAGGATGAAGAAAATCAGCCACTGGAACAAAAGACCAAGTGAACTGATGGATTCTGTTGCTTGCAAACAAAATCTTCATAATTGTGGAAGTGAAATTATAATCAGCTAGGTATTATTAGGTTAAAAGTTGAAGTAACTCAGTATTTTATGACCCTTGTTCTACCAGGGTCATATCAGGCGATATAACCTTCTGTGTGCTTGCTCTGCAGTCAGCGGAATGTGGACTGGTGAATCCAGCCTGTGAGTCCATTGATCCACAAAGCATCAGCCCCAGTCAGGTCTTGGAATTCGGGAAACTGTGTAGGAGAGCCTCTGGCTTGGAAATATATGGTTTGGACTGGGGGCTGGGCAAACCAGACCCAGTTTCTGCTGCTCTCTCCTTTCTCTCTGGAAGTGTGGGGCATGCAGGGTGCAGGATGGTGATGGGAGGTGCTCGCCTGCCCGTGTTGCTCCAGCTAGAAAATTAATTCATGCTGACGAGAGAGGGGAAAAAGAAATTAAGACTTAATGAGGGACATAAACCAGCATTTTCAGAAGGAACAACTCACGTGAGCAAAACTCCTGTCTCTGATGTTGTATCAGAAAATGTCCCTACATGCTCAGTGAGACAGCAGAAGTGTTTCATTCTGCAACTTCTGTTTTGGCGTAACGTTGTATAGATGGATGACAGAGGCAGGGAGACCACCGAGCCCGTCCTGAGCCCATCTCCCTCTCCTGGACCAGCAGCAGCCTGAGGTCTTTCTCTGCCCTCCCGGTGGATGCGCCCAGGGTCCTCATGGCAAAGCTTCCTCTCTTCAGGTAGCAAACTGTCCTCCAGCAGGCTGTGACAGCAGTCAGGGGCATTACACATTTCTGAGCAGCGGAGCAGAGCAGGTTGATGCAAGCAGAAAACAGAAGTCACCTGTCAGGGCACTAGGCAGGCTTGCCATGCCATGAAGGGAGCTTATCCCATGCAGGCTTGCAAATTGTGGCACATTTCAAAGTTGTTCTGCAACTATAACTATGCAATTTTTACTGTGACTGCAGATAGGAATCAAACTCCTTGACTGTTTTTGTTAGGAAACACCTTTTTTTACCACCTCCTGCTCACAGATCCTTTTCTTTTGCCAAGGGAAGCATAAATAAAACGTCCCATGCTAGGGCAGATGTTGAGCTGCTTCCTGACAAAGCTCTGCCGGGACTCCTGCGCCGCGCTCCCAAGCACCCATTCATTTAAATACTGCAAGGCGAGAGCAGTTGCAGAAGACAGAAAGTTTCTGTTCAGACCAACAAGGCAATTGAAGGCCCTCCCTGCACAAAATGCCAGCACGCATTCATGCTTCAGAGGGTCTTCAGAGTTTGCTACAAATTTAGTGGCAAATTCAGTTAGAATGAAGGTTGATTAAAGCTCCCAGATAATTACTCGTTTAGCTGCAGAGCGTGTGCTTGAGGAGAAGTGTTGCAAAGCTTTCTAAAGACTGGAAAGCCCAGTGCCTCAGCCAAGCTGCCAAGTGAACGGATGTGCCAAGTGGAGCACTGTAATGATATCAGTAACAGTAATTATACAGAGAGGGAAGCAAACACTTACCCCATACAACTGCAAATCTGCTACAGCCTTGTGCAACTGTATCTCTGTGCCTGTGCCTCTAATGGGAGCTTGGCTGTGGCTGAATTTACAAGTGGACTCTTTCTTAGGCTCCTGTGTTTAAGTTTACCCTTCCCTCCTCCCTCGCCTCTTGGTTCTTCAGCAAAGGGTTTGCTGGCAGTGGCGTGAATCGGGCTAGCTGTGCTGAAGGCAGCGGCGACCCATCGCTGCATGAGCTGAGCATCCATCCCCAGGTGTTTAGAGAATAAACAGGGCAGGTTGAGAGATGGGATGCTGAGACAAACCTGTGTGCAAGGGGGATGGGGCCAGGCTGCGTGCCTGCCTCCCTGGCTGCCCTTTGCTGAGGCTGGTGGCTGAATCTGACCTGGGACCAAGCTCTCTGCAGGGCAATGGCAAAGGCAGGGTTAATGTAGGAAGGAAACAGCCTTCTCTGGAGCAGTAACTTCGGGATCCCTGAGCTAACTTGACAGAGATCTGGCAGGGATGCTGAGGTATCAGCGAGCATTCAGACCTACAGGCTGGGCTCAGCCCAAGGGCTTCCTGGAGGAGCGTGGTCCACGCTGATGTTTCAGCTACATCTGGATGGTCTCAGCAAGCTGTGCGGGCAGAGTGGCACAGCTCAGACCGACTCCAGGAGCTATTTTGGCTCCATTTACAGCCAGTTATTTTAAGAATAGCTTCTGATGTGGGGTGCAAAGCATCACTTGTGTTATTAAGGTGATGCACTCCTAAACAAGTGCTCCCCAATGTCTCCAGCAAAACAGAGCCCAATCTGCCTGCTGGCAGCCCTTCCTCCAAAAAAAGACCCCGTGGAGCACCAGGCAGCCATCCCAAAGGAAGAACTGCCCTGGCAGTGTGGGATTAGACGGGTGGAGTAATTGTCCTAGGCACCATGTCATTATCTACAATTTCCAGGCCATCACAAATAGCATTTAGGGTCATTTCTCTCCTATTAGAGTGGAGCTGGGGGATGCAGGGGGCTAAGCCAAGCACAGGGCCACGCTGCAGACCTGAGAGGGGCTGACTTTATTAGCACACAAATTGCAGGCTTTCAGAGGCTGTCTTCTGAAAGGCCTCTGAATACACACAACTCTAAGTAGGAAGTTAAAAATTTTAATCTAATTACCACCCAGACAAGCCTGTTTGCATTATGTGAGTTTGTATGTAAGTTTGTCCACTCCTTAAGTCCCTTCTTCTTTCTAAAAGGCAAACACGAGCCAGTTTTGACATTGTATGTTGAGCCAGGTCCTGCTATTTCATTTTTCTCTTCCTTCTCCCCTACCTCTCCCTCCTTTTGCAAAGCTTAACTGATGAGGTCTTCAATGCCATGCCCAACGCACCAGGATATAAATGCCACTAAAATAAAAAGCAGATTAAGTTTCTGGTTATAGGAAAACTACCTAAATGTTATTACCCGCTAAGATAATTGGCTCCATTAGGTAATTTGGCTCCATTCATGGCCCATTATTTTAAGAATAGCTCCTGATGTAGGGGGCAAAGTATCCTTTACCTGTGCTACTAAGGTGATGGATGCATTGTTAAAAATACCAGGGATGAAACAATGGAGTGAATATGCAGTGATTTGGGAGTGCAGGGACCAAGTCCCTGTGCTGAAAGTTTGGATTTTTTCCCCCCAGAACTGTGGGTATCTTCAGAGCTGAAAAAGATAACCATTGCAGAGTGCATTAATTCTTTTTTGGAGAGTTTCAGCTCCCTTCCTTGACTCTAGAAAGCTGGGAGAGTTAGATAAATAAAGTTAAGCGATGTATTTGCTGGTGAGCTACTCTGTGCAATGAGGGGGGCTGCAGCCCAGGCTGCGGGATGCTTGCACGGGAGAGGGAAGGTGAGTCCCCAGGTGAGCGGAGCTTCAGCTTTGGCTGATCATTCGATTCAGTTACTTTTTGGACACAAACCTACAATACGAGTGGAAGCCAATTTACTGGGGAAGAGGCAAAGCCCAGCCTTTCTGGGCAGGGTAGCTGTTGCTATGAACAGAGCCTTGGTGATTGAACTTTACTAATGACTGGGTTTTCCTTCCCAGGGCTTACTGGAGGCATCTCAATGAGGATTCTGTGCTTCCATCGGACCCGGGGTTTGGCTTCTCGCAGAATAAAGGAAGCCTTCCCTTGTGTAATGAGTGTTTACCCGGGGGGTGCTGATACTGTCAGTCTGTCACTGCAGGATCAAAACCAGAACTGCACAGCCTCTGATAAAAAGGCCAGATGTGCCACTTTAATTAATGCAATTTGCTAAACACTGGAACAATTAAGTGCAACGCGATAGCGCAGTAATCTTTGGGGCCAGGAAGCGCCGTCCCCAAGGCATCCCCAGCTGTTCCAGCTTTCTTTTTCACTCTGCCATGTTCATAAATTTAGAAACTTAAAGGATTTGCAAGGGAGCCACAACATCAAATAAAGAAGGAAACTGAAGGCGTGCAGGTGAACACAAAAAGAGGGCAAGGGGCCGCGAACCCGCAGGTGGTCTGGACGGGGATCTGTGATTGATGTGAACGGTGACAGCGCAGATACACTCAGGGGCACACGCACACGTCCAGCCCGACACAAACACAGCCCCCCGTGAACACAGAGGCACGAACAAACGTGTACAGGAGCTGAGACTATCAAATACCTCAGGCAAAGCAAACATGCACCCAGGGTGTTGCACAAACACCCCGTAACACATTCCCACACACCTCGAATCCCGTGCCGGCACCAACGCAGGGCTGGGCACGCACCCTCGCCTCGTCCCTCACTGCCGATTCCCCCGGCACGGGAGCCCAGGCACCTTCCCTGATACTTCATGTAAGAAACAGAAGAGCTCCAAAGTTTCTCTTTAAGACACATAAATCCTCTGGGACTTTCCTACTTAAGAACAGAGGGAAGTGAAAAACAAAAGCCATAATGAGAGGGAAAATGAAGAAGTTTCTTTAAAAGCCTACAGGTTTCAGGGAAAGTGATGGGAAATTACAGACTTGTGATAAATGGGCTAATTTCCCTAACTGACAACCCAGACAGCTCGATGCAAAAACAAAAAAAAAAAAAGAAAGATGTTTGGGTTTGATCAGTGTTCCCCCCCTCCCTGCTGTATGTAAGCCCAGAGGGGGGGTGTGTGTGTACACACACTTTCCGTAGGGAAGGTATTGCTTTTATATTGTAATACACACAACTCTCTCTACCATCCACTAACAAAACTGTCTGGGAAAACGTAATTAGAAAAAATATTTTGAACAAACTTCTGACTTTTCCAGGTTTGTACAAGCCCAGTTTTCCACCTCTCCCTGAATGCCCACATGGTCCAGTTATCACACAGGTTTACTCCATTGGGAAGTGTGTGTGTTCTTCTAAGTCAGAAAAGCAAATTATGGTGGAGAAAATGGGGAAAAAAGTGAAAAAAGTTTCTCCCTATATATCACAATAACTGCAAGGCCAGCACCTCTGGAGCAAGGCAGTTGCAGAGATGCCTTGCGTCTGGTACAACCGAGGACCTGGTTTATTCCTGGTTTATTTAGAGGAGCAGCGTGAAAATGTGGTCAGTCCCTACAGTGCTGTGCCACAGCACCGGGACCTGAGGCTGAGCAGCGCCCGTTTGTGTCCTGCCTCTGCTGCCCTGGGGGCAGGAAGGTGGACAGCAGACTTAGATGATATTCCTAAGGCAATGGATTTTTTTACACCCATACACTTCCCATACAAAGAAAAAATCTGCTCAACTAAATTGTTTTGCAAATGCATGTTGAAGGAACTTCATGAGAATATACGGGTCAAAGAGCTCTTTCCTTATTCCTGCACACGGTTTCTGTGCTCTCAAGCAATACCGTGCTTTTCAGGTATGTGTTCTCAGTGTGACATGATGCGATTTTTCAATTCAAAAAAGAATCTGATTTCTAAACTTACTTCAGTCCAGTTAAACAAGACCCCATTCCATGCACACAGATGTCTTAAATGAAATGTAACATTTTGCATGCCCTAAATTACTACTTTTTCCCAGGGGAAAAAAAAATATCTGTTATTTTATGTAGGACAAGTACACCATTTCACTGACTCCAGCACAATGCAAATACTGCCTCAGCCCATATCAAAGATGTAGAAGAGAGGAGTCTCATCCATCCTTGCAAGCATGCAATCAGCCCAGAAGCAAGAAAGCTCTAAATTTGTGGCACTTAGAAAAACACCTATGCTTTTCTTTGTTTGTTTTCTTCATCTTTTTTTCAGCATTTTTTAGCTGAGGACAATTAAAAAGCATCACAGTGAAGATGAGAGGGAGCATTGCCCTCTTCCAGTCTGATCAGAAAGTTCTTGCTAACTTTAATGAGTTTGACAACCTTTAAATATAAACAGCTGATCGGAACTGCTGAGAAATCTTAAAAAGAAGATGAAAAGGACAAAAAAAGTTCCTGAGAAAACTGGCAAAGGAATGTGAGCCCTGTCACCACTGCTAGCACAGTACAGATGAGATGGACGAAGGGGCATAATTAGGTCTTGGGAAGCAGCACGGGCTGGCTGGGGAGCAAGAGACAGAACAGCACCAAGGGGGAACGTTTCATGCAAAAATCAAAATGGCTGTGGCCGACACTTATCTGCAGAGAACGATCACTGCCATCCTGGGAGAGCAACGTCCTGGGAAGAGGGTGGTGATGAGGTGGATAACCTGCCCCACCATCGTGCCTTGCCAGTCACACCACACCAGAGAGAACCGATAGAATTCGGTGATGATCAGTTCGGGCCACACCTGCGGTCATCCCTGTGAGGAGACAGGGTGCTGCAAAGATTGTGCATCACTCAGGTCCTGCTGGACATCAAAGGCCTTGGGCTGCCCCCAGATCAGTGCTACGGAAAAACACAGGAGTTCACGGGGAAGCAATGTCTGGCTGGTGGCACCTAGAGCTTAGGTGAGGCAATGGCTCCCAGCCTGTGTGCAGTCTGTGTTGTGGGCTTTTCCCAGTCTATTTCCAGAAGTACATACGATTACACTGATGTGATCCTTTGGAATAATTATATTTGGGTGCATGTTCCTGTCCCATGCACAAAGGTGTGAGACTGGTACAAAAGGCTCTGCACTAGATGCAGATTCAGGGAGAGGTAAGGCTGTACCAGAGCCCTATAACTGCTCAGAAATGGGCTCCTTTGGCATGAAAACAGTTCTGAGCACACCCTTGAATTCCGAGTGGCACGCTGGAGGCTGGGATTTGTGATGAATGAACGAATAAATCAAGCTGGATGGTAACTGTGACTTTACTACAGATGTGATACCGTTTCCCCAGTCCAGGGGGGACCATCCAGCTTGACCATTACCTTCAGTGTTCAAAGGTTGGGTTGTCCTTCCCCACCACCCAGGAATGTCCACAGGACACAGCTCCAGAAGTCATCTGGCCTGGTAGTTTGGAGTCCCTCCAGGAGAATAAGCTTTGAAAGGAAAAACAGAGGCACAGGTAGGCACGTCCAGCCACAGGTGGATGTGCCCTCAGCCTGTTGGACTGAATTTTTGTGAGGACCTGTCTGGAGGACAGCCTTGCTTCTAGCTTCACAGCAGGGCTGGTCTTCAAAGAGGACCAAAGTGCCTGTGTACACATCAAAAAAATGGAGCCTTGATTCTACCAACTGGAAAAAGGGGTCTGTGGAGCCAGCAGCAGGGGCTAAGCAGAGGGGCCAGGATGCCACACTGGATTTGGGTATCGAAATTCCTCTGAAGCACCTCAGTCCTCTTTTGCATATGGCTTTGAGCATCTTTGACAGTAGGAGGTAAGCTCCTAGGCGACTTATTTACGTTAAAAGGCCCTTCTGGACCAGAATGATTGTTTTGTTGACAGAAACGGTGTGTGTCTGTCTTGTGAAGGCAAGGGTCTCTCTGTGTGTGTGTATGCACGTGCACACTCGCATGTCTGTCTTGCCGCATAACTCAGAGCCAAATCCCCAAGCTGGCTTTGAAAGTCTAAATCTGCAAATCCTTTCCTATACCGCCACACTAGTTTCAGGGAAATGCTACCTTTCAAGTAGGGATAGGAAATTAAAAGAAATTAATATGCTACTCAGCAAGATTAATTAATTAGCTAATGTGCATACATCACTTAGGAACGGTAAAGCCCTAGATAACTTTTTATGTCTGAGGAAATATGGTCTAAAGTGGTTCAATTCCAGCCCAGTAAAACTAACATTCATTAGGGAAGCTGATGCGGAGAGTCAGGTGCAGAGGGGGAAGCGGTGCCAGCAGCTACCTGGTAATCACAAGATGGAACAAAAAAGCTGCTGTCTCCAGGATGAAGGACTTGAGGTTACAAGATCATAAAACATGGGAGTCCATAAAGTTTCCAAGTTCTGAAGGCATGCCTTTAAAGTTAATATCATGCAGTATCAGAGCCATAACAACAAGTCACCTAGAGCCATTTATTATTCATTGAGAGTCACCCTCACTACACAGACCAAAAGTCCTTTAATGTCTCAGGTACGTCCCTCTTATCTAAAGGAGATTTACGGGAATATTATTGCATCTTAAGGAAATGCCAATCAATTATTTTAACACTAGCTTCTGCCATTTTAATAACTCTCCCAAAGCACAAACTGACCATATTTAACGGTGTAGCTGTTAAGCTGCAAGAAATGTCATTTCCCCCTTTGTAATTGGACATTGCGTCAGTCACACTGTCGATAAAGGCTGTATAATACAATTGTAGTTGTATGTTAAATTGCCATGTATTTCATATTATAGCCCTGTATTATGCCTCTAAACATCCTCTGGAAACCTTTTTACATGCTGTTCTGTACAGAGGACTGGCTTGACATGAAATTCATTGTGTTTCAATTTTAACTAAAGGGAATTAGGTGCTGACATTCCCCTGAAGTACGATAGAGGCTGGGCGCTTCATCGCTTTGAGCTCTGACAGATCGCTCTCCTCTTCAAAATGGATACGGAGCTCTCAATGCTTTTCAATTACAGCTGACTGTTTGTCTTCTCTTGGTTGCTTAAAATGGATTGGGTTCTTTTTTCCTAGCGAACCAATACACTGTATTAAAAACCCCACAGAAATTACCCTTAGGTGACTTTGAAAATCCAACCCCAAATATATCATGGTGATTCTTTAGGAGGCACCTTGTGTCTCTGAGATATACTTTAGCATTTGACTCTGAACAGTATCCATCTATCTCTACATTTATCTCATGCATCAATGGAACAGCTCTTTCCTTAACGACCAGTTCTGCACACTGCCTCCTCCAGCACCCCTTTGCAGCAGGCCTTTTTCTTGTCATTCATTAACAAATTAATCCTGTTCTCCTGGACTGCTGGATTTCATTCCTGGCACCACTGACCAGATATAAAGTGACAAGTGGAGTGAATGGTGGCACCTCTCCTTCTCCTAATGTATTAGGTGCCCTTCAATGAAAATGCTCTTTAGAGCAAAGAAAAACTCTTCATCAGCCCTGTGACACTGATCTGTTTTGACTAGGAGACTTGGGGAGAGCACTCACCACAGCAGAACGGTCTGTGCAAGAGAGAGCCAGGCTGAGATACGGCAGCTGTGGGCTTTGAAAGTGAGGTGGTGGGTTACACTGAAGATTGACCATTGGCGATGGACATTTGCTGCCTCCCTCACACGTCTAGCCCATGCTCTGCTGCTCTTCTTGCTTATCCTGGCACTCTAACCTTGACCTTCGCTGAACTTTAAGGCCAGGGGGTTTCTCCTCCATGGGCAGAGGGTACGGATGAGTGGCTACACCTTGTCAGGTGGCCTTTCTTCATTTTAGGACTGTGTTCCTTCTTGTCCACAACGACACCATTCTTGCAGGTGAGGATTTCTGGGCCTCTAATCGCGTTTACTTGTTGCTTTGAGCTATCACTCTTGCCCCATACCTTCCTTTTGAGATTAAGTGCCCCAGACTGGAGACACCCTGACAAGCATTGGGCAGACTGGAGGCAGGCACTGCGTCACTGTGTAAGGGATACAGCATCTAGCGTGAACAGAAGCTCAGCCTGGCCTGGTGATCTTGCTTGTGCCCAGCGAATGTCCCAAGCAGAGAAGACTTAGCAAACAGCACACAAACCTTTAGTAGTTCACCCCCATGGGATGGATGGTATTCATTTCCAGGTCAAGCCTTGCAGAACCAGGGAAAATGCAATCAAAGCTAAGTGTAATACTTCATTCAACCTGCGCAGCCGACTGCATTTTACTGATACATAAACTGGCTGCAGGAAACAAACTTAACAGCTGTTTGCACAATTGTAGATAAGGTGTCACTGCCTCCCTTCAAAACCAAAAGGTGTTTTTTCCTGTGAGTTTTATCTAGTGAATAAAATTGTAAGAACAAGCACAAAGAGAGGGAGAGAAACATCTGCCTTTGAAAATTGCAGTGCTCTTTGGGTTGGATGCTTTGGGCCGTATAAAGTTGTGTAGCTCCGTTAACTTCAAAAAAGGAGCAGGCTGGTTTACGAGAGCTGAGCATCTGAGCTTTCAGATTGAAAATAGTCAGGGAGCACGAGCTGCAGGCACAGTTAGATGAGTTTGCTTTTCTAGCTGAGATTTTGCAGAAGTCTTTTCAGCCTGCAAGGAATTAAAGCTGGACACTGAGGTCTTTCAAGTAAAAGCTTACTGAGTGCCGAACTGGCAGTGTTTACCTTCTGCAAGCAGCGCTCAGCTTCCCAGCATTTCACTATCTGCACAGCCTTGCAGAACAGCAAAGCCAGGAAGATGCTTCTGCTCTTCAAAGGGCCTTTTCTTCTGCTTGATTCAGTACTTTTAAGGTGGTGGTTATAGTGTATCTCTGTAGGCACCTTCTGCAATGTGAGAGTTTGATATTCAAAGGAGAAAGGGTGCTGCCTTTCTCAGGCTTAATGGCATAGAAGGCATTGGCCAGAGTTTTGGAAAACAGTGAGGACAGAGGAAAGATAAACAGTTTTTAGAAATTCCTCCGTAATTGTTTTCCTACTCAATCATTCAATATTCTGAAGCTATAAATACTAAAATCAGAAGAAAAAAGAAAAAAAGGATCAGTCTTATAGGGAGTGGAGGATAGGTGCAATATTTGCTACCAAAATTTGGAAATTCAAAACTTTAATGAAATGGAAAATATGTGAGAGACCTTCAATCAACTCTTACAATAGAAAGAACAGTAAAATCCCTTCTAGAACAGATGCAGATGGTATCTCATAGCTATACGACTGTTCTTTCCAAGCCAAAGATGACTTGGATATGAAGCTTTTCTGTATTTTTCTGGATATAGACTCTTATCTTTAGAAACCCACTTTACATCTTGAGCTGGAAGGGCTGCCAAGGTGATCAAACCAAATGTCCTGCTCAGAGAAATAAGAACTGAATTCTGCTTCTGCCAATCCCCAAGTCTCCATTAAGATGAGAGTATCAACTAAAATACCAAACTGCTCAGACCGTACCAAAGCAGTGGAAATTTTGCCATTTCCTTCATTTTCAGTGAATTTCATTGTCCACAGATATCAGGAAAGCAGGGGACACTTCCAAAACCTTTCAGCTTTGTTGTGAAATTTGTTCTACTCCTGAAACAAATCCTGCTGTGCTCTGCAAATGGCACGTTTGCTACTAGCCCGAGACCTTTCATGTCTCTCTCTGTTTAGTCCTGGGAAGCTGGCAAAGCTCATGGTGCTCTTGAAAAGACATCGCAATTGCTGGAACATGTCAGGTGGGAAAGGTCTTTTCAATGTGGGGTGATTCTGCAACATCTACAGACAAACAAATGAACAGAGGATGGACTCTGTGCGAATGTATTTGTTTGGTTTCCTTTCACTTTCCTGGATTTGGAGCCTCCATTTTTTTGGATGAGTTACTATATTGTACCAAACCCATGTCTTGCACTAATAACCTTTCCCTGTGGGGAATGCCAGCCCTTGGAGCCTTCCCTCCTCGCTCCTCCTTTGGGAGGGTGCTCAGCTGGCAGGACCAAAACACTCTCTTCATTGATATAATCAAGATGCCGCAGTCACGCTGACATTGCAACACCTGAGAGGATTATTCACATTTGTGTGATGTTATTAACTTATCCCACTGGCTGGAAATGCTTTGGAGAGCTGTGCACAGATCTGGACTCTGGTGAAAAACCATGGCTGGACTGTATGCTCAGCAGCTTACCTGCCAACCCAACACCCTTGCCAGAGTCCCGCTCATTAATTATCCTGTGAACACTGGAAAGTGTCTTTCCCATTTGAAATGCAGATACTGCCTGTAAACAGTCACAACACAGCTGTATTTGCACCATATTTGCCCCTATTTGCTCCAAGTAGGTCTTGACTCCCATCAGCTGATCTAACCCATCCTTCCAGATTCCCAGAGGAGACGGGCATTCATGGAGGGGAGATACCCTAGTGCAGAGCATGGCAATGAGAAACCAAGACCCTGCTAAGCCAAACTCTTTCTTGACAGCTATGCCCTGGTTCACCCCTTGCATTGCCCTGAGCTGAGTCATCCTGCACTTGTTCTGGTGTAACTGAGAGCAGAATACGACCGAGCAAGTGCAGTGCATGCTCTGCCAAGGGCATCGCTCAGCCGCCGACCTTGACATGGGATTTCTCTGTGCTTAGGGAGGGAGTCACATCTAAGAATCAGTAATGAATCTCCTTATTCTTTTACCATATTAGTGTCAAAGAAATTGGGTTTTAGGGGCCCCCTCCCAAGGTTTGCTAACCACCCTCACCTCTGCCTTTGTTTGATACATCAAGGGCAGAAATAGGAGACCTGAAGAAACAGAAAATTTTAACTACTCTCTTTTTCACTCAGTTTTCCTTTCTTCCCCACAAGGACAGTGCCTGGGACACCCTCCTCTTCATTTCTCTTTTACCTTCCCCTTTAGCCGTGGGAGGGCAGATGCCCTTGGAAAGAATAAACAGGAAGGGCCAGCCCTGCCTCTGGTGTTAACCACTGCTCTTCCCTGGAGTCAGCATGGCAAATCCTGCCCCGTGCTGCACAGCAAGCCTTCAGACAGAAGAAACAGCCTGAAGCACAGTGAGCTGAATCATCCTCTGACACCCTCCGACCAGCCCGGCTGCAGACCAGTAGGAAAAGCCAAGGGATTTTGTTACGTGAATTTTCATTCATCTTTCCTGGGACCATGGGAAAGGGCTGTCACCTTGGGGCCAAACATGGCTGTCTTCTAGGTCTGCACTCCCAGCAAGAGGCTGGGAGAATTCATTATTCAGCCTCAGCCTTCACCTTTTTCATGACCCAAAACCCAACAAGACAACAAATGGTCTCCCCTCCGCTTGCCCAGATGCGATGCACAGTCCATATGGAGTACTCCGAGCAAAGCGCTGCTGCTGGGTGGTGGGGCCACCCACCACAGCCAGGATGAGGGACCACCCACCACAGCCAGGACAAGGGACCATCCACCACAGCCAGGAGCAGAATTTGACTTTACAGCCTGGCAGCACTCAGGTCTGGGCCTGAGGGTTACCAGGTGTGGTATTTCCTCCTGAGCAAATACCAGTTTTCTGTCTGAAAAATGGTTCTGGTTCGCAAAGTTAGGAATGGTTTCCAGTGAATCTAGGGCAGATGGATGGTTTTGGTGTAAATTTATGTCTCTGGGCCATTTCAAGCAGCAGCTATTTTGGATTTTTCTCCTTCCAGCTGCAGTTGGAAGCATTGGTTGAGCCCTGTTGCACCAGGTGCCATCAAACAATGGCTCCTGCTTTGACGTGTGTGTAATCCGAGCTGGGAAGATCCTTTCTTGAGAGGACTCAGAGACTCACCAGAAGCCCTGGGGGCATAAGACACATCTTACACCACCCTATGTCCAACCCCTTACATGATGCTGCCCCTCCCAAGCTTCTGACAACCCATCAGACCCTCTGGCCTTTGAAAACACAGGCAAGCAACTGCAGAGACGGGAAACCTAGTGGGTCCCCACATCAGTTTTGGCTCTAATGGCAACAGAAATGTCCCCCACAACCTAAATGTCCAGGAAACACACAGCAACTCCTTGATACCTATAGATGTGACCCAGCTCAGAGAATCATGTGAAAGCAAACATCTCTGGGCTTGGCTGTCGCACAACTTTGTCATACGTGAATGGTGGAAGACTCTGTTGTGCTTACATGTGGTGACAAAGCGTGTGAGCATCAGCTGTGTGTCTGCTGTGTACAGGGATGCTTCCAGTACTGAAGACTGATCACATTGTACATCTGCGAATCTCACAGCATCCACTCAGCCTTGCAAAGCAGTGATCTAATACAGATCTTGAGTAGGAAAGTTACCACGGCTGTGTCTGCTATTAACATTTAGAAGGTAATCTCCTTAACACCATAAATGCTAACTACTCTGGCATGCCCTTGACAGGTATAATTGTCTGTAGTCCTGTAAAAAATAATAGCCATCTGGCAGAAAGTACTGATGTTGTGAGAAGAAAAAGAAGATGGGCACCAGCAAGAGACCAAAGCAAATCCCCCAGCACAGATTACCTTGGGGCTATTTGATTGCCTGGCAATCTGCTCATGTCCCTCTTTTCAGCTGCTTTCAATGTCATGGGAGGAGCACCTTTCAGCTTTAGCCTTACAGCCAGCACAAGTCCTATCTGAATTTATTACAGACAAAGAAGCAGAAATACTTCTGGTTCACTGGAACTGACAAACATGAAAAAAGAGCTAGGCTGGTGGAGATCAAACCCACGGGTTACATAAGAAACCTTGCTTGGTTTCTGAAAGAAGTGTATCGCCCTGCTAATAGTATGTTGTATATCATCTGGCACTTGCAAGGAATGACCTGCCTGCTCCTCAGCATCTCTGGCTCTCCTCATCATTATAGCCCTTGTAAAAAAATGGCATATTAAGTGCAAAGACCAACAGTCCTGGAAAGGAAACGATCCCCATTATTCACAGAACCAGAGCGCTGCGGGCAGCTGAACACAAGCTTCTCCCAGGACATCTCTCGGCTTCAACCTTGAACCACAGAGCTCTTTCTTGGGGTAAAGAAAGAACACAGTTCAGACAGTTTGTTTATTCACTGGCCTTTCTGATAAGACTGATGAAAAACCCTGTGGGAACTGCGGGTACCGGTAAAGCAGGAACCCTTTCCAGCAGGTGCCAGGCTGGGACTCGCCAACAGGCAGCGAACCGCAGTAACGCGCTCGGTACCACCCGCGGCAACGCTGGCCTTCGCTGCAGCCACCCTACCCGTGCGGGGAGGGCAGGAGGATGTGGAAGCAGGGAAGTCCCCCGGCCGGTACTGTTCCTAGGCTCTGACAGAAAGCAGGAACCCTGATAGCTCAGAAACAAACACTTCTCATCCAAATTCCATGACCCAAGATGCCCAAACAAGTTCAAACCATCTTCCAGAAGTCATTCACACTTAACAACCCCTTCTCTGAACTTCCCTAAGGATATGGCCTGATTTTCACTGGAGCAGTGAGGCAAAATCTGTCTTCAAACTGTGAAAAAAGAAATTTTAACTTTTGCACAAATTAAGACCTGAATCCACAGACTGGTCTGATCTTTGCTGGTGGTTTTACCTTTGCAGCTTTAAAGTGCTGAGTTCACCCTTGCCAGTGATGGTGCACTGGCATCATTTCACCTCCTGGTCCACTTTTGAGGAACAGGTGTGTTCTCAGGTTTAGCTGAAATCTCCCTGTGGCTTTTTAATACCACCCAAGGAAACAGAAGAGGATGGTTTCTGTTACAGCGAGGTCTCCTGACAATAGCTTGACTGCAGTTAATGATAACCACAACCACCAGAGCAATGCAGAAGAATTTAGGGAGGAAAAGGGCATGTTTCACTCCTTGCTCTCAGAAAAGTGGATCTTGTCTTTAACCTCTGGATGAGCATACATAAGCTACAGATTGAAGACATCTGCTATGAGACAGCTGCATCCACACGGTCGAGCAGTCGTCCACAACCTTCAAACAAAGCCATACTAAAGAGAAGGTGCTGCATCCCATGGGCTGCCCAATTCCTGGTGAAGGTGAAATGTGAAATCTCTCTAAAGTGAATGCACTCTGGCAAACACACCACAGCCGACGCCACGATGCCACCCCAGCACGGAGATGGGCAAGGCTTTAGGGCCACCTCACTCACGAGACCTCTCTTACACAATTGTATTTATTTTATGGATGCCAACTCACTGCCAGGATCTGAGCATCATTTCATAAGTGACATCTGACTTAATTTTACTTTTTTTTTTTTAATCTGTAGACTAGTTGTTCAGGACTAAGACTATTACACGAAGCAGTTAAATGGCTCAGCCCTTTTCCAGCCTGCCAGCTGATAGGTGGTGGCACAGCTGATCCAGTGTCTCATACTAAAAGGCTCACAGGAAGATTTTCTCCAAAGGATTCATATTTAGCCCTTTGCTTCCCCCTAAATTGCTTTCCCTGACCCCATTTAAGAGTGTTTTGAAGGACACTGACACTTGCATTTCAGATTTTCATCTAATCCTTCTCCCACTTTGCATAAATCAGGAGTAACTGCACTAAAGCCTATTTCTTCCACAAGCATTAGCAAAACTGCTAAAACCACCAAGATTTATTTCAAACACTGGCTTCAGTCCTAGCAATAAGTAACTTTGAGCGTGGCAATTGCTCCTCACTTAAAGGACCACGACGTGGTGTTTGTTCATCTGGGTCTTCCTGTGTGTCTGCTAAGGGCTGGGCTGAGCCTGCAGCCTCCCCGGGGGTCTGCCTGACTGCCAGCCCCTGCTCAGCCTCCTGTTTCTGTGTGCCGTCAGCTCTGAGACCGCTGCTCCTTGGTTCCATGTGGTTGAACCTGGCTGTTGGGATCCAGGGGGATGAGCAGGCCGAGCCACAGCAGCCTCCGCGCAGCTCAGGGACACAGCAACGGGGCAGAGACAAGAAGCAAAGTCCATGGTTTGGGTCTGGGCAACGCTGGCTCCCAGAGATTCATCCAACTACAGCTCCACCACATGGTTTTTCATTATGTGCGTGTGAGTTACATCTGCCTGCCTCACTGTCCTGAGCTACTGTTTTGAGCATTGCCAAAGTCCATTGCTGAAAGGATTTCTTTTAAACGTGCTGCTATTGTCAGACTGGTTTTGCTGAGCTTCTTCCCTCTCACCTCCTCCTGTCTAAGGCTACACACCTCAAACCTTACCTATCCCCTCTACATGCTGTCCCCACTACTGCCTGCCACTGGAGTGACACCAGATAGGGGACTTCATCTTGCTTCATTAGATGGAAAGTAAAAGAAGCAACTGCAGAGCCGAATGCATCTCTTAACTCTGTTAAAATCAATGCTGTTACCACAGTTTGATTCAGCCCATCAGCTTTACAGCCCAAAAGAACTGGGTGATATCGAATGGCCATTATCTGCTGGCAGTACTGGGGGTAGCTTCAGCTGCATGCCATCCTCACGCATAGCAGGATCCTGACGCTTCCTGCATCGCCTCTCTTCCTCCATTGGCATCATCCAGCCATTAAAGCCCACAACACAGACCTCATCTTCTTAATGAGGAGCCCTCCTTGTCTGATGGACAATCTGCCTGGGGGCTCCCACTAGTTCCATTCAACACAGCCACAATCTACACTTGTAAACCAGTCCCCTTAGGAAAACTGCCTTTCCAGGGAGGTTCGTGGCCCTTAAAGTTTGCACTAACATTTTGTTCAGCAAGAGCATTACGCAGACAGCGCTGGCTGAATTGCAGCTCAAACAGGTAATTAAACAGCAATCCATCCACAGCTCAATTTACACTGTTCCAGCTGAATGCATCATATCCAGGCTTACACAGTAGTTTAGCCCTTATTATTTCTTAATGGGTGTAAACCCAGTTCTACTGTCTCCTCCATGGTATCACCTATATCGAAACACTGATTTAAAAAAAAAAATCCCCCTATGCATTTGAACAAAAAAAGGAATAGAAACTAAATCTTTCCAGTTTACCGGAACATCGCATCCCTGCTCCATGGCTCGGAGGGACCGGGGAGAACAGAAGCCTCGCAAGCCATTTTCCAGGGTTGTTGAACATACACAGATGAAGACATAAACACCGCAGCAGCAACACCTCTGATCTCTATCATCTTAGAAATGCTGCCTGCACCAGGCAGGATTTTTGTCTGGATTCCTTTGTGTTACTATTAACTCCAGAGTGACTCTTTAAAAAGTCGTGCAGAGCTGGGGACAGGCCTGGTAGTGCTCCTGACATGTGCAATTCAATTCTGAAATATCCTGCACAGGGAGGTAACTTCTACCCTGCCAACCAGGAGTTGTGCATGTAGTTAATTCCAGCAACATCTTGGCACTCAGGGGTCAGAATCCCTCAGGACCAGCTCGGCGCTGGCCGGGAGTGCCACCACGGCAAAGGCAATGCAGGACAGACGGAATGCACGGTGAAATCAGGAGGGCAAGACTTCAAACTACCTTTCACACTCACTTTGTAGTGGGGCAAAGGCTAATGGGTGGTGCAAGGCCAAAGAGAAACAGCAGAGTGAACCAGGCAATATGATCTCCCGTAGATATTCAGTATACCTATGTAGATATAAATACACACACCTTTTCCTATCCTATCCTATGCTGTCCTATGCTATCCTATCTTATCCTATGCAATCCAATCCTATACTATGCTATACTATGCTATCCTATCTAATGTTATCCTATCCTATCTTATACTACCCTATGCTATTTTATGCTGTCCTATGCTATGGTATGCTATGCTGTCCTATCCTGTTGAGTCAGGGATTGAGCATCTTATGGAAATGGGTTTGGGAAGCTTCCTCATCTCTTCCTGACATTCGTTCCCCTTAGCAAACCCCTGCAGCATTTAGTCTGGCAGCAAAAGGCTGCTCCGGAGAGGCGGGTGGGGGTGCAAAGGGGGGCCGTGGGTGGGAGTGTGCGGCGCCGGCACATGTCTGCGGGGGCCAGAACCGTGCTGTGGGTCAGAAGTGGGGTCCATTGGCAGAGCCCCATGGGGATCGAGGCTGGGGTCTGCCGGGCAGGGCTGAGGTGTACCTGGCTCCCTGCTTGCCCTCCCCCCAGTCTCTGCCAGTTTAACAAACACCAGATTCACACAGTGTGAATAGCAAATGGGGGGGGGGGGGGAACCGCACTCGGGATAGACAAACATGTGACAAAAGCTGCACATATTTTCATCAACCAAAGGCCAGGACATAATAATAATCACTTTCCCAGCCCAGAGGAGAAGAACAAGACCAAGGGTTTCTTTTCAGAGCAGCTGAGACAATAGCGACAAAGGGCCACACAAGGTCAGTGACACTTTTGCAACTCATGTCAGCTGGGGAGCTGGTCCTGATCTGTCATCTCCCTGCTGATCACTGACAACTGAGACCACGAGGCACAATCCACCTCTGTGTTACCGAGCTGCAGAAACCTCCCCGCACTCAATGGGGCTACACAACGCGGCGGCAAATGAGACAGAGCTCTGCTCCATTCAAACACGGGGCTGCTTCGCTCCCTGCGCTTTGGTGACTCGCCGTGATTGTCACATCACTCTTCCCCCACCCCTGCACCTTCATCAACCCCCTCAGCTCATTTGCATGGCTGGGAAAGGAGAGAAACTCTGCAGTTGCTGACTCTGTCAACAACGTCCTAGAAAGTGCCATTAGTTGGCATGCAAATTTCCCGTTGTTCAGCAAGGGCTTTGGAGACACAGTGCTCAACAGGCACTTTTGCAGCCCCTTTTCCAAAAAAATTAAAAAAAAGGCAAAAAATCAAGAAGTGGCAATGCTTACAAGAAGTACAAGAAGCAGCAGCTCTTTTCTTTTTGAGGTCCCTGCCAGGTATGCAGGAAAAATCATATATCCTTCTTCAGTGGCTGCTAAGCAGCTGGGCTTTGGTCCTGGAGCTTGATGCTCCCTTTGCTCCTTCCAGCACTGAGGTTTGTGTCAAGATGGGACATCCCTGCTGCCACCTGCACACAGCAGAGGATGGAAAACCTGCAGGAGTATTTCACAGCACATCTCACGCTAGCTAGGTGACAGCAGGCAGACTATCAGATCTGAGTTTTACCGTTTCTCCCTTCTTTTCATGAGGCTGGTCAGGGAGAGGAGGTGGCAATTACAGCCCTATGCCCAGGATCGCATTAGTAGTGTGGAGCCAGGGGTGCAAACAGCTGGCAGTTAACTTCTCGACTGCCTTTAACATGCGCTGAGCTCCTAAGCAAGAAAATGAAAGTATTAGCAACAGTTTGCCTTCAGCCATCAACACTGTTTTTTTCCTAGGACAGAATAACACATTTTCAGAAGACAGCAGGGGCTGATGGAGTTTTCCACACCCAGGGTGAGATCCTCACCCTTTAAATCCCTAGAGCAGCACAGAGTCAGGGGAAGGCTGTGGATTTGCCCCAGCTGCATGTTTTGAGAGCTGGGGCAAAGCCATGGCCAGTCAGGGACTGGGGCTCACATGCTTGGTTCAAGCTTTCTTCCAAGTGGTGAAACACATGAAGGAGGGACAGGGAGTGGACTCTTCCCAATCCCAGTGTCAGGGGCTCAGGAGAGGCAAAACAGAGTTCAGCCTCCACATCAGGCTGCAATAGGCTAAAGAGGCACCCACCCCAGATGATGTTCTTTCTATGTACGTGGGACAATCTCCATTCCTAGAGGTCTTCAGCTACCTCTCATCAGAAATTGACAGTCAAAGGTCCCCACAGGACAGAGTGGTGGGATGGGCATGAGCTGTCTACATCCTGCCCAGGAGTACAGGTTGAGCAGGAGAAGAAGATGCTCCAGCAGCAGAGGCAGTGGGACAGCAGATGGGCAAAGGTCATCTGCACCTCCCTACCTGCCTTTGAGGCTCCATCCTTACAAAGGACTGTTGCCATGAACAATAAAGCCTTGTGCTTGCCCAGGAGATGAGGGTGAGCCGGGACACACGGCCAACCCTCCCAGTCACCATGGTCGCGCAGCCTATTGCACCATCCTTTGAACAGCCAGACACCAATCCCAGCTATGCCAGTTTTAGAGCACATAACAGCACTTATTACAGAGCCCTTACTTATGGAAGTGTCTCAGGTGCACTGACCTGCTTTCGCAAGTAAAATCATGCTACTGTTTTGCAAAGCAGCATAAATGGAGATTGCATCCCTCTTGTCCTTCCACATCACCCTGCCTGCAGCCCTCAATTCCTCTCAGAAAGTGGTGGCTCATACTGTAATTCCTGGGATGAAAGCACCCAGCCTTTGTGCTCCCCATCGCAGCAACTTTCCAAAGTATGTGTCTGCCAGCAAAAGAAACACTTTAATGTTTGCAACGTGAGAGGAACTGTTTATACTCCATTCTGATGCTGTGTTTCACCAGGGTGAGAGACAGCTCTGGGCAACGAAGGATTAAGGGGGTCCATTGTATCCTTTTCTGATGTTGCCCACCATTTGCTGCCATTTGCATACATCCCACATTCAGGATCTGGGGGCATGGAAACAGCCACCCCACCTGCTCCCGCGGCCGGGCATCACTGGATCGGGGGCTGCCTGGAACAGATTTTGGGGGGGATGATGGCGCATGGGGAGAAGGGTTGAGTGCACATCAACGTGGGGAAGGTAGGGCAGAGGGGGAGGGGGGAGAGAAACAAGAGTAAACATGAATTGGGAGGATTTTCAAAGCCGGCAGAGGGCCTGGAAAAGGACAGGCTTTGAATTCTGCATGTTCTTTTAACTTGGCCCCTGATTTGAAGAGGCCCCCGAAAGCCTGGTAAGCCTCATTGAACTTGAAAAGCTACAAGCTTCCTTTCTTCCCCATTTGCTTTGTCTTCTCTTATCTCATTCATGTGAGACATTGCTCCCACCCCGGCCCTTGCTGGAGAGAGGAGCTGGCCAGAGCCCCCAGCATCGCAGAGAAGCAACAATATCACATCACCCCCAGAAAGCCCCGGGACAATAGGCAGGAATTATGAGTGAGGTGCTGCAGCGACCCTGGTTCAGCCTCAGATACAGGCTAATCAGGAGGGAACGCGGCTCCCCCCGCCAAGCCTGGGCAGACAGACCTTGCGCCGAGGGGGTCTGCTAAAAGCCGGTCTGCAAAACCCTTCCTGAGCCCTTCGGCAGGGAGCAGGGCTTGGGGTGCTGGTTTTAAGGGGACACTAGTCGAGACTAGCAGAGCCGTTGCCCTCATGACGGCAGCCCTGCATGCTAAAAGCATTTTGGGAGCGGGCAGGCTCTTACTGGGGATCCCAGCTGCTCCCAGTGCTGCAGCTCACTGCTGCAGACTCCGGAGGGTACAGTCCCATGTACTCCCAAGGCTAACGGGACCAAAGAGGATGCGGAATCGTATAATTACATTCTTTCTGCAGCTCTCCTGTGGGGTTTTGCACAACTCAGCCTACTGCCATGATATCAAACCCCCGTTTCCACCTTGCTGAAGCATGAAGGCTCAGGACAGTATTTACTACACAGTGAGGAGACCTTTGCAGCCTGTGCCGGCAGCTGAACCGGTCAAGTCCAGGACCCAGGGCAGACTGAGCACCAGTGCTCCACTGCATGTGCCTAACTTGTGTTACAAGATTTATCAAAACCAGTTCATGTGACCAACTGGTACCTCCAATGAAGACAAAGGTGTACCTGCTGGGTTCAAATACTGTTTAGCCTTACTGGGAAAGAGAGATAAAATCCCCAGGTGTCCCAGCACACCTTAGGGAGAACGTTATGCTGCCAGTTATAAACAATCACCCCGGTCCATGCTGTTCCCCAATGATGACTCTTCATTTGCAGCCAGACTTTCCCCTGCAAGCTGCAAATGAAACCGAAGAGTTACAGCCAGGTGGACCTTTTCTGATGGATCTTGCGCTAAAAGGCAGCTTCCTGCAGCACTTCTCCCACTCGGTGAGTGGGGAGAGGGTGAGGGTTTGTAGACTCTTGATAAACAAGTAAAAGCTCAGATATAATGAGAAAACCCTTTGTGACATAAGGACCTCTGCATGTCAAGTAAATTCATTATATACCAGCTTGAATGGCAATCCGACGGCCTCCAAGTGTCTAATGCAATTACGCTGAGATGGGAGAGATTGTACAGCTGTGCTTCCCTGCTAATAAAAGGGAGCAAAAGTAACAAAAAGGGGATGACAAGAAAGTGAGGGCTTTCCACCGGGCACAGCAAAGCCCGCTGGAGTTCGAGGGTTCATGAAACTCTGAACTGGTTTTGGAGTTCACAGGGTTCACAATGCAGGCAGAGTTCACAGGCTTGTCCTTGGAGATCTCAAACTGGGGGGGGTGGGGGGTGGGGTCTCCCATCCCTCAGCTCTCACCTTCCACAGGGAGATTTCCCACTAAATACACAGAAGGGGATGGCAAACCCAACTCCATTCATACCAGTTTGAGACAGCTCTGGTAAATTTGGTAGATTTACCCCAATATATGCAAGTCCAGTGTGTTTTTTCACCTGTGTGACAATGCAGGGTGCTTTCGGGGTCCCCTCCCATGGCACCGCCACCCCAGCACGTGGGACAGCATGCATGGGACAGAATACCCTGCCATGGTACCATGGGACAGAAGCACAGCAGAGGGCACGGATACCCAGGGAAGCCCTGTAATATATACATATACACGTACATAGCATCCCATTACTATTCTACACATACAAGCCCAACGTAAAGCAAGACATCCCTCCACCAATGGCTGGGAAATGAGCAACAAAATCTCACCTGCAGCCACCTCCCCAGTGCCTCTCCCACACCTTCGTTCCTCCCCTGGCTGAACTGGGAGGCAAGTGTAAACGGGTTGGTGTGAACAGAGTGAACAGAGATTTAACCTTAATCCCACCTAAATTACAGTAATGGGATACCTGGGTCAGCACAGCAGCCATCCCAACTTATTTTCTGTCCACGAGAGGGATCCTCCAGGAATTGTTGCCCACCTTGATAGGACTTCTGAGGATTTCTACCTGCTCAAGCCCTGCTGAGTTAACCTTGCCTGTCTTCTCTTCCACTTGAAGGCTTGCCTTTCCTCAGCTCATCTCACTTAACCAGGGCCTTGATTGCCTTTCCAGCTCAGGTTTATGCATCCTACCAGTAGATTTACACCCACACACATGAGCCAACAAAACAGCACGGTGGTCTGGGGATACGTGTTGTGTACTTTAGCTTAAACCTCTCGCTTAAACTTTTAGCTTAAACCTTTTCCAAAATGACATGAGACATGACATGAAAATGATTTTCTGAACTGGAAATAACAGCTTCTGCACAGAATATTAAACCGCCTCTTCCCATGCTAGACAAGCCCTGAGACCTGCATGCTCATCCCTCTGCAGCTCTGCTACAGTGCTTTGTCCATCCAGCCCTGCAGGCATCCAGCGAGACCTTGGAAAGAAAAGTGCACGAGAAAGGGTATTTCTCTCATAGGCAACAGATTCTCTGTAATAATACTAAGTAGCAGGATGAAAAAATTGAATCCAAATTATCTTTCGAGAGTTCCCTGTTAGGACATCTAACATGAGTAATGAATGCCTGAAAAGAGTCAGTTAAAGGTAGGCACTGGCATTAGATTTTGGAATATTCTGACTTTTCATTAATTGACCTGGAAAAAATAGTACCATGTATTTGTGCCATACATTGAACTAGATGGTAGCTGCCTTCTTCTAAAGTTATGGCAAAAATCTAGGCCTCATCCAACTCAACATGGGAATTCCAAATGAAAAAGCCCACAAAATTTTCATTTCAGCTGTGGATGAATTAATTGTGTTTGGCTCTGAAGGGTTGTCTGTCTTCATTATTTTAGTTTAGGATCGATTAGATTAAATTAGATTAGATTGATGGATGAGGGGAGGAATGGAAGGAGAATATATTCCATTTTTAAGAGTAATATACAAAATAATTAGTCAGATGAATTTCACAAGAATATAAATCTGAATAAAGTTAGATGACCACTGTAGACTCTTTAACCCTGAAATAGTTAGAGACTCGTTTTAAGACACATGTAATTACTTCTCCGCACCATGTACTCCTTTACAACATCTCTGTAGCACAAAATCATTCATATTGAAAGGTATTCTAGTGGGTGTCTCTCTGAAAACTTCAAAGATTTTCAAAATAGCAGGCATTTGGCAGCAAAAAGGTCCTTGGCTTGGGAGATATCATTGCTTTACATTTTTTTGTGACTGTGCCTAAGTTTCAAATGATTTTTTGTTAACCCAGAAATACATCTGTCTGCTCCTACGCAGAAGGAAAACGGATTCTCTGCAGTGAGACAACACCTAGAAGACAATTCTTAGCTCGACCAAGTAGTTTTCCAGCTCTTCAGAACAAAGCAGTTGACTTGGCTTGGAAACTCGGCCAAGTAAAATCGCAGAATTCCATTCAGTTGACTACAATTGGGAGTTTATGAAAGAAAATCCATTCCTCTACCAAAACCGGGTAGTTTAGAAGCAGGAAACACCAGCTGGGACTTCAAAGCTTTGATTCTTGTTTTTTTTCACTGTGTATACTAGAAAGATATCCCTCTGTCCGGGATCTTCTGAAAAGCTATCTGAAATTCAAAAGGTGCTGAAAATTTAGTCCCAAACCTGAATTATCAACACAGACTCAGCTTCGTGATCCTTTTATCTGATATTTAACCACCTTTGAATATCAGCAAACACATGCTGCTGAATGAGGAATGGTGTAACTAGCCCAAAGGCAGTCTAACCTTGGGGTTTTTGTCAAGCAGGCATTGTGTAGCCCATCCTTTGCAAATGTTAAGCTATTTTCTGACCCAGTTCAGCTGTTCCCTTTGTCAGTCTCTTAACTTAGGTAGATAGAGCTGTGGCCCTTCTCCACTGTGAGCCAGCAATTCCATAAATAGTAGAGCTGAGGTTTTCCTACTCTTTGTCATCCAAACACTGATAGACTTTTTCCCTTCATTGAACCCTACTCTGAAGCCAGAAGATGAGAAGGTGTAAAACCCAATTAATTGGCTCTGTATACTGCAAGGGTTTGTTGTTTGGGGTTTTTAATAATTATTAAAAAGACATTTTCTCTACAAGCTAATAACCCCACTGCTCCTTAACCTGCGGTGATAGCACACGGTCTTCTGGGCCCGGTTTGAAAGCCACAGATGCCTTGTACCATCGTGCCAAAGCAAACACTCCTCCACAGGCAGTGCTGGTGCTGCCCAGAGGGTGCCTGGGAATATGCAGGACAGGGATGGACTACACAAAGGGCTGAAGTACCACTCCAAGTCGATTGAAACCCACCACCACCAACTGCTCCAGCTATTTAGTGAACGTCGCAGACTGAGAGCCTGCGTCCTTCTTATCAGCCCGCACGTAAGAGAACGTGTTACCTCCCAGCAAAGCATGAGTTTTCCTCTTGAAGGAAATGCCATGTGAGCACCAGGGCAATCCAACGCTTACAGACACCCCGTAGCTCTGCAGTCCGTCCCTCCTGCTGACACCGCTTGGCTTCTCTCACTTCTCCCACTCATAGCTGTGGCTTAAAAACCTGGGGTCTTGTCTAGACAACACTTCCTTAAGTCTGAGTCACACTGAGCAAGGACTTCTCAAAAGCTTGTTTTGTGGCAGGACCCTCTGCTTGACAGAGAACAAAATCCTGCAGTCTTCACAGTGATTTCTGCCTAGCAGATGGAGGGAAAATGCATTGAGAATGGACCTTAATTAAGATGTTATGTCTACCGTAAGTCAAGCTATCTGCAAAAGTAACCATGTAGCATATGTGTTTGATCTTACCCCTCTTGTTTTTGCCACAGCCTTCTTTAAGGCTAATGAATAAGAAGACAGATCAATTTCTTGGTTTCTACAGGAGAAGGATGGATAATTTGAGGGGAAATACTGAGTCACACAACTTGTCACATTACAGTAATAGCATCCATACTTTTTGTTTTAATGGGCTTTCTGAGAGTTTCACATCATTTGGTAATCAAGAAGAATGAGTTTTAGGGGAAAAAGAACCAATTACGGGTTTTTTTCCAACACCCAAAACTATGGTTTCAGTGTGATGTAATTGCATTAAAAAGCATCCTTCCCCCTAGGATATGTATTATCCTGGAAAACCACCAACCAGCACAATCGACTTGAGTCCTTTTCCATACCTGGAAGTTGCAGCTGAAGCTCACACGGTCAGGAGCATCAGTATTACGCCTACACACAGAGACCTGCATGGAGGAAACCTCCACTGCTCCTGGCGTCATCCTACAGATACATTGAAAAACGTCAGTCTAGCGCGAAGATCTCCCTGGCTGCCATCACTGTCACAGAATCACAGAATGGTCGGGGTTGGAAGGGAGCTCTGGAAAATCATCTAGTCCAACCCCCTGGTCCACTGATGTACCAAGGCAAGACCTTGGAGTCATAACTCAGTACTGGGGGTTCACTACCTACTGCTGATCTCAGCTTGCCTTAAATACCAACCATAAAGCAAACCATTTCTCCCTGCAGAGGCTAAGCCCCACCATGTTATTTCATACAGCAGTATGCTTCACAGCGGTGTGCTTCGCTTGCAGGCATGGCCTAAATGCAGCGTGTGTACTGGCTCATGGCTTGATCAAATGGACCTAAAGGGAGATCCCTGTTCTGCCTTCAACACCTTGCAGAGCCGTTGACTTCCAGGCACCTAATCTGCCTTAGGAAAACCTCTCTTTCTCACTCATGGGCCAGATTTCCCATCCCAGCCCTAGAGGGAGATTAAATGTACCCCTGACGTACATATTTGACCAAAGTTATGGATGCTGAAACAGGTTTGGAGCAGAAAGATCTCTATTTTTTTTTAATTAATGTTCAACTGTCCTGTCCTGTGTACATCAGCTGGGCTTCCTCTGCTTTCCACTAACCACAAAACATGGGCAATGGTGTTTACTCTGATTTGAGGGGAAGGCTATGATGAACCTGGTCTTCTCGCTTACATCTATACCAAGAAAATAAACAGGGCCAGTGACCCATGACAGACCTCCCTATCCCACTGCATGCACGTGCCCTAGCAGAGTGTTGGCTTGTAACAATAAACCATCTCCAGGGCAATGTCCAGCCGTGAGGTGGGGACCAGCAGACGCCAGGGAGTGCTCACAAGCAGCAACGTGGCTGAGTTGCATGAAGCGAGCTGAGCTGTGCCAGCACCCTCCAGGATGTAGGATGAGCCTTGTTCCATTTTATTTATGGATATAATTTAGTGTAGATGCAATTATTGAGTCCTAAGCTTGTCCTTTAGCATGCAGTGGTGATGATGGAGGGGGAATGGGTTTTCCATTTAAATTCTCCCCTTCACAGCTGGAGAAGAAAGGAAGAAACTACCTCCTGCCTCTCTCTGTCTTTAGCAGCCAAGAAGATGCTTATCATCCCTGATCCTTCTCTTCCCCAAACTGAAATGACCTCAGCTGAATCACACTCTGTTTCACTCTGTGTCTCTCCTGCTCTGCTCCTTTCTCTGGTAATTTTGCATCCTGGCTCAAAAGCCCCTTTGAGCATGCAGGGAACACACGTCTGAAAAACAAAATGCCTCCTTCTTTTCAAAGAAATAATTTTGCTGGCCCTGCTATGCTGTTCTCACATTGCTATGAGCTTCAAACACTCCCATTTATTAACACGGCTGAAAAGCTGAATAAAAATTGGCAGCCAGGATAAAGGCTCTCAGAACCCTGTCATGTAGCAGAGCAGGAGGCGAGCATCATGGAGCCGAGCACCTCATAAACATGGGGGATGATGGGGAGAAGGGAGGGAGCCAGGAGAAGTCAGTCCTGGAACATCTCTCTGGTACGCCGTAAGCCTGAGGACCTACGGTAGCACTTGCTTTGCTTTTTCAGCCCTGTAAATGTTATTCTTTCAGAACATGAGACTGTTTCAAATAGGAAGATTTGGGTTTTAATCAAATTATTAATCTTTGGTGTTTCATCCTTTGGGGTCCAAAGCAGGGAAACCTAAAAAAGGTTTCTGAACACCAAACACTAAAACGTCTCAGTTCTGGCAACCAGGCTCCCTGGTGACTTTGAAAATCCTTTGCTGATGTGTCTATCTTACCACTAGTTATTTCTGGAAGTCCAGCACATACATAAAACGTTGCTTTGTGTATCAATTAAACCTGGCCGTGCATACCATACCTAATATGAAACCACGCAGGAAATGAAAAGTTAAGCTACCTAACAGCGCCCGCCCGCTCTCCTTCGCCCCGAGCCCTGAGCATCACCGTCAACGCAGCCACTGCAGACCACAGGGAAGCTATGGCAACTTTAACCCTGCTCAGAGCAGGACTTCAACACCTCCTGCCCCTCCCTGGAGTGCCGTTCTGCTGGGGCTGTGTGGTCTGCAGCCGCAGCACGAGCGGAGGAGAACCAGGTCGGCGCGGCCTAGGGGCTGAACATCGCTGTGCCTCGCTCTTGCGGGGCTGGTTTTGAAGGCACGGTGGCAGATGGCAAGTGGCATCAGCGGGGAGCGGGGAGGATGATTTGCTCTATTATTTTTATTGACCTATTCTGCTTTATATTGAAAAACGTGAACTCAAATTGAATAGCTTTGTATGCCCAAGTAGATGCACAAACACACACACGCACATGCATGTATAGATGGAAAAGATGAAGGGCAACATCTTCCACTGAAGGCAATCAAAGTAGGAGTTAATGCTGCCAAAGCAGGAAAGTGGCTCATACCATGGATTTGGTCCATACATACAGCCCTGTTCACAACGGAGTGGAGTCAGTTACGATTACTGAGAATTTGGCATCATCTCTCTGTCATACAAGGACCCGTTTCAACATTCTTCTCCAGAGACCCCTGCTGAGCAGGCAAACCCCTCTGATTCTCAGGTATGTGGAGCCAGGCCATGTCTGTCCACCAGCATGGTCTGGTCCTAGCCGTGTCTTTTCCTCCAAGGAAAGACCTTCACCTCTGCAAAGGACAGCAAATGTTGCTCCTCGCTGTCACCTACTTGATACCCACACCATGCCCAGCATGCAGGGGAAGCTTGGCTTCCTTCTTTGGGCTGGGGACCTGGGTTCAGCCCCTTACTCAGCTGCAGGTGCCTTCCTCAATAAAGATCGAGGTGCAGTGTGGCTAAAATCACCCACAGGTGATCAGCTGAGACACAGCAATTCAAACCTTGGGGAGATAAATTCTGAACCAGACTCCTATCGCAAAGGCTGCGGCGGGGTACCTAAACCCAGGTTTCTGCTCCAGCATTTGTCTCCAGGATAATAACGTCCCCTGCTCTCATCCCGTGCCTGCTCTCCCTGCGAGCTCCTGGTGGCAGTGACCAGCTCCTCTCGGTTTTTTGCCCACCACAAAGCCCTCGTCTCAGCTGGAGTCTCAACTGGGAAGACGTGAGCCTTTCATAAGGAAAAGTGAAGTCCTCTGCATGGGATGCCGAACAGCTAACTTAGCTTTCATGGAGCTTGCCCATTTCTTCCAGAAATCAGGCAGAGATTTATCAAAATCTCACCAGGAAAAAAACAAAACCAAATTCAGGTGCTGAAGCCAGCCATTTCCTGTAAGGGAAACAACTGTTTTTACAGGTATAAGTGAGGCCAGATTTTCTACAGATGCAGGGAAATTCTTCATTTTGTGAGTTGGAATTGTTTTTTTCTTTTTAAGCTGGGGTGGGGGGGTTGGAGTGGAGGAGGCAGGAAATGTAAAAGATTTTGGAAACATGAAATGAATAGGTCAAGACACGTCATTTTACTGAACCAAAGCAGGAGGCAACAGCTTGAAATTGAAATTAAATAGACCACCTGCAAGAAAAGGAGAGGAAGGGGAGATGGGGAAGAGGGGAGGGAGGGTCAGTGCTGGCATGAATATAAACCACACATTTTTTAAAAGCATCCGTCAGTGAATTATTAAAGATGCTGTGCTGCTCGTTTCAGGTTTGGACATCTTGGCAGTTGTGATGGGAAATGTGCCAAGGCACATGAGCACGGATTGAATACTTATTTTTGAATTCCTGGCAGGCACCTTTCCTTTAAAACACCAACTCTGGTGAGCGTTTGGAGGGAAAGACCTCGCTCTAGGACCGGAAAAGATATCTCCTCCCACACCCGCAAGCGTGCAGTGAAGTGCTGGACGTGACGGGGGTGTTTATGCAGAGGGACGAGCGTGTATTTGAAGCATTATAGACTCCTCTCCCCACTCTCTGCTTTAGCCCATCCAAATTGTCACTGCAAAATTCATCTTCCTCCCACCCGCACACACGAAGGCACTCCTGCCCTGTTGGCTGGGTCCTCCATCGGCTTCCCAAGCGCTGGCAGCTCAGCTCCCAGCTTCTCCTCCCCAGCTTGCGCCGTCTACATCTCCTGACCTACATCTCATCAATCCTTTCTCCTGTGGGCATTCTCAGCAGCCGCCTCTCTCAGGGCCTTGGGAGCATCTCCCCGTCAGCTCTTTCGGCACATCTCGTTAGCCTACACAGTGCCGCGCTAATTCCTGTCCTCCCCCTGACCAGATACAATAAATCCTGTATCTCTGAGATAGGCTCAGAGCTGCTGCTGGAAAACTGAGGCGCATCCCTGGTGGCCTTGGCACTACTGCATGTCTGTCTAGACCATTTCAACCCCAGTGCCTAGGACTCCACATGCTGTTGTAAATGTCATTTAAGCAAATACCCCTCCCTCCTTCCCCCTCTCCAGTTTGGTCTACATTTTGAAGTGGGGATTGAATCAGAGCAAAGCTTGGCGGAGGGTAAATTTGATCCCTCCCCATATGACAAAGCAAGGGAAACCACAGACCCTGGCTTGAGAATGGTGCAGAGCGGAGAGGAGAAAGTTACGGGTGCATGGGACAGAATAAACTCAAGCAGTTGCCAGAATATTTGTAAATAATATAATAACCAGTGAAGTGAAATAAGCTGACACGCAAAATGTGGATGTTGATTAAAACAGCCCTGGAGACCATTAAATGACAAAGTCACTGTGTATGCCAACAAAACCCCAACCGCAGCCCTGATGCATATTCATAGCATCTGAACAACGTCCCATCATGACACTAACGAGGCACTGTGCTTGGGAACATGCTCACATGGAGCCAGGGGGAGACTGTTTGGTGCCTGACAAATTTGGGAAGGCTACAAGCGTTGAAATCTCTCTTTGTTACTTAACAAACATGGAAGTAAGGGAATGCCATACCTCTTGTTATGGAAATAGCACACAGTGCTGAGGATATATGATAAGTCTAGGAGAGAATTACAAACATTCAGGACTGATCCCTTTGAAATCTCTGGGAGTTTTGCCATTTATTTCAATGGGGGTTTTACCAAGCCCTTACAATGGATGTAGTCATTTATCTGCAGGCGTCGATGCGGTTCCCTTTGCCTCAGCAGCCGTGCTCCTCACAGGCACCTGGGAAAGGGATTCAGGCTCCTGTGGGGCACGCATGTGAGTGTCATTGTCCCCATGCATAAAGGGGCAGGTGCAGAGGTGGGTCACAGCGACACGCAGAGGGAGGGACATCGCAGCACTCTCTACCCGCCCTGCTCGGCCATCCTGCCCCATCTCGGGCAGCCCCACACCTTCTCAGTCGAAGCCTCCAAGTGACATCATAGCCACATGCACTGGTGTTTCCTAAGCTAAAGCAAAGAGTGGGCGATGGGCTCTGGGGTTTGAGGTCCAGCAAGCTGCTTAAGGGCATACAGTGCTGAAGAGCTCAAAATAACAGAAGGTACCTGCCCCTGAAAGGCTCCTCCATAAGGGCACTCAGGCAGGTCCCCTCTGTGGGCAGGGGGTTGTCATCCCCCAGCACAGGACTAGAGGGAGCAAGGTTTTGCAGCAGCCGACTGAAGACAAACGAAATTCCTTCCGGCACAGCCTGTGCCCACGTCCTTGGTGCCACCCATCTGACAGCAAGGCCTTAAACAGAGGGACTATTTGCTTCTACCTAGCATACCAAGAGATGAAAAACCAAAAGGTATCGACCAGAGCAGCCGGGTGCTGCGGTGCAGAGCCTTGGCCAAGGAACTGGCCCAAGGAACCACAGCACTGATCCGTTTGCAGGGGGAGCAGCATGGGTGCCTGCAGGAGTGCATGTAACAACAGCAAAAGGCAGGTCCTCCACAACAGCTTAACACCTCACCCTGCAACATGGCTGTCTGTACCCTAGCGAAGCGCGGATACTGCTATTTCAATCCCAGTAACTGACATCTTTCAAAAACCCTCATTGCAAGATTCAAACCAAATCAACCTGTCGGACTCCTTCACGTGCTTAAGGCACTCCACTGTTTACTAAAATTATAGGGGAACCAGTAAATTGCTGAATTACACAGGATGGAATAAAGGAACCAGTACTACAAGACTTGCTCTTTGAGGTAGGTTTGGTACCCCCAACCACAGCTCCGCTGTGGAGGAAGGCACTAGAGCAAAGAAGGTTACTTGGGAGTTACCTTAATTGCAATTACCACCCTGACTGATCTGACGGTTACAAAGTGATTTGTTCAGCCAGGCCCTTCTATTTATCTTTATAACTGATTGAAAGACACCCAGGAAGAGAAAAGAATAAATCATTGGGGATGGGGGGGGCAAAATATAATTGCTATAAATCTGCCCTGCCACTTTAAGAAGGAGTAAGTGATCTGAAAGAGTTTAGAGAGCAGATTTATTCTGCCTGTATTTTCCACCTTGGGAAGGCAGAGCTCCCAGTGGAGCAGGTGAGAGGATGGGGGAAAACAAGCTGAGGACTCACAGCAGAAGCCACTGATGTGAATGACAGTTTGCTGGTGGGAATAAAATGTTTCTTGTTTGTTTCAAGATGGAGATAACAGAGTCAAGAGGTCAAGTGGTATGGGAATGCGAAAGCCCTGTGGGTAATGTAGCATGATAAAAAATGAGGGATCCAGGGCATGGGGCGTCATTGCCACAATAGGCCAACTTGCAATTCAGAAAGAGCTTAGATCTTGTCTGTATTTAAATATTGACTGATAATTTCACTCCATTACCTCCCTGTCGAAGAGGTATGCAGATAGCCTCTCCTCAGACCAAGCCCATTTCAGTATCCTGAGGGGTACCCCCTGTGTTTGATGAAGTACTAATTGGGGCGGGAGGAGAGTTGTCCTTTCTCATTCATCAATCTTTTAGTCATATGCACAATTAATGGAGCTATTTAGCTACCCAGGATTGACCGGCACACAGGACCTGACCCGAAACCCACTGAAGCCTGCAGCATCTTGCACAGCAGCCGGGAGGAAGAGCTGGGGCTGGGGGGAGCAGTGGGGCTGGGAGTGATGCACAGGGCTCTCCTGGCATGGCCCGAGGCTGTGGGCATTGGTAACCCACGGAGCATCCATGTCCAATAACATCCCTCAGTCCCCTGGATTTGGGAAAGGGTTTGCAGTTTGGATGCACTGACAGGAAGATGGAGCAGAGCTGGGTTTGGCCCCGCAGCACAGCTGGGCAGCAGGGAGGAGGGGGGCAGGAGGGTGAAACCAGCCAGCATCTGAGGAAACCCATGGCAGGGAAAAAGTTATATAAAAATAAAACCCACGGGGGCTTTTTAATTACATTTCCCCCTTTCCACCTTGACACAGTTTGCTGAGCAGGAGGATGGGCTCTGCAGAGACTCCCGCCTCCTCCCCACACCTCT
Organism: Ibycter americanus; assembly: GCA_035590275.1. Taxonomy (NCBI): domain Eukaryota; kingdom Metazoa; phylum Chordata; class Aves; order Falconiformes; family Falconidae; genus Ibycter; species Ibycter americanus. Next base: position 116,266,680 of record JAVJGI010000001.1, read on the forward strand.
CTGAACAGTTCCGTGGGGAAATTTCCAGATCCGAATTTCTGGTCTGGCACGACATCGAGCCCCGGATCTCCCACGGGGAGCACAGAGCACTCAGGGCTCCCACCTGCCTCTGCCTGACTGTCTTGCAAAGTGCTGCAGATGCTGATCAATATTAACCATTTCTGGTGTCTGGGATCATCCGAATTGCAGCCATGGGCTGGGACCTGCCACAGCGTCGGACAAACAAGGCAGAGAGAGGGTAGCCATGAGCTGCGTCTTACAGATAAGGAACACCTCGTCCCTTTCCATGGGATAGCAGAACCATGCCTTAGGGAAAGGAGGAGAAAATCTCTTTGTGTGGCCTGCAGTGAGGAGCAGCTTAAACAGCATGGGCTTCTCCTTTTGTCATGCTGGAGGTGTTGGAGAGGGTTGCTGCATTTCACAGCAGGGAAACTGAGGCACAGAAGCATTAAACAAGTCACCTGAAGTCACAGGGCAAATCAGAAGGGAAAATTCAGGAGCTGAGCCTGGGCTCCCTCCTCCTCCTCTTCCATTTCCACGTCTCCCCACGGCTGTGGAGCTGTTTGCACCAGTGGGCTGGGCCTCCAAAATGGGCACGTTTGCTTAATGGTGAAACCACTTCCCTTTCATGCAGGCACTAAGTCATTTGGAGATGCTCTCAAAAAAGCCACCAAATCCAAAACAGTATAATTCCAGCTGGCTGGCAACCCATGCCACCAGATGCCAAAGCATGATGTGTCAGCAATAAAATGATCAGCTGCTCCATGTAACTTTTAAGGATTGCTGTATTCACCAGAATGAAAAACATGAGGGTGATGCCAAGACTGGTGTTTAAATAAGGTGTCTCGTGCAGTCAGACATCTGTACAGCTGTGGCTGTGCTGTGCTCTCTGTAAACTACAGCAGCTTCCCCAACTTATTGTTACCAGATTAGCAGCATGGGAATGTTTATCTCTTTAATTCTTAGCGGTATGAAACTGTGAGGGAGTGTGGATTAGGCTAACAAAGCAAACTTGCTCCACGAACCCTGCTCTAACAGCAGCTTTTTATTAAAGGAAGTGGGAGGTACACTCAGCTGCTTTCCCTGGTCTTTTCTCATTAGGAACCGGGCAGTGCCGACCATGTAGGAGAGGAAAACAATAATAATAATAAAGGAAAAAGTCAAGGTGTCAGTCAGGTTGCCGTTGCATTGCAAGCAAAAAATGTGAGCCAATTTCCTTTCCAGTTTTAAAAGAGAAGGAAGCATAACCTCGGGGTACAACCGAATTCAGTGTGTGTTTAGTGCTTCTTCCACCTCCCAGAGAGCAAAGGAGCGGGACCAGCTCATGGCTGCCCTCAAAGTCCTGTGCTGAGCTTGCCTTGAGGTACCAAGTCTCGATCTTACAAAGCAATAGCAACTCCTTTTTAATCTGCAGCCACACTGTAACATGCACTCTTTATCCCCAGAAATGTCCCTGGAGACCAAAGGCAGGGGAGAAGCAAGAGAGAGGAGGTTTACCTACAATCACGCACCAGCTCAGCCCAGACTAGAGCCTCCATCAGCCTCCTGATCTCATGGACCATTCGCTCCTCTGTGGGGTCTTTGTAGCATGTTACCACCTCAACATGCTCTGTCCTTGCAAATCAGAGTGACAAGTACATTCCCCTCAAATCCATCTCAACATCTTTTGTGATGCCTGCTATTCCAATTGAAGAACAGGCCATAAAAACAGTCATCACATAAAAATACTTGTTTCCCAGAGAAGCAAGAGGGAAGACCTAGTCCTGCCTTCCCACCGCCCACCCAGGCCAGCAGCTTTCACTTCAGTCAGCAGCAGTGCACAGTTACCTGGAAGTTGATGGGAAACCCCAACAGCCAGATGGCTTGAGGAGACCAGACAACATGCCAACAGGATGGAAAAAGCAAAGGATCTTCCAGCCTGGACTACAAGGGTGCTCATAAGGACCCAAACACGTCAGCACACACTTCAGGTAACGAACACCGGCTGAAGGCCAGGGAACAGCAGGCAGCTGCGGTTTTAACAGGCAGCCTCAGGTTACAGTAAACCCTAGGCTCGCTCAGCGTTTCTACTTCAACCTGCTGATCCATGAAAAAAATCCACAAGGAAAACCCCACATCTGCCTTGGCTGCAGCAGGACCCTGACCTCGGCGTTGCTGTGTGCTCCCCACAGCCAGGGAGGAACGTCGGGGTTTGCCAAGGCAGCAGTTTCTGGATGCTTCAGCTTTGGCAGCAAACCTGGCACAGGACACGCACCTCCCTGGTTTGCTGACCCTGCGGTTATGCCAAAGCAGCTGTTTGGGGTCTGTGTTAGAAATGGATCTGAGTTAAAAATAACTCTCTCCTCCTCCTTTTCTGTTCTGCAGATTGTTTTAGACCTGAATCCACCCAGTGATCTACTCTAAACCCTGCAGCTGTGTGATATGGATGCAGGAAATCCTTAAAACAGACTGCTAAAACCAGTCTGGCAGGAGCCTATGCTGAAGCACCGGTGGGCTCCAGTTCACCCACCTGCATGGTCCCGTTTGCATTTTTCCCCACTTTGTGTTGTAACTGTGGAGGTAAAAGATAGACACAATGGTGACACGCTTTTAACATATTCATCTACTGAATCAATGTCAGCTTTTGAAGTTAGAGGGATGCTGGCTGAGCCTTCGGGGTGTTGCCTGAATAGTAGATCATGGTGAAGTCTCAAGATGTGGTAAAACTTAATTAAAGGAATCTCCCGCTGTAGGAGGGTGAAATCCAGAGATTGTTAGTGGGATAAATAACCTCTGCCTTCAGATTGCCAGAACAGGGCTCCAGTTGGGGATGATGGAAAGTCAGTGTCTCCTAGCCAGAGACTGCTCAGTCTCCATCCTCAAAGATTTTCAAGACTAGACTGGATAAAGCCCTCCGTAATCTGGCCTGACCTCAGAGCTGTCCCTGCTTTGAGCAGATGTTGGACCAGAGACCTCCTCAGATCCCTTTCAGCCTGAATTATCCTTTGATCCTAATGTCAACATTTTCCCAAGTCACACAGGTACCAGCAGCTCTGAGAACAGCATTGGCCTCTGCAAAACGAAGGTAACCATTTGAGACAGATGGACATTTTCCATCCTGATACTTTTCAAAATAAAAACCAAGCCAATTCTTTTGAGAGTGGAAACATTCAAGAGGAAAATGCCCACTGGTGCCCTAGAAAAAAATCAGGAGGCAGGTCCATCTGGCTGGCAGGTCCCCGGAGTGCTTACTGGCTCACAGATAGCAGTGCAGAGCATCATGCTTAGCTCTCTCTGTCAACACTGATTCTAACATTCTAATTGTCTGTGGGCATGAGCAGTGCTAGCAGGATGCTCAGGCACCATTCTGCTTGCACAGCTGCAGCTGGGTACAAGCTGGTTCAAACCCCAGCCGTCCAGCTCTAGCCTTCCTCAGAAATGCAGGAAGGTGGCTGCTTCCTGGCAGTGTCCTGATTCCCCAGGAGACATGACTCTCCTGAGTACTGGTTTGCAGTAGGGATATTTCTGTACTGTGGCTGGCATTAGTCCAGGGCACATCAAAACTTGCCCGGCCCACAGAGGCTGAGCTTAGTGTTAGTGACGATGCACTCAGGTCACTGATGGAAAGTGTTACAAAGAGTTGCATGTCCTGTAGCAGCCAGGGTAAATACCTTCCACCGCAACAACGTTCCCATGAAAAATTTAACCAACAGAAATAAACAAACAAAAAAACCCCATTATTAACAGAGAATGCTAGTGCTGGGCTTCAATAATTGATGCACCAAAAGCATATAAAAGAGCCTCCAATGATACATTATTAAAAAGAGCTATTTGTAAGGTGTTGTGAAAACAAATGTAAAGAGAAGCGGTGAGAGGGAGCCTGAGAAAAGCAATGGTGAAGCAGAAAAGAAAAAGAAAGGCAGCAAAGGTGGTGCAGTCTGCCCCGCACCCCTGCCCCAGCCTGGGGTCTCACCTAACGGACATCCAAAGTGATGGCAAGTGACCGTGGTGACGGCCCCTTACCATGGCAAAAGCTCTGCCCTGATTCAGCCAAGTAAATTTAACCTTCCTACATACTCTGGAGAGGGGGCAGTATGATTTGTTCCTTCCCACTGGCTGTTGAGGGAACCTGGCTGCTATTTTGCTCTCAACTTACCTCTTTTAGTTTAGCTTCTAAGTTTAGGTGGGCTGAATCCAGACTTCTGGTCCCCCTTTTTTCATGGGTTTACTTGCTGCGCCCCCAAATCTGCACACCCCCTACACAAACTCCACCAAGACTGTGTGAGGCTGGGGACAGCTGGAGGACACACACGACACCGTGATGTGGTGAGTCAGGAACGTTCGAGGTGCTTCTGGGATGTTTCAGTTGAAGCATATCTCTGTCAAACTGCAGATTCATTTATGTCAAAACAGTTTGTGGGAAAGAGTTGGTTTTGACAAATTTCTTCTTTGCAAGCTTTTTTGAAAGAAAGTTTTGAAGTCACCGTTCTGACATTCTCAGGTTCAAACACTTGGATTTTTAAGGCCAAACCAAGTTTGCAGCTCTAACAGAGTCTCCTTCGGACAAGTGACGTTATGCGAAACCAGTTACAAAGATCTCGTTCAGAGCACTTTCTGGCCACAGACCGACTAGCAAGGATAAAGGCACAGAGGGATATTTTGTGTTGACAAAATAAGCACTTTCTTCCTTGAAAGTTGGCTGCATCATTTATTTAAGCATAGTCAATATTTAATGGAGTGCTAACATGCACATTAAATGTATTTGTGAGTCCTCTTGGACTGATGTCCTGAGTTGCACAGCAACAAGAACAGCTCTGGAGTAATCCGTGGCAGGAGGTACATCAGCTCTGCTCCGCTACACTTGGGATATTTCTTAGGACCATCCTGAAACACTTGTTATCTCAAAGGCAGACACTTCAGGCTCAGACACACAGGCGGGCTGTGGGATCTTAGCAAGTGACGAAGGTGCCGGCTGAGCTGCTGTGACCCGCGGTGTGAGTGCCTCCAGCTCACGGCCAGAGGAGATAACTCAGGCTTGTGATCACCACAACGCTTCAGCAGCAGCACCTGCCCAAGGAAAGCCTGCTCCTGGGTACTCGCCTCCCCCATCACCCTGGGCTAGGGCTTTCAGACAAGAAGCTGGTCTGGCCTGAAAATGCTTTGTATTTGGTGGGGAGCGGCAGGAGGAGAGATGGGGTGTTTTTTAAGCCCTTACATTGGACTACCTGCAACCTTACTGGACCAGCAGTCGAAGAGGATTAGGCAAAACCACACTACCTCCTGTTTGCCAGGGCTGAGGATAAGCTGCTGCAGCTCAGCATCCCACAACACCCTCCCACCTGCCCGGCTTGGTCCTCCACGCTGGTTCCTGGCTCTGCTCCTTTCCGCTGGGCTCAGACTCTGCCCCAAGGAGCTGTTTTCTTCTCCCGTTGTTTCCTGCTATGCCACAGCTTATGGACATCGCTGCTCTGCTTGTGTTGGGAAATTTTTCCTCCTGTCCCTCTTGCCCCGTGGAAATGCCTGTTTTGCTGACTCAGTGGGGAAGCAGAGCATTTAGCCTTACGTCGCCTGCAGGGATGCTCAGACATCGCTTAGGGGAGCTGGGCAGAGAACTGCTGAGAGAAGCCCATTTGCAGGGCACAGGCAAGAGGGGATTTCAGGGATCTTGCACCACTTTACTGCAAATATGCAGACATGTGCCATCTGCAGCCACCTCCTTTGCTCTTTATATAAACACAGGGACAGGACATGATGTTAACACTCAGCAGGTTTGGAAAACATTCAGCCCTTAAGCTGTGCTTTGGAGACCTGAACAGGGGCACATCTCCTTTGAAGGGACCCAGCATCATGCCCTTTATCAACCTCTTACCCAAGGACCCAGCACCTTACTGCCTGGGAAGCTATTTAGATGTCGCATGTATGCCAGCAGCTGGGGGACTCCAAGGGACAAGTGTCCTTGTGGAGGCCTCAAGGGGCTGAGTGCCAGCATGCCAAAGCTCTTGGGAAGGCAGGGAGGCGGCAGCAGGGATCGGTGCACCCCAAAGATGCACCCTGGTCCCAGCCAGGGGGAATATCACAGCTGCTGGTGGTGGAAACTCCTCTCTCCTCTCATGGCTCAGCTCAATGAGTGGGTCGAGGTCTGTTGACTTCCACTGCAGCTATCCAGCCAGTGACACCTAAATATTTTCCTTTTTCAGGAGACAAAGGGAAGGAGGGCAGCCTGGCTCTTGTCAAGTGTGGAGCTGACAGCTTTACAGCCTCACTAGGGAGAGGAGCTGAAAGAAAGAGCGTTAGATTTAATCTGTGCTGACAGGGGTGGGTGATGGGTATTTTTATAGTGGAGGAAATGTATCGAACAGGGGAAATTAGACTAGAAGATGATAAGGATCTGGGCCTGACACAACCAATTAATAGATGTTTACAAATGATAAAAGCTGATAGATCAAAGCAAATGCACTCCCTTTTACTCCATGCCTCTTGATTGTTTGGAAGTGCCCTGCGCGGTGGTGGCTGTCTTGTCCCTGAGCTCAGGGCCCTCTCCAGTCCGTGGCCAGCCGCAGCAGCCACGCAGTGCAGGTCTCGGCACCAGCTGAGCACTCCCAACAACCAACCATGGTGTCTGAGCACCACATTTGGGAGTGATTAGGGAACATCTTGAGCAGGTCCAGACTCACAGTGTTTGGGTGCTGGGGGGTATAATTTTTCTTTGTTCAACACACAGGGAACATTTCTCCACCTTGCACATTTCCCTGAACCCAAAAAGTCAACTGGAAAAATATACAAGGTATCTGGCACAGAGGGAGAGATCCTGGTACTCAAACAGCATCCAACAGCTCTTCCATGGAGAGCCCCTGGCATGCCATGTCTGCTCCAGAAGGGATCTGGGACTCCCATATGTTCCATGTCACATCTGGTGGAGGATGCTTGGTAGGAGAGTAGTGGGCTGTAATATTGAAGCCAGTGCCACACTGCTCCTCGGGGAACCTGCATCTGTTGTGCAGCAGCAGGGAGCTTGGCCGTGCTTTGGGTTCTGTGCTTTGGGTTCTCTGCTTGGGGTGACGGTGAGTCCACTTGCTGATGGCAGTTTCAGCAACAAGAAAGACTGAATGGCCAAACTCATTTCTGGGGGAGGGGGTGTGTGCATTGCTAGTTAACTTCTAGTTCCTAATCCTTCCTGGTCCATATCCTCCACATGCTGGCTTGCTCCTTGTATTTTTTGAACTGAATGTGCTAAATCTAGAGACAAAGTCTAGGTGCAGTCAGCTCTCGGGATTCAGGCCAAGGCTGCTCCCTGCAGACCACACTGACGAGGCAACTCCCAGACGCATCCCTCCCGCCTGTGCACCATCACACGCTACCCAGCTGGCCCTGTGTTCCCACACAACGCATCAGGCCACGCTCCAGGAGAGACACACCATGTCCCTGGGGAACAAGCAGTTTCTTTTCTGAGCCTCCAGTTCCCACCACAGCACACCTGGAAGCTTTGCAGGGGGACAGCAGGGTAACTGCCCGCAATAGCTGCCAGCTCCGGGCAGGCTTGTCCTCGAAACAGCTAGCGTTTTCAGCAGCAGAGCTCTTTCCTGAGCTCACACCAAAGGGAAACACCATGAGGATGAAACCAGGAATAGTTTGGCATATCCATGGAAGTGAGATGGAAAACCAGGGTGAGAGCCACAGCTTGCAGAGTGTTTTTAATACAAGCATTGCAAGTGACAGCAGCTCCTGGGACAGACCCAGCCATACAAACCCACAGGCTCTCAAGACACAACACACACAGCAGGAACCCTCCAGCATCAGCTGGGATGGGGTCTGCTTTGGCTTTTTAGCCAGGGCAGCTGGCAGAGCCCAGGCCAGCTGTGGCCGTGCTCCCTGGTGGGTGTATGGTCGCTGACTTCAAAGGCAGCTTGGCAGGAGCCTCATCAAGCCACTGTGGTCCTTGGAAGAAGGGAGCACAGGCTCAGGCGTTCACTCACGTACAGAACGGGCACAAGAAGAAAACAAACCCTAAACCCATAAAGAATGGAAAAGCTTCTCCAACATTAACTTCTATGATCCCACACTCCTCTCACCACTGCTGTGTCAGCCTTTCCCCCTGCCAGATGGGTCTGCAGATGGTGGCCTGCTCAGCAACCGATGCACATTAAAGCAGCTTCGATCAGCCCTGGTTTCTCCGCCCTACACATGTTCGCAGCAGGGGAAGCAGAGCCACACGTTGGCCTGGCTCCATTTCAGTTAGGGCAGAACAGCTCGGGCTGGAACGTAGGGCTGGGGACCAGCCCTGGCTGCACAGCTGATGGGAATACTGGGCCTCCAGAAAAGTACTGCGGCATGGAGGGACGTGGCATTTGACACCAAATTTCCTAACCCTTCTGCAAAGTGGGCTGTAAGCTTTATCCTCCCTGTAACATGGTAGCACCTAACTCAGAGTCCTGTATTTTCAGATTTGCTGATGTAAGCGAAAGCATCTAAACTCATATTTAGGAGCAAAAGCAATGGGCTGTGCTTAGAAAAGGCTGAGCACACGCAGCTCCCACGGACTTCAGAAAACAGCTAGATCAAATCCTGGAACTATTTACAGAGAAGACCCAGTCTTATTAGCTCCAGCATGACACAGAAACCAAATTCCACCGTCTAGCACCAATCTCATAGCTAACCAGATAGTTGGAGGTCAGGGAAGATGGGCATTGCTTATTTAACCCTAAAACATATTTCTTCTGGTGGTGTCCTTAGATGTGACTATAAGTCATTCAAACCTACAGCTCCGGGGCCGTCTTAGGTAGTGATATCTCAGCCATTCCTGCATTGCTGCTCATGGCATTTACATGAGAGGCCTTAATACAGTATCATCCTACATTGCTTTAATTTGCTATTAAAACAATTACAGGCTTTTGAGTTTGGGCTTCTTTCCAGATACAGTAAATCTCCTCTGCAAGGCAAGCAATGTGGCAGCACCGCTGCGCACAGCACCCATTAATTATGCTGACTCCGGTACAAACAACGGCAAGGTCTTATCATGGAGAAATTCTCCATAGCCAAGGGCAGCTGCCTTAGTCCCGCTGGCTCAGCGAGCGGACAAACCAACCTGGAACGGGCACAACACAGATGCACCATGCCTTGGCCCTGCCAAGCTCTTCTGCAGATGGTTCTTTCTCTGCCACATACCAATGGCAGGTCCAGCAGAGCCCCAAAATGCTGGTTTTACTGTAGGCAGCTGGAGGGATGTTTGGGATAACGCCCTACATACAAATTGGCATGGATGTCAAGGTAGAAGACATGATGATGCACCACAGCTCAGCTGCCTTCTGGACACTAAGAGTAATAGGTGAAGGGAGGAATGATTAAGATCATTTTAGGGCAGCATCCTGCCAGGGTCGTGCACTTGACCTCTGGTGTGGCAAAAACCTTCAGCACACGCCTGCATGAGCAGGTGAGGTGTTACCCATCTCACCTTGCACAGAGACAGGGCCATTCTGCTTACACATCTTTGCCACCCTCCCCCAGGAGGTGCAAGGCCACCGCTGCCACCTGCCGAGGCAGCCCAGACGACTGGATTGCATTAAGCTGGGCATGCAGCTTGGAAAAGGTACAGTGCAAATTGATAGCCTAGGCTTACCAATATAACGGAGCTAGTCTGATTACCTTGCTTACAAGCACTAAATTGCTTGGAAACTGTATTTCCCATAAGCCCAGGTAATATTTTCAAAGGTGCTTAGTGACTTAACTTGTATCTCATCCAACGTCAATAATTCTACGGTTCTATAGACTTACACTGAAATTTGGGCTGCAGCACCCAGATCCAACAAAGTACACGTGTGTAATATCACTTTGAGCTCCTGTCTCCCAGCTAGGACCTAAAGCTTATGGTTGGATCTGGGCCTAAACATCTAAGTCACTTAGGAAAATTAGACTTTGGCATCTAAGTCACCTAGGTGTTATATTTATATTTAACCTTGACCAAATCTGTGGCCTGACCACAGGTTCTCCTCCACGTGAGAATCCTCAGCAGCATCAACATTTATTTTTTAAATCCAATTCTTGGACAAGGCACAAACCCAGAATCCTGAACATTATAAATATTAAAGCTCCTATAGTGCTTTCCGTGGAGGAGAGGTGTTAGCCCCAGGACTCTGGTCAGGTTCCAACTCAAGCAATTGCATTCAGCCTCTAACACTTCAAATTCCCTCTCCAGTTTCTGTCTCATTGTGTTGTGTCCCTCTTTGCTTTGACTAAGCCCTGCAATTTTAATAGTTTTCTTCTATTCATTTACAAACCCATCCCAGCTCCACCAGTGGCAGAAATGGCAGGATTTGCATTGTCTTCCTCCAGGAAAATAAATACAAAAATACAGTATTTTCCTCTTAATGTGATCATTTGATCTGCCCAGGTTTTACTGTTTCATTCACAGTAGAGTTGAGATTAAAATATTACAGGGGGAGTGGGGGAACAAACAACCAAAACCCAAAAACAAGATCAGAGGAAGAGGTCTGCAGAAAAAGAATTGTGATACTTGTGGACTGGTCACCCCAAAGGATGTTGATGTTTGCAGATTCTGCTAAGAGCTGTCTACCAAGGCAGCAGATTTCTCGCTTCAGTCTTCCCTGATAAAATAATAACTGAGAATTGTAAGTAGACTTGAAATATTCCTGTAGACAACACTGGATTTTTAGAGAGAGACATTTCACATCAGAACGATCAGCTGCATTTGCAACACTTGACAAAATCAAATATTGATTTTCAGCTTTGTTCTCTGAGCGAAACTGACACGAAGTCACACGTGTGCTGCCAGCAGGACTGGCAGGCGGCAGAGCCCTGCCCATGGCAGGAGTGTCACCCACGGCCGGCGAGCGGTGTCAGCCAGGGATCCCCCGGCAGCTCGGCTGGGGATGGGGTGCAGCCATGGTCAGGCTGTGAGCAGGGCTTGTTCCATCACACCTACTGAACCCTGCTGACAGCAACAGGAATTCAGCTAGGCACAAGAAAAAGTTGGATGTTGATCTCATTGCAATGCCTGGGAAGTCGGTGAGCATTACCTTCTTCCCAGTTAAGTAAATCTAAAGTGAATTGCAAGCTGTAGGACTCTGGTGTAAACACGGCATGGGATCAACCTCAGGACTCGGCCAATAGAGCCCGGACTGAAATGGGGTAGCAGGTACCCAGCCTCCAGGGAGGGAGCACAGGCTGAATGTCCTGCAAAGGGCTTTGTTAAGTCTTCTCCTTACAAAGGAGATGAATGCGGGACACACAGGGATCAGTCCCTGCCTCCTTTGAAGAGCAATGACATTCCTGGGATGCTTGAGAGTTGATGGTGTTGAAGGCTTTGAAGTGAAGTACTTGAGCAGTCTATTTTGACTTCCCTGGGTGACTCATGCTCAGCTCCGTATCTAAGATGGCTTTTCAGCTTCCTTTGACTGCTTTCCAAAAGTTACATGTTTGCTCAGCCTGACCATGGACTGTAACTTTTCTGTTCACCATTCATCTTTCCTCCTGAGGGTGGATGAACAGCTTTCTAACTCCAAAGGGGTTCAATGGTTCAGGCAGTGTTTTTCAAGAATAGCAATGTCTAAAGGCATTTCTGTATCAATAGGACAAACCTTAACCCTTTGACAAGCCCATGCGGCTCCCAGGGAGCTGGCTTGGAAAGCGTCAATGCAAGGCACTTAGCTGTGAAGCTACAGCTAATCACATGGCTAACGGCATTTACACAGAAAATCAGAAGCACAAGGGAGGTCTCTGACACTTCTGTTGTGACACATATCATAAGGATATAATAAGGTATTAGAAATAACTTCACAAAGTACAGCCGAGAAGTGGATTTGTGGGAGTGATTCTAGACCTGTATAATGTGCCTTTCACCCAAACACCTGCAACACCCTTGCAAATACACTGGCTTTAGATCCTCTGTTGTTTGTATGTATTGCCCTGTGGCTCTGCAGTCCAACAGTGTGCACCCACAGTGCCCCATCCTAAATGGAGCGGGGTCCCGACTCTCCCAGAGCAGTGGGCTGAGGTCCCAAGACCCAAATCAAGAAGAAACGCGCACACATTCTCACAGGGAGCTTGATTTTGATGTTTCCTCCTGCCAACCACACACAACCCTTTCTCTAAGAGAAGATCCTTTAAAAAATGCCCACGAACACCTCTACTGCCAAATCCACCAGGCTGTGACAGGAGCCACTGCAAAATGTAACTACCACCTTAGGTAACAGCTTTTAAGTTTTTACTCAGTTGAGAACTTTATTTGATTTTTATTTAAATTTTACTGCTAGGTGACAATTCCTAAGATTACAACAACTTGCCTACCTGACATTTGACCTAGGAATTAGCAGTCTCTCAAATACTCTTTTTCACCTTCAGGGTTACAAAGCACCTGCTTTGGGGAATCAAGTCATCCTCACTGCTCCTGGCAGCGCACACGCGAGATGCAGCGCCTGTTGTGCCACACAGCCTCCCTGTCGGCACTGGTTCAGCATGCCCAGGGAGGGGTGTTGCAAGGATCAGAGGAAACGTGAGGACTTTCAAGGTACAGAAACACCACAAGCCTGACTCCAGGTTCACTTGGGAAATCTTTTCCCGGAAGGACCACCTGGCCAGTATTTGAGGCACAGCAATTTCCTACCGTCTGGAGCAGGAAGATGCAAACAGTTTCAGGAGATAATGCGACCTGCACCCATCATTCAAGTAAGGCAAAAGTATTTTTTCAAGTTATAACAGAGTGAAGAAACAAGCGCTGAATCTGGCTGCAGGCTTCCACTTACTGCAGGTGGAGCTTGCAAGTGAAGAGAACAGTCTCTTAAGCACACACATACATCTGACAGGTTAATCAGAGCACAACATGTGGCCCATCATTGTGTGACAGCCCCAGAGCCACATCTGAGTCCTTCAAGACAGGATCAGACCCACGAGTCACTCTCGGTGGTGCAGGCTGCTGTGGCACGCAGCCAGTCTGATACAAACACCACTGCTATAGATCTGTTCTTGTTCCACCTGCATTTCACCTTTGACATGGAGAACAGGTTTAAAGCATTTCTGACCCTGCAAGGGAGCAAGATTCACTTCCCAGCTCTCATGCCGGCACTGTGAGGACCAGTACCAGAAACGTATTTCACTTCAGGCGACAAAAAGGCACGTTTTAACGTTCTAGCTCCTGGTTCTCCTCTACTTTTACACTAGAAAAAGGATTCCATTTTCTTGGATGAAAGCCACAGAGATGAGGCACCATGGCCCTGGGGCAACAGCAAGGCAACAGGAGCGTGGGGTGGCTCAGCAAGGAAGGAGGGCTGGCTGCTTTGGCCAGTGACAGAGAAGACTTTGATGCCTTCATCTGTAGGGGCTGCTGAGCATCCCTTCATGTCAGGAAGCCAATGCAGTAAAGAAAGATGAATGCTGGCATGATTTTTATCAGCCCACAAAGCCAGGCATCTCCATGTTTCATGGAGAACACCCCACCTGATTACTGGTTTCAGGCAACACCTCTCACTTCTCCTTCCCTTTCTCCCTCACTGTGTTCCTCTCACCACAGAAAGTTTTACTTCCCATCTCTCCCTCACGTCTCTCCACATCTTCTGCCTGCCCTGGGACATCCTTGTGCCAGTGAAGCATGTGCTTCACAAAGGAGCCAACCTTTCAGGGACGGTGCCTGCCCAGGTCACCTCCACAGGTGTAAGCACGGAAAGACCCCGTGCAATTACTCTGTAGCTCTGCCACACGGTACAGCTATCACAGCCACTGTCTGGGAGAACCAGGCCCCTTTGGACCCTGCAACAACCTTTTAGTGTGGGCTAATTACTGGCACTGAATAGAGGGAATGCCTGGGAGTGGGCTGTGTGTGCGCATGTGAGTGCACGTATGCTGTTTCTATAGGCTTCTCTCCAGTCTGTCCTCTACACAGTTCTATAAACTGAACAAAAAGAGGATTTCTCAGGGTATCCTGTTTGCCCCCTTGTCCATAAGAGGACTGTTCCCTCCCCTGTTTTGTGTCAAAAATGCTTTGCTCTTTCCTCTGAGAGAGGGTGACCTCTTCCAAACAGACTGCAGCACTAAGAGGCACTTTCACTGGGAGCCTGATCTTGGTTACGGCACTTATGCCGCAGGGGTGGCACCATGCCTCATTTCTGAAGACCAGATCAGGTTTTTCCCTTTATCTCCTTCCTCCTCTCAAATCCTCTCTGGTATATTCTATGCATCAAAAAAAAAACCATGCCAGGTATAACTGTTTGGAGGAGGGAACACTTCCCATGGCTGATAGTTCAGATGCTACCTCATCTAGAAGATGAAAACCATCAAACTGTGATGCCCAGAAGCATTTGGACATCTAGTCTGGGTGGCTCACCTCTGTCTTGGCTTAGGCACTGTAGGAAAGGAGAACATGGGTATTGGACAAGGACTGAAATGTGGGCTACCCATTTACTTTTACATATCACATGTACATATAACTGGATGTGTATGTCAGATACCTAGTTGCCCGCCATCAGGAAACAGGGTGTTTGCATCCCTCTGTGTAAACTCCAGACACAGTCTGCCAGCTCTGAACAGCCTCCCTGTTCAGAGGACCCCGCTGCCGGCTCTCACACCTTATGCTTTGCTTAACTACTCTCAGTGGTCTGCCTGCTGAGATTTATACATCCTTTACATTGGGATAAACATATGTAGTTTACCACCCAGGGTCATCTCCTCTCTGCTGATGTTAGGAGCAAGGAGAGATACTGGGGGGGTCCTGGTCAGTCTTATGCTCAAAGACAGTCCCTTCTCTCCTGGGGACACCAACAGGCTGACCTCCAGGTTGGGGCTGCTCCATTATCCCAAAGGCTCCATTGGAGCCCTGGTGATCCCCCATCAGATGGGTCCTGTAACTGTACCCCCAAACCCTCCTACTCTCGATCAGCTTGCAGGTGATGTTTCACATCACTGCGTGTTATGGAAACGTCACAAGTGCTCTTCCCAGGGCAGGCTAATGGCAGAAATTAAATAATCAAATCTACTACTACGGTGAGACTGGGACACGGGAAGGCAAGGAGCCAGGTACAATTAATAACCCTTTTCCTAGAGGCCTTTTGGAGAACCTCAGCAGTGCAAAAACTCACAGTCAAGCTGCAGCCTGAGAGGTCCAAGACAGGTCATTCTCTAAAGCTCTGTGGGCCACATTAAAACCTTACTTACAAGCTTAGGTTTGGAGACACACAACAGCTACTTGAAAGGAAAGGGGTATCATCTTTGTATGGACAACTCACTAACCCTCAAAACAGATCCCCTCAGCTCCAAAACCTCATGTGATGTCCACACCTCGGCACCTCCTCCTCCCTCTCTCTACCCTCCTGATACCTCACTCATCTACCGAAGCAAGCGAGGCTTAGCAAAGAGAACATGCACCCCACAAACAAAAGTCAAGGGAAGGCAGGAACGATCTTGAATGGCATTCCCACATTTCCATATTTCCAGATTTTGGGCTCTATGTAGAGAGCGTGAACCCTCCTCCACGTCCTGCTCCTGTCTGTGTCCCTTTCATGCTGGTGAGATTTGTTGCGGGATAATTCTCAACAACCACCTCCCCACAACAAAGCTGCCCCCTTTAGATGTGCGCAGATAATATAGAAAATGGGTGGTTCAGGCCGATTTCATGAGGCCTAATAAATCTTCAGTAAATTAAAACTCATCCCCCTTTCCTCCCCTCCCCGGTCCTTTGTCTTGCTAATACACATTAAGCCCTGCCTGGCTACACACTTTGAGGCATTTCGGAGGTGAGGTCTGTACAAAGCTGCAGATGTGGGAGCTTTAAAGGACCTTTGGCCCCGGTGTTACCCATTAACATCAGCCATGCCAACACAAGAATCTCACCATGGTTCTCTCCCCTCAAAAGGGCTCCCAAGTAACAACCTCGCCTTTTGAAGGGAGGAGAGAAATAAAAGAACAGAAGGAATGAGCAAGGGAGAATGAGAGAGAGACCTTCCAAAAGAGGTGTTCCCTGTAAAGCTAATTTTGTCCCTAAATCATTGTCTGAAGCTGGTTGCTAGTTAGAAATTGCTTAAGAAATCAGTGCACCTCTTTCAAGCCAGGCGATGCTGGCACTCACAACAGCATTCACTAATATATGATTCATTTCTCTCATCTCCACTGACCGTTTCCACCCTGACCTTCCTAGTTTCAGACCTTGAAATAAAGAGCCCTAATGCAGTCCCATATTCAAAGAGCCACTTTTGTCCCATATTCAGGTTTTTATTCCTGTTCAGATGTTCTCTATGCTTTCCACCCCTCTTTAGAAATCAAAATCAAGCTACCACCTGGGCTGGAAACGAAGTGACAGGCCAAAAATGTGTCTGTGAATGTAATAGCCCTTCTGGGGTATCCCCTTTTGCCCTAGTGTCTTCCGTTACCCTTCCGCTGGAGGCACACTGGTG
The DNA here is from genome assembly GCA_035590275.1 of Ibycter americanus. Classification (NCBI taxonomy): domain Eukaryota; kingdom Metazoa; phylum Chordata; class Aves; order Falconiformes; family Falconidae; genus Ibycter; species Ibycter americanus. The sequence goes on from JAVJGI010000001.1 coordinate 116,283,050, forward strand.
CCCTATGTACTTGCATCCCCTATCCAACACAGGGGAAAATGCAGCCGGGAAAGACACATAATTAATGAACCTGCCCGTTTCCAGTGGGCAAAGATTTGAATAAAAGCTTTAAGGATGTGAACAATTCGCTTCTCTGTTCATTGAGGTGCTTTCAGGTGTGATTCAAACAAGAAGTAACAGCTCCTCTCCCCAGGTTTCTCAGCAGAGGCTGCGCCTTCCATCCCTTCAAGCACTTTGGCTAAAACAGTAAAGAGAAACTTTGTGGCCCTATGTGGGTGCTTTAGAAGTTGTAAGGTGTGATGAATGAGCTCTAAAAAACACAGATCAAGAGGAAGATAGCGGGGATGAAAGGACAGACAGTTAGATCAGACCAGACATCCTGGGATGAAAGGAAAGGTGAATGGGTAGCTAGATTAGACAGTTATGGTAAGTGGAAGGCAGGAAATCCAAACTTGTAGGTGTTTATCCTAAACTCCAGATCTGCACCTGTAAAGGCTGCTGCCTTACTTCATTTTTATTCAGTCCTTTCATAAGGAAATTTCCCAGCTTGATCAGGAGGTGCCCCTGGCACAGGGGCTGCGAGCAGGAAAGAGAAGGTGAAACAAACTGACCAGCCAACCTCACTTAAATTTTTTTTTCTTTAAATCTCAATGGAAAGCTTAGATCTCCATTCTTTTCAAATTTTGGGGCAAAGGCACGGGTCAGTTCTCATTTTATCAGGATCGTTTTGTCCATCGCAGGGAGAAGGACCGTGCCCTTGGAACAAGCTGCAGTATCGCAGGTCCGGAGGATTACAGACAGGGTTTATCTCCGTAGCCCCGAGCTTGTTAACTCTGGACTGTGGCTGGAGGCTGAGGCTGGGAGTTGTCCCTGTCCAATCCGATAAATATGAATGCCTCTCACTCTGCTAGCGAGCTCGCACGGAACCCTACAGTGTCACACTAAATAATGGCAGCGAGAGAGAGCACGTTCTACCTTTGTTTGCCAAATCAAATCCCAACAACATCCAAAACAGTTCAGATATTTATCTGGGGCTGCTCGTCTATCCCAAAAGCACAATAAGACTTGTCATGTTTCTTTGCTTTCCTGGTGAGATTATTTCACAACAAAGCAATTATCCCTCAGGGATCATATAACTATTTACATATTCAGTTCCTGGTGTCGTACCCATCATTTCCTATCACATCACGGGAAGGCAGCTGCTGTCCCCTCACACTGCGCAGTCCTCAGCAATTCAGGCTGACAAGCAGTGTGCAGCTTAGAAATCAGCTGGAGGGGCACACTGGGGTGTTGTGCTGCCTTCCTTTACAGGGCAAAACTTTAGATAAGTGGAGAAGTGCATCACCAGTGATGGAAAATCTATCCCGCTCACTTCAGCGGAATTTCACACTGAGAACTTCAACCTTCTCGTGTAACTTTATACACTGGCTTCCTATGCTAAACCTTGACCAAAAGCTACAGTTTTGTTGCCTCCTACGTGAGGGACACAAAATCTAGCAGAACAGCACTTTTTTCACATCAAGACCTTGTAAAAGTATTTTTCAATAGGTAGTTGAACCATAACAAAATATGTAATATGCTCCGATTTTGCCAGCAATTGGGTTGCATGTTACCCACTATGGCTCCATCTACGCATCAAAGATTCCTGCATTTATTTCTATGACATCAATTAGTTTTATTCCAAAATCACTACGAAACCCAAAGTTGCTCTATACCTTTGTTAAGGTATAATAAAAAGCCATGATGTGGACCAATGCTGCCTTCCTCTGAAGCTTAATCTTAATTTTAGCCTTGATCAATCAAGGCTCAACAGCTCTGGGCTGTTGCACAGTCAAAAAAAAGATCCTTCTAAGGTGTGAACACCTCCTGGAGGTGCCTCTGCTTGTCACCAACAAGGGTGGTGAAAAACAATTAGATTCTTATCTGCAGTACTTAGTTACTTGCCAAATTTAGGTGAAAGGAATCACCTTTTGGATGTCTGAAATCTGTGTCAGGGTTACCACTCTGGCAGTGAGCAAACATATCTCAGCATTTGGCTCTCCACACTTCGCCCTGAATAGGAAAAAGTCTTGTTGCCAGTTGATTGCGGTTTTCACTCCATTAAATCAAACCAGGAAAGGATGATCCAAATGATATTTTAAAGACATACATAAAAACTCCAGCAGTAAATAAACCCAGAGAGGGCAAATATGTGTTTCATTGCAAACACTGTAAGCCTCAAAGCGGCTACAGAGCAATAACTCTTGTCTTTTACGAAGGACCCTCCAACTGAGACCCTGAATGTACTTTGAAAAAATACACACTCCATCTTCTAACATCTACCTGGGCTGACAGACATTTCTAAGACTTATGGCCTCATCCTGCTGAAACCTACCCCTTCGTTTGGAGCAGGATGCAGCTCCCTTGGCACAAAAACACACACAACTCTTTGAAATGCTGGGCAAAGCCTTTGGCTGGGAGGGACATGCTCAAACCTGCTCCACTTGAAGGGAAGCACAAAACTATTATTGACTTCAAAGGTAGTGGGACTCCGCCCTGGGGTTGAAATTAGCTTCAACATCAATTGAATTAAAAGAGGGGATTCCCTTCGAAGAACTGCCACTTCCTGGGCCATGGGATGAGATTTGTATTGAACACAATTATAACGAGGCCAAAACACTGGAAAACAGGTGCTGAATTCAGTGTGGCCAGGCACCCCAAGATCCGGTGGAGTAGAACAAGTACATATAGGAACTCTCGGCAGAGTCTGATTTACCCGAACACAGCCCTGCTGAGGGACAGGACAAGAGCAGAGGCACCACAGCTCCAGGAGCTGGGAGCGGAGGCAGGACCTCAGATCCCAATAGGCAGAGTACATGTGTGGGTATTTCTAAACCTCTATCATCTAAAGAAAAGGTGAAAAGGAAAAATAAATATGAATTAAGTATGATCAACAGAGGCAGCTGGGAAACTGCAGCCCAGCAAGGTGCAAACTGCTGTATTCAGCCCCAGGGCTGGAAATGCCACTAGCCTCAAGGCTTGAAATGCCCCTCCTGAGGTGTCCACGAGCCCCAAAAGTCTTAGCTCAGCCTCGTCTCCATGTGTTTGCCACCTCCAGGAATGTACTGCGGCAGGCAGATTTTGGTTAGGATACGTTTTCTATTGAACTGTACTCCTCCAGGATTATGAAGTCCCTGATATCTCTGAGACCTCTCTGCATTTTTTTATGTGGTCTCCAGATCTTTGTCCCTTTTCTCCCCCATTTACACAGCACTTGTGGGTCAGAGCATCTTTTCCCAGTGCTGGTAAAGCAGCAAATCAAATTTACTTCCACTTCTGAAGCTCACTCCAAGAACTACTTAGAAAAAATTATTAAAATCAATAAACTGGATTCTTCTCCACACCAAATGACCCCCCAGATCCTCAGCACCCTCTGGTCTTGGGAAGGGTGCAATTCCTGCTAGAACAACCCTCTCCAAACACACCAGTAGCTTCCCTTTTCCAATCACAGACAAAACCAGACAGTATTTACAATGAATGATCACCCTGCATCAGCAAGAGTTTGCCATTTGCTTCCTCCTGCAGAACATCAGGCTCTTACAGAGACAAAGCCCAGTCTGCTGAAAACATCGCTCCTCTGACTCACTGAAACCTACTCTATTTTCTCCCTTCCTGGAGGAGAAGGGTCTGAATCAGTGATGTGTGGCTTAGGGCAGTGCTCAGAGTTGCCGTTCCCAGGAATTGCAGTAGCCCATGAGGTGAAGGTGTCAACATCAGATAAAGAGGAATTCACCCACTGGACAGCTAGCATATCTGATCTCAGCTTAGGTTACTTGCTGAGCAAAGACCAGCAAGATGCCTCAGAGCAGTCAACCCTCTTGAAAAAGGTAAAGTTTAATGAGATCAAATGTGTTCATTGTTAGGGGGTCAGAAAGAGAAGCAGGTAATGGCATCAGAGCGCCAGGCAAAGCCTCTGCAGCTCACAGGACAGCTTGCTCTGGTAAGGAAGAGCCAACCCAGGGGAACAACAAATTGGGCCACAGGTATTCAGACACCAGCTTTTGATGCTGATCTGCTTTAATTTGTCTAGAGGATGGAAGCAAGACTTGACTCCCCAAAGACGGGAATGGAGTTCGGATCGGGTCCCCAGGCGGATCTATCACTGGGCTGATGACTGCTCCTGGCCTGCTGTCTCCCTGGGGATTTCTCCTCCAGGCTGAGGGTTGGCAGTGCTTCAATCCTGCCCTTATCCCCACGCTCCTGTGGTTGTATCTGGGTCTGTTCTCCTCCTGCCTCACACCTTGCTATAGCCCACAGCACTGAGAAAACGTTCCTTCAGCTGTTGTATAGCTGCTGTAGAAAGCTCTTTTCATCAGCAGGTGTCACACAGCCCTGCCACAAAGAACAAGGTCCCTATTGCCATTTTCTATGTGAGGAATGTAAAGCAGAAAGAGACTTGACTGAGGGCATTCACCAGAGCAGGGGCCAGGGAGAGAACTGCTCCCCCGAGTTTCTGTCTTGTGCTTTTATAGCAGACTTCTGCCCGCCTTCCTCTCATAGTAAAATGAAACAAGTGCTATTCTGTGATAGAAAGAGCATTGCACATGAATAGCCATCAGTCAAAAAGGATGTGCTGTGAGGACAGCCCAAATGCCCAGTTTGGAGAAGAAAAGAACAGTGTTGTGACCCCAGCAAAGGGCAGGACCTCCGCGCTCCACCACTGCCCTCTGCCGCCAAAGCCTTCACCGCTGACACCTCGACCATGCCCCTTCGCCAGGGGCTTTCTGCAGCCAAGGCTACCAAATTCACATCGGCTCTCCGGGAAAGGCCACGAGTTCATCTGAATCATCCTCGCCCGCAAACGACGCCAAAAACTCGCAAAGGGTTGCTGAAGCGGAGACCCCCTGCAGCAGCTCTGGGCCTTTGTGGTTCTGGCTGGAATGTCACCGAGGTGAGTTTTATCCTACACAACACCTCACGCACTCTTGACCCGCATGGCTGACCCTGCAAGATGTGCCACTGGGTGCTGGTGCGGTGACACCTGAGCCTCCCTCACAAGCGAGCAAAGTCCCCTGCCAGAAGCTACGTCGTCCTCCTTGCCTTTGTCCTCACGGGCACACAAACCACATTTTCTCCACCTCCCCTGTGCTCCCTGACCGCTTCTCTGCACGATGCTCAGGATGAAGGGCACGGCAGTGTCCTGGCTGTCTCCTTTGGGGTTTCCTACGTTCTTTGTGCCTGCCAAGCGCCTCTGGGTAACGCTGCCCCAGCACGCCTCTGCCCCAATGGTGCATCGCTGAGGCATCCAGATGGGTGTAAGCTAACCTCAAAAGCTTGCTCTAGCAGACAAGATTTCTGTGCTTTTCCAAGAGAGCAGAGCCAGGCAGAGGCAAAACTTCAGAAACACCCCATGAATTAAAAGAAATAAGTGGAACACAAGCTGTGTGCTGTTTCTATCATTTATCCTGCAGCTTTTAACTAACCAGCAGTACCAGAGCAACTCCGGGGGACAATCTCTCTCCCTCCTTCCCCCTCCCTCCCTCCCAGCAGCATAAATAAGGAGAAAGCTGCACCCAAGTGAGTGAACCCACACAGAAGCTCCCTGAGCTAACAGGAGAGGAGAAATCAGGCCTTAGAATTGACATAGGCAAGGACTACTTCTATTCATTTGCCTCTGTGTTCCTGCTTCTCATTTATGTACATCTAAATGCACAGTGCTCCAACTCCCCTGCAGCAGCAACCCGGCTTTCTGTATGTTTCACTGAGCTCAGGCTCACCTGAGCTGCTCAGTCACTCCCAGAATTATGACAAAAGTTCACCTTTTCCCAGACATGGGATAATTTTGGAGCACACTTGCACATACCCCATTCCCCATCCCCTGCATCCTTCCTGGGATGCTGCGGGTCGAAGAGTGAGAGAGGTATACATGGAGCCGCCAGCACTAATCTCCTCTCAGGATGGCCTTTTAAGCAGGAGAGGTTATAAATAAATAAAGCAAAAAGGATCTCCGACCATCATCCATGAGCTGGCCTCCTTCCCTCTCCTCTTTCTTCCCGCAGCTCCCTCCCTCCCCTGTCACAGACATCCTCTGCATCAATGAGCGGGACCGGAAGGCAGCAAACTTCCACCTCCCCGCTCATGCGGAAAGAAATCGCACTCTGTTTCAAGAGTCCACGTTGCCTGGCTTTATTTCAGCTCTGCACATTGTTCTGGCTGGGGAAGGCGGCGGGGGGAGGAGGTAGAGATGGGGCATTGTTTGCAATTCAAATGGCTGGACCTCAGGAAAAACCAATAAATTTAAGTCACTAGAGAATTTCAACAAGCAGGGCCACTTTCACAAATAGGAAGCCTCCTCCCTGTCGGTGGGGGCTGTTGAGGAGCCACTAGACAAGAGAATAACTAAGCACTCGTGGGGCTGAGAGCTTTTCACTCAATGAAGTCCAAACCAAACAAATTCCCCCTTTAGGAGATGCCTTTATCCAAACACTCTGAGCACGCACAGAAAGGGCCTCAGTGCCTCCGGCTCTCTGCGTTTGCTAAATCAGGCCTGTTTCCTTCTCCCCCTTCCCTGCCCATCATCGCCCTTGGCTGCGGGCTGATGGAGGTTTGGAAGCGCACCCTTGGCATGGTGTAGTTTGTAAAACCCCACAGATGTTTCTGGCGGAACGAGGATGCAAAAATTCACCCGTCGTAAATCCCCATTCATGTAGTAAGTGTGGTGCAGGAATAAATTGCACCAGGGCTGGATTTATAGGTGAGGTGGCTTGTACCAGCTTAGTGTTTAATTTTCAGTTCAGCTTTAACTGCCCTTTCTTAGGAGGATTTAAGGATTTCCATAACTCATTCCAGCTAGCGCACCACGGTGCAAATCCCGCTGCTCTGCCCCCTCCCCGCCTCCCTTAAACGGGTTCCCTGGAGCTGAGACAAATCTCTGCTGGGTGAGGGAGAAGAAGGCTCCTGCTGCAGAGAGGCCACGAATCTGCAGTGTCCTCTCGGGCATCATCTAGAGCTGTTCAAGAAGTTGCTCGTGTTCAGCCGCAAGTGCTCTTTGTCAGCATCTGGTTTTGCCTGCCCCACACAGCCCCATACAGCCATCAGGCACGATAAAGGCAAGGGAAGGATGTCACCCAAAAGACCCTGTGACACCACCTATGTGTTGTGCTGGGGCATCTGATAAATCAGAGAAGTGGGGGTGGCTGTCAATGGCGCAACCTGTGGGACAGCATTGCTGAGGCATACACCAAGAAGGAAATAATGAGGTGATGGTCCTCCCTGCCCCATCATCCCAATTTGAAGGTCTCTAATTTGATGCTGACCAGTAACATAGGTAGACTAAAAGAGCTGACATGACTGGACTGAGCCAGGGAAGGGGCCCCAAAAGCCCCTTCATTTCCTCCAGTTCAGGCCCCATCCTGAACTAGATGGAACATAAAATTCAGACCTGTTTTCCATCCCTTCCTCGTGACCCTTTTTCCTCCTCCTTACATATTGCACAATTTCCTTTTCCCTCTTCCGCTATCTGTTAAGAAATTGCTTGGTTTTCCTAGCCAAGACTGCAGGTTTTGCAGTGTTGCTGTGAGCAGTCGTCCAAACGTGCAACTGCTCCATCCTGCTGCAAGTTTCCTGGGGCCCTTCAAGGCTGCCTTTCCATCAAGCTTGCTTACAGATGCCACATTTTCTCTCTTTTGATTTCTTTTTCTGCCCTCTGTTGCACTAGCTTATTCCATGTTATCTTCAAGGAACAGGACCAAGTGTGATCTAGCAACAAGGATGGCAAGAATTTCTTGCTCACTCTTAACTATCTTACCCTAACAGCAATGACAATTCTCACCAGCAGAGCAGGGAGTGCTCAGGCATGGAGGGAGATCTCTGTGAGTCACATGCAGAAAACAAAGTGGATAAAGACACAACATCCAGATCAAGGAAATCTCCCAGGATCACCCTTTGCGTTGCCTGGCAGGCTGGCCAGGAGGTCAAGAGGAACAAATGCAAAAAATAATCCACTGGCCAGTCTCTGCTTGCTTACAAAACGCAACATTTTCCCATTTTTTCTGTAGCTAATCACTTGAGGGAATGTGGCGGCAGGGTTAGCCCTTCTTTTGTGAAAAGAAATGTGGAATTGTAGGTGTGGCACTGTCACCCCTGAAGTAGATGGGCCAACGATTGAACATACTGCTCACTGAGATCCCACCAGGCCACTTCTGAGTCCTTTCACGGAAAGAAATTTGCTGTAGAATAACAACACAGGTGTTAAGCAAACCTATACTGCAGATGCAACACAGCCCAATAAGGTTCTTACTAGTGCAGCTACGCCCAGCAGCACCCCAACGCCTTGGACCAGTGTATTCACCCCAATGCTGCTATGCTCTTCTCAACCTCTCCTGGCCTGGCAGGACTTCTGGTCCAATTCAGATACTCCTGTTTGTGCTAACTGTACCTCTGCTATTTCCAGTCAAGACACAAGACGACAAAGTTACTACCGACTTTGCACAACGTACCTCAAAATAGATTTATAGGAGGAAATCAACCTATAATCATGGAGATGTTTGGTACACAGCCACCCCTTAGCATCAAGATGCTTAATTCCCTAAGGGTTTATGTCAAAAGACAAAAGTTCTTCTGTGTTAACTACAGAAGAAGATTTAAGGTGCATACGTTAAACTGCAATCAACTCCTACTCAGATGCTCTTGTCTGGAAGTAGCTATAACTTAATATAGCTTAATTCACTTTGAAAAGAAAGCTAAATCAAACAAATCAGCTCTGAATAAAAAGTACTTTAGTGGTCCTGAATTATATATATATAATATGTATACATGTGTATATGTGATTTTTTTTTTTTTTTTTTTTTTTAGATTAAAATTTATACGTGACTGGCCCTCTGGCTCTCTCTAAGCAACACTTTCTTTAACACCAGGCAAGCTGTGCTTATCACTAAGCAGCCGTCTCCGTGACTATTCTGCTCCTGTTTCGTTCATTTTGCTGGTTCCTGGATCTTATTAATGTAGGTGTGAGGGGGTGGGGGACGACAACTCAGACCCCATTGTTTATGTCTTGCTGGTAGGAAGGGGGACTGAGAAAAATAAAAGCTAACAATAAAGCAAAGCGTTAGCCAAAAGAATGCTTTTATTGCCACCAGGAGTAATTCAAACCTTTTGTGGTGGTTTTGAGACAAACTTTATGGTGGTCAAGTCATACATTGCTGGTTGGATTTAAAAAACAGGCAGGATATTTTATGACCATTAATAAATGTTTGTAGCCTGCATACGAACACGGGAGAGGTAATCACACCTCTCGAGCCGATCACCTGCAGTGGTCAGAGAACTGACTTCTACCCCCATCCACCCTCTCCACATGAATTACTGCTAGATGCATTAAGAAAAGAGTTGCTTTTACTCTTTTTACCCTTTCTCTGAAGTATCGGTGTTTGCTGGTTCGATACACAGGATACCAGACTCAAACGGGCCAGTTTAGGCCAGTTTGCAAATCTTAAAGAGCTTTGCAAAATTACTGTGGGACAAATCTCCCTTCACCCTGAGACTCCAGATAGGATGTACTTAAACTGTATGGAAATTACCTTGTCACCCATTTAAGGCCCTTCACCAGATTGCTATAAAACAGGGGCACTGAGTCCTAAAGAATTGCACTTATTCATAGATTTTAGGGCCTTTGTGATTCTTTAGCTTGACCTGCTGCAGAGCCCAGGTCAAGGGACCACCCCACGTTGATTCCTGTTTCAAGACCAATATCTGTGGCGGAACTAGAGCAGATAAAACCTGCTGTCTTCAGCTAACAATTTACAGCAATGGGGAAAAAAAAGTACATAAGTATATATACACACACATCCTATGTCGAGGCAGCAGTTCTTCAGGAGAAGTGCCACCTCTGTTAAGAAACATGATTCTTATTCCCCACTCTTCCCAAGGACTGTCAAGACTTTTGCTGTGCTTGCAGTGGTGAGGTTTGCACCATTAGCATCCCAGAACAGGAACACACCATCTGATTTTTCCCAAGTACAGGACACACATACTGACTGAAAGCCTCTGGTTTCTGTGTATTACCATCCCAAAGAGGAAGGTGTCAAAACCACTGATAAATTTATCTTTTTGGTTTTAAATACTGATAGAAATCACTCCCGGTTTAACACCACTAGCCATGGATTCTCTCCACTATTCTTTTGCTTCCTTCATCATTTTACTGTGATCTTAAATTTCTAATTTATCCAGATTGATAAATGCTTCCCACTCCCATTCACTTCTATTCCACTCTCAGAGAATTGCCTGCACTCCTCCTTCCTCCATCTCCGACTTTAACCATAGCAAGCACATTGATTTTAATGGGGTTTATTGCTTTCACAAAGCACTCCTGACTGCTCCACACTCCTGGTCCTCATCGCTATTTGCCTTGTCTCACCAGAACAATGTATGAACACTTATGTCCGTTTCCACATCACTGAAGGAAATATTGCACAGCATCAGGCCTACCAGCCCAGATCCCTTGGGAAACTTGCAGAAACACTTGGAGCTAATGACAAACCTGCAATGTGGTATCTCTTGATGCCCAATCGGTCAAATGCCACATGGGAAATCCAAGGGTGAGAGTCACCTTCTTTGACTTCAGCTACATGAAGGTGAGTTGTTTGGTCTAAGCTAGCTGCATGCATCCCTTCTGTAGTCACCAGCAACACAGTCAGCAGAAGAAGGTGATCTGGCCCATAACAAAATAGGACGTTACACCTGCTGGAGTGCCACCTGTTCACTAGCAGGAAGGGGAACGAGGTGATCCGCACTAAACAGAGAGATGGCTGCACTGAGGTGAAGCTCCTGTGCCCATCACATGTGTGCACAGTCTCTATCAACCAGCTTGCAAATCAGGTTTCCATTTTAAGAAATGTTGGCAAACACAAGAAGCAGCCACCAGCCGGACTGTGCCCTAATACGTAACACTGTTTCTCTGCTGGATGTCGCCGCGCCACCCTTCTGCCAGCAGAGATGATGCTGGATGTGCTCCCTAACCCACGTCAGTCTACACCACCCTGGCTGCCTTCACCAGTAACTAAGGAGCAGTGTCAGATGAACACCTTGCTGGGCAAAACAGTGATTTCCAAGAGAGACAGGATGTGCTTCCCTTATCACTTGTCACTTCTTCACTTTCTGAAGGCTGCTGTCAATGTTCTGTACGGATCTCATGTCAACAGCATCTCCCAGGGCCTTATTAGCCTATCAGGCCACTTGCTTTAAAACTGTCAGTGTCTAAGAAACAGATACTGCTATTCCCAGCCCACCCTTTTTGCCCACTTCCTACTTCTAAAACAAATCATAATGAGTGAATTTAACATTTTGGGCTTGTAATTCTCCCCACTACATGTTGGTAATTACAACAAAATTCCATTTCCCCAATCCCCTTTTCCAGGCACCTAACAGAGTTTTAAAAACAATTTGACAGCGTCTTCTCTTCAATAGTCTTAGTGTTTTGATTAATGCCAGCAGCGTTGATGTAGCTGTGATGGTTTAAGGATGTATTAATTAATTAACCTTGTCTCCCGATTAATTTTGTTCTTGACATCTTGATTTTGTGCTAAACTAGTTCTCATTTATCCCCGTTTCCACCCTCCCCTTTCACAGATCACTCTCCTCACTCCTAATCAGGTTTCCCCTTAGCTTATGTCCCCCGCCCCTCCTGGAAAGGAGATCGCCCAGCCTATGCAGCCACCCCAGCCCCTCAGGGACTGATTTATCTCCCACAACACTCACCCCTTGCTCCCCTGGGGGACTGCCCACTTCCACACCCATCTTCTTTTTCTGATAGGATTGAGAGGACCCCCAGAAAAGATCATCCCCGTGTTCCCTGGGTCCAGCAATCTTCCATTTGCTGCAGGCCAGGAACCTTTTGTCTCTCTTCTCCTACAGCATCGCACATGCTGCCTGCCTGAGAAAGGGGCCACCACTCCTGCGTAAGGTCCCTAGACACCACCACAGAACTACCACAAAACCCATCAGTTTTAATGCAGCAACAAAGACCAAACCAAAGCTCTTCTGGTTTTAAAGTACAGGTCCCTATCACATGGCGTTAAGAGACATGAGCCAAACTTGCCAGGACTAAGCACAACCAGCTACCAGCAACCTCACGCCCAGCCAGCATGGGAGACGTCTGCAGGCAGCAGCACTTTCCCAGCCAAGCACACAGGGAGAGCCCTGAGGAGGGTTTCTGACCAAGATGCAGGGATTTGGGATGCATTCAGACAGGACGTGGTCAGTTAAACTAAAGCTTCCAAACCCTTTCCAGGGACTTGCTGGATTTTATTAACAGCTCTCCTCCCTCCTACGCTGCCCCCCAAACAAAATAAGTTAATCAAATGGGGTTTGCTGCCTGGAGACTGAAGGAGTGGAAACATACCCCTCAGTCCTGCCAATGATTGGAAATAGCCCGGTGTAAACTTAATTACTATGCATAGCGAATACCAACACACCCTGGTTATTACAATCACTGTCCATCAGTTCATGATCCACGCAAATGCCATGGTTGGTGAATTCCATTTTATGATGCAAATGTAGCCAATCAATACAGGGATTTTGTTTGATCAGAGGCTTTTTTCCCCTTTTTTTCAGAGGAAAAAACCTTATTTTGCATGTCCAGCCCCTCAGCTGGAATAGACCCGCATAACTCCGCCCGCGCAAGTGAGCTCTTGCTCATTTACACGAGGTGAAAGTCTAGCTAAAATATAAAGGGGAGATATAAACTCACTGTGCAGTCAGAGCGGACACTTTTCACAAGTAGAATGGTTAAAGGAGAACTAAGCATAAAACCTATGGGAAGACAGCAAAGAATTTTGGGTTTGTGTATGTACATGCTTAGGAATTGGAAAGAAAAGTCTATACATTTTTAACCACAAAAGATTTCACTGGACTACATGGTCTAGCAGGAGCTTTAAAGGGGAAAAGCAGTTCACAGACTCTTCTGAATGCATCTCCAGTAGCCGGGTTGTTAAGACATTCAGGGCTGTTAATGTGTACTGTCAGGCCATTGTAACCAAACCTTTAATCCTGGGCCTGTCAGACTTGAAGGAAAACTAAGGGGCTGACAGTACTGCAGCAAATGGATTTTCCTTCTCTGCTCTCATTGCCTCCCCCCCTTCCTTCCATTTAAAGTTAGAATAACATTGAGCCTATTCCTTTCAGGGCTTGCAAAACAACTAGGAAAAAAAAAGGGCGGTGGGGGTAGGGGGGTGGGAATGGGAACCTAGACTAGATGGACAGTCTTCCCTATCCAAATCCCACTCCCCAAACTGGGAGCACTTGGCATAGCCTGGTGAGACCCAGGCTGTCTGAGAGCTCTTCCTCCCTGGCTCAGGTTATGAAGTTCTCATGAACTTATTTTTGATTTCAGACCTCTTTATACGAAGAGAAAAAACAAAGAGCTACATAGGAAGTGCCAGGTAGAATTGCAAAGTCTTGCATTTTGGTTTTTGTCTTTGGTTTCAGACCTGACCCACATGGGATGTGAGAGCTGACAGTATGACAAGTACACAGACGGTTTTCCTGTACGTCTACCAGGCTCTTCATCACCCACACATCCCTTACAGCTCTATTTCATGGAGAACTTTGTCAGGGATATCAACTTTTAAAGCATGCTAGGTGTACTTTGTGGTAGGGCCTGGGTCTGCTGCCCAGCGTTCCCCAGACCTCCACCTAGCCCTTCCCTCCCTAGTTCACCTGTCCTCGTTTGGTCTGTTCTGGATGATTAAGAAAGGCAAAGACAAACAGGTAAGATGTGATCATTTGCAACCTGTTCCTGGCACGTGATGTACGGCTCAGAGGAGGCGATGGCATCCTGGATTTGGCCATGGGCTCTCCAGAAATTTTGAGACCGCCTCTTTGCCCCGACAGGTGGGGACACTACGCACTCCACAATGTGAGATGACTGGGTGGTACATTAGAAGATGAAGGACGGACACGAGGAAATGGGGCCAAGTGCTATTTGGAGTGAGCACAGTACCAACAGCCTGTTCTTTGTAGGATGGGGCTGCAGCCAGAGGCTGACCACCAGCTGATGCAGCTTCCCTTGGAGTTTCAGCCTGCTACCTCAGCCACATGCTGTGCCGTGTTGACCTCTCAGACTCCGACAAAAAGATCAGTCTCTCAGCTTCTGCCCAGAAGTTCCATAGTTTTGAAGGCAAAGCTGAACACAGAGACTTTCCTCCAAAATGGCCAGTCAAGGTATTAACCTCCAGTCACCAGGGTCCTGCACCTCTAGCCACCGTCTTGGTTGGGTTTATGTTGCTGCAGACTGGGTTTATGCTGCTGGATCAGCATGATCATCTACTGACTACAAAATGAGAAATAATAAATCAGGCTGCATGTTTATGAAAACGCATGACTACATAGTTCAAATGCTGACATTTCTGTATACTAAGGCACTAAGTGGAGTAGGATCAATGGTAAACAACCAAGACAGAGCTGGACCTCAAGGTGGGTAAAAATTGATGTGCATCATCTGTAGCTATTTACTAACCTTTGTTTGAATTCACTCCTAGTTTCTGTATAAATAAAGCAGGATGTTACCTAGGGTGCCACTGAGCTAGTGCTGTTTCCCTGTATCTTTATCCTAGACGCCTCGTAATTGCTGGTCTCCCAGTCTCTCCCTTCAATTCTTTAAAATGTACCTAAATAAAATCACAGCTAAAATGCAGTCCACCTGTTGTAAATACAGAAATTCTGTTATGCAGGATGTCACGCGATCTAGACCTCCAACTCCATATCAAACACACAAAAAAAATACAAGCAGATGGACAGAACATCCCATGAAAAGGAACTTTAAAGTTTTCACATCAGTCTGGTGAGTGTTCTCTAAACTTGGAGTTAAATAGAGACCCTATTGATTTCGGGCCAGTGCTTAACAGAAGATGAAAAGAAACAGGTAAGTTTCTTTAGATAAGCATCATGGAGTTCTCCTTTGTTAGCACCATGCCACTCCCCAGACAGGAGGTCTGGTAGAGGGTGTAACTCCATCTTCCCTCCTGGTACCCTACGCCATGTTAGACAAAAGGTCTAACTGGCAGAAGGGAGCATTTCTGCATGTCTTTAGGACTGAGAGCATTTCTCGAGAAGGGATTAAACAATAACATTATTGCATCAGTAAAGGATTGCGTCTCCCCTCCCTCGCCCATGTAGGTGTTGTGCAAAGCAGAAGGCAGGTCTGCGCCCCATACAACAGCCTGGGTGGTTACTCCCTCCTGCCGTGGTACCTGTCCTGCCGATGAGCAGAGGAGCTTTGTTAGGGGCTGTCAATCCAGGACCTCTCACTGGCTGTGAATTGATCTAAGAAGGCGAGACATAGCACTGAGAATATTATTAAATGGAAATGAGCGAAAGCAAAAGCAGAAAAATCAATTTGAGAACTTGGTTCACGTTTCGAGGGGAAGAAATACTTCCAGAATCAGGTTAAGCAAAGCCCTACTGAGCCACTTATTGATTTCTTAATGAGCCTGGAAGAAAAAAGAAAAAAAAAAAAAAAAGCACAGAAAAAAAGAGATAAAAGAACAGATTCCAGACAGAAATGGTCATGCAGTTTCCTTGTACATGTAAAGAAAAAGTCAGCAAACCTCCAGAGAGCAGCGCAGCAGACAGAAACGTGTTTGTTTGCACAGTGATGTGGCAGTAAAAAGGGGCTCACAATTTGGGGGACGGCAGGGGGGTGGACAAGACCAAGAAGAAAGAGAAAGTTTCACAGAGCAGCTCCTCAGAACGTGTCCAGCCTGCTGCTGCAAGAGTTAAGGATGCAAATCTTACCCACCTGATCACCCCCGCATGGGTTATGTTATGTTTGCATGCACCACCACAGTGCCATTACAATTAGACTTCAAAACCTATCGGGTAGGGTCTGTGCATGAGCAAATAACCCTTACAGAGGCATCTTACAGGCAACCCCCTTATCTTCTTACCTTAGCTAAACTACTTCTGCTGGTATTACTACATGTAACTGCCACAGTCACGTCCTGGGCTAGGTTTCAGCTCCAGAAAAGCCCCTGGTCAACGCAGTGATATTGTTACACTGACAAAAGCTTCCAGCACAGACCTGACCTCAGCCACAGCCCTTTGGCAGTCCGCAGGGATGACAACACCTTCGCTCTCCAGCAGTGTGCCATGTCACAGGTCAGGGCCGCATTACAGCAATACCCAAAGGAAAGACGTGCCCGTGCCACAGCCTCCGCAATACAGAACAACTCCTCATCTCAGCCCTGAGCTCTGCAACTATCCAGCAGATATTCCTGAGTCACAGTTACGTCCCCGCTGGGAGGCAGGTACAGCCGTGCCCTCTTTACAGATGGGGTGGCCGAGGTCCAGACTGGTTAAAGATCCTGTGATGCTCAGGTGGTGCCACTTCAGAAATGCCAGAAGGCTGAAAGGGACTGCCCCGACCCTGCCTTCCAGGGCAGGTTCAGTCATGTGAAATAAAAGTGCTTTATGCACGCATAGGGAAAGCAAGATATAAGGCAGCTCCATCACATGTTTAACTAAATGCACATGAACATTACAACTTTGCAGCTTTTCCAGGAAAAAAAAAAGAAAATAAAGGAGAGAGAAATAATGCTGCACTGTTACAGGCTGAGCTGGTAAAACATCTCTGGGCTAAGTGAGAGCTCCGAGGTGCTGCAAAGAATGAGCCTGGACTCCACTAAAGCTACGAGAGCTGCTGAGACCCTGGTGCAAGGAGTCAGGAGTCCTGTTCCATAGGGCCCATTACCCACCAGGGGCAGGAGGTCCTATAGGCACTGGTTTCAATGGTATAGCCAAAGACAGCAAGAGGGGAAACACCAGGGACCTGACTGGCAGACCAACACCTCGATACCTTGGTGCAACCCTGTAAGTACAACTCTGCTATAGCTGCACTCTGCTGCCTCTGAGATAGCCCAAGCTTGGGATGAGAAAAGAGAGAAGCTGGGAGCATAGCTCCAACTCCAGGCACGTTCCCAACTAAATTAACACTTTAGAAATGAAGTCCAATAGACATACAAATACACCTTGCATCACATCTAACGAGAGCTTGCCCCCAAAGCAACTCTTTCTCTGAAGGACAGTTGAAACTGGAACGAAGCAGCACCACCCTTGCTGTTTCCCACATGGTATCACAGTAAATCAACACCAATTTCAGTGTTTGCCTGAAAACTGCTGACTGTAAACTGCAGCAGTGGAGGGTATTTGTCACAAACAGCTGTCTGTCCCCAGCACAGCAAGCAGTGACCTCCGAGAGAGGAGCCGGGGCCATGGGAAACAGTCACAAACCCAGACCAGCTCCCCAGCGCACGCCTGCCTCCAGAAATTGGTGGGGACCGCGAATGGGGGAAGGGGGAGAGAACATCTATTTCCTTATTAAGTAGTGTTCTTTCTCTCTTGTTCTAATCTATGGAAAAATAGGAATGCAAAGGAGAGCAGAGAGGAGCCTTTCTTCACAGCAGGAGATGCTGCCCAGTCCAGGGCAGCGGCTCCACTGGGATGCTGCAATCCCAGAGCTTCTCAGGGTGTTTGCAAAAGGGGAGCCAAACTGCCGGCCGGAGGAGAGGCAGGGAGACCCGGACGGGCATCTTAAGGTTTAAAATGCAAATTCCTCCACTTTATTTTAGGTGGAGGGGTCAAGGTTTGCCTATTTCTTCCTCTCCCCGCCCCCGACACTCCTTCCCCCTTCCTCCCGAGTTTTGTTTAGGAAGGGACTGTAGATGCGACAAGGTCTTTGTGCTGGCCATTCAGCTGAATGAAAAGGCCGAGGAGTCCCAGCGGAGGGAACAAACTTTTGGGGGTCAGAGCGGTCAGCTTAGAATAAATGTGTCGTATTGTTTGTATTAAGGACATGATCTCAGCGGGGTGCCCGGAGCCACCGCATACAACATGAAGGACTATTTATTCAACACTGAAATACGCAGGGCACAGGACTCCTCTCCCAGGGAAAATACGAACTGCTGCTGCAAACGTGCCTGCCTATTCCTAGCAGCAAGATTTGTTGGAAGGAGCAAATAAAACTCTTTTTTTTTTTTTTTTTAATATGCATTATAAATAAGGATGGATGTTGAGCTCTCTTGGCAAAAAATAATCATAGAAAGCAGCGGCAGCAGCAGCACAGCAAAGTGCCTTTTTATTGTCGCTTTTCTCCAAAAGATGGACAGTTCAGGTCATTAAAGGCCTAAGATAGAAACAGTTTCTCTTAGCACTGTTTGAAAACAAGCCTTTGTTTCCATGGAAGTGGCACAGTCCTTTCTTGGGTTGCCTCCACCGCAGAAGTGGCCCGCGGCCGCGGGGTGGGAGCGGGGCTGCTGGGGCGAGGGGAGCCTGTGGCCCCCGACAAACCCATGTGAAATCCAACTGGAAAAGCAACACAAAGGGGCTGGGGGCTTGACAGCCTGTGGTGCCCCCTGGGAGGGCTCCACAAATGGGCCCCCAAAGGAGGCAGCCAGCTGGGGAGGGGAAGCCATCCTTCCCCATGCTTCAAAAACAAAACCCTCATAAAGGGACTTTAGAGACGCCCCTGACTGTCAAATGATCCCCCACCCCCTTCCTCACTTACTCATACAGAGGAGCATGTGCTCCCCCAGAAAGTATCTTTTCTTCTCACTGACCTAGTTCCCTTGTTTGCAGAGGAAGGGGTGTTTGGTTAGGTTGTTCATCCAGAGTTTGCAGATCAGGGTTTCATTAAGTTGTACGATCAACCCAGAAGAACAGAGGTGCATCTCCCGGGATGATCTCCAGCCAACATGGCTTCATGATGGTCATCCTACCATAGTACATGGCGCCTAAGAACATCAGATACCTACACATGCCCAAAAACAGCAGGATAAGTTCGAACACATCCATATGAACTCCGGTCTCCATCACCAACACTAAGCTTCATCTCAAGCTCAATGGGAAAATAAAGTTACAAGAATAATGAGAGTGAGCTGAGAAGAAAGGACGTTTCTTATCCTGTGAGGAGACCACTCCAAGAGGACAGCCAAGTGCATGTTTTGGCATGTAAGTTTTGATGCTGAACCTGCCAAAATGAAATCTACTCATAGGCATCAACAGCTTTCATGGTGGGGTAGAGAGATGGTAGCCTAGAGAGCTAAGGACTCCTACTCTGTGCTTGTAAACCCGACCTCTGAAAAAGGTAACCATACCTTAAAAAACCACAACCAGCCCCATCTGCCCAACTGAAGGAGCAGCAGCCTTCAGGAAAAAGGGAGTGCAGGGGCCTCTCAAGACAGGTCTGCAAGCAAAGGATTCATGGCAGGGGCTACACCATCTGCAAGGCAGCGTGCATGCTGCCGTGTTGGCCAACACCTGGCAAACAGCACAGGAGAAATCCATGGTGAGGGCATGGCAAACATGACCGATACCCAGTGGAGCAAGCAAAGGTGAAAATCCGAAATCTGAGAACAGCTGGAAAAATCCCCTGGGTTTTCACAGCACTGCAGTGAGTCTCTGCTTATGAAACCGGGAGCCTGGCACAGCTCTCTTGGAAATCCTCCAGGATGGGACACCTTGACTTCTACCCTCTGCGTGCTGGATGCTCCTTCCTTTTTTTGTCCACCCTACTGCCTTTTGTGCCAAAGTGACACAGACTGATGAGGATTATTTCCATGGCTTCCTCAGGGACAGGGGGGTTTCCCTACTGCCCTTGTTCAGGGACAATAGACCCATTAAGTGTCTTCCCAAGGCGAGGGGAGCGGGGCATACCTGGCCCCCAATGTGGGAATGGCCACTGCCCCTGACAGCCATTAGCATCTGAATGAGAGTGATGCCTGCAGAACAACAGGCAATTATCCTGCTGAAAAGCTTTTAAGTGGCATTAATTGCTGGCCACAGACTCAGGGCTCTCTCAGAATGAACCGTGTTGACAAACAGGATAAAATATATTGGATTTCCTGCAGGGGAAAAATTTGTAGGATTGTGCCTCACTGAGGGCAAGCACCACTTTCATCTTCTGTTGTCACACAGCAACACTCCACACCTCGTGACAACACCACAGTTTGGGATGTCCCAGGGAACCTACATTTGGCTCTGGTGGCTTTGCAATGCCTGTCTGGCTTGATGAGAAGGCACCCAGGGGAAGGGGCAGCACCTGCTCTACGCATTGCTGGACCGAATTAGCAGCCCCTTTGTCCCAGGCGTGTCCCTCAAGGCCCAGGTGTACCTTTTTGTCCTGCTCAGAGATGCAAAGAAATGGCACAGCCCTGAAACACAATCTCCTTTCACTAACAGGCAGTGGCTTTATCTTCCACTGCTCTTTGAACATGGTAAATATCCCCCCACAGCCCAAGAATGGGGGTGTTGTGGGAACAGTTTACAGTTGAGAGAGGAAAAAATATTTTATTAATGCGTTATAATCTTTGTAAATCAACAACGTTGCTAACAAGTAAATACTGTCTTGTCTCTTAGGTACCTTCAAGAAGATTGTATGGAGGTCATAGCTAGCACTTTCCTGTGATTCCCCAGAAAATCACACTTAAATGGCCTTTAATTCCTGAAAGCTGAAATGATTTCAAGGCTGATCTTGCACATGTGCAAGGCACTTCTTTTTATAGCTCCTTCCTGCAAAGTGCAAGTCACCGACCTTAAAAAAGTACTGCAACACTATTTTTTCCCCAGGAGCATCCTCTCCTCCTCAACGCCATGTGTCATACAGTCATGCTGCTTCCTGGATTCTTTTGAGATGTCTGCTCAGCTTTCTGGGTGTATCCAGACAGAAGGGCTCTCAGCTCAGGTGGCGTAACTTCTGTGGCACTGGGCAAGACCAACAATGACTAGATGCTAAACTGTGACAAGTACCACAGCTCTACTGACTCAGAAAAGCTCTGTGACAGCTCTTAATACAATGATCTGGCTTAGAGGGTCACAGGCCTTCCTTTGCTTACCTCTGGCCCTTGTATATGTGGAGAGATCAGAGGGAGCAGCCTGGCCATGAGCAGTAGCACATGTTCCCGTACCAGTTGCAGGAACCCATGTTCATTCTGCCAAAGCTGCCGCATGAAGCCAGCAGAGACAGGCCACTCCAGCGTTGCTTATAGCCAAGCAGCAGCCTGGATGCTACACTTCTGGTGACCTGCCAGCCTGCTTTCCATGACTGGGTGTTACAAAAGCCATAGCTCTCCCCAGTACCCAATGAATTTTGCAAATCATGTGAGGTAACCCTTCGGTAACCAAACATAGATGCTACCATGCACATGTTTCTGAGAGCTTCTCTCTCTTCACGGCCACCAGACAGGGTAGGGCATTTTTGGGTGTGCTTTCACCATCCTAAGCCTCACTGCAATGTCACACACTAAGCAAGAAGCCCTTAGAAAGGTGGGACATCATTAGCAGATGATGAAGACACCCTTTCCCTGAGAAACAACCTTCCTTTGAAGGTTGGCAGACAGATGACAATGAAAATGACTTTCCAGAGCTTTATGTCACAGCATTGCCACAGGTCTCTCCAGCAGTGACATCCTGGCTTTTTAGCAGTGATCCCCAGTACCCACAACGAGGAGCTGAGCTTGTTACTGCCACTATCACATTTGCCACAGAGCCAATATCCAGTGCACTTAGTAATGCTCTTGGGTCTTTGATTACAAACAACTCCCCTTATTAGAAATAGCAGAAAGAAATGAAATGCCCTCCCTGAAGCACTAATTTCTACTTAGAGTTACAAAACCTTTTTACAATCGAACCAGTGTTCATTCAAGTGAAGAGGAAAATGAAACTTTGCCTGGTATTTTGTTGCATTACAAACCTGAAATGTGCTCCCTACGCACTGTGGCTCAAGGACTTCCAGAGGATTTCCAATAAATACAGGTCATTTTATGGCTCAGAGTGAAAACCATGTGAAAAATGTTGGCTTTTGCTAACTTAGACCTCCAGCTCAGCAAGTGCGTGTGGGTGGCCTTTTGAAGTTTGAGCAGCAGATCTTCTGCTTGAGCAAAACGGCTTAGTTCTCCCGCAGTCAGTGGCGCTAGGCCAGCCTGCACCATCCGAGGACAAGCTCTCTCACATTTATCCCAGCGCATAACTCCAAGAGGAACTCAAAAAACATTAAGGCATCTGCAGAGAAAGCTTTGAAAAAGTCTGTACAAAGTCCAGTCAACTGAAACTGCAAAGCTTTGCCTCCAGTGTGTGGAGGAGAATGGACTGCACAGTCAGAAAGCCAAAATATTAATGTAAGCTCCCACAACATGTCTGTCCAAGAAAGACAGTGCTAAAAAAACCAACCATGGGCCCCAGCAAACAAAAGATGTACCTCATGTGCTGCTAATACTACCCAATCATCAGGACTAGGCTAATTCCCTCTCATATTGTCAGATGCAGACCACAAATAATTAACTTAACTGCAGAAAAGATGCAATCTCTGTTGTTGTTTTTGTTGTTGTTTTAATAAAAAGAATGAATCCAGATCCACAGAGGGTATAAGGCTAGTCTGATTTGTTCTTGCTGAAGATTTTGTCCTTGGTATTTTCTGCTAAGCTAATAAAATTATCAGCAGGATTATAGCAGGTAAGAATGCCCTGTGTTACATTGTGAAAGAGCAAAGGACATGAGAAATATAAAGTAGCACATCTGTCGGAGGAAGGACCATTAAGGAGAACTGTGTTAAGCAGCACTTGCTGAACCATCATGTGCACATGAATGCCAAAAATCCCTTCCCAAGGTGAAAGCAATGCATTTGCTATCTCCCTCTGTCCACAGCTTTTCATCAAGCCCAGCTCTAAGAGGCAGTGAAAGGGCTCAGGCTTTCCCCACATGGCCAAGGAGGAGGCTCCCTCCAGCTGTGCTCCTCCAGGGAAGCAGGAAGATTAAATCTTTTTAAGCGATCCAAGACTCAGAAGTTAAACATTGACACCCATGAAATGGGTCCATTGAGTATTTAGACACTACAGATCTCACCTTCACCTGAGTTGACTGGCAATCTGCTTACCAGGGTTAAAACAGGAGGATGATGTCTAAGACAGGCAAAAGGAATCACCCTCAGGTGGTTTCTCCACTGACTTTAAGCCAGTCGAAGCCAGATGAATAGCCAAGACCAGCCTTTACACAGCAATTCCTTCAGCTATGGAGTCCAACCTCAGGGTGTCCCTCCCGCCATGGGCATAGCCAGTAAGGGACTGATGCAAATCACTGCTATCGCTTATCTGCCTTAGCTTATTTCTGTAGCTTGGTGCTTCATCCCTTCCAGCCAGGGAAAGTGGCATCATCTGGGGAATCACTACTGACCCACCCCTCCTACCTTGCGTGTCTCTCAGACGCAGTCTGCTGTCAAAAACAAACAAAGAAAAAAACCCTTTACTGAGCAGCTGAGTCATAATTCAAACCTCTGCCTTGACATCTGAAATAGCTAAACAAAATTTAGCTAGTTCCCACTGTTGCCCCAAGAGCCTGTGTCCCAGCTGCTCTGTGCATGTCAGAGTGATCAAACCACCTTCGTGAAGACCAACCCACCTGGTCCCCTCCCTCCAGTCTGCTGGCAAAGTCAAGTGAGCAGCGTCAGGCCAAACCCATGGGAAGACAGGTTGTCAAAACAGAAATAAAACCCGTTGTCACACCTCCCTGCAGCACTCACACCCCCACAAGATGCACACGCACGCACCTTCATACGGAGCTGCAGCTGCTGTGCTCCAGGGTTCGTGGTCGGGCCAAAGAAGCATCCCCAGCTGTGGGGCTGAATTCAGATTTTCAGCTCCTCTTACAGCTACTGAGAAGCTAAAGGTGCTTATATCTCTGGCTACATATGGAGCATATGGACGTAGAAACCTGAATTTTATATCTCTAGATAGGTAACATGAATATCCTCGTGGGCCAGGTATACTCGGGAAGGAGAGTTTGCAGTGTCAGTTTGGACAGTGGGTATCTGCCCAGGGACTCCCTGGTGCCCCTTCCTCTCCACTCCTGTCCTGCCCAAGGAGGGCTTGAGGGTCTACCCGTGCCCAGACCATGAACCCCACCTGCTCTTGGTTGTGATTCACAAGCAAAGGGACCCCAGGTGCTGCAGGGAGTGTGGGCACCCTCACAGTGCACATTGGCTACTACCCAGTTTCTAGAGGGTTAAGGACTGACGGCAAGTTTACCCTGGAACAGGCTGTGCAGGGGTAAGCACAGCACTGGGAGGCTACAGGTGGGTACCAGCAGCTGGTGACTTGCTGGTCTCTGTAACAACCTTTTAATAAACCCCTCGGTATTAACCCTTTCAAAGGGACTTTGGTGTAAACCATGACGGCAAGAACCATTGCCTCTGGCTCTAGGTAGACTCATTTTTCCCTCTGCCCCTTCTCCTCGGGAAGATGGCATGTGGGCACGCGCAGAGCTCACAGCCGGAGGGGAATGGGCCCGTAAGCGGGGTTCAGCACACAAACCCATCGTAGCTGCCAAACCGACCTGATCCCACCAGCTGGTCTTGTTTAACAGGGCAACAGGGGAGTTGCAAGAGGCAGGAAGACCGAGAGGGAAGTAGTTAAGTTGGAATTAATTTGTCACTCCATATTTAACCGACCTCAAAACTATTAAAGAAATCTAATAGGAAATATCCCCCAGATTCCAAATACCTCTGTGTTGCCTGCTGGGGACGAGCCACCGCGCAGGGCTTCAGCCATCGGGCAAACTGGTACAGGGAAAGGGGGTCTTCCCTCCTCCCCTGTCCCCAGGCCCGGTTTAGCT
Source organism: Ibycter americanus (assembly GCA_035590275.1). Taxonomy (NCBI): domain Eukaryota; kingdom Metazoa; phylum Chordata; class Aves; order Falconiformes; family Falconidae; genus Ibycter; species Ibycter americanus. The sequence continues at coordinate 116,307,677 of JAVJGI010000001.1, forward strand.
CACACTAGGTTTTACCCTAAGCCTACAGGACAGGCGATGGAAGAAGCATAGAGAGCATCCAGCATGCCAGGTTGGGGTGCTGGGGGTAGCTCAGGGATCCTGATGCACGGCTGGGGGCTTTCCTGGCTCCTGCGGGAAGGGAGCACAGAGGATGCTCAGGAGTTAAGAGCAGCGACAGGCTGCCCAGGAGTGGTCAGTGATTCTTCCATCCCTCAAAAAGAAAAAATGTCCCAAGTCGTTGCATTAGTTAGTTGCAACTACCACCCTCTCTGCATCTGGAACAAAGAGGGAATTGGGAGGTTTAAAGCTCCAGATGGAGTGGAACTGGATTTTATTGCCCAAAGCACAGAAACGCAGCAGCCAGAATATGGAGAGAGGCTAGGGGCGGGAAGCTAGCATAAAAACTAACAAACCAAAAGCATCTTTTTCTTGCAAATAGGTGAATCCAAGCCAAGCCCTTTGCACAGCTTAAAACACTGGGTGACAAGGTATTTCTTGTTGCGGGATGGTGTTAGTTAGTGCCTCAGGTCTGCGCTCTGCTTCCGAGCACAGGGAACTGAAGGGCTACCGTCCCCTGGCCCGAGCTAGCCAGGACGGAGCAAGGGTGATGGAGAATGAGGGCAGCCCGGTTACGACGCTGGGTGTGCTGGAATGAATCTTGCATCAACATCCTCCCTCCCGAGGATAACCTGCCGCACGTTTCACACCGATACCCCTCAGGATTTTAAAAAAAATAATAAAAAAATAAAAAAGGGAAGGCAAGCGGCGGGGCGGAGGGGCCTGCTGGCAGCCTGCAGCCACGGCCCCGTTTGCCTCCAGCCCGGCCGTGACCGAGGCGGCCCGGCCCGGGGACCCC
>JAVJGI010000001.1:116308874-116325410 GCA_035590275.1 Ibycter americanus
GAGGGCAGGGCCGAGCCGGGACAGGCGCTGAGTGCCCCTGCACCGCCCCGCCAGTGCCCGGGGGAGGAGGGCCCAACAGTAATGCCGCCATTCTGCAGAGCGTGGCCTCCTGCAGCAGGTCCCCAAAATGTCTCCATCGCCGGCACTCCTGCAGCACTGGGGAGGCCACCCAGGGGCTTCCCACCGCCAGCTTCCCAGGCCAGAACCCCGCAGAGCCCACGGGTACCGTCTTCCCTGGAAACCCAGAGGTTTTACATCAAGGGAAGCCAGTCACGTTTATGTTTTGAGGAATATATTTTACATAAACGCCTAAGTAAGTTTAAGGTACTCAGACTAACATTTCACTAATACTTTAGGGTTTTTTTCCCCCCATTCTTTTGATAGGCAACAAGAATCTAGCAACGTCTATCCAGGTCTCCTAAAAGGCTGTGAGGAAGATTGTTATTACAAGGAAAGCTTGAGCAAAGTGGACAGGTTACTCAGTCCAAGCATCGCAAACCCTGTGTTACTAATTCCCCCTTACTCAGACACCCACTAAACAGGTCAGAGCAAAGATGTTTTTGCAAGAGGTTCACCCACTCCCTCCCATCATCGGCAGGCTCGGGGCCTGAACCCGCTCCTGCTGAAGCGAGTGGGCAGGCTCCCTGCTTTTAATGGCACGAGATCAATTCCCAGTTCTGCAGGCAAAAAGTCAAGCAAGCAGCAAGCCTTTCCCCCCTAGATATTCGTGATGCACGCCTCTCCAGCTCAGAGTGGGCAGGTTTGTTCAGGTTTCAAGGCGGGAAAAGAAGCTTTAATGTTTCCTTCTTTTTTCTTTTACTGTTAAAAGGCACAAAACTGCTATAGCTCTATCCATACACACTGCTAGCGAAACGGCGGTGGTTGGTTATTTAAAGGTAACACCGATGCACCCTGGAAGGAAGGGAACCTCGGTGCAAGAATCCTCATTTAACCTTTCCCAGCTGCCACACGTCAGCCCCCTTTCACCAACCGCATGGTCCTCTCTCCATAAATCCCAGGCACGTCTGACATCTGCTCAGCACAAAACACACGTCATGTCTGCCACCCTGTCCTGTGAGAGTGCACATCCATCCCCAGCGCAGCGGCTGCTGCCTCGCAGAGGGCATTCAGCAACAGACGTCTGCAGCTGGTGGAAAACTCACCTTCTGCTCCAACTGGGAGGACGTTAGGTGTGAGTGACCACAAGGCTGGGACTTAATTTGGATGGAGAAGGCCCCAACTTCATCTTTTTCCTGTGCACACCTCCTGAAGGACCACGTCTCACCCCTTTCTCCTCTCCCAGGCTAGACTGGGCCAACAGAAACTCATGCGCTAATGGCTGGACAAGACAGATCCATGGCTTTTCCCTTCAGGAACATGCAGCCAGTGGTGAATAGCTACAAGCTAGCTTTACACCAAGGCGTGCTTAGATTTAAGCAAGAAGAACAAAATACACCTTGTACGTATGCCTCTTCTACCTAAAGGCTCACTCACCATCCTGCAGTAACGGACCAGCTTTAGCACCTCCAAATGGATCCCAGCTGGAACCACCCTGCAGTGATTACCCTGGGAGAGGGCTTGGCACAAACACATGCTTTTTTACCCAGCCAAAATTCTTCTGTTTTCTCATTTCTTAAGGTTAGTTTGTGGTTTTGTTTTGGGGTCTTTTAATCTCATAGGGGAAAAAGAAAGAAAGAAAGAAAGAAAAGGGCTTATTTGGGCTTCAAACCCTGTGCCAGTGCCTCTGTCCTAATCTTCTACAAACCCTTCAGAGTGTGGTGTCCAGCATTTAATCCAGAACCACAGTTTTACTTTCTTGTGTGTTTTCCAGTTTAATAACTCCATATATACCTATAAGAAACACACACACTTCAAATATTACATGGTAGTGTCAAGTTCATCATAGGCTGATTCCAGCTCAGGATCTGCAGGGAGTTGCGATTGAAGTCTGGATCAAGGATGTGGTGATATGATTTTCAGAGTAGAAATTCCTGAGTTCCCCAAGGGGAGAAAGACCCTATGTGAATATAGGATTTTTCTAAGCTCTTCTGTGAGGATAAACCTCTTGACTTCGTCAAGTTATTGTCAGATAAGGAATAGCTGGAAGAGGTTTAGAAATGCTTTCCCAAAATCTGGGATTTAACCTAGAGCATGATTTCCATTATACAATGCAGGAATTGCCATTCGAGGGAAGAACACAAATCCATTCCCCTATGACTGCGTTTCTTTAGGAGCCTTAGTGATCCTTAGGAGCTACCTTGGGAAAACGAATAAGAAATAAAGCAACTGTAAGGCGAGGTGCGTGTGGTAGCTGGCAGTTTGGAACTTGCACCTGAACTGGACTGGTGCATCTGAATTCTTGAGCATTAGGAGCTCCTGAGTTGTCTCTCATGAATTTGTCCTTTCCTTTTTTCACTCCTTTTTAGTTTTGACCGCCACAATATCCAGCAGCTGGGAGTTCCACAGTTTAATTGCACAGGGAAGAAAAATAATTTCCTTTTTTTAAATCTGCTGACTGATAATTTCATCACTAGACATTAAATTGTAAGAAGAACACAATGCTTCACTATCCGACTTTTCTACACCGTTCATCTATGCTCCTTGACATCTACAGTCTCATCTTAAATTGGAAGACAGCCAATATTTCCTTCTCTATATTTTCTCCATCTTTTCTAAATCCTCGTGCAGCATGGGGAACAGGAGAGCACACAGTATCTTTGCGGTTTTGGTGCCACAGGCAGGCAGCTGGCACAGGCAGTGGTAAATGGCTGGGGCTGCTGGGATCCAAGCAGCATCTCATCTTGCTGCCAGCCCCATTCCACACCTGAGGCATAGACTTAGAAGGTGTAGAAGAAAGTCCAGCCTTAGAGCTTTTCTGCTATTCCCATGGGAGTTGGGAAAGTGCAGAATAAACAATAACAACAATTATTCCAGTTGGAAAATGTTATTTCTCCTAGCTTCTTTTCTGCCTCAGAGGGAGAGCTGGTTGGAATTACATGAAGTATTTGTGATTGAGGAAAACAGCTTTTCAACTGGATAATAACTTCTCTGCAAATGTTTTGAAGTTACCGTTATTGCTTAACACCTAAAATTAAACATTTTCTGTATTTTTTTTTAATTGAATTCCCCACCCTCTGATTTTCTGTATTGAAAGAGAAGACTCACAAAGGAATAATCTGTACTTCCCTGACTGGTTCAAATCCCTCATAGCAGAAACACACTCAAGCAATCCAATGACTACACTGAACTGATGAGGTGGGACACAGGGCATCAGAGGCTGGAGTTTATAGGGAAGAAACACAGTTTGCCACAAGCTTCTTGACCTGTCCAGCTCAGAAAAATCAAGGCTGATCCTGCTTCCACTCCACACCCCATGATGTATTTTCTCCTGATTTCAAGGAAAGGTAGAATTTTTCCAGTTTCATAAGGGAAGACTCACTTGGGATCTGAAATGACTCAAAGCTCCTTAGAAAAAAAGACGATTAAGACATCTGTTGAGTGCAGTGGACTACCTGTGCTGGCCTTCAAAGGCTCTTTTTGCTCCACAGCAGCTGGTGCGGATTAGACTTAGCTGAGCTTCCACCCAGGCCAAAGCTTCAGGGACCACCAAAGCTGCAGTCCTCTGCCCTCCTCTTCTAAGCAAGAGCATCAGTTGCCTTGGCACAGAGACCTCATCCTGCCCTAACAGTAGCCTCACGGATGAATGTATAGACACAGCCCTTTAAATGCTTTACCAAGAATCACTTCCCAGCTGCCCACAGCCCTCAGCTTGCACACAGCCTCTGGGTCTGCAGGACAACAGAGCAAGGTGGGGAAACCCATGGGCTGTTCCTGCAGCCAGATGCTCCATGCCTATCCATCCCAGCCAGGCCAATCCGACAGCTCTCCGATTTCACCAGCTCTGTCCTTCGGCTGTGACTCACCAGCTTTGTCTGAATCATTCTGAGTGGGGTTACATTGTCCAACAAATGTGCACATTCACACCATGATGGTCTGATCCATCACTCTGAGCTTTGGGCAGGCTTGCCTTACATGAAGATACACAGATCTGGGCCTTTCTAATGGCACATAGAAAGAGAGAAAGAAAGATTTGTCTGTCAAAGCTTGCCCCAGGCAACACATTTAATGCTGCTCTCCAGAGGGCCTGGCAGATACTAAAGGCACAAACAGTCAAACAGAACAAATGAAAAGATCTTCTGCTCTATGGAAAAACGCAAGGGCTCAGCTGCTAAATATCTGATAACGGGAACTCCCCTTCCTTTCTGCACTGCATTCAGCTCAACATGGTTGCAAAGGGCAAGAGCTCTGGGGCACAAGAGAGCTCTGACACCCACCGCAGTGAACCAAACCCAACACAACTGGGAACAGGCTGTTTGGATTCAAAAGCCAAGTCGGGTGCTGATGGAATAAGATCATTTGCAAAAAGGCTTTGGGACAGCTGTGCATCTTCGTCTTCCAGATCTGTGTGCTTTCTATGGGACCTTTGCGTGTAGACCATAGCAGTGTATTGGAGCCTGTTCTTCCCAAATCACTGCAGGGTGCTAGACAGGCAGTAGTGTAAAACCTGCCTGCACAGAAGTGGATGGAGAGTGGCAGGACCCCATAACCAAACCCCACCCCCCCCACCCCCCGCAATCTCTCTCCATTGGAGAGCAAAACCAAGAAGCTGGAGCTATTGGGAACAGACCTGGGGGCAAATTTCCCCAATAAAGAGAAAAATACCAGTTGTTGACAAAAGAAATGATTCATGGAAGTGGTGCTTTTCGTGCAGCTTTATTCTGGGGGGAGGAAAAATGAAATAACACGCACTTGGTGGCAGCTGGGAGATTTGTGCTTCAGTGGAGCAGGAATGAAACATCTGACTTTTGGAGGGACTTTTTGTAGTAAAAAGCTTTTCAAGCACTGACCAAGTAGGACTTTTCAGAGGACCCAGAGGAACTTATCCATATCTAATACTTATTTATGTACATGTATGAATGTTATTTCAGGGGTTTACATAGTTTTGATCTACTTCCAAACAGAAAAGAAGGATGCAGCCATCCAGGCACAAATAATCCTCATTACAGCTGTGCTGACTGCGCTTCCCAGCACCCTAGAGAGGAAGTAACATTTCTGCATGGTGACCATCTGTTCTTCCCACTGTGCCCAAATTTGCATGGGGGTGGGGGGAACTCAACGAGCCTTTGTCCCATGTCTGTCACCCAACAGCCATCTTAGACTCTCAGCTGGGTACTGTCACCCTCCATCTCTCCCTGAACCAAAGGAATAGGGAAGAAGTACAGCACTAGAAAGAGGACACAGTGGGATGGAGTAAAGGCAGAAGTTGGGGCATTCATGTAGGCCACCAGCATTTCAATGGGCCCTGTCCCTCATTGAAAGTAAATAAAGAACTGGAGCTGCACTTCCCAAAGCACAGCACCCCCTCTCACTGTGCCCATAACACAGAGAAACTTCTTTGTCCCTCGTGTGTAGAGGAAACTCATGTTTTAGGGAAAAAAAGAGCAATTAAAAAAAATCAAAATAGACTGAAGCTACAAATCGAGCTCTTCCTTCTCTCAGTTAATATTTAATGTTGCAATCGGGTGGTTTTCAGTGGGGGGAAAGCACTGGGATTTCTTTGCTACAGATTGACTATGTGAAACTCAGTGTGTCAAAAAAAAAAAAGAGAAAAGCAATTTTGTTGAATATTTCAACATCTGGAGCCACTTAGTGGCAGGAAAAAGCAACTTCTTGAGAAGCATTTTTGATCTAGAGCAGTGGTTTTAAACCTTTTTCTATTTACAGACCCATAAAATTTCTCTCTGCATAACGAATATAAGCCTGCTGACAAGCAGTTCTCCCATCTCAGTCAACTCTGGAGATCCCTTAGATGTTCAGATGCAGGAAAGGCAAAGCTGTGCTCTCACAGACCTGCACAAGCCTGTCTTCTGGACCCCTTCACTTCCCAGCACAGGGAGCTGGTCACTTTATAACAAGATAATCTGCAGAAATGTGATCTTCTCTCCCTTGACATGGTGTGGCGTTTTTTCTAAGGCTGAGATCATTGTTATCTGTGGAACTGGTACCCACTAGGCCTGCGTCACCCTGATAAACCTGCTCAGCTGTGCCCACAGAAAATCAGTATTTTTCTGCCTTTAAGGACTATCTCAGAGCTGCTACGCACCAGAGAGCTAATTCAGGCTCTGCGTATCATCTTATCTCTCCTGCTTCCCAAAGCCTGCCATGCCCAGCTTTGCAGGCACCACGCTCCACTGACTGAGGCTGAGACTGCCCTGGTGGAAACACCTCCGGCTCTGGGCAGGTCCTGGGGAGCCCATCTCTCGATGGACCCCTTTCAGCCAGAAGCAGGCCAAACAAGGAATACAGTTCAACAGGGGGAATAAGGCTACAGCTTGCTGCATTTGGGAGCAGAGGATCTGGGCACTATCCTCATCCCCTGGTGAGTTTTTCTCATGCTGTGGTGCTTGGACATTACCTCTCCCTCACTCCCAACCCAGGCTTTGGGCTTAGCTGGTGCTCAGTTTGATTTGCTTAATTTCTCTGTACGCAAGGTCAATACACTGCCAAGAAGGAGATAAGTCAGTCCTCTGCATTGTACCTCACAGTGACAGGGCAGGGCGAATATGGTTGTAAGTTGTCCTAGGGGAGCCTTTCTTACTTATTCGAGCAACAAACCTGCCTTTTTAATTGGTCAAGGATTTGTTAGCATATCACTGGTAAATCTGCTCAAAGGGCTACTAGGAAAGCACATGAAAAACAACTGCTGTGCTCAACAAAGAATAGCATAGATCAGGTCTTTGTTTCCATTATATTTCTTTTTAGCGCATTTGATTAGTTTGGTTAATTGAACATGTAACACACTCTATTATCATGCACCAGCAAAAGAGGTTTTATGACTCAAACAAATATGGCCATTATTAGCTGCTTCTGACATAACAAGCAGGACTATTAGCTTTGGAGAGGCAGTATTTTATGTATGGCTTTTTGGTAAATTGGCTGCTTAATCACAGGTTTGGGGCTTTTTTGCAGAAGTGCCTCTCCTTCAGTGGCTGCCTCTGAGCCTTCAGTGCAGGACTGCGAGGGGACACAATTCACAGCACTGTTAGGAGGTCTGTATACTACAGACATTTTCCCTCATTTTAGATTTATCTCCCACAAGCATACCATCACACATTACTCTAAGCACCTCCAGCAAGCATGCACCCCTTATAACACCACAGCCCACCTCCAGCCAGGCCTAGGCGCATTTAATGAGAGACTAATGAAAACTAATTAGCAAAAGTGCTCAGTGAATGAAACTAATCACAGCCAGCCCCCGTACACACCTCTGCTTGTACTGGACAGCTTTTAGGTACACTCACCCCTTGCCTCTCCCCATCAACTTTCCATGACAGACAGTGATGATTTGTTTGTAGAAGCTTGTGCTGGTTTGGCAATGCCAGTATAGTTAAAATTGTGCTGGAACGTGTATGGTCCTACTGGTACAACAGGGCAAGCACTGACTCCCTCCATCCTCCTGACCTCCTCTGAGCCTCTGGTGTCCACCGCATCTGACTGCCTGCTGGTGATCAAGGAGGAGAAAAGCAAATTTCTGCTGTGCTTGCACAAGAAACCAGAGGGACATGAGCTCTGCTGCTGGGCTGGCCCTACCCACCCCGGGAAGGAGAAGAACCTGTCCTAGAGCATGGCACCTCACTGCTGCCAGCACAGCACACAAAGGAGTTTTGTCATAGCACTGCCAGATACATGGATAGAAGGAGACAAAAATGACAAGTGTTCACCATGAAAGGCACTTCAAGAAATCTGAAATTCTTACACATTTGTTTTAAGCTACATTTCTCTAGAGGCTTCCTGTTTGGCCTTGGGTCTGTGACATATGTTGAATGTTGACATCATTTTGCCATCAAATTTTTTATTTGGAAAATGTGATTGTCAAAACTGAGCTTTTCATAGGAAATGAAGAGTTTCAATACCTTTCTTGCTAAAAATAAAGTTTCAAAATTGCTAAAATGGTGTGTTGACTTTTTTTAAACAGAAATTCACTGAAAACTTACGTTTTCAGTTACAATGGTTCAAAGAATTCAGTTTGAAAATATTTTATCGATTAAAATATTTGCTTTCAGAATGTTTTGGATTGTGATTTTGGGCTTCCCAGCCAGTTTCAGAATATTTTTTGTTTTGTACCAAACGTTCTTATGGGAGGACAGGTCACTTCTCTCTAGTCTGTTCATAGCAAGGTACCTGAGTAAAATAGAATGACTATGTCATGAGAAGCGTGATGTAGTTAGGTGATGTAATTGTTTCTTATGGCTTTAGCTTCTACAAATTTGTCAATGACTATGGATTTGTATAACCTAAATGTAGGACAACATCCAGTGATGCTATTCACATGCATGTGAGTGGGAAAATGCATCGCTTAAGTACCTCCTGCATTGTGGTCACTCTGAAATTCAGAGTTCATGGAATAATAAACTATGAATGAGTGTCTGCATCTTCAGAGCGGCACTGAACTCCACAAGTCATCTTGTAGAGATGCCGAAGAGACTGCTTGTGTGTTAAGACATAACTTGATACAGAGCACAGGATTATTCTCTGCTTCCCAATTCACACTCTCTTGAGTAAAGGTGGTTGATGTTTTCACACTTGTGACTGGAGGAGTTTCAGTTCATATTGCTAATTTTGCTTCTTAAGTAGCTAAAACTGTTTCACAATATTTGCTGGGCAGAGGAGGATTTCCCACACAGAAAGATCTCCTGGCAGCTTTTCAAATTTTGTGCAAAACCCTTCCCTTTCCGCATTTGGCCCCACAACTAGTATTTACCATGGAGAGTAAACTCACTAAAAAAATAACAACCTCCATCCTTATTTGCCAAGATTTTGATTTGTGTATACCATCCTGTTATCCAAGGTTAGCTGATCTCAGACAGACCTTTCTGCTGTTGATGTGTAAAAACTGAGGACTACTAGACAGCTTAATAACTATGTAAGTACTTGCTATAAATACTGAAATGTAGGGCAAGAATGAGTCCCTGTTACCCTTGTAACATTACTAGGATCTGACTGATTCCCCAAAAGCATCAAAAATCCCCTGTGGATGCTGGCAAGATTTGGGGATGGGGCCCCTTATGCTCTTAAATAAAGGGATCATGGTTTGACTGGTTCAAGGTTAGACAAAATACAGGAAAGAGATTATAGAGAGGGTGGCAGCAGCTATTTCTCAAGAAAAGAATGGATCTAGTGCAGGCACAATTTACAGATGTACTTGAGAATCAAGGCTATTTGCCAACCCTGGTACGGAAACCAGCGTTACATCTGCTCTAGAGACACTGAGACTGTATTAAGTCTGAAATAGAATTATTTAAAGTGGAGCTTAAAAACTCCAGTTCCGGACTTCCTGTAAGCTGGTTCTTTATTCTGGTCATCATCAGGTTGGGTTTTTTGCCAAACTGATGGTTCTTACAAGTTTTTGATGACAGTTTTGAGGACCCTTCTCTAGTTTCCACCACCATCCTTTGCAAATGTAGATGCTCAACAATATTCTAGAACAGACTGTTCATGTCAGCTCCTGAGTAATGACATAGAGGATCTGCATTCATCCTACCCAACTGAAAGGTCTTGCTCCAGGAACAGAGGCTAGCAGCCAATTCACCCTATAATAATTTTCTTGTCAATGGAGAAAAGCACCTTCAGAGAGTAATTCAGATCCATAGATAGACAGGAACTTAGAGGTACCAGTCTCCATCCCCTGTAGACAGACAGTAAGGCAGCTGTGTTCCTAATTAGGAGCTATTTCTCTTTACACCCCAAGGAATAAACCGGACTGCTGAAGTCACTCCAGTCAGGAGTACAAAGCAGCACAAGCTCTGCAGGACTGAAGGGACTTGTGCTGGGGTCATGTGTACAATGTAGCATGTGGGATTCCAGATGCTTTGAACCATCTTAAAATTATTCTTTAATATTTAATTAAAACAAACTGAACCTTGTTGCAAATGCCTTACTAATGTGTGCCAGTTTATATTTATCTCCAGAGGAGGTCCCAAACTGGCACTGTAAATGCTGAGCTCCTACTACTGAGCAGCAGGAAAGAACATTTTGACCTCTTGATTACATGTGCATGAGTTTAGGAGCCATGAAGCTAAAAGGCTGCGAACCACATAAGGCAACTTCTTGTTCTTTCTCACCATGTTTATCCATTGTTCCACTGAAGTGATCTCTGAACTTCAAAATGGGAGTCCTCTTGCCTCTACCCACCTTCACCATATTGCTGCAGCAATCAGCTGCTGTTTACTCAGTGCTGCTGGCAAAACACAGTCCCTTGAATAAAGAGGTCGCTAATGTACACACCAGTTCTCTCTGGATTGCTCAACACTCTTGCTATTATCAGCTTTTGCACAAATCCCTAACGGAGAGAAAACACCTGATTATGATAATAAGAAAATCCTGTTTGTAGCTGCAGAACATCATCTACACGTTCTTCTGCCCAGGATCATCTCTGCCTTACCACACAACCCAACTCAAAGGTTTCAAATATGCATCAAACAACACACCCCACTTGCCAAAAAATTAACACAAGCAGTTAGTAGGACAAACCGATTTAACAAATAGTTCCATCCATTGCAGTGGCATCCCACCTTTGAGCAAGCAGTGCCCCACAGCTCCTGTCTCCTGCACTTGCCTTCCTTTATGCAGACACTCTGTAGTTATTCAGTGGAAATATTTAGATCACAAATTCATACTCTGAGCTGTTGGGGAGAGGCTCCCAGGCTAGCTTAGATGTATTTTCTTCCCTTTTTCTCAGTGAGAGGTCCAGCTGGAAACCCTAAAAGCAGAAAGCCTCTATATTTTCTTAAACACAACAAGCCTGTTTCATAGGCATAGCCCTGAGCAACACAACTATTTGAATCCTTGTGTTTCTCCTTCCCTCCTGGCTTGATGGAGTCACCTCTAAGGACAAAGGAGACAACCCCCCCAAACCTTTCTGTACTGCAGGCTCTCTGCCAACGCTGCCCACAGCTATGTAGCTGGTACCACAACGCACCACCAACCGAGAGGGCCAGTTGTCCCCAAAAGTGCCACAAACAAGCCCTTGGCCACCACCTCCCCGCGGGCACAGTCCGGCCCCGGGCGCGGCGTGTTCAGCACCACGGACAGCGCCGGGCCGCCGCCCCCGGGCCCTGCCGGCTCCCGCTCCCCTGCGCCGGGGCAGCCGCTCGGGCTTCACTCGCCACCCCGCCAGGGATGCACAGAAACGCTTCAACAACCCACCACCACCAAATCCAGTGAACCGGCGTACAGCAGCACAAGCACATCCAACAGCCCTAGACCTAGAGCCAAGCTGTGACAGGTATTTGGACGCGCAGATGAGATGGGAAGCAATGGCTGCAGAAAGGATTTTGATAGAGGTGGGCTATACCAGTGGGTTACCAGATGATTCAGTTGAAACAGACTTAAGGGCTGATGGTTTTAAACTAAAGGAGGGTAGATTTAGATTAGATACTAGGAAGAAATTCTTTACTGTGAGGGTGGTGAGGCACTGGCACAAGTTGCCCAAGAAGTTGTGGATGGGACCTCCTCTAGTGATAAACATAAGCTGACACATATTAAAGAATAATTTTAAGATGGTTCAAAGCACCTGGAATCTCACATGCTACGTTGTACACATGACCTCAGCATAACTGGAACCCTGGAAGTGTTCAAGGACATGTCAGATGGGGTTTTGAGCAACCTGGTGTAGTGGAAGGTGTCCCTGCCCATGGCAGGGGGTTGGAACTAGATGGTCTTTAAGGTCCCTTCCAACCCAAACCATTTATGGTTCTATGATCTATCTCCAGCAAAGCCCAGCCTTGACCATTAGAGTGTGGGCATATGGTAAGGAACAGCCAGTTGAGAGGCAGCAGGGCATCAATACATCATTTACAGATGCTGCAAAACAGAGCTGTCTCACCATGTAGAGACCAACAGCAGAGGGATCCGAGTTCCTTCCACTTACAAATTCCTGAGTGCCAGCAAAGGAGTTACTATCTATTATGACCTATTTATTTTTGTAGTTGTCTGACAAACAATAAAAAGGCAGCACACTTGTTCTAAACAAAACACAGTGAAAAATATCCTTAAAGATTTTTATAACCTTCTTCACCCTAAGACAAATACAGGCCCAGAAATGATGTGGCTGGATTAGAAATGAGCAAATACTACTACAGTAAAACAAGGCCCATTAAAATGTAACATCCTGATGGAGGTCAAAAACGTGTGAATGGTGTGTTGTTTGGATAACTGCCATCCTGAGGATGGGCTGCTGGACAAGCACTATAAATTACCTGAAATGCCCACTTTTACCAACAGGAGCCAACACTCCCGAAGAGATGGCAGGGCTGTGCTCCTCTCTGCCTTGATACATATAATACAATGAATCGCAGTAACTGGTTTGACTTGACTGGGCAGGAAAAAGGTAAAATAACTCCAGAAGATTATAATCCAATTCCTTTGCAAAAGAAATAAATCTCCATTACTGCCCCACACCTCTCCTGCAGTCTCCAATCGGCCTCCGTGTCAAAGGAACTGCTTTTATGATGGATCTGGGACATTTATTATGACAACACAAGGCATAAACACTGCCCAGCATAAAACAGCTTGAAAGCTCTGATTTCAAGCTAAATGCAATAAGAGAAGAGAACCTTCCTACACCAGGGAAATGAAGACTGCTTTAGTGGATTATAGTGGGAGCATAATGTTTTCACTACAGAGATTTTCATACCCCTCTCTAGCCCAAAGTTCATAAGGAATACTCTTGGTATTTCAATTACTCTGAATTCTGCTCCCTGTCCCCGAAAATACATGCCTCTTGCACGTGGAGGAAAGGCCAGAACAAAAAGGCAATAACCACCCAGAGCATCCTTTTACAGCACCAGTCTCACCTCTCATGAAAAAAGATTTCAAATGCAAGTAATGCTGGAGATCTGCTTGCCAGAGCCCTTAAGTGTGTAGAAGAACATGATTTAGAAAGTGTACTACAGTGCCAGAAGACACATAGCTGCTTACCAGCTTGTCCCATTTATACCAGTCAGAGAGCTTCCCTGGTCCTCCCTGTAAGCGCCTGCTGCCAGAGCTCACCCATGGTGGTAGCTGGACCTTCACCTCTCCTGCTGCAGTAGTGCTACCACGCAGGAAAAATAAACGTCCCCAGACTTGAGTGATCCTGTTAGCAGGATTCTCCAGCCAGCGACTAGGGGCATTTACATGGAAGGGGCATGAGTCAACCTCCTTTCTTAAAACTAGCTCTGCTAGATGGGGCCAGGTCAAGGTCTTTTCTCCTTTCAGGTGTGTTAAAGGAGCTTTCCTTGCTGTCTCTCTCCTTATTTTCTCTGTAAGACATTTTCAGATGGAGGAGAGGACGCCTCTTTCCATCAGAAGACTACAGTCTGAGGGCTGAGACACTCCTGTATCCTCTGGTAGGATTATGATGGTTTAATCTTCTCAGGACAAAAATGAAACTCCAGCTGGAAATGCCCTGAATGAATGGTCCAGAACCCAGGAATTGTGTGTCCAAGGGCAGAGCTCTTCTGTGCACAACTGCCTCTTAAAAGAAACACCCAGCTACTGCGGTCTGTTGTGCAGAGCTCTTTTTCTCATCAGACAGGCACACTGTGCAAACACCTCATGGATTAAGTCCCCCTGGCACAGGAACTTGTAATTTGTGGATCCTGTCCCAGCTTACATGCATGATAGCCTTTCAGCCGCCTTGGACTCTCCACACTGGCGGTTTTGCTGCACAGGCAGGAGTACCGCTTTCAGGCTCTGTGGGACTGTTACAGTCACAAACTCTGGTGCCTCTAAAGTTAGACTCCAACTAAAAGGGGTTTTCAGGATGGCAACTTTAGATTTAGGAGCTTGAACTCCAACTACACTATGATTTTTTTAATTAGGTCCATATCCTCAACACCTCTGCAAACCCAGCCCTTAGTAATACAAGCCCAGTTACCCAAGACTGGAAAAAAATCTTACGCCGAAGCACACATATACTATAAAGCACACACTCCCCTCTTTTGACTCAGGGACACCTAAGTAGGCACTTGAAGTTGCAGTTGGGCTGGTGCTTTTCTCAAAAAGCTAAGTCTACGGTGCTTGAATATCTGGCTGCATGTGATCCTGCATACTGACTATAGCTCAGCTTCTTCCCCTGGAGAATGTGCTGCTGGATCAAAGCTCTAATCAGACTATGTTGCCCAGGGCCGTTGTGAGGTCAGCATCTAGCTCCAAGCACAGGATATCAATGCATCCAGGCTTCTGTGTTTCCCCTCTCATGCCATATGTTGCAGGGGGTTTTTGTTTGGTGGTTTCTGTTTGGTTTTGTTTTTCAGGGTTTTTTTTCCTCCTTCCTGCAGCAGAAGGTGGAAGATGAAATGTAAGAGATGGGAGTGAAATTGAAAATTGCTAATCTCTAATTTCAGTTTGATAATTTGCTTTGGCCTTTAGGGTATTAAAATTATAACACTTTCAGACTGTATTAAAAAAGGCATCAACCCTTTGATTGACAACTCTTAATAACTTTTTTCTTTTCAGAAGGCATTACATTCAGTTAATCTTTAAATGAAGTCAATTACCGCTTCTATCTTTAAGATCAAATGCTCTTTTAATCATACGGGGGAGGAAAAGACACCATGTGTATGTAATTTCTATCCGGGTTTGGTAGCCAGTGACACAAAACAACAAGGAAGAATGTCATGCCTAATCACCCAGGACGATGTGATCAAAACCTTTGAGCTACCTTTCCTTCATACACCAAGCCCCGTACTTCCAACAGGTTTCTTTAGTGAAAGACTTCAGAGGTTGTACAGACCAATCAGTTATGTTCCTATCACAGAGGTTCCCTTTTTATTTCGAGTGACACAGTCAGGCTGCCCAACCAGACCTCTGTCTGAAATGGTTTTCTTTGCTGCTGTAACAACTAACACCTCTGATGCCTGCAGCTAAGCAAGAGATTGCCGGCGCATGGAGTGCTTGCCACATTTTTTGTCTGCTTTCAGTACATGACAGGGCTTTGTACCAGACACTTTCACTAGGGCTGCTTGAAGGATTTCCCTAGAGATTATTTTTTCTTCTAAGAAAGGGCTGATTTAATTAAATTAAGCCCCTTTGCAAGACTGTAAATTCACTTCACTTTTTGATGGGAAGTCACCAAAGCAATTCACTCTGATAAACTCAAAATACCTTGTCTGGCCTTTGATATCACAGCAAGCCAAGTACACAGGAAGAATGAAATCCAATTTATTTTTTTTAAAACTGTATCAAAACTAAACATTTTGACTACACTGAATGAAATATCATAATACTGTCAAAACTCAGTAGCTCAGGAACATGTTGACTTTTTTTTTTTTTTTTTTTTAAAAAGCCTGATTAAACAAAATTCCAGTTTTCATCTCAGTTCTGGCCAAAATAAAACCCTGCTATCCCCCAGGGATTTGCTTGGCCTATGCTAGGGCACTCTGAGAGGACTCTGAGCACCACCGAGCAGGGAAGGCATCAAATCACAACTCCTCTCTCCCTGAACAAGGGCTCTAACCGTTAGACATCTACGGGCTGAGTCCAAGAAGCAACCACACTAATGCACCTTTCCAAGGAAGCTGAATGGAGGCAGATTTTTTTGAAACCTGCCTTCAGACATCTCCCAGGCACAGGGAGAGTTTCTTCTAAGGTCTCCCACTGAACACATGCCTTCTCTGGGATTAGTTTCTTTGATGCAAGTGGCAGAGCAACTAAACCCAATGTCCTGCCCTGAGAGCTGTGCAAGAGGATTCTCACCAGAGCAAAGCAAAACCCTGGTTTGTAGCAACCAGCTTTTTCCCACACTCTCAAGCTTCTAAGTGCCCTCCAAAGATGGGATGGGGGCACCACCCCTCCCCAAAGCAACTCATGAAGTGGAGCTCATCAGCCAGCATCCCCCTCAACCCCCAGGGTCTGCAGCCAATGCCATAGGTGAAAGGATGGGCATCTGCAGCTGTATCAGTTTGCAATCAGACTCTTCAGCACAGCCCCTCTCTGCAACACTTTGTTTTACTTTCCAGTAATGGTATCTGATTGGGAACAGGCAGGGCAGCACCTAGGATTAAGGAAGCCCATATTAGCTGTTCCCTTCCCTGCTGTTTCAGTGGGGTTTGGAGCAGGTGCCTCATACTGCATTCCTGCAGGCTCTTGCCTGGCTGCCAGCCAGTCTGAGGACAGATCGGAGCAGCTGTCTGGTCTGATGGGAGGGCCTGGACATTTGAGTGTGAGGCCACATGTCACCAGGAAGGGCAAACGCCACCATCGCCTTCGCTCTAATCTGGGATAATTCCTTCTTAGAAACCTGATCAGGCTTGTATACCCCTGGCGTCAAGATCCTGGGTAAACCCAGGTGGGGAAGGCTACTTTTTTTCCTGTCTTTGTTAAATTATGATGGAGTGCTGCATGTTTTCTTTTCTTCTTCTTCTTCTTCTTCTTCTTCTTCTTCTTCTTCTTCTTCTTCTTAGCAGCCAGGCTGGTAAGAAAACAGATGACAAA
>JAVJGI010000001.1:116325510-116378228 GCA_035590275.1 Ibycter americanus
TTCTTCTTCTTCTTCTTCTTCTTCTTCTTCTTCTTCTTCTTCTTAGCAGCCAGGCTGGTAAGAAAACAGATGACAAAAGTCCGTGAAACATTCCAGTGTGTTCTGTTTTCCCAGCATCTCACTTGAAGAAGCTTGAAAGCATCCGAACACCTGGTGTGGACACTTGTGCATGCAAGTGCGATCTCCTGAGCAGAAACATGCACATAAGAGAAGAAACTCAACCTTTTAGAGCACATTTCTCAGTTCACTCACATGAGGCTCATTTCTAGTCTTACCATCTGTGGATACTATTGGGAATTTTGCAGCTGATGAGAGGGAACAAGAGAAGACAACCAGACCTAAAGTCAAAATTTAACATCCATTGAAACTGTTGGAAGCTGACAATGCCATTTGGTGTATTAGATGTGAAATGATGTTTATACACACACGACCCTTTTTAAAGCATGTTATTTAGCTGCTGAACTAGAGCCATGGGATGGAGTTAACACTCAAGCATTACAATGCTTTTAATAGATTATGTGTAAAATACCTCCTTCAGTCCAATCACAAGTCAGAGACTGATGCAGGAATCAATAGCAAAGATCCTGGTGTGTTACAAAGAAGATCAAATTAGATGACCACAGTGGTCTCTTCAGCTTCAAATTCTATTAGAGTATGTGAAAGGGAGAACATGAGTAGCCATTACAGAGCAAAACAGAGCATTTACCCTGCATTTGCAGAGGCAAAAGTAAAGAATGTAAAAAAAATTAAAATCAGCTAACGCACCAGTACACCAGCATTAAGTGCTAGCTATTTAAAGATCATTCCCTTTAGGGGACAAACCAGCTATGGGGGAAAAGCTACATGATTCATCTAAGGTCAAAAACAAATCTAGTGTCAAGTTCTGAATTCACCAACACTCTTACAACTTCCCTTCTGTGATGGGGTTGGGAAGAGAGTGCAGGTTAAGAAACAGGGCAGGGAAAACCAAAGTCCTGTGTTTCATCTGTGAAATCCAGGACAAAATAATCTCACAAAGAAAGCTTTCAGGACACAGAGACAGGGCTGTATATTCCAGACTTCACATTAGTTTGGCAGACTCCACTCAACAGTTTTTACTCCATACTCTGCAGATCACTTCTGACCAACACAAGAACAGCTGCTTTCTTGTTTTTGAAAATAAGAAACACCAAAAGGCCAATGCTGCTTTTCACATAGGAAGTATTTGTAGCTGCTATCTTATGTTATTTGATGGCTGGAGAGGAGGAGTTCAATAATGGACCTCAGTGTTGTCCCTGAAAATTTCTCTGGTGAGATGTTAAAGTTTTGAGACTGCTGGGAAAAGAAAAATAAAAGGCAGGCGACATTCCTTCTAGGTCTCAGAACTTTGACCCCAAAGACAGTGAAAGTCTGTCATTGCAGAACTAAAGTTGTTGGTTGGAAGGCTTCTAGTCCAACCTCCCTCCTCAAAGCAAAACTAACGTCAACAGCAGAGCAGGTTGGCCTCATGTAGCCACACCTAGGGGGTCAAACATAGTCAAATCTTCAGGGGTGGATAGTCCACTACTTCTCTGAGCACCTGTTCCAGCCTGCACAATCCAGTGATTTTTTTCCCCCAATTCTGACATTTGGAAGAATCATTTTTTGGCATTACCCCTTGTCACATCACCTCCCATTACCAAGTGAGGAAGACCTTGACTCTGACATCCTTAATACTACCCTTAGAATCATAGAACCATTAAGGTTGGAAAAGACCTTCAAGATCATAGAGTCTAATCACTAACCCAGCACTGCCAAGTCCACCACCAAACCATGTCCCTAAATGCCATGTCTACACATCTTTTAAATACCCTTGAAGTAGCTGTAGATTGTTACTGCATTGCCCTTCAGTAGTTGCCAGTAGATCACTGGCGTATAAACAAACGCTGGTAGTTCATTCTGACTGGCATCAGAGTCCTGATTCTGCAGTTGTTCACAATGCCTACAGGCCAGTGAGCACCAGCATTTCCCTCTGGCATGCAAGAATGGGCTTTCTGGATGAGAGAATCACAGTAATGATCTGCATGTCACTGTTGCAAGCAGGATATGCATAGGTTTGGGTCCCAACGTGCAGGAAGTCACTTTATGCTTTATGACCCTCTGAAATTATTGACCCTGCTTTGGGCACTAGAAGCAGACACACCTGCTCTACAGCAAAGCTGAACGCTGGGCCAGGGGTTGGCTCTGGTAGGCTGAAGCTTTGCATCTTCTTGAGTCAGGGGACATGAGGTCTCTATACCTCATATCTCTGCAACAGAAACCACTACAACAACCCACAGGGTTGTGTTTCCTCCTCCTTCCCCAGAACACCTTCCTAGTGACCTGATCCGCCTATGCCTGCCTTCTTTTCACATGCCAGTCCTCCTTCCCCTTGCTTTCTTCCCTTATCATAATAATTCCTTTACCTGCCTTCTGCATAACATCTTTCTCACATCAAGCAGCCTTGCTGCATTTATTACATTTCTGGGGAGCAAGGGAGGAGTTCTGCTGCATGATGCAGTAGCCTGAAAGATGGCAGTGGAAAATAAAAAAAATAAATCAGGATACCATAAAGTTATCAGCATCAACAAAGTAAAAAACAGCAGCAATTTCCATCCTCCTCCAGTGGCATTCATTATGTATTCACTGCACAGAAATTTTCACAAACTTTCTTTCAAATGGACCTGTTTAAATGTATAAAATGTGTAGCGGATTAGGTGATTCTTTAACCAGGCTCCCAGTGGGACTTACTTAAGTGGAAACAGCTCTTCAGAGGAACATCCTGAAATTTGTTTTGACTTATCTCCTGAGCTGTCTAGAGATTTAAATCGTCACTCTTAGATGTGGTCCCCTAACTATGCCTGAAGCTTAAAATAGCATAGGAAATGGGTTTCTAAAAGGCTGTTAAATAACATAAATGCTGGGGGGGGGGGGAAAGTTAATTTTTCTATTCCTTTCCAAGTGGGGGAAAATGTTATTGACCTGTTCAGGCTCAAAAGAAATTTTCTCACAAGTTTAAAGAACTTGTTTGAGCAGATTACATTACCCAAATTGTCTCCTGTGGGAGACTCGATCACTTATTGTCTTTTCTAAGAGCTGTTCCTTTTCCAGTACACACTCAAGTCACCCCTTTGAAACTGCAAAAGAATAATTAACACCATCCAAAAAGAATTCTATTCCCCCAACAACTGGGCTTCTGGACAGCAACAAATACTTAGTAAAAAAATGCAGGCTTTTTTTTTGTTTGTTTTTGTTAA
The DNA here is from genome assembly GCA_035590275.1 of Ibycter americanus. Taxonomy (NCBI): domain Eukaryota; kingdom Metazoa; phylum Chordata; class Aves; order Falconiformes; family Falconidae; genus Ibycter; species Ibycter americanus. The sequence continues at coordinate 116,328,765 of JAVJGI010000001.1, forward strand.
GTACTTTCTTCAAAAAATTGAATGCTCCCAACTAAAAGTAAGCCTCATTTTTCATCCTAAAGCCCAAAGATTTATCTTTTCAAGAAGTTCTCGTTCACAAAAGGAAACATTTGGGCATCTCCTATGTTTTGGGCTAATTCTGTGGTCATATATTAAAATGCATTTTGGTGATGATGCCTTTCCTCACCAAAGGACCGTGATGTGATACGGGGAGCTGTAGTTCAAACTCCACCTGGTCTGTAAAGAAGACAGTATGAAGCAGCTGGAATGCACTTCCCATAAAGTACCATGGGAGCCCAAAGCACTGATGGGGGTAGTGGGGGTGATGGATTTTCTCACCAGACCTGCTACTGCTAATAACCAGAATAATGAGCAAGAGCAAGGAAGCAAGAGGCATTTAAATAAGCATAATTCAGGTTCAGTGTAGGTCATTTCCTCATCTGTAACATTAGGTTGGCCATATTGCTTTTTCCTAACTTTAGTCTGCCTTGGCTTTTTAGACACCAGCTCTTCAGGCTGCCTGCCCTGTGCAGGGGCAGGGTGCACGCCCCCAGGGTCTGCTGCCCTTGAGGTGCTCCCCGTAGACATGAAGAGATACCCACATGGAACCATTGACATGAAAACCTTTCACCCACTCAAGCAGGGCATTTACTGCCATCAAATTTGTAGAAGTACAGGGGGATGTTGTAAATTTTGACTCCATGAAATATCTCAACGAGGAATGGCTTGTCGCACACTGGCTTCAAAGAGTTGAAGCTCTGAATTAATCTTTGCACGGCTCTCACACAGGTGTCAGAGGCACAACATCTCCTGGACACCCCTGACAAGCTGGAAGAGAGACACCAAGGCTAGATCTTACACCTTCAACCCCTTCAGCTGAGGCACAGCCCCAGTTCCCTCCTCCTTCCCTCCCTTCACACTGGCTGACTTGAACCAGCTCTTAATGGTCTGGACCCCTGACTCCCAGCTCTGCCCAAAGCATCTGCTCCATCGCAGTTCAGCTCTGCAGTATGGACACAGTCCTCTTATCCTTGGAGGAAATGCTGCTTCTCCCATGTTAGGCCTCTGTGTGGCCTTTATGTTCAGCTTCCTGTAGAGAAATAATTCAGAGAAGATTTTGGCTTCCCCCCCATCCTTGTGCACTGGAGCAGGACCCAGATGTGTAATTCCTTCCATTGTATTAAGCCTCCATATACCCTGCTGCCAAGGTGAGAGATCACTGGGCAGTCACTTGTCTCATTCAGAACCCTCACAAGCTTGTCCCTGGCACTCAGAGTCCCACTGTCCACATCACGTCGTCTCACGTCACCCACAGACCCCTTCGGACAGCCACCTCCTTCAGGCAGAGACCACATCTGCCCAAGGGTCAGCACAGAGCCTTCCAAAAGCTGCCGCGTCAAACAAAACTGTGGCAAGGATAAATACCATGAAGAAGGGTCTTCAAACCATCTCAGCAATATAGTGTCTGTTTTCAAACAGGGCTGAACCACTTACCATGATTTTCAACTGACAACTTCAGTTATCAAAAGCTGCACCTAAACCAACACGCAATTTGGTGTAACGGGGCAGACCTGCAGCATCTACATCCCCGGTGCTGATGCTGGACCATCTGCTCGGTATGCATCTTGGAGGGACTGATTTTGCACAAGGTTTAGTCTGGTCCCCCAGAATAAACATCCTGACCGTGCTTGTGGTTCAGAGTTGTTGGAAAAAATCAGTCTTTGATTTGGACCATTACACCTCCACTAGGGATGGAGAGCATCTGAAGCACACCTGGAGGCAAACTGGGGATTTGCTTCAAAATTGCACTCTTCCTCTGAACCAAAATTCTCATCTCTTCACAGACAAAAACTAGGCATTTAATCCAAAGCAGTTGCCAAGGTGCCATTTATAGTCACTGGAGAAAGAAGGCTTTCACAGGATGACATTAAGAAAGCTTTTTTCAAAAGGGTACTTCAATGCTTCTGTAAAGCTGCCTGGAAGTTTTTTGAAGATTTGATTAGAAAATGCCAATTAATCTGTTTCATCAAGAAACAACTTTTCCTGGGAAAGCATCTGGTTTGATGTTGAGGTTTTTGTTGTGTTTTTGGTGGGGTTTTTTTAATGTAAAAAAAAAGAGGCAGAAGTTACATACAAAAAAAAAAAAAAAGAATCCAGTTTTCTGGTTTTATATTACTTGGAAATTTAAGCTAATTGGAGTCAAATAAATCTTTTAAAAATAAGAAACATTCAAAACCAAAATGAAACATGACCTTTCTGGGGATTTGCATCATCAGAAGGAAAAGTGCACTTTCTGAGCTGTCATCTATACTGTGGGTAAAAAGAAAAAAAAACAAACTATATTTTTTTTAAACTGTTCTTTCCATGGACCCTATTTGATGGCTCTTTGGCATCCCCAGGCCGCTTTAGGAGGAATATTGGGCTCTGTCTGAACCATCTGGAGGTCAGCCCCGTGCGCGGCGAGCGCCTGACAGGCTCCGTTATCCCAGACGGCCATGGGGGATGCCCGCCCGTGCCTTGTAATGCGGTGCCTTCGCAGACCCTGACTCCCAAAGTTCCCAGCAACATCCCAGAGTATCTCTGCTCGAGTTCAGATATTCAAAATAAACAAACAGATAACTAAACACAAAAAGGCCCCACCTCATGCCGCTGCCTCCCCTTCCCTCAGCCATCCGCACACCCTCCAAATGCTGCTCCACAGAGATAAGCCCCTGGCATTTTCCCTCCCAGCCTCCAATCAGCCATTATCATAAAAAAAAGTGCAAAGCATCTATCAGCCGTGCAGCCCAGTGATTTATGTTCAAAGTTAGGATTATCTGTTCTGCTCAAATCCCTTCAAACAGGAAACCGGATAAAAGAGAATCGCACTCCGCAGATAAAATTGGAATATAGGTTCGCGCAACAGAATGACAGGCAGGTTTTTATCTCAGAATGGTTCCAACCACCTCATTTTGTCAGGAATTGTTCATTATCCGCAGCTGGGGATTCGCGGCGTGACCTTAATGACATTCTTGCATCTTTCCCCCGCTGCACTGTGTGCGGGGCATGGTTTGTGGAGCTCCTTACCAGGGAAAGTGTAATAACCCAGCAATAACTCAGGAGCCAGAGCATGAAACCAAGGCTCCCGGGGCACGGTGCCAGGCAGAGGAGCACCCTCCAGGCCAGCTCTGCTCCCTGGCTCTGCAGCCATATGCACTCCTGCCCCTTACAATCATCAGTTGGTCTCATCCTTACTCCGCCTCCACCCCAATGTTCAGAGTTTTGCTCTATTCGGTAAAGGGAGTGCATGCGTGTGTGTGTGCATGTGTGTAATAAATAAATAAATAAACAACAAAAAAAAATATCTGTTGAGGCAACGCACAAATAAATGCCAACCCAAGCTGGTCAATTTATCAAAAAGAAAACCAAGTTTCCACTGTCGGCTCTTTTTGACTACATCTTTTACAGCATACCAGGACACAGGACTTAGTAATTTATTACCCCTGTCTGACGAATAACTTCTCTATCCTGTAACTATTACGCTTCATCTCTCTTTATTCTGCTTAATTAGACACTATTATTGCTGGCACAGTAATGAGACTTTTGCAAGCAGGATCACAACGGGCTAAGGTAGAATGCTTTCTTAATACAGTAGAAACCTTTCTGACAAGACAGCCATTCATTACGACCACAAAGTGAGGCACAAAGGCACTTTGTTGGGCTTTTAATTGATTGCCACTTTTTCTGCCTGGCTTATACTACCTAGTTCTATTCACAGGCAACACTGGGTGGTTTGAGAAGTACAGAAAGCGAGGGAAGGGCAGATGACCACTCTGAGTGGAAAGGAGGGATAAGAGGCAACCTCAGCCCACTGAAAGCATCCTTTGGGGTGACTGCTGAGACTTGGGGAGGCTCCTGCAGCCTGCACACCATGGCTGATTTACCCCCGCCTGCTGAGACAGGAGCAGACAGAAGAGATGGGTTAATGCTGGGACACTTGGCCAGCTCAGAATTTTTTCCAGTCATGTGAGGTTACATTTTTCCTTCCTTCAGACACTGCTCAGATGTTGAAGAACCATAATTCTGCCCAAAACATTGACACAATTTGAGTATCTACTTTTTGATACTTTTGAGAATTAACCATCTCCTGCCTTGTTTTCCCTTCTGGAAAACAGACCCAAGTAAGGATAAATCCTTCTGACAACTGAGAGGCACTCAAACTTTGTAGGGATATGAAAGTACCATGGCCAAAATGGGTTCTGGCAGCCAGTGTGTCTTTTCATGGAGGATTGGAGGTCCATTAGCAGAGGAGACTGAGAAAACACCAGGCTGGTGCTAGAACTGTTTCCTGCAAAGAAGGGAGACTAGCTGTTGTGACCCTGGACTGGACAGACATATGAAGACACTGAAATTTCTTTCAAAAGAAGTATTCAAGAAAAAGGTATGGTGATCATCAGCCAGACATGAGGCCTGGCCCCATTCTGGAGCAGGGTGATGGACCAGCTGGTCCCCTCTGGCCCCACAGGTCACTGCCGCCATGGTCCTCTGCAGCACTGCCACAGGGAGGAACTGTCATGATGAAGGCATGGCTTGCAAGAGATGTCACCAGACTTGGTGAGGGACATGCTGAGATGGTGACGGAGGTGGAGTTAGAGGTGACAGAGGTGGAGTTAGAGGACCTGAATCACCAGGAGATCAGGCAGCAAAAGACTGTTTGGCAAAGCCAGGACAGCACACAGGGACCACAGACCCTCTGCGAAGCCAGCGTCGGCAGATCCAGCTCAGATCCATCAAAAACATCTCAGCTTGCACACAGCTCCAAAAGGAGGGCTGAGCTATATGACAAGTAGAAAAATCCCAGCACCTTGGAGGTTTGGGGCTGATAGATGTGGACACTGCACCAAGAAACACCCCTCTGGTGTTCCCATGGATGTGTGTCACTGCATCTGTGTGCTCCTCCAGTTGATCTGAACCTACCCTTGTCCCCTGGCTTAGACTGTAGGTGTTCTGGGTGCAGAAAGATCCTTCTGATTTGTTTGCACAACATCTAGCAGAACGGAGCCCAGATCCATGCTTGGATCTCCTAGTCATGACCACAGTAGAAATCAAACAGCCACAGTACGGCAGATTCTGGCAGCTCTGTGTCTCCTCCCATCTGAAAACAGTTTGTGCCTGTTTTTCCCAGCTATATCTGTCTGTCTCACGACAGATACAAGCCTTACCTCTAGACCCCCTCAGATACTCCCAACTACAACAGTACTCCTCCTTCTCTCATACACTTTTAAAAGTTGGAGCTAGAATCTAAGTCTTCAAACCAGAGGGAATCAGGAAAAAGAGGTATTTCCCTCTTATCCCGGATAAGTGAAAGAAGTCCACATCTGTTTATATTATTGTTAATAATATTTTAAATATTAATAATGTTAATGTTATTCTTTAGCATTTGAGGTATTCAAGACAAGATTATGTTGAGTAAGGCTGTGAGACAGCCAGCTTTGAGTGAACTGAGCTGAAAGGACAAATGCAGAGTAACGGGGTGTTACAAGTTACGTTGCACTGCTTTATGCTGGGAAAGAAGCAAATCTGGATCCAAAGCAGAGCTGTCTGCAGCTGGGACTGTTTCTCATTTACTCCAAGATGAGAAGCTTATCGGGATGAAAGAAAGAAAGGGCCACGAAGACCTTTCCTTACCTTTCTTCATTTACTCTGAGGCTTCATCTAAAGATTCACAAAGGGCAGGAGATTAAGCATACCAGCTGCCATCTCTGTTGTGTATAACCATAGACTTAGGACCTTTTGGCTCTTTCTCTCCAGCGCCTGACACAGCTTTGGGAGATTTATAGTCTGCCCACCGTGGACATCTTGAGGTTTTGTTCTCCCTGACCCTCTCTCACTGGCCTCCCCTTCATCTTGGGTCCAGCTCCTACCTTAGATACCCCTTTGTCCATTTTATCTGAGAACTGCCCATTTTCTACCCTAAAACTCCCACAAGCTGTGTTCAGACCCTGCTCACTCTACCTCTGGCCCCTCCACCGTGACAGTCCTGGTGGGTCCCCTTGGTCCCAGAGCAAGCTTGCCAGCCTTGGGCACATAGATGGGAGACAGCGTGCAGACTCCAGAGCTGGGAGCACCCTCTGCCCCACAGTTTAGATACACAGACTGTGTCAGAGCAGAACTGAATATACAGCTCAAGCCCCAGAGCTCCCTGAGCTCAACTGGCCACTCTTGGACTTCCAGAAATTGAAGGGGTAATGAGATAGCCCAAACCAGTTGATGGGTGAGGGCATGGCCAGGATGGCAGGCTGGTTCTAAGCCAGAGCAGTGCCCCTGTGACTCTCCTGCATTCCCTGACAGCAGCTGCTGCACCACATCCTCGGGTCTTTGGAAACACATACTTGTCCCAAAGGTCTCCCCTATCCTAGGAAATTCCTGCCGAGCAGAGCCACGTTCTCTTCAGGGCTCCCTATCCATTGCCCCAGTGCTGGTCCTCCATCCCTGCTCCCCCCAAGCAAGTTGCAGATGTGCCCAGCACCAGCTGCACAACCCATACAGCCTCCTGGGGAAGGATGTGACCGTTTAGCATCAGTCCCTGCCCTGGACATCAGGCGACGGACCTGCCTGCCACACGCCTGGAAGTGCATGAGGACAGCACAAGGAACTGCTGCTGCTGGGCTGGCAGACGTCGATGCAGGCACAGCACACCCTGGCCATCCACAACAGATTGTTGCTTCCCAAGGCTGAGGCAGAGACAAGTTTTCTTGCTCTCGTCTTGGGCCAGACAAACAACTCTCATCAAATCTGGTTTCAGGGCATTTAAAAAAAAAAGAAAAAAAAAAAAAAAAGAGAGAGAAAGGATGATTCCTAAGCTTTGGGGCAGGCTTTTCCCTAGTGCAAAGCACACTTGATCCTGGGTGCTGTCACAGAGAGGAAAGCATCAGAGAAAGCAATAATCCAACCGAATACACAGCTTTATTCTGTTGTTAATTGGAGCTGCAGTGGCTTGTCTGGACCCACTCTATGAGCCTCTTGGGTAAAGAACCATTGCTCTGAAGCAGCCCTAAGAAAAACCAGGAGCTCTGATGGTGAGATGCTACACCTCATGAAGGCAGAGATGACCCTCTCAACCCAGTTTGGTACCAGCCCCAGAGACACCACCAGCAACAGAGCTGCATTCCACCCAGGGCAGGTACATCCCCGCGGGCTGCAGCCACTGCGGTGGAGAAATACCTTCAAAGGCATTAGACGAAACCACCAAATTTCCAGCTTTCTGCTGCTGCCCCTGCTCCTTTCTCTGACCTCCCACACCACAACCGTGCAAGCATGCATCCCAGAGCTGCAGCAGGGCAGGCCAGGAGTCTGGCACAAGCAAACTGCCCGTACAGCTTCAGCACCAAAGATCATGCTTGTTGGCATGGTCAAAAGCAGTTACTTCTGCAGTGTCTGTGCCTCCCTTCAATTTTGTTTTGAAGCTAACAGGTCTGCTATCACACCATGGTGCAGACAAATAGTGAACCTGTCTGACGTAAATGTCAGATGTGAAAGCTTGCTAACGTCTGCCAGGAAGAGTTTTAAATATTAAGCCTTCACAAGATAAATGAGAATTGTTTTAAGAGCCTGACTTAAAACTGTAAGAGACAGAGGGGAGGAAAAAAACCCAAATAATCAGGTGAAAAAAAATCATGACTCACATTCCTCACCCTAATTCATAGTGCTGGCAGTATCAAATAAGCCATGGGAATGAAGACCAGAGGATTCCTATAGTTAAACCTGAATTTCCAGTTTACGTTATTTTTACATCTGTATCTAATCTGTCTCCATCTCACCATATCATAAGTATCCCAGCAGCCCCTAACAGCTTTGCACTCCTCCAACCATTACAGCTATCACATCTCATTTCATTTCGTTGGCATCATTAACACCTATCCAGGCCTCCCCTGGAGCAACACAGTGCTCATCAGTGGCATTACCCTGCTGGGAACCGGAGCAGCCACAGTGTTTCCAGGAGGAATATTCAAGCCAGGCTGGCCCAGCTCTGGTGCAAACCTCTTCCTAACACACCTGACCAATGCCTAGACTGCAGTCATTTAGGTGTTGTGTTTTGTTTTTGGGTTTTTTTATTGGGACATCACAGAAAGCAGAGCCAAAAGGGAAGGTCCCAAAACAGGACCAAATCAACCCAAACCACTCAAAAAAGGTTGATCTGATCTCCTAAAAAGCTCCAGCTGTGCAGACTTTTCTGCCTTCCCTCTCTGGCAATCTATCCTACAGACGGAAAACCAAAGTATAACTTCCACAACAGTTTAAACGGAAAACCAAAGTATAACTTCCACAACAGTTTAAACTCCTCGGGACAAATTATACCAATCACCTCCTTCATGGGTACATGTTGCTTCTCTGCAGGAAAACCCCAGGGATCAGGAGGGCCAGCTGGGGAATGGGGAGTCCTCCCAGTGTCCCAGCCCCCAGCTGCACCATCAGCCCCAGCTTCTCAAATATTTCCAAATCTGAGTTGGTCTTTGCAGCAGGGTTTTGCATGCCCACCTGCTTGTAGCATGGAGCCCAGAGCCACACAGAGACCAGGTGGGCGTGCAGAAGCAGGTCTCAAGGCTTTCTGACAGCTGCCTTCCAAATTGCTAGCGGATCCACAGCTTCTTTGTACTATCGTGGCACCACAAAAATGGCCTTTAAAGAGGATTAAGTTGTACTTCCCTAAAGATATCTTGTACTATAGGAGCGATGCAAATTCATCTAAAGCTGAAGACCAGAGCATCCAAAAGACTTTGATCTCGGGGGTTGAAGTAGGATGCCAACCCCAGCAGTTTATAGAATCGTAGAATCATTTGGGTTGGAAAAGACCTTTCAGATCATTAAGTTCAACAGCTCGAAGAACTGCTCTTGGAAATCCACACTTGGTAATAATGAAAACTCTCCTGTTTCTGACCACTCCCAACCTCTCCCAGACTGCTTCTCCACTACTTGATCACCACCGGTCCAGCTCGCAGGGCAAGCTCGGAGCCCCGAACACGTGGCAGCGCTCAGCTCTGTGGCTGAGATGGCTCCGCACTCCTCTGGGGGATGGTGCCTTGGCTCTCCCCCAGGACCAGGTACGGGTGAGCAGCCTGGTCTGGTCATAGACCCAGTGCTCAGGCAAAATCAACACAGTGATGTAGACAACCTTTCAGAGAGCTGCCTCTGTTTGGTAGGGGCATGCCCTGCTAGCCAGTGCAGGGTTTTAGCTGCTGAGTCCTGGTCCTGACAGCTTGCCTTGTGTCAGAGACAATGCACACAAGGAGGCAGGAGACCAAACCCTCTGGGCTCTTGTTCCTTTGCATGAAACAGGGCTTTCCAGCTACGTCAAAAGGCTAAATGAATTGTTTTTGCAAGGCACTCTGGTGTCCTGGGATGTGAAATGTTCCAGTGGGGCAAAGCATTGCTGCTAGTAGAAAGGCAAACATCAAAGTCTTTCTCTGCAATGGGCTGAAGTGCTGATTTGAAAATATTTCCTAAACATGTTTTGCATCTGGAGAAACAGAGTATTCTAGAAATAAGTGGAAGAGCATTCCTGTGCAAAGTGACATTTGCAAATGTGCTAGCAAAATAGGTAAGGGTTCTTTGGAGACACAAGACTGCAAAAAATCTCGCTGATCTTAACTCTACAAAAGCCGTTTTCAGTAATGCAAAGAAAGGAAACAAAATCCATTTCCCTTCTGGAACATCAAATAGAATTTTATTGTTGCACTACTCCCTGTATTCCATCCTCATCGATCCAATAACTTTTTCTACAGTGCTTTTCTGTACTTTAGCTGTTTATTTGTTCCCCCCCTCCCAGTAAAAAATTATTTATAAATTCCTGAACCTTTATGTTTGCCCTCATAGGGGCAGAACATATCCTTGGCGGCCAGGAGCCTAGAAGGCTTTTACAGGTTCTTTGGTCAGAGTTCCTGAAACATTTTGACCACATTATAGCTCATCCACATCTTCCCCTTTATTGTACAGTCCCCAGTATATTTAGAAGCAGTTAATCATACATCTGAAATGAGAGAGAAGCATTTTACATTTATTGCCACTCTCAGGTGCTGTATCGTTTTTATCCCTTTGGCTATTATCTGATGCATTTGATCTTTCTGTTTAATGCCCGTTTCCCCCATTAACTTCTTAACTTCCGCAGGCTACTGTGCTTAACATAATAGGGAATAGCTTTGATAAAAGCACACATCAGTCAAATTCCCTTACTTCAAGCTTTCACTTGAAAGGGACACAGCTAAGGTGTTTGCCATAATGTTTGAAGTACGTTCCCCACCCCATCAATCTGTGTTTGCAATAAGCCTTTGAAAGCTAGCAACTGAGATCGCTTTCCTTAGCAAAACTTCTCCACCAACTTGCACACTATGTTGCGAAGAGAAGGCAGCCAGACTGTGGTTAGAGCAGGAAACAGCGGGGCAAGCGTTCTGCTTTCTATTTCCAGCCCTGCCACACAGTGTGCTGAACCAGTCCTTTCAGATCTATATGACTCAATTTCCCCATCCATAACTGATCGCTATCACATATCCCTGCAGAATTGTCAGGAGACCGGATTAATTAGTAGTTGCAGGATATTCTGAGATCCTTGAAAGGCAAAAAAAATAATCTGCCTGCTTGTGGCTAATGCAATATGACTACACAGTTTCTTCCAAATGTGTTGGTATTTATTTAATTAGAAGGAATGAGACAGGGGGAAACCACTGGGGGATATCGCTGTTATTAAGAAATCCCATATGCTGAAACAGAAGCCACCAGGCAAGAGCCCACTTGCTGTACGGTGCCTCCGAGAGCTGGGTGCTCGCACGGTGCCCGATCGCCGGCCAGGCAGCCCTGTCCAGCCACACCTGCTCACGGCAGGGCATTCCTGCAGCACCAGCACCCTCGCTCCACTGCCTTCCCAAACATGCAGAGCTTGTCCTATGGCCACGGATGGGGCAGACAGAGTGGCTGGAATGGGTGCAGAAGGTAGAAACAGCATCCCAAGAGCGTCAGGAGTGAGCCTGCTGCTCAAAAGGCACAAGCGCACCCACACACACACACAACCATGCTCCCTGTCCGCTGGAACTCCCGCGATTGCCCTGGCCCCCACACCAACACTCAGGCCACGTACAGAGCTGGACATGCACATTAGAGACTTGCTAATGGAGATGAGTCTCCTGGCTTTGGCAGTCACTCACATTTCAAGGGCTGGCTGCCTCGTTCAGTCCCCCTAGCCAGGCATGATGTACCACCCCTGCATCCCTGCCCTTGGTCTGGTGCCTACGCACCCCTCCCAGGCAGGGCTTTGTGGCCAAATTACTTCTTTCTGTAGCAAGAAACCAGCACAAAGTGTGTGAAAGGTCTCAGCCCCTTCCCTAAGGAATGGGCCAGACAGGGCTGAAGTTCCCAGCATCCTCCTGCCCACATCTCCCTCCTACCCGCACCATTCACCCTGCTGGGATTTTCAGTGACAGAGCAGGTTTTCCATCCTAAGTAAAATGAAGTTTTGGCAGCTCAGTTCAGAGCAGAACCCAGCATCTCCCTGCCACAGGAAAACCTGAGAGAGAAGACTGGTCATGGAGGCCATGGAAGCCTCCCCTCAGCTGGGCAGTGCACCAGCTGCCCCACCGAGTGCTTCTACGGGTGATCCTGACACAGACCTCAGCCCCTCCGCCCCCTCACCTCCACCTCCCCTGCTCCGGGAGCCTGCTAGCTGCACGCTTATTATTTCCCAGCAAAGTGCTATTAATTTTGCTGTAGAAAGAGGAAGCCAAGACCTAAGGCACATTTAGCTAAACAAGAAGTCTTCTGTGTAACAGGGAGAAGTGGAGTCTCCCATATCCCAATGGAATCACATCCCCATTATTCCTCACATACCCTCTGATGCTTTCTTACAATTCTGCTTTTGCTCCCTTCTTCCTCTTTTTCCCTTCTCTTTTTTTTAAGACTTTCCTTTAATACCTTCCCGGCTGCTTGAAGTTTATGGAGGCCTCTCAATGTTGTAAAAGCTTCGAGGAGTGGGCTGGGAACTGCTCCATGCGTGTTGCCAGACAATGCAAGGAAATGGGAGATATTTCTCCAGCCTGGCCATAATATTCCACCTTGAAGAAAATAACATTACCCCAGTAAAACTGTGGCCTAGGCTCTGACTGCTGCCACATGATATGGAGAAGAGGTTGTGTTAAGTTATTGATGTGTATTAAAGGGAGGAAACTTTCAGATCGATGCTGGTTAGGATTCATCTGGAAGCAACAAAATAGCACGGCGGAGATAAATCTGTCTATCACGCAAGTCGCCAACAGAATTTATTAAGACTTAACACCCCTGGGTTACACTGAAACTCTGTATCTGTTTCACAAAGCAAAGACGGTTGTTATTTTCTTTCTGACCTCCTGTAAGTTGGACTAAGTAATAAATTCTTGTGTCATATAAGCTCGCCATATCTAATCTGGGGACAGCTTCCCCCTTCCCTGGTGATTCTGCATCGGATCTGAGACCACTGAACTTCATTTGGAGATGGGGGCAGGCGGCACAAGCAACTTGTCTTGACAGCTAATTATTTTCCAGCATACTGATCTTTCAGGGGATAATATCACATGGAAACAGGCTTCTTTTTCCCTTATTTGGGCACTTCTGCAGAGCAAGGAGACCAGCAGAGCTGAGGGTCCCCAGAGGGGACATATATACTCCTTTCTATTAAAACCCCACAGAAGTTGCTACATTAACAACACATGACATCAGTCCGTGACCTTGACAGTTCTGCTCCTTCCTCTTCCCCCAGTGAAGCTGATGCCACCCCGCTGCCCCCCCTTTGGAGGATGGTACAAGAAGCCCTGAACCAGCAGCACATGTGGCTGCTCAGGTGACCCCCAGGCTGCAAAGGGGATGGCCAAGGCGTACTCAGCACACGCAGCATCCCAGGTTTCACGGGGTATTTCTCACTATTGATAGGAAATGCTCCGACAGGCCAATACCCAAGCTCCGGGAGAGGCTCTGTCCATGCCGTATGAAGCACAAGCAGGGTCACAGATGGGCTTTTGGTCCAAAGTGGTTTGCGGCATGTTACCATGTGTGAACAAGACAAACATCAAGGGAGGGGTGGGGAAACACAGAGGTGGCTCAAGGGGTGAGCACAGGAGCAGAGGCTCTGACCAAAACTTCTCTTCAAAAGTTCAGTCTGAAAAAAAGAGAACCCTACAGAATGTCTTAATTTTTTTTTAAAAAAAGATAATCAGGCTAAGGATTTTTCATTACAAAAATGTCATTTTCCAGTGTCATAACCTTTCGTGAAGGTGAGAAGAGTGATTTATTGACCCAATTGTAGTGACAGCAGTGCTCAGGGAAGCTCTGCAGCCAGCCACAGCCAACCATTGAGTTCTCCCAGTGCCATGGCCGGCAAAAATCTCAAAAGGGACCCAAGCAGGGCACTTTGAGGACCATATGAAAGAAATGACAGTATGAAGGCACAAGGGATGCTGCCTGGGAAGTGGATCAAAAAATCCAGATGTAATGATTTGCAGAGCCTTAATAAGCACAGACGGCTTTCTGAAGATGCTGACTTCAGGATGTGGGGGAGAGGGAGGAATTAAGATTGGCATCACGCCATCTCCTCGTAATTGCTATTTATAAAATTCTGCACCTGCAGGACAAGGTGATTGATTAACGTGCTTCATAAATCTCAGGCAGTTGAACAGCTACGATGTGGTTACAATTTTCTTCATAAAGTTTTAGCCATGAAAAATAAAACAGGTTTCCAAGGGAACCCAAAAGTTTCCACAAACATAGCTGATTTGGATGAATTCTTTTTTTAATGAAAACTTTCAAAATGAAACGGAATGATAAATGTTCATTTTGAAAGGCATCGTTTTGGTTTTGTTCTCCAAATCTAGAAGGACTCTGGGTTTCCATTCCTTTCTTTCTCCCTTCTTTTTCTTCCTTTTCAAAGTTTTCTTTCAAAGTTTGGAACAAAACCCACAGAACTGTTTCCCTCTATTTTTTCCTTCTTAACTCCTCTCATTTTTGCAAGCAGAAAATAAAATTAAAACCAAATAAAAAACAAAAAGAAAGAAGTCCAAACAAAGCTTAAAAGTGAAACCTGTCATCCATGGGATATATAATTAAGCTCATCATTTTCTTTCAAATATTTCACTTAAAATAAATGGCGTTTCCCACACAGACCTGCTTTCCCCACTTACTGCATTGTGTGACACTGGATCTCAAAGGGAATTGAGAGAATATGCATGACTGTACCCACCTGAAGGGAGATAATCCAGATACAGGGCCGTGAGGTTATTGCCTGGGGTGGGGGGGCTTCACCTACATTCAGGTGAGAAGAGGTGCACTACAGAGATGGCTACTAACACCAGGGCTCCTGGTGACAGACTCGGATATAAACACTTCCATTTCAGCATATGAATTCCATCTTTGCTGAACTCAGCGATAAGGCAGGAACATTAAATAACAGATACCGTCTCCAAGCCCACTAAGAGTCTGGGGCACATCTTTACAACAAACAGCCAAAATGGAAAGAAAAACCAAGGTAGTCTCCACACCACCTTCGTGCTCCAGAGACCTTTGTCCAGCAGGACTTCTATCTGTGCCCAAATATGTCTAGAGGCTTGTAACATGAAAAGACATTCTAAAAAAAAAATAAATAAAAAATTTTCCTCCTTTTTTCCCCCTCCTCCATGAAAGTGTCTCCCTAAAGACAAATATTTTAGTTGCTGACATTCATGTTCAAGTCCCGAAGAAGCTGTAGGATAGTAATAAATAATACATCTTACAACTCAGGTTAGCTTAATCCTCGCGGAAGACTCTCACCAGTGCAAAGCAGCTGCTCTGGCAGAGCACCCGAGGTAGCACGTCTGAGCAGCGGAGGACCCTGCAGCCCGCAGCCCCCTGCCATCCCCCAGCACCGGCAATGCCTCTCTCACCTCCACCACTCTGCCCGTTTTGTTGCATCTCTCTCACCACAGAGACACTGTCATCATCGTGCCATTGCAGGAATATATCAGAAAATACCAGTTGCCATATGCCACCTAATATTTCAGAGCAGATGAACGAATGCAGCTTGGCAGAGAACTTCCTAGTTTGATCAAATTGGCCCCATCTGTCTGTCCCTTATGGAAATAACGAAGCCACCAATGAAAAATTCTGTGCGAACTCTATGATTTTCCCTCTCTTTCCTTTTTTATGGGTGCAATTGTGCAATCAATGCTATTTTTATATTGCTGTACAAAGGCTTCATGCCCACATCAGAGCTCTTACACTTCATTCCTGGTGCCCACATTCTCCCTTACCTCAGTAAGAAAGGAAGCGTTCAGAGCAGATGATAATTCCAAGTAGTAGGAGCTAAAAGGGATTTATCAGACCCCAGTTCACCCAGTACCAGCTGCACCAGGGAAGCAAAGCCCTGGGTAGCTGCCCTGTACCCCAAAGAAGCATGCCTGCTGCTTCCAGGTCCCAGCACAGAGAGCGGTTCAGCCCCCAGCGCTGACTGCAGTGACCGCTGCAGCGCAGCAAAACTGCCGGGTGTTTGAGGAGCAGCCCCTCTGCCTGGGCACATCAGCTCTTCCACGCTAACACCAGTGCCCGGGCATCGCACATGCATATGGAGAGAGGAAAGGCATGGTGAACGGTCTAAAGAAAAAAGGAAAAAATGAAATATTTCCCCTCTGTTTCTGGGGGGACACTGGTTTTATTTGCCACTTTCAAGTACCTCTTGCTTTTTCATCCTGCACACAAATTGGCTGAGAATTTTCAGCTGAAATGGAAATGTTATTCAGGAGTAATTTCTTTGTTTGTTATTTGTGGCCAACTTCATAGGCTTCGCAAGGACTGTGCATTTCAGGCAAAGTTCCTTTTTCCAACATCTGAGGCTGCAACCTTTCCCTGACCTCTTGCTCCGAAGGTTAACATGAGGTTAACACTGGGAAAGCAAATCAAAGCCAAAATGACACCAGTTACCTGTTCCGGTTTGTGTTGCTTTATGACTCCCGGGACCGCATGCCTGACCGCCTGCCATCTCCCCCGGGGGGCTATGAAGTAATAATGTCTCTTTATTTCCTGCCTTGGAGCACATTTCAACCCGTGCCTTTAAAAACAACCAAATAAATTTCTCTCTTTCAAGCTTTCATTGTGAACAGAGAAAATGAGAAGTGGAGATGATGATAACCTAATCACTGGACTCTTTCAATAAGTGGAATTTCCTCTGAAGTAACTGGTTTGAATATCTGCCAAACAACAAAGCTCCCAACATTTCCAATACCCGGCCAGCATATCACAAAGGCAAGTATGATGAATCGCTCTGGATTTGGTTCTTGCATGAAATGAAAGCACCAGTTGGTCATTAAACAGAAGGGTCACATTCTCATCTCATTGACGCTCATGGAAATATGGTGCGACTCTACGGAGATGCTGAGCTCTTGCTCGGAAGATACAACATGAAGTTAAATCTAGGAGCAAGCTAGCAAAAGAGGGAAATCTGGTGAGGTCAGAGTCTGATGTGCACTGGGAATATTCCTGCCTGGATGCTATTTCTGGACAGGTTTAGGGGGCTTGCCCAGGGTTACAGAGGGAGTCTGTGGAGAGCAGGGTTTGACTCAGGACCTCCTGAATGCCAGCACGGTGCCTTTGGCAGCCAGACGTCAGATCAAGTTACTTGTCTAAATACAGACTTAAGTGCCCTGCTTTGTGCACATTTGATGATCTGATATATAATCCCAGAAGAGAAATAATAAGAACCATAGGAAGCTGTTTTCTCCACGCAGCTCCATGCAGCCAGCCTCTTGATCCATTTGCTTTCATCTCAACCAGAGGAATTTTTCATCTCCCATTTTATGATCTCTTTTCACGACAATAGGTTGGGGCTGGGCAGCAGGGCCGCATGTTATCATTATAATGAGAACAATCAGAGTAGAGCAGTTATTAATCACCCAGTCATATGATCCATTAAAACAAATTCTTATTAACCACAAGACATATGTTTTTCTCCTGAACCCCAGAGATAATGCCTGAAAGCAGATGGAAGAACTGCACTCACAAATTAAATTTGATGGGGCTTTTAAAAATAACTTAAATCTGACAGGCCTCTTCTCCTCTAATTAAGCTGCTGTGTAACTTTGAGAACGTACTTGTTGCTTGCCACAGGTGTTGCTGAGGGGTCTGTTTTCTACCTGTTTCTTCACTGCTGGTTGCTTCAAAGCCCAGGAGCTAAATTCTCAACTGCTGTAAAGCAACATGACCAGGGAAGCAGGAAAGCCTCTGGTGAGCCACTGCAGCTGATCTGGACTATTTGACTTTCACCCAAACGTCTCTCAGTGTTTTCTTGCAGCTGATGGCTACAGACTCAATTCTGACATATTTTCCAGCTGTGAGGATCACCGTGTTTCTCCATGGAGTAGTTCAGGGTGAGTGCTGTGCAGTGGTACACTCTTGCCACTGCTCAGGAGCACCTCCCTGCACATGCCCCTGCTACTACAGCAATACAACTTCAAGGAGTAACAACCCACCGGTGGGATTAAGCTGTTCTCAGCCAGTATCCACATGAGCACAGGAAGCGACTGATTCTGGAAATCCCTTGTGAGTACACATACCCCAGCACCCTGGGACGGAAGGTACCAGCCCTACCTCACCCCCAGTATCACTGGGGAACACCAGGCCATCAGAAGCGACATAAGGCTCTGACGAAAGCAGCTAAACAGAAAGCCCTGCGGGCAAACCCAGTTGTCCACAGAAGGTCACGTCCATGGAGGTTGCTTCCCCAAAGCCCTTCAAACTCCATGAGCTGTCTCTAAACAGTAGTAGGAAAGGGCTGGATTTCACCCACATCACTCCAGCTCCTAAGGTTTTGAAAGCCACTGAAACAGAGTCAACAATACACCTCACCAAATCTGAGGTTTCTAAGCATTCTAGGCACATGATTTACAGGCCTAAACAAGTACCTCATTACATTTTAAATTTCCCAAAGTAGCCCTCTTCTGGTGGCCAGAAGGGAGGTGTGTATCTCTTCCGTAAAGGCATGGATCTTTCAGAGTAATTACATCTCCCAGCTCATTACATACATCTGGTATATGATATTGTGTCTAAAATGGCACTGGACACGTGGATCAGTCCTTAGGTGTCTAATCTCATTAATCAGACTCCTCCTGGTCAATGGAAATAGTCAGGCACCTTCAGGGGCTCATTCATTCTTACAATGCAGACAAATTGCCCTCAGAGGTGCTCGTTCAGCAGCATTGACCACAGAAGCCTAAACTACTGGCTTACTACTACATGCCTAATTTTTGGTAGCTAAATTTAGATGAAATGAATTGCTTTGCCTGTGTATTGTTCCCTAGATGAACACAGCAGGGGCCCAAACTAGCCCAAATGGTTTCTATAAAGATTCAAATCAATACTCTTAGATTGATTTTTTTTTTAAAAAATACAGCATTTTCCCCATTTCTGCCAAGTGCAACTCAGAAGCAAAGTGTATTTTCACATAGAAAGGAAAGGTAAAATATTTTAAAAAGAGTGCAAATTTAGGAGGTAGATTCACTTACATACTACAGGGGAAATTTAAAGTCAAGACAAGGAGAAGAAAATGCCTCAGGAACAGCGAGTGATATATCAAAGGATTTCTATGCTACTTTCATATCCTCTTTTCATCCGCAACCTTCACTAATCACCACTATTTCCATTACCTAAGAGGCCTTTTCTGCCTTTAGAAAGTAGAATATGAATTGTTCAAATATTTGGGAGAGCTATTTATAGAAGATACTAAACCTAAGTTAGGGCAGGTTTAAATACAAGGAATCCATGCCCCCTTTAACCCTAGCATGCCTACCTGTGCAGAGTTAACCTAGAGTGACAGTATGTTTAATCAGGGGAGTTATTTGAACACATTTGTTCTGTATGCCTGGAAGTGTTGAAGGTGTGTACACGAGCATTTCTCAAGGGTGTTAAAACATAGCGGGAGCAAACAGTTACTGCAGCAGGTGCCTGTTTCCCCAGCTCCCAGGAGCCATGGAGGTGTGCCCTCTGCCAGCCCAGGCAGCAGCCATACATTAACGTCTGACTGACAGCTCTTCCCCTCTGTTTCTTCATTTATGAGAATAATCTTTATTTTTTGATGTAATAGTGTTTCTTCAGTGTAATGGCACCTGTGGAACACCATGGAGAGAGGGACTGACTCTTGCTATGGCTCATGCTGCAGTAGCTGCCCGTATCCCAGCTAGGGGCCCCCAACGCACCAGCGCTTGGGTGCTGGAGGGACAAGGTGGCTTAAGGTCCCACAGATGAACAGAGGGCTTAGGTCTCCAGCAGTCAGCACCAAATCCTCCACCAAGGATATGCAGACACAGAGAGATAGCAGATTTACTACAAGTTCCTCAGCTTTATGAAGAGCTTCCTAACCTATATTTTAAGCCTTCGATGTGTATATAGTTCAAGACTGCCTGGAAGCAGATGACCTTGTCTCAAACAGCACTCCACAAAATATTTCAGCACACCACTGTCCAGGCAATCAGTAGCTGGCCTGAGCACAAGGCAGCACATAAATACAGTGGGAAACCACAGCAGCCTGGCAGGAATCCACCCAGGGGACAGGGTAACGCTCCCTGAGTTCCTCTTGCCCCAGAAGGATGTCCTAGCAGCAAGGAACCATCCTCGCTATAACCAGAGCACAAACAGCCTCAAACGGATGTTGGCATTCTGTGCAGGGACTTAATTTATCACTGAAGCACCACTTTAATATCAAAACAGAAAGGCACTAATCACCAGCCAAGTACTTTACGCCTATTTAACAAGCAGCCTTCGTGCCCTGCTTTATGGCAACTCTTGTATTTTTTTTTCTTTCTACATTTTGAATAACAAAGCCTTTCCAAACCACAGTCCCAGTCAAGCACCAAATTAAATCTGCCCAATCAAAGGGCAAGTAAATCATCATGAAATAGTAAAGATCAAGAAGAGTTTAATTATCTATTATTTATTATACATACTTATTTAAAACAGAGGAGCCAACTTAGCACTTGGCAGACAGATTCCTCCCTCTTAAATATTACGGTGTCAAGGCAAAACCTCTATTGGCTTGCCCACTACTGTAACGGCTAATGAAGAATGTTTCTGATCTACTAATGAGCCTGAATCTCCTCTAGAGTATATAGGAAAGGGATGGTATCATTTAAATAAAATCAGCCATGCAATAGACCCCACGAGACCTCAGAAGCTGTGCTGTCCTATGCAGCTAGGTAAACTTCTGTTTCTATTTATTGAGCTCAAGAGTTCTGACACTTCATCACGAAGTTCTGCTGACTTTTCATTGGGACTGGAATAGCAAAAGCACGGCTGTTTTCCATGCTGCTTACATCAAACTCCTGATCCCCAGGTCTGCTCTGGCTTACAGCACACACTGGTAAGTGGGAACCATGGCAGGACCCAGGCTGTTTGATTCTAGGGCAGGAAAATTTTGCAGTGGACACAGATGTCATTTCCCAGAGCTAGACAGCTAGCTGCAAAATTCACCGCACCTCCACCTCCTCCTCTTAAGCCAAAACTTGGGAGGTAGGTGGAATCCACACAATTTTTGCTCAGCTGTTAAGACACCAACAATTTGCAGACTCAGTGATTAACAGGGCATGAAACAGGAACGGGGGTTTCTGCAGCCACGCCTGAGCGGTGCTAGAGCGTAGCAGATGCTATGACAAGCCAGCCCGTTACATCGTCACCTCTTCGCCCACTGCAACCACAGCATCTGTATCAATGACTCCTGCATCTCTAGAAGAGTATGTTTGCCAGGTTGCTACAGGTCTGCACAACGTAGAAATCCACCTCTAGGAGCTGACAGCATGGGGTTTCCCCTGGTTTTCGAAATGTCAGCAGACAGCCAGACCTGCTGCTGCAAAGAAACCTGCACGTGTGGTGGTGGTCATGGGGGAAACAGGACAAAGTCTCGTGATCAAAGCAGGGTGGAGAAACTGTGACTGCAGCAAGCGTCTGTGCCTTGAGCTGCTGACCAGCTCCTCCTCTGTCATGGGGAGGTGCGCAGCCAGGGCAGCCCTTGGGCACACAGCTGGCCACCTGCACAGATTTCCAGAGGAGAGAAGGCAGCTGCCAGCCTGACAGAGGCAAGCATGACAAGTGCAACAGCTGCAAGGCAGCTTTCAGGCTTCAGAAGAATGTCCAGCCCTTGGGAAGGTGTGGCAGCAAAGTGACACGTACTCGAGGATGAGTTGCACTGAAGAGCTCCAAGGCTGACCCATTTGCTGCAGAAGCCACCGAGAAGTTTGTTCTTGGTTTAACAGGGACCTGAGGTGGACCCCAATGGTGTAAACCTCCAAAGGGCTCAGATCTTTCTGAAGGGAATGAAAAACCAGACTTGGGGACCGAGGGTGAGCTGGTCTGGGGGAACAGCCAGGGCATGACAAGGTCCCAAAGCACTGGGACCTCATCAGGTGAGAGTAGGTCTTTAATCTGGGTACCAAAGGCAAGTTTGGATTGATGGAGGCAAGGCCCATGCCTCCACCATGCAGCCCCCAAATCAGCATCAGCCATAAGCCATGAACTTCCCAAAGCAGAAGGTGTTGCCCCTCACCCAGCAATGGTTTTGACCCATGGCACAATACTGGAACCTAAAATTCCCGTCAGGAGTAGGTGAGGTGTTCAGCACTGCCAGGACAGAGATACACATTAAGTTTGTACCTTGAACAGCAGTAAGTTTGAGAAGATGACAGATACTGATGGGTTATGGATAAACTGCATAGGAGATCTCTATGCTTCATGCACTGCAGCAATCCCTACATCTCTACCTCCCACAATCCTCTGTGGGAGTCAAGCAAATATGAAATTTATGCTATCTTTATGAGATGGGATGACCTTGTCACACACGCAACTCTGAACAAGCAATGTAATGGCATCTATTAGATGCAGTCCAGATCCTCTGTAAACTTATCACACATTTGATTTATCATCCACAGGCAGAGGGCTGCAATAAAATGTGAAGCCAAGGTAAACTTGCCCAGGCACAGGTCCTGCTGCCAAGCTAAAACCAAGGCCAGGCTCTGCAAAGGTTTGATTAAAAACAGGCAAGCCTAGTGCAAACTAGAATGCAAATCAAGGTTTCACACTCAAGCTAAGCAGACCTTGGAGGTTTGGCTTGAATTTCCACAGCCAAAACCTCTCTGTCAGGAACAGTTTGAATGCTACCATGAGCTTCTGTGACCCTGTGGCGGTGCTAGCAGGGATATCCGCTCCCACCTCAGTTCCTTCTTCCTTTCCTTCATCCCTCTCCCCGCTGAGGCTCGCCTGCCCCCAGAAAGCCTTCCAGCGGCACATTCATGTGGCACACACTTCTGATATATGTCCAACAGAAAAAAAGCCACTATAGGAAGCAGACAACTCCCTTTCCATCAGATGAGACATTGCCATTGAGGGATCACATAGCTGCTGCTGCTGTGGCTCCCAAAGGCTGGAGGGGAAATGCCAGAAGACACATCCCATAATGTCACCTTCTTGCTTGTCAGAAGGCACCTGTATCTGACGAACACAGAGACACATCGTCCCCGCCATTCGCTCTGATACAACCTTCCATGCCAAGCCTGCTTTTCCCACAGCAATCCCTGAAAATAAAACCCAGTAGCCACAACACGACTCAGCCCCCCAGAAGCAGCTGCTCTACCCCAACCCCTCTCGGAGGGATGCTTCCCAGGCTTTGGGGAATTTTTCCTTTGCTCACACAGGAGCAGAAGGACACTTGCAGATTTTAAGGACAGAAAGGAGCACTGTGCTCCCACAGTCATCCCACGCGCCCAAGCCCGGGAGCACCACTCAGTAATTCCTGCACCAGTGTTATCCCCACCACACAAACCAGCGGCACCAAGCTGCAAGCCCAGCTGGTAAAATGAGATCAGGAAAGAAATGCACCACGCAGGAATATTCTCACTCTGATTTCACAGCAAAGGCAGGATCAGCTACTGCCGCAGCACAAGCCCAGCCTTCTGCCTGTTAAAGCCGGCAAAACCAGCCCCCTGGAGCAGACACTTCTCCCCCAGTCTCTTACAAGCATGTGTAAGTAAATGAGAGGCTTCCATGAGCAGGGGCTGGCAGAGCCCTGGCAACACCACACAAGAGGCCACTGCAACGAACGGGAGAAAGACGAGAACCTGGCAATTCATCTTCAAGTCTGCTTCTGAAGCATCTTTCATTTGTACCAATTAGCCACGTTGCTGCATTTGGGAGCACTAGAGATCTTTTTTTAATCCATCTTTTCATCTTTGTCTATGGCTTCTTTTAAGTTTTCAGCTGGTGTGCTCTTTACTGCCCCATTCTTTGTTCGGATTACAATAATTTGTCATTTGTGTGCAGACAGTTTCTTAACTACTCCTGTGTTAAAAATAACCTTCGAAGCAATATTGGTTCTTTTATCTCCAGGGTCCTGCAAAGCACAGAGCTATTGAATGGCAAGGCATTAAGGATGCAAAGAAACCCCCATAAGGCAAGGCATTAAACGTGAGCTCTCTTGCTAGGGAAATGGAAGGATTGTACAGCACAATTGCTCAAATCCAGCCTGGGTTAGGAATAAAACCCTACTTGAAAAAGGTTCATGGCACCAAAGCTGTTTTATCATCCGTAGCCTTAATTTTGGAGGCTGGAAATGTATTATAATAGTTTTATTTTGACAATTTGGGCATATTCCCTCATTCTTTTGCCTTTTCTTTCCCTCAGCATATTCACTCAGATTCATACACTTCAAGGCCAGGTAGGAGCACAGTTGGGATGATCCAGTTTTAGTTGCTGTATAATAGAGGAGAATGAGAGGTAACACCATGAAGCCACATCAAATCTGCTGGTACCATGTAGTTACTCCCAAGAGTCTCAAAAGACCTGACCGGGGAACTCTGAACCTGTGATTTTATTTCTAGCTTTTCAAGATGTCCCAAGAGATTAGACTGCAGGAACATAATTCCAACATTTAAAAGAGCAAAATGAGCAACCTGCAGAACTATAGCACAATTAGCCCTGATGCCCGTGCAGAATAGTACATTTAAGACTACCAGGGAATTACAGGCTAGCACACAAAGAGTGCAAGTCACCGTAAACCCTGCTTTTGGTGGAGTTGTCAAATCAAGCTATCTTTTTTTGACAAGATTACAGGCTCACTGGATAAGCCAGCTCTGCTGAGAGTGTGTACTTGGATTTCTCAAAGGCATTCAGTTTAGCATCATGTGATGGCTTTATTTAAAAATATGCGTCACAGGCAGTAAGTAGAGCACACATTACATTACAAGCTGCCTGGCACATTTTAAGTGTAGCTGTTACAGAAAGATATCTGGGGACAAGGGGACGTTATAACTAATGTGTTCCCCCAGGGACCTGCTCTTAGGACCAAGTCATCCCCCCTTTTTGGAGATGCAGATATGGAAAATAACAGTTATTCACAAAGAGAAATCCCTTCTTCCTCATTAGCACATCACTTATCAATGTATTAGTCACAGTTGCTTTTTCCACTGCAGGCACAATTTTTCCTAGGAGAGCAGGGGCATCTCCCCAGCAACACCCAGTGTTGGCGCACACACGTGGCTACAGACACACAAGGCAGCCCTCAGCCGTATAGATCTCCCCAGACACAGCACAGAATTTCCCACCCAGCTGGGATCCCACTCCCATTTACCCAGGAGAGTAAGTCAGGTGTTCAGTTAAACCAGTTGGCAACAGAGGTTTGAAACTCCCACTCCCATCACTGAAATCCCGTAAAAATAAATCACACAAAAATCTCTCAGGATGACAAAGGTTGAGCTGATCCCATATGGATTAGGGACTGGACTAGATAACCTCTTGAAAGCCCTTTAAACTCCACTTTCTATAGTTCCTTTCACATGGAAATCTTAGGTCCAGTTTACAAAAAAAAACTCTTAATTGTTTTACACATGCACAGCAGATAGAAGTACGAACACTTCCATCAGTGCTGCTCTGCAGGCACTGAACGCCCTCATTTAGGGGTGCAATGGGGCCGGTAGTCATTAAGCATTACTACTCCTGCAGGCATCTGTCCTTACCTACAGCCACAGAAGACACTACAGTTTGAGCACTTGTTAAGATCCCCTTTACCAGGTCTCTCTCGGGTGCACTATGAATTTAACTCATTAACTTGTTGGAGGTTTCCTGGATCACCTTAACCAGCTTTCTGCCTACAAAACAGCTCCACATCTATAAACAGGGGACAGCACCACCACCCTCAGACCAGCTCATGGGCACATCACAGCACAGCAGGGAGTTACAGTTTATCTTATTTTGTACTTCAGTGCGTGGCGTGCTCTGCTGACTCATTGCTGATCTCTGGAGTTCTGCCTTAGGTTACACATAGCGTGAAAAGCACCCACAGAGAGCAACAGGCTCATCTCCAGCACCCAGATACCATCATCTACCGTCAGGTTTCAGCATGATGCACATAGGCAGGCCCAGCTGGAGCTTCTCCCATATTGATGGGACATGCCCTGACCCCACGCTTCTTTTCCCAAGGGAAATGACAAACCATCTCAGAGGTGCAGCCCCGCTTGCCCCAGCTACCAAAAGTCACAGATAAAGGCAATGGAAGTGGAGGAGAGCAAAAGGCATGTCTACTGGCACCATGATGCTCACGAGGGTTAGTGCCAAGACTCTGTGATACAGATCACACTGTATGCTCACCTCTTCCAAAATATCCCAGCACAGGATGAGGAAAAATCTCCCCTCTGGGGTGAGCCTGCTAGCTCTCCACTCTGTCAAACCCAGGGAAAGATGGATGGCACTTAGAAGTCACTGGTCAGAGAAGGAAGAAGGTCAGAGCACAAAGGCCATCTGTTGCCATCTGAGGACATCAGCTGAACAAAGAGGGAGCAAGCCTGAGGACCACGCTGGAAACCCCTGTGGAGCTGTAACCTTCATCCATCAAACAGGGCTGAGCAGGGGCTACAGCAGCATCTGTCAGTCTCCAGCAAGAGGAGCAGGTCCCTGAACATGTGCAAAACATCACAGCAAAGGGATTTTTCTCAAGATGTGCTCTTGGAGGTGTACTATCTACCACTACTTAGAGGTGTATGTGTACGTGCAGCGTATTGCGAAGAGCCCCGTGTAACAGGCTCACAGGAGCGAGCGCTAAGCCTTGCTGGCTGCTTCAGCTTTTTGGGCAACCCACATGAATTACACAACTCAAATCCTGGGCAATGCGAAAGAGATTTTGTGGTATAAATACAGACAGCCATAGTCATCCCTGGCTTCAGCAGCATTATATATAACCAAGGAGGAATGCAGGCAGCTCTGTCCGTGCATGCCTCAGGAGTTATTTTAAACATGTTCAGGGGATTTAGAGCCAGTGTTTATGAAATAGTTGAGGCATGCGGTAAGAAGTGTAACAATTAAAATATTGATGAATAACAGGTTAGGTCCGTGATATTCGCTGGAGGCTTGCCAGCACCCGGCCAGCGAAGGTAAAGATTGATCAACCCAGTGCAGACTGCAACAGGGAGGACTGTGAGCGAGGAGTGGACACCACAAGGCCACGGTGATGGGTCCTTATGCCTCCCTGTGCTCAGCCTCACCACTGCAGCAACGCTCCAGCCACCTGCACCAGCACTGGCTGAATTTACTAGTAAGACCCTCTCTTCTGTGCCCTTCTAGAAAAGTTACAGCCCAGGTGTTACTGGGCTCCTTCAGGGTGCACACACCCCCCAGGGCTAAATTGAAGGCACTTCACCAGAAGAATGGGCAGGAAGATAACAATTTCCATCAGGGCTTCTACCTACTTCAAACTGGCAGTAGGAGAGCAACGTACTGCTGGTATCCCTTTGCCTTCTCCCCATCATCCTGCGGGCTCCATCTCACCTCCCTCCATCCCCAGGTGAGCCCCAATTTCCAGCAGACCTGCCAGCAACACCTGCTGCCCTATTGCTCTGTGTGGAGTCCACAGCGCAATTAATCAGCCAGTTTGCCACAACTCTTCCCAACCATAGCACAGCCAGCCTGCCACACAAGGACAGGGCTGTCCTGTACCTCCTTCCTCAGCAGGAGGGCTGGACGGACAGATAGCAAGACCACGAGGGAAGATACAGCCTAGAAACAGGGGCACCCCATGGTGACAAAACCCCAAACAGAAGATGCACCTAATATACCTGACATTCTAGTGGAGACCAATCCATGAGATCAGACTACAAACATCCCAACACAAAAAACCCTAAAAGGAACGCAATACGAAATCCAGCTCCTCAACATCAGGAGTTTGTCCCCACTGGTCGCTCCTGTTGCGCCACGCTGCTCACTAGCATGGGAGCCTTTCACTTGCGGGATGCAGCCACCGGACACGAGGAAGGCGAAATGTGCTCACTTCTGCAGAGCATCCACTAGCTGTGACCAAGCACCTCAGGGTCTGTCCAGAAGAGCCTGCTGCTGCCATCCACAGTCTTTCCTTTCCAAAGCTGGATCAACTTTGCCAGCACATAAACTCCTGATGAAATAAAGCATTTCTAATCGATAACCAGTTTGGGAGACTCTTGGATTTTCCCCAGGATGAAGCCCTGTGCAAACAGGCAGTGGGGGTGTTTTTCCTTGGCAGCTCATGGTTCAGTTTGTCAGTACAACACAATAATTTGTAGTGAAGGATTAAAAAAAAAAAAAAAAGCTGCTAGAGATTTCTATTATCCCCACCAATATTTCACACATTACAGCTCTCCGGCATCCTTCATTATCACAGCCTGGGTTGCAAATAGTGGCTCTAGATCACTGCATTACCCTGCCTTCATTTAATGCAGGGTTTAATCCACACACTTTTTTTTTTTAAAACAGTATTTGCTGCAACAGAATTCCTATCAACAAATGGAAGCTGACGCCTCACTTTTATTCCAATTCAAGCTAAAGATTGACTTAAGTTTTAAAATAAAATGTACTGATGTTTAAGGACATTTTGATTGCCTACCCAGTCACTGGGGCATTATGAACCGCAACTTTCTTCAGTAAGCAAAAGCTAATAAATGGAATTACAATCTTAGGAAAGGAGGGAATTTAAAATTTGGTGGTAGGGGCTTGGGGTTTTTTTTCAGCTGGACAAACCTTCTTACACAACCTGGTATTAAACAGCAAGCACCAAGACTGTGCAGCTTTATACCATGTTTCCCTGTAAGCAGCACTTAACCAGACAGGTGTTCAACTTAATGGGGGAGTAATACCTAGGGACACTACCACCACCTCCACACCCTCCCCGCACTCGTGCAAGGGGCAGACTTCAGAACAAAATCACCAGCCAGAAGAGCCCCTTGAAACAGGCTGCCTCTCTAAGCTGATGGATTTCCACCCCCTTCCCAGGGAACACCCCACCACACATACCCCACACACCCTCAGCCTTCTCCCTAAGCCACCCACAGACCTTGTCAGAAGCTTTCTTGCAGGGCTGCTATAACACACATCCCTCCACCCCAAAAAAAAACCCAGCTGGGGCTGCTTCCACATTTATCTCTCTCCGGCCCCCACATCAGGTGAAGCCAAGCAGCCAAGCTGGCTCCCTTAAAGGCTCCGCAGCCCCTCTGCTGGCACCTGGTGTGGCCAAGAAATGTTTACTTGCCAGGACAAGCTAAGCATCAGTATCAGACACACCTGAGCATATTCTGCTTGGGTCCCACGGAAAGGTGGGAATTCAGCACTGCTTTAGTCAGGACAGGCAGCGTTACAGAGCTTCTTGCCATGCGGGCTGCTTTTTGCATTCCTGTTTTCTCTTACTCTATTTGGTACCTCATGATTCAGCATGCCATGTACAGCTTTGCATGACTTTCTACCTCTTGAAGTAAAAGATAATTTTATTTTTATGTATACCTTCTGGCTTTTTAGCCCTGGAACCTTCTAGCTGAGCCAGCAGTGTGGTCACCAAGTTACCCCCTCCTCTGAGCCAGGGATGCTGGATCCGACCCCATCTCCATAGGAGACCGCTCTGATCTGCAGGGAAACAGGCCAAACACTAGAACAGGCTTCAGCTACGTGGTGGAGATTCAAAGCCTGGATAGAGAGAACCCCCAGGGATTTCTATCCGCAGGTTCATTTCAGGTCATCTACAGCCCTTAATGATGTTCCCTGGAGAAAAGGAGTCCATGCACATAACGAAACACGGGAATGAAATTACATAATCAGCGTCTCCCTTCAGTACAAAGAGAAGCAGCCGGTACATCTCGACGTTGCTATTTTCCCCCTCATTACTAAGATGGACTTGTGAAGAGCAGGGCTGCTGCTCTTGAACCCAGTGGGTCTGCTTTACAGGGCTTTTTTCAGCCTCCGCACTCCCTGATTCCCGCATGTCAGAGCAGCATTACAGTCAAAATGAAGTAATCCTTTGATAAAGTGCAGTCATTTATTTGAAAAGTGTAGTCTCGCCATTAAAATGCAAATGAAATGAGTGCTAATATATTAACTTGGGATGGGAGTTGAAATGGCTTATGACAAGTGTGCTTTCATGTGGAATATAGTTAAGTGATAACAGTGGGTGTGTTAGAGAAAGTAATATCCAGATGTACATGTTTGTTTATTGAAGATATTAATGAAGGGCAATGCTTAAAGTGTGTTATTATTTCCTCCTCTTGCCTCTCTTTCGTCCTTCCCTGGTTCAAGCCTACTACTGAGAGGTCCTTCCCGAGGGGAGTTTGATCAAAAGTCGTCTTTGATGAATGATCTCAGTCCACACAAAAGTCGACACAAAAGCCGAAATGTATTTAGTGATCTCCTTTGAAGAGGAGCAGAAGGTCCCCCCCAATGTATATCCCATGTGCTGCAGCTGGCATGAGAGCTGATTCAGAAAAAAAATGGAAAAACTTGAGCTCTTCCATTCATTTCCCAGGGAAATCCCTTGGGAAAGTGCCCAGCATCAGCGTGGCTCTGGGTCTTGTCTCTGGAGAGAAACCTATCCTGGGATGTAGGGACAGCGCTAGGGGGTTGGGTGGAGCAGCACAGCTTTATTGCCACTATTCATGAGAAGAACTTTCTGCACAGAGAAAAAAAACTCAACGGCCCTGAATGAGACAACACGCACCCCAGCACGGGCCAGAGCAGCTCAGGCTGTCGGTGCTGTGAGCGGATACCCATGGATGGGCTCTGGTGTAGCCTGGCAGCAGAGCCTGTTTGTCCTCATTCCCAGGACACGGACTGGATAATAGCCTGTGACAAGTCCACATTTCTAAAAGTAAATGAGATCTTAATGAGATGCTGCAAGTGTGGTAGCCACGTGCAAAGACATCAACCTCCCTGTGGGTCTTTCTGCACCCACTGCCACTCCTTCGCAGGTCAACAATCTCAGGTTCATCCCTAGCACCAACCCAACCCCTTTCGTCCCAACCAAAGTCCTTGGAAACAAAAGCCACTCAGCCAGACAGGACATGGTCCTTGAATGACCCTTTTCGAGGTTGGATGCCTTGATATTTTGCAGCAATTCCTTGGCTTTCCTCTGTGCCACAGACCTCCTGCACCTGTCTAACCATCTAACTTCAGGCGCTTGAGTGAGACACCCGCAGTGAGGGTCTTGGCTCCCACCATGGCCAATGGAGGGACACAGGTGCCTTAAGAGGCCAGAAGAGCCCAGTTAGGGTCTATGTCACCTATAGGAGAGGTCTAGCTACTGGGGAGCCCAAAGCAATTAGGGGCCCCGCTTGGGCACTTAAACCTCCTAAAAGTCTGGGCACAGCCTCAGCCCCAGCTCAGCGCCTTTCCCAGCCCCTTTCAGCTCAGGGAGCGGTGGCAGAGCCTGAGCCATCTGGGACAGGCTACAGCCAGAGCTGCTCGCTAGCTCAGAGGGGCACTACACTGATGGTGCTGGGCAGAAGAAACAGCCATTGCTGTGCCTCAGGGTGGTACCAGCAGCAGGCAAAGCCATTTCCAGAGCAAAACTTCTTCAGCTTAGCTTCTCATCCATACGCAAAGCACTGCTAATCACACAGGACACTCACTTTTCAGGTTCGCTTGTTTTTGCACTTTCTTGGCAGTTGTCAGCAGAGAACTCGCTGCTTGCCTTGCTCTCCCCCCTGTGCCCCCTCCTGCGCACTCTCCGGCTGCTCCAGCCTCCCCAGCGTGGTGGGCACGTTGCATATGGACAGTCTCAGGCAGCAGCAGAGCACTGGGAGCAGCAGCTGTGAGAAAACACCAGGGCTGCAGAGAGAGTTACAGCATCAGGGCTGCGAGACGTTCAGTCCAGAGGATGCTTCTTGCTCTCTCTCTCTGTATGAAGCTGAGAGTCTGAATCCCAGGAGAGCTCTGGTCAGTGCTGGAACATAAGTACCCGTCTCAGCAAGATCTTATCAGGCACCAGGACTTCTTATATTTCATCCAAACAAGACTGATTTTTATCAACCTGGACCTCATTATGGTGCAAAATCAAGAGCTGGAGTTGTACTGAACAGCCAGTGCCTTGTGCTATTTTGCTCCTCTTTCTTGCACAAAGGAAAAGGAAAACAAAGATATTCCTGGAGCACTGGTTTTCTTCACTAGGTGCTGTTCACACTCAACAGAAGTCATGTTTCCACCACAGCTGGGCTGTGAAAACAGAAGAGTCCATCCTGTTGGATTACGTAGTCTGCCTTCGAATGCCATCAGTTATCGAGCATCAAGTAACATACTCAGCACTTTGGTGCCAGGGTTCCATGGATAACCTCTAAAAGCTCTGCAGCAGGCAGCTGGGGAAGGCAGCTATGCCAGCGAGCTTGCACCCTGTGCAGAAACAGCCTAAAAATCCAGATTTTGATGGGTTTTTTAAAGAGGATAAAGCATACTTGACTGTAGCATTTTGAGGCCCATGATCGGAGGAAGGGCAGAAGGTTGGGTCCCTCGTTGCCTTGCAAGCATCCCAGGGATGACCTAAAGCTTTTCCCTCCTGCAACAGCACTTTACTGCCACAGCCCCTGACAGCTCTTTAAACACGTGGACACGTGGCTTTTTCATTCACCTCTTCCCATTGCCCTGCTTAGTGCTTTCCAAAGATGCAACGAGCTGGGCTCACACAGAAACGCTCCCCATCCTTCCTCCCTCTCGACACGAGTGGTGGGTAGGGGGGCGCAAATTTTTCCTTCGACCCTGTTATGAAGGCAGGTGCTTGCCAGCGTCTGAAATAACTGCCTGACACTTTGAAATGAAATCTCCTTGGTGTTGCCTTTCCCTTCCCTATCTGCTATGTTTATGCACATACAGGTTTGTTATTATTAGGGTTGCTCATAAGTGCTCTGGCTTTGTCTCCATTACACAAAAGGTTTTTTCCATCAAAACAGCTAATTAAAGTTCATTCTCTTGTTGTGAGATCATTGTCTAGACAAAGAATTATAGATTTTGCCTAGATACACCTAGTCAAGATAAAGCCAGTCTGTCACATCTCAGTTACGCTATCTTATCGCTGTTTGCAAGGTACACCAAGGTAGATATCTCCAGTTAATTATCTCTGTGTAAAAACACCTCTCCTTTTGTAGTGAAGACATAACATGTGATACACATGCTTGATCTGCCTGGATTTGGTTGTTGTTATAAAGTTGTCATCGACTTCACCTGTGCTCTGTTGTTACTTTACTGCTGTGAGCCAGGACAAGGCTGCCAAAAATTATTTGCGGTTCCCAATTTGCATAAAGAAATGCAAACATATTCCAGCAGCATGGGGAATCATTTGGTTCATTTTCACGAACATTCACAGGAAGGAAATGTTGCTTGCAAGGACATTTTTAGCAATGAGACTCATCGGGAGTGCTCAGGAAGAGGTATGTTTGCAGGTTGCTCCGTATTTGCAGGGGTGCTGGGGAGAGCTGGGTGGCAGAGCAGTTAAAGCCCCTGTCCAAGAGAGGGGAGGGAAACCCACAAGCAAAGGCTGCTCCCAGTTACCCCATCCATAAGCAAGCACCTTGTTGGTCAGGTTTGGGATGTGCCTTCCACACTGCAATCCCAGCTGCAGAAAACACGGCAGCTTACCCAGCCTGGGGCAGGCTGGGTAACTCTGCAATCAGAACTGAACTTGTTCCTCCATTGGATCACCCTGGCACTTCCCAACATACGGTGCTGCACTGTGGTTAACATTTCATTTGGTTCTGTGTGTGGCACCTACGCGCCTTTGAGCAGCTGCTGCCAGACAGACATTTGTGTCTTCTCAGGACAGATACATTTGACATTGCAAAGCGTGACGTGGCAAATACCTTCGGCAAGACGACTAAAATTTTTATGGTGCAGACTATGCCTTAGTTTAGGAAGGGGATTTTGAATTCATTCACACTTACCCATCTGCAGTGAAGCCCTTGATGTTGCCAGACCCATCCAGGGAGTGAGGGAGCTTTGAATTCGAAGACCTCTGCCACTGATCAACTAGATGGTCCCAGGCACATCATGTAGCTGCCAGCTGACTCAGATTCACAAATGCAGACATCAATTATATGGAAAGGCAACTCTCTGGAGTATTCCAAGGCATTTTCTTGGTGTACTTTATCATCTTTGAACAAAAAGTGCGACAAGCTAGTAATATATTTGTTATGATTACAGTGACAGCAAAGATCCCACAATTGCAGGTTAGCACATCCCTGTACACCAGCTGGTTACTGCACTTACATTTATTTCTGCCTGCTTTTGTTTTTGAATCCATGCAAGTGCATGACACCTGATCCATGCTAAAATTAATCCTGTATCCTCTTTGGAGAAGATCATTTTCACAAAGCCTCCACATATACTTGCATGGCCAAAAAACGATCTCCGTGAAGCTTCAATTATCACGCGCATTGCGAGGTGCAGAAGCAGAGAGAGCCTGGAAAAGCAGGATAGAAAAGATCAGATCATCACAGGGTAATTCTCACATAGCACATTCACATTGCATCAGTCAGCCCTTAAATGCTAAGGAGTTAAAACTCTTTGCTCTATTTAATCTCTAGCCAGAAATACTTAGACATCATGTCAGCATTTTCTCTGGAAAGTACATACTGCTTTTGCCGTCTGCCACCCTGAATGAGGGCACCTCGCTGTCGGTCCAGGCTGGACCACCAGATGATTTGCTCTTTTGTGTGTGCTCCAGGGGCCAGAGAGCTGTGACCGTCACCAGTAACTGCACTGGTGTGTCCTGTTCCGACAGTGCCATAGGAGCAGTGGTGCCTGGCTGAAGTAAAGGGGCATTGCCTGCAGCTTCCCACATGCCGTGGCACTGGGTGCTGTGAGAGGCTGCGACGGGTCGTGCTGTATGGCATCTCCCTGCATAGGTGCAGCGGTTTCTGAAGTCAAATAAACCCCATCTATTTTCTCAGGAAAACAATAACTGAAAACTTCTGATGTGACAGTGCCTGTGTGGGAAGCAGCAGAAGGTAGAGAGGGAGGAAAACAGCAAAAGCGTGCATTTCCCCATGGAAAATTTTGATTTTGCAAACAGGACACTTTCCTTGAGGTAATTATTCCAGTGGAAAAATCTCCAGCTAGCTCTACTACTTACCACAGTCCTGGCACTTAATGATACAGCTTATGGCAGCAATCGCTTGTAACACCATGGTATGCTGTCGGAGGGGATTTTTATTGCTGTTTGTTGTAGTATGAATTGCAGTGGAATAATATAATGTACTTTGAGCTAGTGCCCATTGCAGAAAAAGGGATCTCCCATTTGGGATCAAGGTACAACGATATAAAAGTAGAACAGCTCAGATTTTGCAAAAGCATAAACCTCCAGCAAGGCAGCAGAGACTTCTCCTGCTGTAAGCCAGACCACAGCCTTGCCCTGCTTGAAAGAAACCCTGCTATGCATGTCACAGAATAAGCTTTTCCTACCTTCCCCACCTGTTAGATAACATTCCTTTTGGGCTTCTCTAAATGAAAACTATACGTGTGCAATATCCAACATACACAAATAACCCCGCTTAACATTGACCTGGCATTGAAATTTAAGCGGAGCTCCCTTTGGGTTACAAGCCACGTTGACTTTTCACGTGCTGTCTCTGGTCATGTTTAGACGCTGGAGCCAAAACAGCCTGAAAACCTTGTGGGAATTTGTTGCTCCCCCTCGCCACTCCGTCCCCCTCCGCTGCTTCGGAAACCTCCCGGCTGGAGGCATTTTGACGGAGCAGAAGCAGGACTGACAGCCCCACGCAGTTGTTCCAGCTGCTGGAACACACTCAGTAACCTTAGAAATGAGAGAAAACAAACCTGGGAGTCCCACAGAGCTGGTTTTAAGGTTCCCATTCATCCCCAAGCATAAAACACGCCTTAAAAAGCTCAGCCTCTTCCCTACACCCCACTCCCCCATCTGTCCAAATCGAGCCCTTTTGGAGCCGGATCCTGTGGGGTGCTTGGCATGGCCGAGCACCAGGCTCCTCTCCACAGCTCTGCAAGGTGCTTGGCCATGGAGGAGGGGGTGCTGAGCCCCCCCCAGATCAGGCCCTGCCAAAAGACGGGGGGGGGGCAGAAGCAGTAGCACTAGCAACAGGGAGACAAAAGTCAATTGTTCGCCAACAATTCGGAGGGAGGGAGCCCTGAAGTCCCTCCAAGGCACTTGATTTATGGCTTGCAATAATATGTGTTGGAGCACCACAACCCAGAGTGCTGTGCGGCGTGACCTGTAAAAATAAGTCTATTAACCCTAATCAATCTCCCATTATCCACCCTCGTCTGCAATTTAGCCAGCAAAGGAGTCACCAAGGCCTCTCAACTCGGTTTGAACTAATCCCATTGTCTTTCCTAATCAGGGGCCATGAAAGAGGAGCAGCTTCTTCGCGGTGCAAAATTATCACTTGGTGTTTAAGGAAAAAAAAATTGAGGGGGGGGAGAGGGGGGATGAAGGCTCTCGTCTTTCATCTTTTAATGAGGAAAGTGGAGAATTGTTTTCATTCTGAATCGCCAGGGCTAAGTGAAGCCCAGGGCTGTGGTCAGGCTGCGGGGCTGGTGGGTATCGGTTCCCAGGGTCCGCGGGGAGCGCCAGGCACAGCAGTAGGTAAACTGCTCTGACAAAACTTCCTGTTGCAATTAGTAAAAACATGTATTCAGATTAAGTGCTTTCTTAGGGAAGCTAATTATGAAGTTTATCAGAGGTGGGATGCGGCTTGGCTCGGCCCTGCAGCACCCCTCCCCATGCGAAAGGGGAGAGCTGCTTCAGCCTTTGAAGGACAAAAGGATCTGGCGTGTCACTTGTATGGACTAATGGTAATGGATTCAGCAGCAAATGTCACTTGAATCCAGACCAGGAAGACCCGGAATACAAAGCCTCTTTTTGACTGAGGTCTTTTCTTTCCTTCCCATCCCTTCCCCCCTAGCCTTTAAAAAAAATAAAGTTGGAGGTCCTATCAAAATGGCAATGCCCAAAACAGCAGTAAATCAGCAAACCCTGCAATGTCCCCTGTCGGTCTGTCATACAGCAGGGTAATGCTCAGCAATCAGAACATGCTCTGTGGTGAAACATCCACTAAATTGGTCCAGTAGCAGGTTGATTTTCTTTTGCTCTTTTGCATTAATCAGAAAGGAAGAGACAAAACAGGGACATTATCCTGCTAGAAATTAAAACAATCCTTGCAAAATTTCCCCCTCTCGGCATGAATTAGAGCAGAAGCAAACACACCACAGAGCTCCAGCAGATCTTTCAGGATTAATTATTATATCCATGAGCAGTTCAGCATTTTCTTGTAAAATTACATTTTCCCAAACCCTCTCTCATGCACACACAAGCCTGCTGCCACCTCGCAGTGTCCCTACGTGGCTGGAGGACGCGACCTCCCACGGCTTCACGGTGTTTCTCTTTCAAGGGCACATAAAAAACCTCAAGCAGCCTCAGAGCAAAGGGAGGAACTTCCCAACCACCATCACGGTCAGCTGAAGGCATCCCCGTGAAACCGAGCAGCTGGAGTCAAGGCAGAAACCGAGCCCCACGGGGACACGCTCCCTGAGGAAGCCCAAAGGGGCTGGGGAAGCTCTGCCAGCCCCAGGGACCACGGCAACAGCCTTGAACCTGCCCTTGCCCCACCTCAGCTCCGAGAGAGGAGCCAGCAAGCTCCCCAGCCAGGATGAGGCGATGCCCAGCCCAAGCATCCCTTCGCTCCAGCACGCCGGTGGGTGGGTTTCATCACAGCTTTGGACGCGCATGAATTATTGGGCAGTGCAAGAGGGGGACACCTCGTATGCACAAAGATACGTGTGTGCAGCAGGCAGCGCGAAGGCTCCCACGCAGGAAGCAAAAAGAACAGATACAGCAACGCTTGGTAATGCTCTTTCTCTCCTGAAAAGGAACAAGTCTGAAGTGAGTCATCCGGGCTTCACAAGGCGTCAGAGGGCCTGTGTCAGCGCACGATCGTCTCCGGTTTGATCTGTGCAGTTAGTGACAGGCCCTCAGGCAGGCAGTCGGCAGGAGAAACTGTCCCTATTAACAGAGCTGTGGGGACAGGGGCTCTGCTGGAGTGACAGAAAACATCAGGGCTGGCCCACATATACTCCAGCACCATCCTCACAGCCCTGTGTGTACTTCAGAGCTTGCATACACATGCTTTGCTTTATATAGGTTGGAAGGTATGGATAATTGTATCTGTGCCTATGCAATGCACTCAGCATATGCCTCAAAAGAGAGGAAAGCACTGATGCCCTCTTGAAAAGAAGCATCGAAGATATTGTGTGTTATGGATTGTGTAAGCTATTAGATTTATTTAATGAATTAAGATCCTGACATGTTATTTACAGGACGCCTTTGGAGATAGAGTTGTAACTCATGGCGTGCCATGGGAAATTCTCTGCGCCAAGGCCTTGAGGTGAAAGCATTCATTTTTTTATGGTGTCTGTTGGGGAGGGAAATTAATGCTAAGAAGGCAGTGATAATTTGCTGCTTTATAGGACTGAATTATCACCCTGTCAGCACTGAGACGAAAACCCTGAGCCATGAACAAATATACCTTCGCACCTGAAGTTGGCTGGATCGGCTACCGTGAGCTCACATCACTTCGCGTCAGCTCTGTTGTTCCAGTAATTAATTCTGAAGGCTCCTGGATTTTGCCTTGTCCTTTCGTTTGCTGGGCATGCCTTGATTTGGCACTCCAGTATGCCATGCTCTTTCTCCAGGCTCATAAATCACACTCAAACCCTTCCTGAAAATAGAAAGGGGATCTGTTCTCTTGATGCACGCACACAACTTCCCAGGGAGTTACTGTGCGTTTGGCACGTGCATGGGAGAGGTGGCTGAACCCCATGCACCGAAAAGACATTGACATAGAAAAATAATTGTAAGTGAAACAGCTGCCCAAAAAGCGGGAATACTCTGTCTTTGGGTCAAATATGTTATGTTGCGTTACAAAATAGGTTTATTTAGCATTATCTGTTCTGCATTTGCTGGAAGGTGGAGTCCTTGCCTGTGGTCTATCTCTCCTTGCTCCATTTGTTACTGTCCTTTTTCCCCACTGCATTTATTGACACGAGGAAAGGTGTGGATTTTTCTCTAATTGCTCCCAGAGGTTGAAGAAGGGTCTTTTGTCCTGTAACCACACTGGGGTCAAAGCAATGTGGAATGAGGGATGGCATGGCAAAGGACTCCTGCTGGGGAGAAGGTGGCTGTGTGTCTCAGTCTCCCTTTTCCTCAGACTGAGCAGTCCCCACTGATGGGCTTGAGCACTGCTCAAGGACTTCTGGACTTCTACTCTGGATTCCCAACATGAAAAGATATGGATTTATCCTAGGGGTAAAGGACATCCCTCTTTCCTTCAGAAAAAGCTGCAGCCACTGTTCTTTCCTCTGAAACACATCTGGCTTCTGAGCAAGAACTGCTTCAGCACAGGCTCTAGGCTGCCACCGACCTGGAGGGCAGATGGGGACAAACTGAGTTCAATTTTACTAGGAGGCCGAGCTGGTAGTTAATCTAGTTAAAGTACCCATGTACATGCTCTCAGCACCCTCCCAATTACGTAGTTACAGAGCTACAAAGAAGAGCAATCAATTTTGCTCTTCTGTCAAGAAGTGCTGTATAATTAAATAACAGCACGCTCCCACGTGGCACAGGGACTGTGCTGGACAAGGACAAGGCACCCCTGCCCTGGCATGTGGTTACTATTTTCTACATCCAGGTGTAAGCTCGGCAGCCCAGCTGCCTGCCAGCACATGGGATTTTCCACTCATCTGTATCAGCCCAGCGTTACTGCCATGGCAGGTAAATGCTCAGGTCGGTGGTGTGCACTTTGGCCAATTGCACCTTCAACAGCAAAGCGATGTTTTACTTGAGCAGGCAGAGAATTCAGCCCAGGGATGGTGCTCTGCTTGTTTTTCAGGGCAGAAGGAGCTGGGACATCTCTCTGTCACTTTGCCACTCCGCAAAGCCAACAGCTCTGATAGAGCAAACGAGAGCTGATCAAACACTTTCTGATTACCTGAATTGCACCTTATTCCCATCTCCAAAATACTCATTCATCAAAAGCGCAAATTTTGCTAAACTGGGCCAGTTGCAACAAGCCGGGCAATGTTTAAGAAAAGAACTGGTTTGACACTTTCAAATTGCAGGGTGCTTCACTCAACACTACTTAGTCTCAGACATTTCAGGCATTTCTACAGCAAACAACTAAGAAAAAAAGGGCCTTAAAAAGTTTATTTTGATGAGTTATTTTTCATGTTTCAGGATATAAATTGTATGTGCCCATTTGGAATTGGAGTCTTTTGCAAACTCCTGGAAATCCTTGTCTGTGGGGGGGAAAAAGTCATCTCCCACCCAACCCTAACGGCAACAAGGGGCGGATTTCAAAATGACCATGGAATCGGTGGAATGGCTACCCACTGCTCAGGGATCGAGGAACAAATGCACTTCATTCATCAATATTTGCAAAACACTCCAGTATCCCTGGATTCATGCAGCTCTAGATGGGTCATGGGTAATTATTTGTATAAAAAGAACCAGTGGGACAATGTTGTTCAGCCCCGAAGTCATTGAAAGATGCTAGCGAGTTTGGCTTCGAGGATGATGGAGGGAAAGTGTGAAAGCCGATTATCCAGCTTGGATTCTCCCTTGAGTAATTTCCATCGTTCCCATTTAGCTTTTATTTGTTCTCTAGGAAGCCTGATTATAAATCAGAACCAGGCTTCCTTCAAACACATTTTCAGACAGCCTGCCTGCACCAACAGGACAAAACTCAGTAATTTATCTGTGTGGCTGGTAACCATGATATCATTTGCTATGCACAATCATTTTCTCCATACTGTACCTCTAAAAGGGTCTTGCTTTAGAAGGATTACTGTACAGAACAGGCATTTCACAGCAAAAACTCCATCTACATAAACAGGCATTGCCCAGAACGCAGAAAACAACCCCTTATATCGGTGCTAATCCACCCTCTGCCCTATCCCTACGGATAAACAAACAGCCATGGAAACCGGGCATACGTTAAATGCTAAAAAAAATTCACAGCACCAGATTACATTACGCCTTTCTGCAATTTTTAGTCTCACTCAATAATTACTGCATTGACTGAATGCAGTGCACAGAGGCAGACACGGCTATTCAGAGAGGCTCTCATTTAATATCTCAGCCCCAATGCAGTCACTGGCAAATTTTCTAAGAATTTCAACAGGGATAGTATTTATGTTTATCCTTATTTCACCTCAGTACAAAAGCAGTCACATTGCTTTCATAGCTGCATCTGCAAGGCTGAAGGAAAACCCAGCTGGGTTTCAGAGATGTAAGAAGTGAGCTGGGCAAAACTGCGCCATTCTTCCACCATCACTTTTCTGCCCTCCATTTATTCCAGCAGTCAGATCTCACTGCACCACAAGACCAAGGAATTGCTGTGTGTCCTAGCAGAAACTCAAGAAAAAGGGAAAAATAAGTTGCTGCTCCATAAGAAGGTCAAGGTCTGCCTACCCTTGAGCTGCATGTCCCATTCATCATCTCTCCTTGCCCAGCGCAATGTTGACATTCTCTATCTGATCACCTTTCATGCTGGAAAAAATAAAGCAGCATCCAGGAGAACAAGGAAATGGTGACTGGGGGGGGTTATCCGGACAGCAAACACTGCGCCCATCCATCACGAAGACAAGAATAACTCCAGCAGCCCATGTCACAGGGGCTGCAGTGTTTTGGGCTTGCTCTGCAGAGGAGCGATGGCTGGCTGCACAGCTGCAGCACCCAAAAAGCACCCAAGCACACCGCAATCTGCCCTTTCAGGTGTCAGCAGGGACCTGATTCTCTGGCCTAAATCCGAGCCAGGGCTTCCATACGCTCCCTGTGGACTGCCCCAACAGCCTGCCCAAGCACTGATGTGTCTGTGATGCAGCAACACAATTAGTCCTTAAACTTCAGCTTCTCTGTTTCACTGAAGGATTTTGAAAGCAGTTGCACTGCTGACTGTCACAACATTCTGCAGTGCTAATCTGCTTTTCGCACATCATCAGGATGGAGAAACCAAGGCACAGCTACAAGACAGGCTTTCAAAGCACCTCACTACGTGCAACCCAGATGATCCCTCTCCAATCCGCAAGGGCCCAGCACTTCTTCCAATTTCTGAACAAGTGCTTTCTCCGAGGCCCAGGGCTGCCCTGACATGCAGAGTTTGCTCTGTGCTAGCGAAACACCTCCCGCTGAGTGGGAGGTTGACTGGAAAATGGTCCGGGTTCAGGGCAACAACAGCTCTGAGCGATGCTGCAACAGAATAATTCATCTCAGAGACATTTTTCCCTGTCAGAGGAAATGTGATTACATACGTGATATAAAGGAACAGCTCCCCAAGTGGAGAAGCCAGTTAAACCTGACTCCAGTCCCCAAGGACGAGTTTCCCTGTGAAATTATAGGCGTCTGATAAAGACTGGGACTCTGCTGGGTTTCTCCTTGTAGGGCCATCGCTCGTGTCTCTCTTCTGTCTACCTGCTCATTCTCACACACCAGAAACTCTCCATCTCTGGGCCTCCCACCCCTCTGACATTTGTT
Organism: Ibycter americanus; assembly: GCA_035590275.1. Taxonomy (NCBI): domain Eukaryota; kingdom Metazoa; phylum Chordata; class Aves; order Falconiformes; family Falconidae; genus Ibycter; species Ibycter americanus. The sequence goes on from JAVJGI010000001.1 coordinate 116,370,586, forward strand.
ACAAGGGAGATTACTATTGCCAGTGGCTTCCAAAAATCCTGTGGGAAAGGATAGTGCTTTCTGTCTGAAATCCCTGGGATGCTGCCATGCTGCTCTCCAAACCCCTGCCCTCCCCCAGCACACCCAAAGATAAGGAGGAAAAAAAAAAAAAAAAAAAAGAAAAGAAACCTAGGAGAGGTAGTGTAGCAGACCAGTCTGCCTGCATCTAAGACACAGGGGATACTCAAAGACTTGTATTTTATTCTCTTTTTCAACCTAAGACGCAGGTTTTGGCTAGGGCACAGAAAAACTTGCTGGAAACCAAACAGAAAGGGCTTCTGTCCAACAGGGCAGACTCTAGATCAGGGCTGTCCAACTCCTTGGGCAAGGATCCTGCTAGATTTCGAGCAAAGAACCAAAATCAATCAGCACAAGACAAATTTTGCAGCTTCGTCCAGCTACAGCTAATGATATTTATTGAATATATGGACATCGAATGCCCTAATTGGCACCACCTCCTACACTCACACAACATTCCCTCTCATTCCTTCCCATGCTTTTTAGTACTCCCATCCCCTGCAGGACAGTGTGTGGAGAAATCACTTCTCTGGGCCTGAAGTGGAAGGTTTGGAGAAGAGGATTATAAGAGATACCTCCTCCTAACAGGCCATCAACAGAGAGGGAAAGGGAGATCACCTTCAGCCTGGTATGGCAGAGCCAGAGGTACCAAAAATCACTGTGATGGGCACAAACTCCCTTTGCAGCTTCGGCCATTCCCAGCTACTCCATATAGCCATGGGAGGAGAAAAACGTCTTGAATATTGGACTCCTGGTTCACACAAGGACAGCTCAGACCTGCATGAACACCGTGGGAGCCGATAAATCACGGTGCCCTACCCCAACAGAGCAGAAAACAGAGTGCAGGCAGCCTCTAATGGAGCAGGTTTTCTGAAATTCCCGGAGAAGAAAAATAAGCCCTAGAAAGTCCTCAGTGACTGCTTCTTCTGATGTGTCGCCAATCTTTGAAAATTTATGCCCAGATCTTCAGCCCTAGACATCACTAGGTCTTTGCTGGACCTGGCACCCCCCGTCCCAGCACAGGGCTCGTCCTCGCTGCAGCAGGGGGGTCCATGGAGGGGGGGACATGCCACTGACTGCAAGATCAAAGCCTGAGTGAGAGAGCAGCCTGTGGTATGAGGCTGTCTAGCCAGCTGATGCTAACCACGTGTAAATTTCAGCAAACATGCCTATGACAATAACCTATTTGCTATAACTTGCTTCTCTGAACTTCTGATTCTCCTCTGTTGCTTTGTTTTGGTCTTGCTGCTTGACCTGACAGCTGGGGTGAGTGGCTCAAAGCCTGCCTGCCTTTGGGCTGCATCTTCTTTCACTAAAATCCCACCTACCTTGTCTCATGTGTTCTCCCCTCCTGCTTTGCACCTCTTCAGAAGTGTCAATTCCATGTGGGTTAAGGGATTCACTGGGATGCACTTGTTCAAAACGCAGACCAAGAACATTGAAAATCGCAGTTCTTATGCTCTATAATGTTAATTTGATCCTAAACCTTGGCCAGGCTGGCTACAACATTTTTTGTACTTGGCTCTTGTTTTTCCCCATGGATCAAATAACTGAAAGGGGGAAAGCAGACTGAGTCCCTGCCCAGCACCTCTCGGTCAAGGCTTGGGTGCTGGGGAGTCCCCACAGTAGCCACGTGCTCCTTGCCAGAGATAATGTCCCTGTCTGCTGTGAGCAGCCTGAGGTGGGGCAGCCAGCAGGAACGCTCTCCCCAAAACCCTCCCTGGCCTCCCATGGCTCGAGTCTAAGAAAAGAATCACATCCTAGCCATAAACTACAAGCGCTGAAGATTACCTCCCAGCACAACGCAACTCTCTGATGGAGGACTGGAGATACCAACACACCTTACTGCTGTGTGTGCCTTACCAGCCTTCCTGGTGCCGAGCCACTGAAGATCTGACCTGTAATGGCACATCTTCCCAGCATCTTTAATTTGTGCTGTTAGCTCTATGGTGCACAATGCCACTCAACAGGGGAGAGCAACCACAGCGATACTGAGGTACCAACAGGAGAAGTGCTGCCCTTCCAAAGAGCACAGCCTTGTGAGGTTGCACCTGGTGTTATGTATTTCTGGGGATGGTCACACATCTCCAGTGACATGATAGCTTGATGGATACACCACTTAACAGCTAGCCTTCTCCTGTGTGGACAATGGCATCACCTTTCTGCATGCCCCGCAGCGACACTTCTAGCTCTAGAACAGCCCTGCTCACGGCCAGGACCAGCCAGGCTGCCGCATCGCACCAGTGACACACTGGCCCAGTTAGGAAGTCAGGGGTGTCTTTCTCCATTCACTGCTGGGTATCTACAACATTTGTGAATCAGTGACTCCAAAAAAACCCAACTGGACCCAACCTTCAGTGTGTACAGTATAAATCGCTACAGAGCAATACTCATACTGATATGGTAACGTTAATTACTGGGGAGGGATTTCATTAGCAGAAACGAGAGGCATTTACCATTAAGACTTTCTGGCTTCCGAATCCATCAGCACCATCACGCGTATATTGATCTTAGGCATAGATAAAGAGGCCAAAACTTCTCCACCAGCTGTCTGACAGGTATTGTTTTTCTATTAAATAATGATATGTTTTAAGGATGGACCCACTGCGTAGCATTACCTTGTCCAGATCCTTTGGGATGTAGGGACTCAGTGAAGATTCAATTAGAGCACCTCTGTGGGAATACTTACTGCTGATCTGCCACAGACTAATTGTCTTGTTCATGCCGAAAAATTCACCAGTTCTGCTTGTTAACACAGCAACGGCACCTTTTGCCTTCCTAAGGGAGAAAGTGCAGGGAACAGAGACATCCCAACCAATTGCATTCGCCCTGGAGCATCCGAGCCGGGCAGCTCCTCTGGGTGGGTCAGCCAACACCTGATCCAAAGCACATTGAAGGAAAGGAGAATTTTTCTGGAGACATCAAGGGATTGACACAAGGTCCCAAGGCAATGCTCTGCATTAACCTGGTTTTCCATGGACCAAGTCTGTGGCTTGATGTTGGAAACACTAAATTTGGCCCTTCCTTTTTCCTGCATCTCCAGACTCCTTCCTTTCCAAAGCAAGCTTGCGTTGACTGAACTGTCCAGAAGATCCCTGAGTTTTCCTGACAGCCATAAAGCCCAGGATACCTACACAGACCCTTGCAGACCTGGAATACAGTCCATATTCTTCAGAAGTACCTGATAGCATCAAAGCTAAACCAGCAATATTATTCCTGCTAAAAAAAAATGACTGACAAATGGGATCTACCAAGAAAAGCTAAAATTAATTGCAACCTAATGATAATGAAGAAGCTGGATCAGTTTTCCACAATTTCCCTGTGTTAGCTTCACTGTGCCATCTATCTGCAGAGCTCTTGTGCACATGTCCCACCGGGCAGCACTGCTACTTAGAGCTGGCAGGAACAGAGATCTTCCAGAATTGAAAGATCTGACCTATCACAAAAGGTGTGTTTTCATTTTTGACGGTCAAAACCAAGACAAAAACATTGGCCCAAATTTACTGAAAACTGGATCTAAAAGCGGTTCAGGCAAACACATCTTGCTTACTAGCTGTTCTGCTTCCAGTCATCTTTTACAAGAGGGGGGAAAAAAAGAAAAAAGCCTAAACCCTACTCAATTTCCAGGAAAAAATATTAGTTTCTTAATCAGATCTTTCCATCATAAAAAAGTTTTAGGCACTTCACAACGAACAAACACATGAATCAGAGCATAACCTCTCAGATCATCCAAACAGCTTCCCTAAACACATCTGATTCATGATGCTTCCACTTCTAAACTCCATCCATTACTCGGAGATGGGCAGCTCTCTTCCATGGGCAGCAAATGAGGACGTCACCTTGCCTGTGTCCTCTGTGCTGTGATGAAGGGGTCAGGGGACAGTAATGGCTCAGGGCACCACTTGGTTACCCAACCCACGGAAGGGACGGCCTCAGAACACAATGGGCTCTTCTCAAGGGAAAAGAATGAATTATTTCATGGTGAAGAGTCAATGTCTCCTCCAGGACATGGGACACCAAACCTTTGACCCTCCAGGTCACCTTTCAAAGCCTTGGGCCAGGAGCTGCTGAATGCCATTACCAGGAGCCATCTCCATGCATGGGTGAGTGGTGACCCCGCTCTAGCTCGTGGCTGCGCTGGTGACCATGTTCAGGGATGACTCTGGTGTAGCAGAGACCAGCCCATTCGCACCCAGTGCTGCAATGTTAGTGAACACGTGCAGCCACCAGGGACGCGGAAGGTGGCTGTGCCCAGGCTGCCTCCAGGGACATTGAACAGGAAAGAGCAAAGAGGTATTTTGCTTCCTTCTTTCCTAAAAATGTTTCTTGTATACACCCACACGCAAATGAAGTCAGAGACTGTCAGGGCTGTTGACAGATACTGATCCCACCCTGATTTAGGTCCTTGGCACTTTTAAGGAAGCTCCTGCAGCAACTTTAGGTTCCCAAATGTCATTTCAAAACAAAGACACTGGAAGGAGGTTTCCAGAGGCAACTGTTTAAACAGAGTAAACAGACACCTGGTTACTACTGAAAGGCTACGCGATTTAGGCACATTGCCATCTCGAGCATCCACGAATGCTTCCAGCTGAGCAGCCTGCAGGGACTTGCTTTAAAACTCATGGCTTTTCTGTCATTTCAGGCCTTACGGAAAACCCAACAGGAGTTCGGTACCTTTTTGCTTCCAACTCTCTGAACATCAGCAATGCTCCATCCCTTCATAGTCACCTTTGGTGAGACAGCTGTTGAAAACCCTAAAGCCATATTCAAGTCGGGCTTGCAAATCCCAAAAGGCATCTATTTGCAGCATTGGCCTCCCAAATCTGTTTGCAGCTACGCAAATCACTTTATAATGAGACAGAACATAGGAAGAGGTTTTTCCTTTCTCCTCTCCAGCAGTCCCAGAGCATTTCTTTCCCCCCGCCCCACATCAGCTCTGCTGGGACAGGCAGCGTTTGTCCTCCTGCTCTGCAGACTGAGAACCAGCAACTGTCACATCACGTTCCTGAAATCATTGCTTACTGCTGCCACCACGGACTGAAACACAGAGGAAGAAGAAGGAAGTTCAGAAGAGGCCTGAAAGTAAAGAACAATTTAGAATATTATGGAGATGAAAAAAAAAAATCCATTTGGTTTAAAACCAGATGAGTTACAAAGGGGAAAATCTAACTGGCTAAACAGGGAGTGTGTGAGGGCTAGGAGGAGGGAGGTGGTGTCCCTGCTTACTGTTGGGGGTGATTTAAATGAAACAAGAAGGCAGCAGAGGCTGAGACAGAAAAGCATATCTCTGAGCCAGGCCCTTTAAGAACAGTTGCAATTGAAGTGGAAGAATTAAGAGCACAGCAGCTGAGGGCTGGAATAAGATTGATTTAAGACTAGATACAATTTAAAGCAAGGCAGAGGTGGCAGCAGAGGCTGGAATGAAATCAATTTGCACCAAGATGCGATTTAGACTGATGAACTTGCGATGTGAGAAGTGGAGGTGGGGGGAGCGAAAAGGGGGATGGGGAGTCAGCAGCTTCAGGAGAGATGTGGTATGAACCTGCTGCTAAGGTGCTGGGGAGGACACCGGTGGGTCTGGGTGCTGCTTTTGCTGGAGGACAAAGGGCTGGTCCTGGAAATGTGCCCAGAGCTAAAATCTGGCATGTAGGAGACAAGGAGTCAGCCTGCAAGGACTATCTGCCCTCATGAACTTGAACAGGCACAAAAGGACAGTGTTTAACTAATCCCAGTTGTCCTGGTGATGCCTAAAGTGTTCCTTATCCTAAACCATAATTACCATTTAATAGCGATACAGGACTCTAAGAGCATTGATGTGTGTGAGATGAGTGAACTTGGGCAAGCCACCAAGAGAGCTGCTGTTCAGGGAGCCCAGCACCTCGCAGAGGTCACAGCTTTTCCTAAGGTCTTTTCTAAAATCAGGGGGTTTGATAGAACCTTGCTCAATTATTCTTAAATTAGGGCTCAGCTGAATATGTTTGCAAAGACCTAATTTTGAGGTTCCTTTAGAAACAAAGAAGCATGCAGGCACTATGGAGGGATTAATTTTTGCCACTCATTTCTACTCACTGTTTCCACTCATGCCAATGTTTGCCCACATGGAGGGGAGTGCTAGGACTGAATTCAATGAAGATTTAGTGGCTTTCCAGGCATGCTGAAAAATCCCAGCAATTCAACAAGTGGATCAACCATGTTTTCTGAGCTGCTGAGAGATGGCTTCCACAGGTAGCTGGCTGCATTCTTGCTGCAAGGCTGCCAGTTGCTTTTCAGGAGCTGTGGGGCATGCAGTCCTGTCTGCACCAGCCAGTCCCACCTCCAGACCATTCCCACCTCACCACCCCAGGTGTCGCTGGTTGGGACGCATGCTGCTGGTTGCTCTTGGTGCTTTCTGGGCACCTGCAGCAGGTTCGGCAGAGGCCACCACAGATAGAAACTCAGGGAGCAGGTCTGGGGACAGCACTGGAGCACATCCATGCTACTGCTTCACCTGCTTGATCCCAGGTGGGAGCACAACCTGGGGTTTTCCTTGCGTGATAGAGGCTGGGTGCTGTTGGGCTCCTAGCTAATGTTGAGAGGAAGGTCTCTACATTCCTGGAATGGGTAGAAAGCCATGAGGCATGGGGCACCTTGTGTCTGCGACAGCCTGAACCCCCAGAGGCTTTTGCATTATCTGAATCAAAATATGTTCAGAAATACCAGTGGATTTGTGAGCGACCAGGGGAGGCAGGATTCAGGCCCTGGTTGCACGATATTAAATGTCTTTGCTTAAAAATTCAAGCCAGCCTCTTGCATCACCATAAATCTGGAAGGTGCCATTGGAATCTGCATTGGTGCAGAGATGTAAAAGGAGCCTGGCTTGACACAGGCACTGCATGTGGAACAGCAAAAGACCACCTGGGATGAGATGACTTAGATCCAGTGGGTACAAGGAGAAAAAGACCCTTGTTCTGCCCTTCCCATGGCACCTCCCAGGGCTTCCCACCTGGCTGAAAACAATAGCTGAAGGGTCTGGCCCCCCTCGTACTTACACAGGGGTAAATCAGGAGCATCTTCACCTTCTAGCCAACGAAGAAGGAGACTTAGAAAATAGATTGTGCCTACCCTTTCTTGCCAGGAATTTTCTGGATTTGTCCTTTCCTCTCCTCCTCCCATTAACAGAGGGGGGGAAAGGAGGAATATGTGCTTCCACATTTATCTCCCATGGTGATTTCTTTTTCTTTTTATATATACATTCCAGAATTTTCTTTTCTAGTTCCTATTGATTTTGTTGGGTTTGGGGTTTTTTTGGTTGTTTTGTTTTTTTTTTTTTTTTGCTGGGGCCATAACAGTTCCAGGGCAGCAAAAGGGGAGCTATGCATGACAGAATAATTGCGGTGCTCTAATTTAGAAGGTCCCTCTGTACAGAGTGTCTGTAAGCGGGAAGCAGCGTGGGTGTGTAAAGTACAGGAGATGCCCTGTAAATAAAGCAGGGGATTGCCTGGAGGAAGAACAGGGAACAACAAAGGCTGAACAGAACAAAGTGGCTGCAGAACATAATGTGCTGAACCTGAAGCTCAGCAGAGAAGGGACTGGATGTAAAAAACAAA
>JAVJGI010000001.1:116378328-116398051 GCA_035590275.1 Ibycter americanus
ACAGAACAAAGTGGCTGCAGAACATAATGTGCTGAACCTGAAGCTCAGCAGAGAAGGGACTGGATGTAAAAAACAAATAAACAAAAAAAACCACCCCAAAAAAAGACAAAGAAAACTCAATGTCTTAGGGAGGGGAGATGTTTACATTGCTAAGTCTTTTTTGGAATCAGAAAAATGTATTTTAAGTCAAGGCAGGAATAATTACTGGTCCATCTAAATGCTCACTGGGTAATCTGGATGTAGTTCAGGAAGAGCAGCGGATGCTGTGTGTTATTCTTGTCAAGATACAAATTTATTCCCTCTACGTGCATTTCAACCAACAATGCTGAGATTAAATGAATGGATTGGTGGCAGTGGAGGGGGAGGAGACACATACTGGCCTTTCCACAGGGAGGCAAATACTCATAAGTACTGTATTTTATGAAGTTTATCCCCCAGGTCACTGGAAGGTTTTGGACCCTGGTAATACGAGAGACCACCTCTTACCTCCACGTTATTCATTGTGATTTGATTCAGGCAAACAGGTCAGACAGCTTCCAGGCCAACCTGGGCTTCGGTGGTGAGCATCCCTCTCACTGCTGTAGAGGGACAGCAGTGCCCCCTCGATGGCAGCGTGACTGGCTCTGAGGGCTGATGTTGATGCACAACTCTGAGCAAGGCATCCTGGACCCTGGGGGATGAAGCACACATCACATGGCAGATGTGTGGGACTTGGATGCTGACGTGTCAGAAAGGGAAGGTCTGTCTCATGCAGGAATGCCCAGCTACGGTCAAGGCCAGCTTGTGTGCGAGGTGCCAAGTGCGGAGCAAGGAAAACCAATAAGGAGAGAAGAACTACAAGGGTGATGTTCAGGTTGGAGTTCCCGTATCACCTTGATAGTTAGGGACCTCTGTGAGATGCTTCAGTTGGAGCCTGATATCTGAGGTTGCTTTTTCAGAAAGTCATCTAATATCACCTTCCCTGCAACTTTCTGCTGGGGAATGAGAGCACAGCTGGATATGTCCCGTTTGTCTGTGGCAATGCAATTGGACTCTTAAGTGTCTTAGCGGGTGACATGGATGGAAATAAAAACCCAAGACAGTGCAAGTGCCATTTCTTTGGTATCGCAGCGTGTCAGCTGAGAAATAGAGCCTCTGCCTACCCAGACCCCACAGCTCAGGTCTTTAAGGAGCAGTAAACATTTCCTGGACAAGGCAGAAAGACAGGCACTTTAGCGGTGGAAGGGACTAGTTGGTGCCCTTGGCCTCTCCCAGCCCAGGGGCTGTGCAAAGGATGCCTGGAAAGCTTCTCCCACTTCTCACCAGCTCCCCAAGGGTGGAGAATAGATTTGTGCTAAGATCCCATGCCTCAGGCTACCAAAAAAGCCATTCCATGTCTTTGCAGGGAGAAGGGCGATACAGGTAGAACAGCAGTTTGCACAGGGCTCAGCAGCCATGCCTGAAATGCGCTCCCCGGGGGCTGCGGGCGCGTCAGCACACATGCATAAATACCCACTGTTTGGCATAGCCCAACTCCAGTAAATCTATCACCAATCCATGAAGTCGCCGCGCCACTAAGTCTAATAGTCTAGACTAAACAGAAAAAAACACGGAGGAGTTTAGCCCTACATGCTTCCCAAAGGATTAGCTGACTCTACAGCGGGTAGGTTTGAGCTAATGCAGATATATGGAGTGTAGCGCGAACAACTGGTGTCAGCCAGCAAAGTGTCAATGTGGGGAGAGAGCACTGCCAGCTTCCCAGCCCAGGCACTCCCTGCGGGACGGTGTTTGAGCGTATTCCTGAGATCACAGGCTTGCTTTCATGGATGCTGGGAACATCCCTGTGCACGTGTGTGCACCCTCATCCCCTCACCCAGGCAGGGAGAGGCAGTCACCATTGCACAGCTCATGGGGCAGCTGCATATAAACCTGGGTGACATTTTTTGCATCAAATTTGCATCCCCACCCCTCCCCAGCATCATCCTGTAAATAAAAAAGAACCTTTTTTCAGGACTTACAAAATAAAATGTTTTGATTTTTTCAGGCCATCAGCTTTTTGGTGCCACATCTACTCTTCTTGCCTTTAGAAAGGTATTTAGCAAATTCAGCAGTGACATACAAAACTCTATTTCACAACCAGCCCCCTAGCCAGGGAGATTCACAGACCGAGCACTTGCTGCTAAAGGTGAATCCTTCAAATTCTTGTAAAAAAAAGAAAGATAAAAACAAAGGAATTGCCTTACTCAGAAGGAAACAAGGATCAGTTCTCTCCCCTCTAGCAGGTTTAACCAACTGCTATTGCCTTCTTGTCAGCCAAACCACAACACTCCCCAGGACTCCCTAAAGTAGGATCTCCTCAGCAAGGTCTGCATGGTCCACAGGTGACCACATGCAGTGGTAGATAGCCTGCAGCTGCTGCCCAGCAGCCAGCCCCCAGCTGGGTGCTTTCACTTAGAATCCTGATGAAGAGTGCGAAGTTGTCTGCAAGAAATGCTGGCAACTGACAATATTGGGAGATTTCAGGTATTCCTCATCTTTTCTGGCAATTAACATTTAATACCAGACTGCAGAGAGGGGCCAAAAAGCCCCAGGAACATCTGGAAATGGTAGAGCTCCAGCTCTGGGCTATCCCTGCCCAAATGCTGAGTGTCTCGGGGGAACTGGCACTTGTTAGCACCTGGCAGGTTTGGGGTCCTTACCATTAACTGTGTCTGGGGTCACTTTATTCCTCAAGTGCATCTCATTCTCTTTTCAGGACTTGCTTCAAGCATCCACTCCGCTTTCAATACATTTGAAATTCACCCTAAAACGGTCACTCTTGAGACCAATCACAAAACATAGGTCTAACGTGTAAAAAAACCACCTCTGTCCCACCACAGCAATCCAACACAGTTGCTCAAAAATTCCTGTCCACAAGTGAGCATCAGCAATGTGTGAAGGACTCCGTCTCCCTCGTGTCCTTCTTCTCAGCTTGTGACTGCAAAGCACTTTTCTTGTCCTTTGTCGTTAGCTTGATTTTGAACAGGCTGAGAAAGAAAGAAAACCAGACATTTCCAGTACTTTTAAGCTCCATTTGGTCTGATTAAAGAAGTCTTTAAAAAAAGAGAAAGGAGGGGGAAAGCAATAACTGTTTAAAACCTGTCTTGAATGCAAAGGAAAATGGAGTCCACTGTATGAGTAATTCAGGATTAATTGTAGAATTACGTTATTCATGCAATGCTGGTTGAGGGAAAGAATAAGCACTCCTGAAGTCATTAAAGAAAATCCCAGTAAAATATTACTTAGCTGATGTGTGTAGTCTTATTGGCCCTTAAGGGAATGCGTGCGGCAGAAATGTCCAATTTATAGCTCAGAGTCTGTCTATAAATATGTAGCCCAAAGCTACCTCTCCTTGTAGATCCAAGGAGGGGGAAAATGTTTATCTGCAGGATATTATGGCTGACCTAAGACTGTATTTCAGGAAAGCATCGCTATTCAGGAAAGCATGGGGTGCATAATTAATTTAAAGTCATTGAGATTGAACTGAGGGTGCAGACCACAAGCAGTTTCTTTCTTCTCCAGCAGTTGCTTATTTGCCGGTGTGATACGTGAATTCAGGCCTAGTTTTTTACACAAAAGTCACATAAAGATGTCTGAAAGTCACCCTGCTACAAGCATGACTATGGGGGCAGCATCATTGCACTGACAAAATTTCCCTCCTGGACCTTCTCCCTGCAGCGGCAGCGGGGTTTCCTCGGTCGGGCCACGTTTTTTTAAGGATGCAGAAGGGATGTCTGATCTGCAGTGAAACTGGAAAGTGGTTTGGCTGCGTACAGGGCAGGTTTCATCACAAGAAAGCAGCCCCTGGGGAGGTGGATGAAGGGAGATGAGCCCAGCCATGCTGCTGGTGGTAGCCCTGGGGTACCCTGCTGAGCAGGGCAAGGGCTGGGCGATGCTGCTGCTGCCCCAAGGGCAGCCTCTGCTTCAGCAGGAACAGCAGTGCCCACCCTCCAGCCTTACTTCCACCCTCCTCCTCGTGTGGCAGCAGGTTCTTGTCCAGCTTTGTGGGGGAAAGGTCTAGTTCTAGCTACTCTCCTCCTCCTGCTGTTTCTCCTTACATTTGCCATCTGTGGTTTCTCCTCCTGATAGTTCCCAACACAGAGTCATTGCCATATAACTGAAGAGAAAAAGAAAATGGGAAATAGAAAAAGACGGTGCTTGTGGTATTATCAGGCAGAAATGATGTTTAATCTTAACCCTGAGGTGAAATCAAAAAAGTTTACCCCAACACGCCCCAGTGTCAGCAATGGTGCAAACAAGATTCCAAAAGCAAATGAGTACCATAGGTGCAGACTCAGCTTCATGTGGTTGGGCAGAGGCGGGTGATGGCCGGAGGAGCTCCCAGCACTGCGGCTCTGGGCCAATGGGCACTGGTGGAACGTGCAGGAGACCAGCCAGACCTGCAGCCCCAGGGCACACGTGGGCAGTGCAGGGTGGAGGGCGCGGCACCCATCTGACCGCAAGCAAAAAGAAAATTCCCACGCAATTGGCCAGTCTCTTTTCAGTCTCAATGTATCTTGACAAATTTGAGCATATTGAAAATATATTATGTCATGGTATGGAATGGATTTTAAACGCACCAATTGGCTTACTCTGTAACATTTTAAATACCTGTTAGAGTGCTGCCACATGGCCCGGCAGGGTGTAACTGTGGGTAATGAGATGAAATTGAGCAAAGGAAAATTAAGGCCAAATAACAGGAGCAAATTCCTTGAGAATGAGGTCTCTCGTTCCCAGACCGCATCCAGGCTGGAGAGCTGGACAGGGACAGCTGAACTGCAGGGAGGGCATTTCAGCTTGCCCCAGTGCAGGGTATGCCCGTCCCAGCACAGCATCCACTGCAGGGTCCTAATGAGGAAAGTCAACATGGTCCCTGCACCAGCCCGGAGCTGGCTGAGCGCAGCACTGTATGCAGCACCCCAGGAAAAGCTGCATCACTGGGACCCCATCATTTTACTGTCAACTCCCTTCAGTCCCAGTTCCTGCCTACAAACCAGAGACCAGGAAAACTCAGTGCTTTTTCTTCAAGAAAGCTCTTCAACAGAGCATTTTGCAGGTAATGGTGGTGCAGTGTGAGGGCTGGGGAGGACCGGGGAAGATGAATGGTCTGTCTGAATGGAAAGTGATGCAAAAGGAGATGCAGAAATGCCAGCAAACCAGTTATAGGGCCTCACTTCTCTTTGCCAGTATGTCTGGGACCACCTGACTGTGGGGAGCCAGCCACATCCTGCAGTCTGACCTCCATCCTCTCCTGTAGCCATGGAGAAGGTGTTTAGACCTGGTGGGGCCAACCCTCAGGATTCAGCAACTAACAACAAAATTGACATCACAGATCAAAAGCTGTGAAAGCAGCACGCTACACGCAGGCAAGCATATGTGCTATGTGGGCAACTTCAGGTCCTAAACCATTATCCACTGACTTCTCCCGTATCCCTCTCAGCTATCGCCCCACAGTTCCTTTCACCCGATACCCACCACCACAGCAAGCAAAATTTCTTACTGATGAGTTAAGGGCCCTGATGGAGCAGTTCTGTCCTTCCTCTGACTTCACACTCTTTTCTGCCAAAGCTTGTTTGTGCTTTCCCAGGTGTATGAGGGAACAGCCCATACCTAATTTCCGTTTGGGATTGACTCCTGGAGTCAATTTTAACAAATAGGGACACTTTTGCTGGGCTGCCATGGTACAGCCACACAGCGTGACAGCATCTGGAGTGGGAACCAGTGTCCAGCAGAGATGGGGCAGGCAGAGGTATCCTGGGGTTTGCATCTCATCCAGTGATGTCGGAGTGAAACACGCACAAGCTGCTCAGGGCTTTTTTGGAGTGGGAATGCTGCCTCCAGGCCTGGACGGTGCTGAGTGGTTTCATCACCTGTTAAGCCCTTCTCAAAGCCCGGCCGTGTATTTTAATAAGCATTCCAGTTGTGTTATAGAAAACCTTTGTAAAACGCTGGCCAGCTGCCTAGAAAATGACTGAATGAGAAACCTCTGTTTTCTGGCGGTGGAGTCATCAGTTACCTGGCTATCTTCGGCTGCTCCGCTGCGTGTCATTGAAGGACAATTCATTCATTCATTCATTCACAGCAAACTCCATTAACCTCCCACGTGAGCCGAAAGGGTTCTGAATCTTGAAGATGCCCCATGAGTCTCTCCGTGACACAGGCTAATTATCTCCTCATTAACAACAACATTAGCATTCCATTTGATATATACAAGTTAATTTGTTAATTGCACTTTAATTACAAAGTTATTAAGAGCTCAGAGGCATTCAACAGAAGATTGCAATTAACACAAGCTGCAAAATTGCTCCCAGCAATTTGGAGATGTTATCGGAAACTGATTCTCTGTGTTCAACTGAAGATGGAAAAGAGGCAGGAGATTTATGGGCTGACATCACGAATTCCCTCTGCTCCCTCTGAAGATGCTTTCACTTGCACCCCGGGAAGCACCAGGAGCTGCCACGTGGAGATACTCTTCATACAACTGATTTCTCTGGCTCATGCTTCCAGAAGCTCCACTCCTTGCTGCGCACGCAGCAGAGGAGGGAGGGAGGAAGGCGCAAAGGAGGCATCCAGGGGCTCAGTGGACTCAGTAACTCACATGAAGTATTTGGCATCTCGCAGATCCGGCCTGCACATAGACACGAACCTGCAGGTGCTGCCTTCTGTTGTGGAGAGACCACAGTGAGGTCTCACTCCTCTCCATTGAATTACGCCTACATGTTACATCGGTTATCACCTGCAGTGCTGAGGATGCTGAGCACCTCCCAGCCACCAGCGCAGCAGAGTGACTCACAACTGCCCCATGCAGCTTCCTCACTCACCCTCTTCCCAGAGCTCCTGTGTCAGGGAAGGTTCTGTTTTGTCTTGTGAAGTGTCCACACAGGTTGTGTCTGGGCAGGCAGCTTTGCACTGAGCACTGGGGTGGGAAGTGGGGACTACAGATCTCCCACCAGGCAGCACCGTGACTGCAGAGGGGTCCCCCGGGGCTGAGGCTACATCCTGGCGATGCTCCTCCCAGCCCCATGTGCACCAGCATCTCTTAGATAGGTTGCCTCCAAACCGCTGAGCTCTCGGTGACTGAGACCAAGATCCCCAACCCTTGCAGCTACAACAATTAAAAAGAAAATAACCTGGTGTAACCAGGCATCATGCACCGTATAAAATTAAGGCTTTGTTTGCTCCTTCCTAGTGTGCTGGTGCTCGTGACTAATGCCACGATCTGCCCTGTGCCTCCTGAAGAAAACCAGGCAGCAGAGGCTCCCCTGGGCTTGATGAGATTTCCCGTTCTCTTTTTCTTTCTTTCCATTTATCTGAAGTGTCTTACTGCAACGTCATTCTTTAGATTAGCTGTCAGATCTGCTGGAAAAATGCACCGGTGAATATGGCCATTATCCACCCAGCCAGGCAGACCAGAGCCCTGTCATTCCTGCATAAAAGGGGCACTGTGGATGGGAAAAAGCAGGACACTGGCTGTAGTCCATGCCAAAACCCAGAAACAAATGATAAATAGGGAGGATTTACAAATGGATTTAAAATAAAATTTCACTTTCCTACTGGCCTTACTAATTGTGAATTTCTTAAGTGCTTTCATTTCTTACCTTATGAAACACTGTGAGTTATGAAATGCCAATGGCACTTTATTAAAAAGGCCCCAAAGAAATTTTCAAACTTCTTTGAAAAATAACTTGTAGGGAATGATCACCAGCCCAAGGATTAGGACACTCTAAAGAATGGGGGGAAAAAAAGAAAGAATTACATCCCTGCTAGAGAAATCTATAAAATAGTGTTCAGAAACCATGCAGATACAGAAAGGAATTTATTCCCTATAAATTATATATATGTAGGCTCATTTCTACAGATCCATATTATGCTCATTTCAGCTGGCCTCTATTCCTTTCATCCCGGTCTGGTTTTATTGCACTGTTACCTTTGGGAATCCATCCCACTTTTGCAATATAAAACACATCTCTGGAAGTACCGAGTTTTCCCCGCTCAGGCAGCCCCTGTCGTTACCCCTGGATCTGAGCGGTTTTCCTGTTACACCCCTTTGTGTCCAGACTCCCTCTGCCTTCAGCTTCACTACGCCGACATGCACCGGCTGAGGACCGGCTTGGTGAAAGCTGTGTTGCATCAGGGTAATTTACTTGATTTCATCCACCCTTACATTTCATAGCCATCATCATCACTTTTCTCCTCAAGGTGACTCTCACCCACCTTTTCCTGGGGAAAAACTTAAGAGGACTTTGGGGATGACATGGCAAGTAAGGAGGGAAAAAGGATCCCAGTTTTTTGGTCTGTCTTTCCACATCTCTCTTACAGTCATTTCCTAACAGCCAGATCAAAGCTCAGTGAAGTGGGATAGGAAATTCAGCACTCTGAATGGTGATGCCTAGGGAGAAGAGTGCCAGTCTTGAAAATGCCATTTTCCACATCATATTCCCCTCTTATATCTCTTTTAATGCGCTGTTTGGCTTTGTCAGGGTAAGAGCAAGCTGTTTCATGGTTTGTGTGCCAGCCAGGCAATGCTCACGCCCCTTGCTCTGCGGCTGCACAAACTCCCCGTGCAGCACTACAGCAACGACCGCGATGCATCACGGCACACCAGCTCAGTGAGATTTCATGTCAGAACGATTCGCACCGAAACACTTAAAGTTTGAGTTTCCTAGCAGGAAATCAAAATGTGTCAGCAAAAGTAAAATCCCTAAATTAATTGTGCACAAATTGGAGAATTAAATAGTGATTCCTCCAGTCTGGCCCATGGTTAGAGCAGAAATAAAACAAATTATAAATACAACTTAACTCATAAGCAGAACTCTAAGTAAGAAGAAATCCTCTTGTTTATTGCAGTGAAGCTACAGCTCCTCAGTGCTAGAGCACTGGTGGGCAGAGCAGAGGGAAAGCTGTTCCCAGAGGGAAGGACTCAGTTAATTTTGCTTTGCATTTCACTATGCCAAAGGAATCTCATTCCAACCAGTATGAAGTTGTCAAAGCTGGAAATAATATAAGAGAAAAAGAAAACTACTTTGAAAAAGAGCTAATTCCAGCAGAAAAGTGTTTTTGATGAATTAAAAACTCTTCTTGCACTCACCAAATGTTTCTATCCAACAGAAGGGGAAAATTTTCCCAAAATTTTGATGTTTCAAAGAATCATCTAGGTCTCCTTGGACAGGTGTTCACTGATTCTAATGAAAACTGGGGGGGAAATGTAAGAAAACGGAGGCCAGAGGTGTTCCTGGACCTCTGCTTGGTAAAGCTACAACTATCACGTGCTGAGGACATTCTGTTCCCCTGCCACAGGCAAGTCTCCCTGCAGGCAGCCTGCACACATGTGATGGATTGCATAGGATAGGATAGGATAGGATAGGATAGGATAGGATAAGATATTTCAGTTGGAAGGGACCTCTAACAATCTTCTAGTCCAACTGCCTGACCACTTCAGGGCACATACAAATAGAAAAGAAAGGACACTGAAGAAAATGCAAAATAGCAGGGAAAAAGGAGTAGTTCAGGATGAGAGGTGACCAAAGGTAAGGGCTGCATGGAGTTGGTGGGAGATAACTGGGGGATCCTACACCTAGGGAAGGGGAAAGAAGCCCATACAGACACCTCCTCCCATTTCTTCAGCTCATCAGACATGCTGCCAGGCCATGGGAAGGAAGCGTATATGTGGGAGCCCTAGGATGGATCATGGCCCTAAACATGTTGGGGTGAAGCAAGAAATAATGGGATGGTGGGAAAATGGAGGATGCCAAAAACCTCTGGTGTGGAGAGGGCAAAATTCTGAGGACAGAAGGAAGGTAAGGCACCAGGGTGGAAGAAGAGATGGGAGGACACTGCGGGGTCAGAGACTGGCATGCATGGAGGTAGATAGGGAGAGCATGATGTGTGAGCAAGTCTTTGGGCTCAGCATCCTGGGAAAATTAATTTCTTTAATTAGGGTATTCAGCAGGAAACTGAGACCAGCCCTTTCACACTGGCACCTCTGCAAGGCTGGGAGCTCCTCAGCCTTGTCCGTACCTGGGTGTCTTTCTGCAAAGCACTGAAGTGCAGTGGCCAAAGGTGCTGCTCTCACGCCTTCCCTTGGATTCTGCAGTGGGTAAACAGAGCTGTCAGGCACCGGGACTCTGTTCACACTAAATATTAAGTCTGTGCCCCAGACTTCCCACGTGCTGGCTGGGAAAAATAGTGCCAGTGTGAACTTGCTTGGCACCACCTCTGGAGGCTGCCTTTGAGGCTCCAGCAAAAAGAAAAACACCCAGCCCTGAAACTGGCAAAACTTGCGGGTTTTCAGGGAAGATTTAAAGACAACCTCAGCTGCCTGAGGTACACAAGCTGTTCTCAGGAAAAAGGCACGGGACTGAGTAAACCTGAGAGAAGTCAGGATTTGAAACAACAGTGATGTGAAACTCAGCGCCCAGTCTGACTGGACCTAGTCAAAACTTTCAGTTGAAAGCATTTTTAAAACAAAAATCATTTGACCCAGTGGAAATGCTCATCCTGATGATGTTCTGAGGGTTTTCTATCGCAGCACAAATCTTTCAGGACTTCAACAGTTGAAAAATGATATATGCCTACCAATCAAAGGAAAAACTCAGTAAAATCCTTTTATTTTGACCATGCAGCTAATTCTCTTCTATTTGAATTGCCAGAGAACTGCTTGAAGTGTTAACTTGTCAGCTGCCAATACCCAGAAATACTTGCTTTCTAGCATTTAGACAAAAGCCAACTAATTTTATTTACAATTGATCAACTTTCTCCGCCCTGCCTTGAAACTGCCTTCATCTCATCTATTCTGAATTGAGCTGGGGTGACTGCATCTGCTTGAGACTCCAATGGCTTTAATATTTATTATTTGCAGAGGACAGCAGCTAGGATGGAGCAGATCCTTCTCACACACCCTGGGACATTCAAGTAGGCAGAAATGTATGTGCAACATGGCTTTGGTCATAGCAAAAAGCAGGACAAAAGTGGCTCTTTGGGGTGAATGGCGCTGACAGGACAGCAGCCACCGACGCAGGCTTAGAGGGGCTGTATCCAGGAGATTGGGAGCAAAGACCCCCTCGCTGCCAGTGCTTGGAAACCTGGGTAGGATGGCTGAACACGTGAGGATGGTTTACTGATTTTCAGCACAGAGATGAAACTATTGACCCTGCTGCTGTCTGGCCTAAATAAAATCAAATAACATCACATGAAACATCACCAGAAAGTAGGAAATGGGGATAAGCATTTGCAGCACTGACTCAGTGCTGAGAGACCCTGGATCAAGCCCACAGACCAAACCAGCCAAAGGAGAGAGCTGAAACAACCCCCTCAGATCCCAGAAGGTGCCCCATGTGTTCAGCCCCCATGAGGTCTCTTCTGTTATTCCAGCAAAAGGCCCTGAAAAAACTTTTCAAATTTTTCAAGGCCAGCGAAATTCCTATTACTGTTTCTGCTTCAGTGAAAAAGCAAGCTTGCCATCTCCATCCTGGGCCTCTTCAGCAAAGCAGGCGTATGGTCTTGCCCCTGGGCCATATGGAGTCAGCAGGAGCCTTCACGTGTCCAAGGACAAGACCACATTGGGCTGATGGAGACCATCAGGGCCAGACTGCCACCATGGAGGCTCTTCGGGTGGTCTCCTGCAAAAAGGCAGACGAGGACTTCTTGCCTCCTCCAAACAAGCTCTGCAGTGGCCAGCCGGCCCTGCTGCTTTTACTTTGGCTGAACCAGCTTTCCAAAATTCAGCTGCGCAAGCATCTTGTCCCGTCAGCGAGACCCTCTCCTGCAGCTGAAGCCGCCCCGCTCTCCCACTCCCCCACTCCCCCCTCTCCCCCAGCAGGAGGGGAGCGGGCCAGCCCGAGCAGGCAGCTGCTGCTTGGCCGATGGGAGCTGCTTCCCGGGAAGGGGAGCACCCCGCAGCCTGGCCGAGCTCCCCGCGCAGAGCTTGCGGAGGAATGTAGTTGAAAGCCAAAGAGTTGTCAGGCTCTCTCCCACTGCAGATTTGCCAGGAGGTCTATAAAAATGTCATTGTCTCTCAGCTGCTGGTGATTATATTCCCCTTTACTATGGCTGCTAGTAATATGTATGTGTATATATAAGGGGGGATATCATTTCTGCACAGTGCTGGCCTCCCCCTGGCCTTTTTCAAACAATAATAGACTAAATATAAAGAGACAGAAGCCGTTACTTGGCTCTTTAACCGGTGCCAAGGAAAATGAATAATTAAGAGCGTATTACTTGCAATGAATTTATACTGATGCTTTTAAGTTAGGACCCACTAAGATCCTTTTTAAAATACATCATTCCCCCTTCATCTTTCATACAGAGTTCATATTCCAGCCTAATACTTTATAGCAGCTACTGTTTAGATCTAAAGAAAGGCAGGCTTTAGGTTTCCATTACTGGCCAGAAAAAGAGCTTGGGCGTAAAGGAACGAGGCAGTTAATCTGTTTGGTCTGTATTCTACCTGCCCACAACTTCACATCTCATCAGCCAGAAAAGATCACTTGGGATCTTCAGTGCAAGTTGCCAGAAATGCGGTCCTCAGGAGAGAAAGAACTGAAACCCCCACCAGCAAAGCTCACTTACATCAACGTTGGTCCCAAATAGGAAGGTGCTGCGGAGCAGCTGGTCCCAGGGGAAACCACAGAGATGATGAGCTCAACTCACATATTTTTTTCTTTTGGGGGAGGGGAGCATCTCAGTGTGAATTCAGTGAGATTTTTAAAAAAATGGTACATCACTCTCTGCTCTGATGCCCAGTCAAGTTTAGTACTGGGCAAAGCCTGGCCACAGAGGGAGACTGTCCCTGTGCCCTTGCTGCTGTAAGACCAAGCCTGTGGCACATGAGTCTAGCAGCCTGGAAAAAGGTTTGATGGCTGGGGAACCCCAGGGGACCTTGTTTAGTGAAGGGTTGCAATCTTTGGGGCCACCCATTTGGAACCAACACAGAATTAATTTCTCAAGGGGAGAAATCGGTGCTGTGTATTAAGGAAAGAAATAACACCCTCTGCCACCTTCCACTAATTGCACGGCCAGATGAGGATTTGGTAGGCAGCTGTCTGGTGTGGGAAGCTTTGTGATGTGAAACAGATGACAGCAAAGGACCAACAGTGAGAGGTTTAGGATGTTCTGTTTACGGAGCTTATTCAAGAAAAGACCGGAGAAGCGACTTGATCACAAAACCTGCAGAGAAGGCTCTGAAACCAAGAGGCAACGATGCAGCAAGGTTTAGTGGCTGTCAACCAAAAGTTAAGCAAAACTGTCTGGAAATGAGTGCAGATTCAGAAATCTTGGCTGTCTCTACACGTGTTTGGTCCCGCATGAGCACCTTAACAGAGAAGTAATTTGTGGGAATCTCGGACCCGAATTATGCAGAAGGTCAGACTGGGTCATCCCTGGGGTCCCTTCTGGCCTTGCACAGTGGGTTTTTGCAAAAGGCACCCGGTGAGGTTTATTCCAAATGCGAGAACCCAGCTGTAAGGTCTGCAATCTGCCAAAAACACACAGCAAACACGCAGCAGTCAGTGGCAATATAAAGCCACGGCCTGAACCTCTGTCCAGCTGACTGCTGGGCACTAACGCTATGCCAGTAAGAATACCTGACCGTTCCGGCAGGGAGTGCCGCACGCCTTCCCAAACTCACGCTTGCCCAGGCCATCGAAGGTACAGAAAAAGACTGTAGAAGTGCAAAAAGGACAGAAAAGTCCCTTTTCCACAGGCAGTTCAGCAGCAGCCCCTTGTGATTTGTGCGCTGTGGTGCAGTTATACAGCTGGAACTGCCATTAACCACGCGCCCTTTGTGGTATTTCTCTGGGTAACGCCCTGGCAATGCTCTGAGAAGGCACACATAAATACTCATCATTAGAGGAGTCACAGAAAGCTGTAAAGTTACGGTGGATTTGTACCAACAATCTGCAAGACCTGAGTTAATACATTTTCACGTGATCCAAAAATCCTTCCCAAGTTTTCCTAATGAAGAGACCATTCTGCCACTGAAATTTGTGCTTCCAAACGTGAGGTGACTTAGCTTACAGAAATGATAGAGAAAACACAAATTACAGCAGCCCTTCCAGGACAGCAATAAAATTGTTCCAAATTACGTTTGTTTTCATTTGAAGAAACATTTGTGGAGCATCGTAGGTGTTCACCAGAGATCTCCCACTCACAGCTGCTTTTTGGCAGCTCCATTACAGCAGCCAGCACGTCTGTACGTTTAATGGATCTATGAGTCCAGTAGGTCTCATGAATCAAAGGTTTCTCATGAATCAGTCTCTTGCTGGAAAACACAAGTTCATTAAGCCTCCAAATGTTCTATCTAAAACATCTCCCCTTTGAAAGACCTTTCATTGAGTTTTCTTTCCTTCCATTCAGCTCCATCTTTCTTTCACCTCCATTCAGCCCTGGGCAGTGCCTGAAGCGGAGTGATGCTTCCCAGGCTATGGAGTGGGTAGGTCTAACCTACATTGTTCTTATCTTTTGCCATCGTTTGAAGGAGAATCTGTCATGCAAGAGGCCGGGCTAAGAGGGGTGTCCTACTCACATGGGACACTGGTAAGAGCAGGGGACTAAAAGGGGCACATCTGGGTTTGATACTAGCTTCGTGCTGTTTAAAAATGTGGATCTCCCTGTAGCTCAGTTTTCCCAGATGAAAATAAAGTTGAAAACAGGGAAAACTTCAGCCAGACTCTCCTGCAGCCTGAACTGCACCAAAGGTCTTTGCTCTTCAGGTCCCACAAACATCTAAGGTATCGCCTGTGCCCAGGAGGGATGTGGATACTGGCTCAGCCTCCCCAGAAAGTGATGCTTAGCACGAAGAATGAACCCTCTCCTCATCCCCTCATCTCCATCATCACAAGGTGATCTTGTAGATCTTGACCTCCCCCCAGCATCAGCAGAGCAGCGGGGTAATGCAGGGAAAGCAAGCCCTGTGCTGCTCAGAGCCCCAGACCAACCAAGGGGAAAGCATGCCCCGGGTGTAAACACCACACTGCTCAACTCCAGCAGCTGCAGATTCTTTTTTCTCTTTTTTTTCCCCCCCAAAGCAGCTTTGTAATAAATAAGATCTTAAACTGAAATTGCTCTTTAGAAAAAGGCATTTCCACTGGGTGAGGTCCACACACAGGAGCAGTATTTGCAGGCACTCGATGGCTCTGATCCCAGAGGCGTTAACCACACGACCGGTACCCTGGCAATTTCAAATTTCTGTTTGAATATTCCTACAAGTGCCACTCCTGAGTTGATTTAACACTGTGGCTGTGGTGTCTAATAGCTCTCCAGTGATTAATAACAGCCATTTGTTCAAAGCTAACAGCCCCAGTGTGACAGTAACAGATAAATTAGCAACATTAAAAATATGCTAAAGAAAACATTTATGTACTGGATCAGTGTAGTATGTGATAGTAATACACATCAGTTGTGCCAATAATGAGCTATTAATGATGAGTGCTATATGTGTAAGCAATTTTTGCCCAGTTCTTCTTAATCGTTCTGACATTGTTCATATTGAGCTTGATGAGATGGGCCAGTTCTTATGGACGTTAATGTTTTTTATGTGCTCAGGCATGAATATTGCAAGCAGATGGTGGGAGGAACAAGAAGAAGGTATTGCATTGTATCCCTATCAGTTCCGTTTGTCACGGAGGATTCAATGTGCCAAGTAATATTTAGGCATAAATTATAAGGCTGTTTACCAAATTACATCCCCAGCATTAGATGTCATGCAAAACATTTTAATAATGCAAATTAAAATTCTTCTGTTCAACAGATCCCAAGATGCTACACTTGCCTACCAGAAATCACTGCAGCACACTGCTGCCCGCAGGGGTGACCAGCAGCCGGCTGAGGGGGCCAAGCCCACACCCTGCATGGCAGCCCGGCTCCCAGCCAAATTCCAGCCCAGAGAAAAGCGATTTAACCAAAGGTTTGATGAAAGTCTGAAGCTGGCCTGAGCCACATCCTCAGGGCAGGCTGAGGAGAGCAACCTGACACATCTCCACTTGATTGTCTGGAGCCTGAGGAAATAATCCCAGGGCATCACAGCACCCATCGGATCAAAAACTCTGCCAGCACAGCTGGGTGCACCTTTGCGTTGTGCTCTTATTCTCTGCTCAGCTCGTGACCCCAAAGGAGAACATCAGATTATGGTGTTTTGTTCAGCTGTTGAAGCAAGGAAGGAAGGTCCTTTTGTTGAAATTACACAATGCAGTACCAAGCCCCTGTAAAAATTTGTGTATTATTAGGATGGATTGGCTTTTATTTCTTTTGTTTCCACCACTAACATTCAGGTGCATGCCATGGGACAGCACAATCTACAGTTTTCCCTGTACCTATAATTCATAACATGCAATAGATGCTGCCGGTTGCCTCGGTTTTGGTGGGAATGAAATATTGTCAATATTCCTAAGCAAATCTTGCAAGGCAAGCATAAAACCTGAAATTTAGGACTAAGCAATAGAAAACCTTGAAAACAGTCCAAACCCTGTTCCCAGATCTGTACATACAGGCTCCAACCACGCGAGCAATGGCTGCTGGTGTAGTCTGAGAGCAAAATCTACCTGTGATGTGAATTCTGCATGGCATCTCAGGAGACATGTCTCCAAAGGGCTCCAAAGTACGGGAGCATGCTGTCAGTGCGGAAGCGGGATGCGGAGGCTGCGCTGACAGATCCGTGATCTCATTGTTTTGAGCAAGTTGTTATAGAGAGTTCAGCCTCCACTCGACAGGCGCATTGCAACTGAGGTTTCAGGAACTATTTATCTCTCTTGTCAGAAAGTAATGGACGAGTATGATTATGCTTGTTTAATTCCATCTAAACACTGCTTCCAAGTTATGTCTTGCTTTAGGTGTTTGTTTAAACACTCCCATTTTCCATTTTGAAATTTTTTTTGGAAAAAAACCCAGACCATTTTCAACCATAAGTTTCCCACTTAGCTGATAATTAATTTTTTTTTTAGTTACTTCAGTGAAAAATTTCCAACTACTTTCTACCTGGGATGTTCTCCTCCTTGAGTCTCTGGTGGCTTTTGCAAGGGAAGGACTCAGCCTGGGCTGGGAGGAGCACAGCCTGCAGCCCATCCGCATCACCGCTGTCGAACGGAGCCACCTGCTCCCTGCACACCCACCATGAGCCTCGCCAACCCGGCCGAGAGTGAGCTCATGGGACAACCATCCCCCTTCGAGCATGACCTCACAGCTTAACAGCTCCTTGGCTCCAGCATGTGGGAAAATGTGAGCACTTCCTTCTCCTCCTGATTTTTAAAGTCACAGATCTGTCTTCCCCAGGAGCCCAAACCACCCCTGAGGACTACCAAGGAAGCAGCATGGTCTGGTGAACAGAGAGGCAAAGACCTTCACCTGGGTTTGCTGTGATTTATACAAAGGAGCTTCCTAACTCAAGCCCTAATTTTCCCACCTGGTCGCAATAGAAGCTTCCCCACCCAGGCTTTGCAGCCTTGCCCTGCGTAACACCTCAGTACTGTTATTTACAGATGCAGCCAGTTGTCATTGCCTGTTCCAAGGCTGTTTCTGCAGAAACGCGGAGATGTCACCTGAAACTCACTCTTGAGTCACACAATCTAAAACCTGGGACCTGCTGCCCCACAAACACCAGCTTGCAGCCCTGGAGCAGCAGAGGAATATCAATGAGTCACCTCAGGGTCAATGCTTGCACCCTTTTTATAAACTCTCTTATACAAGCAGGAGAATCATATTTGAGGAGATCCGATTTGAGGCAGAAAAAGGCAAGGACATACATTTACCTAAGGAGAGAGCATGGGAACAATAGGCCAAACACTGGCTGAGCAAATGAACACTTACAAATTACTGTGCTATGTAGTATTAGTCTTGCAAACACGGCTGGCTGTTTTTTCTTCTCAATTACATGACTCCCAAGTCTCTTCGAAACCAGTGGTGCTGCAGCTTTGTTTTCCATCTGGGGTTTCTGCCCAGACACAATCCAGCATGTTGAGACATCGCGGTGTGCCAGCAGCTTGCAGCTACCCAGCCAGCCTCTGCAGTTCCCCACCCCTGCCCAGCGCTGAGAGGGGATGCCCTGTGATTCAGCACCTCTGTTTGCTGTCATGCAAAGCTGCCGTCTGCTCCCATATTTCACCCCACCCCAGGCTGTTTGCATGCAGTAGGAACGTGTCAAGTTTGTTGTTTTTTTTTTCTTGAAAGATACCCCCTTGGGCAATGCATCCCTGCAAGTCCTGAGCTGCAGGGAGCTTCCCGACACATCTCACAAAATGCCTTTTATAGATTAACGTGGGGCACACGTTACGTGTTGGCTGAGGTCATTTGTTTGCTGTGGCAGATTTGTGAGAAGGGCAGCTGTGATCAAAAGGATTTGGAGGGGGCATAGAGGCAGCCACCGAACCTTCTCCAGATTTAATGGACATGAGGAACTGCACTGAAACTTGGCTGTTTGGTTTTGCTTTGAAGGCATGAGTTATGGCTTGTTCCCAAACAAGCAGGGGCAGATGTACCTCTAGATGCAGACGGTGCCAGAACTCAACCCTAAATAACCCGTTGCTGTTGCTGACCATGGCTTTAGCTGACCGACGTTGGGAAGGGCCAGCACTTGCTGGAGGCCAGTGCTGTGCAAGCGAGACAGGCATGGACTCACATGGCAGATGTCTACCTGGCTGTCACAGGCCTGGTCCTGCTATGCCTTAATTTCGTCTCTGCTATCAACCCAGCCAGAAGCTGTGGCTGGCCTTGCTGCCACTCAGAAGAGAATTCCAGATTTCACTCATTCAAGCCAAATCCCAACCTGGCTAAGGAAACACGGAGCAATGCAGATCAGGCCTATCAATCACTTGGATTGGCTTTCACATTTCTTGCAGGCAGCAAAAGCCTTAATAAATATCAACTGCTGGAGGTTTCCGACATTAGTGGAGAAGTTTTCCAGGTTGCTGGTGGAGCAGAAGTTAACCAGAACCCAGTGCATATGCTGGAGCTGCAGGGCTGAGGAATGGAGAGGACCACGGGGAGCTGAGCCGCAGCCAAGAGTGTACAAACCACCCAGAGCCTCGTGGTGTGCAGGAAGGGCAAGGAAAGCGAATAGCTCAAAAGGCTGGAAAAAGCAGCCCAGGGAGTTGCATGGTGGCATTGGAGGACAATAAAACCCCAAACGTGCTGTTCAGATTCAAGTTAACTCTTCATTGCAAAGGAGATGGAGTCCAACTTCTGCCTTCAGGAGTCATCTGTCCTTTAGCCCTGAGCCCCTGTGAATAGACAATTTCAGTTGCCCTAGAAGCAGCTCACTGAACCCAGCACGGACCCAAAGCACGTATCTGTGCACCTGGCCAGAACGGATTTGATGCCAAGACAGCTCAAGCTGAAGCACGTTGGCTACAGCACAAGGGAGACCTGAGGTACACCTGCAGAGCTGCCAGAGCTCGAACACATGCGCGGGCAAGAGCTGTGCCCAGAAAAACAGGGCCCGAGGAGCTTCTGCAGCAGCCCAGCTGTGCCCTCCCAGCAGCCCAGCCATGTCCCCCCAGCAGCCCAGCCGTGTCCCTCCAGCAGCCCAGCTGTGCCCCCCCAGCAGCCCAGCCGTTCCCCCCCAGCAGCCCGTCCGTGTCCCCCCAGCCACCCAGCCATGCCCCCCCCAGCAACGCAACCGTGCCCCACCAGCAGCTCAGCTGTGCCCCCCCAGCAGCCCAGCCGTGTCCCCCAGCTGTGTCCCCCCAGCAGCCCGGTCGTGCCCCCCCAGCAGCCCAGT
>JAVJGI010000001.1:116398151-116426007 GCA_035590275.1 Ibycter americanus
CCCCCGCAGCCCAGCTGTGCCCCCCCACCAGCCCAGCCATGCCCCCCCAGCAGCCCAGCCGTGCCCCCCCAGCAGCCCAGCCTCCCTCCTCTCGCTTCACACGCAGGCATTGTAAGTGGCTGATCGGCCAGTGCCCAGATATTTCCTTTAGCATATGAGGCAGGAAATCTGCCTGTGTTAGCAGTGCGAGCTCATGTTGCAGACCTTTGCCCTGACGGTGTGAACATTGCACGCTCCCTCTTTCCCTGTCGCTAGCTCCGCTCCGTATGTGGGTTGGTGCAAGATACTTATTCTTTCCTGGCTTGTTTCAGACCAAGACTTATTTGCAAGAGCCCAACTGTCATCACATTTATTTTTCTTCCTCATGCTTTTCTTGGCCTGGCGTGCTGGGCAGCGATGGTATGTGGACCCAAAGGACCCCAGATGTGCTATGAAACGATGCAGAAGCATCAATATTTTCACTTCAAACGGATGGGGTTTTCTGCTGATCGCCAACTTGTTGCAGTCAAGGTTGTTTAAGGGCTTGGGAGAGTAGAAAAGCACTGATGGAAACAAAGGAGGGAAAAAATGCTTGAATGCAATGGTCTGAGGAGATGACTTGGTTTAACAGGGCTGATTATGATGCAGAAATGGAGTTGCTGAAAACCTGCTCCCCCAACTCCACTGCTGATAAATCTCTGTGCTTCGCTATGAATGACTTAAGCAGCAAATCTGACAGAGGCACGTTCCCGATAGCTTTATTTTAAAGGTATTGCTTCTACAAAGCGCACTCTGAAGGGTCTGTGAAGACAGGGCCTGATCCGGCCAAAACAGATCCCTGTGCCAAGCTGTGAGCCTACGAGTACCCCGTGGGGGATGCAGGTCGGTGTTCCCTGGTGCAGAGCCAGAGGCAATACATTGCGGTGAAAAGGAGAGAAGGGTGGGAGGCTCAGGGGCAGGTTTGGAGCTCAGGTAGCCCAGTGGTGCGCAGACCGATGGCAGCAGCTGCTCAAACTTTCTAAAGTCATTCCCTCTCACAGTATTGATGGATGGACTGGAATAAAAGCAGAGTAAGCAAGTCCTGAAAACCCCTCAGGGTTACAGTCACGCTAACCGCCTTGTTTACATTAAGACCAGTTCGGTTCAGCTAAGGTAAGGCACAGCTGTGCTAGATCCTGTGCAGACACCAGGATCCATCCTGCCCTGGTGAATCTATGTCATCAAGAGAGAAAGGAGGTGGGAGACGAGCACGCTTACCCTCCCAGACAACTTGGAAGCATCCCAAAGCCCGTGCCTCAGTTTCCCAGTTAGAAAATGGGAATAGCGATACCCACCAATTTTTAGCAGACACCAAAAAGCGCTGTTTCATATTCATGTGGCTTTATCATTAGGGCAATATTGGCATGTGCTGGTTCAAACCGCAGGAAAACAGCTCAGCTATAATTAACGCAAAACCTTGTGATCACATATAGCTTTGATACAGCTCCATCAGATATCGGCCTTCTCTCTTGAAAGAGGAATTGATGTTCATGTAATGCAGCCCTGCCCATCTTACAGGGGCTCTCAGCTGTGCGAGGGACCTTAGAGCCAGCTGTGCGATGCTTTCCAGCTCCAGCACTCCCCAGATTTTTAAACCGAGCACCCTCGGTGTGATTTCTTTTGATTTACTTATTATAGAAGGGTTTTTTTAATCTGATCGTCTGGGTTTCATACGTTGTGTGACACTGGGGAAGAGAAACTGGGGCTGTGCAGCCTACTTCTAGCGCAGTTCCAGGACACATTAACACCAAAGGCAGAAAAGCATTCCTAAGTAGTAATAACTTAAATAAAAAGGAGAAAAATGCAAGCCAGAAAATGGAGAAACAGAAGTCTATCAAAAATAGTATTAATAAAGGAGAACAAATACACTGAACAGACTCTTTCAAATGGAAAAGTGCAGACTGCAGGGCACTTTGCCTGCTTGCAGTAAATGGAAGGTGTCATGAATTGCTACATGCCATCAAGGGGAGCAGGGCAGCATGAAACCAGTGGAGTACACTGAAAGAAGACTTATGCCCAGAGTCAGGTGCTTTTGACAAAAGTTTATAATTTCTCATTCACTGTTAAACTTTGTATTTCTCCCTGTGCTGGCAGACTCAGACTTCCATGGGAATGGAGCAAACTTCACCCACTTCACAGATGGACTCTGAAGGAAACTGCCCCTTCCCAATCAGGGGCTTAAAAAATATATATATATCCAAATAAGAAATGAATACAACATTCTTGTTGAGAGCAAAAAGGTGTTTTGAGCTCCCACCCATAGACGGGAGAAGGGCAGTCCTGTGAACAGCAGAGCAAGTATACTCTGTTTTCCTACAGATGCGCACCTCCACCTCAGCTGATTTTGCAACTTAGGCTGAGATTTCTGTCATCTCTACCCATACCTATAAATTCCTCTCTGGTTCCACGTACAACTTCCCTCACAGGACAAGTTGGCTGTAACACATCAGCTGCCATGCTCGGCTGCAGGAATCAGGCCAAAGCCATTACAGCAAACTTGAGGCTGTCCAAGCCTCAGCAGGATTTGGGCTTTTTCCCTCCCCTTCAGCAGCCAATTTCCCGTACAGGTACACAAATTTGTTATTTAGTTACTTACCTTTCTGTCAAATTCAGTTGAAAGATGGCAGAGCATTCAAGCGTGAGAAGGGGCATGGGGACAGACAGAAATACACGTCCCTTCACCAGCTGAACTGCTCAGATGCCCTTTACCAGGCAGACTCAAAACACGATTTCCTCCTGATAAAGGGAAAAATGCTTGCAGGAAGGTCTGTGGTCTCACAAACAAAACTCTGGCAGCCGTAAGCATCCCTCCTGGAGCCACAAGGGGTGCTCCCTTGGATCCCAATGTCAGCAACATCTTCTAGCTTTGTGCTAAAATGTTTTTTCTCTGCAAACAGCATTTCCCAGGGTGGAGACAGTTTCAAAGATGTTAATTTTTCCCAAATGCTGAGAATATAACATGTGGGGCAGAAAAGAGACCTCATGTGCACCCAGTCCTGCCCTGCATGCGGTATCCAGCAGTGCCCAGTACCGACACCTAGGGAAGGATTGTAGGAGGCAAGGCAAGAATACAGCCCTGCTGCTCCTGAAGAGGCCTCGGCTCCCACTGGGCAGCAGGATGGGAATTTGCTGAGCTGGAGACAGTCTCTGAGCCTTGGTCTCTGCGTAGGAAGAACCCAAGAAACTGAGTTGCTCCTCTTGCTACAGAAAGAGGAAAACAGCTCCCATTCCACTTGCCAATGTGACCAGCGGAGGATGGGGATGAGAAGGACCCTTTCAAAACCAGGTCTGATATCTGCATTCAGCAAGCATCCAGACAACATTCCCAGCCACGTCACTCGCCCACAGTAACTCACAATATGAGATTTTAATTGACAATGTATTTTTTTTTCTCTGCAACATTTTTTTGCTTAAGTCTAGCTTCATCTGCTTGACCAAAGAAAAGGCAGTGGGAAAAGCTAAGTTTTCCCTTTGAACTAGTAGTTCATGCCTGGCTTACCAAAAAATGTATTGAAATCCAGTAATATTAATCATAAAACTGCAGGGAAGGAAGTGGGAAGGAACCTGGGGGTATCATTCCTCAAGCATTTAAAACCAAAGCTTCATGTCACTTCCATGAGAATAAAAGAAACTATTGACCATTTGATGGCTCCCCTTTATAATCAATTCAGAATTAGGCTTTGAATATTCATTTGGTATTTCTGCTCCCCACATTTCGCTTGCTCGAATGGAAATGCATAGAGAGGACTTCTGTGTCGATTTGCAGTCCCTTCACAAAGCACCTTCTGAAACCCTGCAACCAGGAGGTAGCCACGGACCACCAGACTGAAAATACCTAGGCCACTCTGTTCTGCCTTGTCTCAGCACTAGGACTGACTTAGCATAACCCGTTCCTGGCCAAAAAAATAATAGTAATCCCCCAATGCCAGTTGCTGGTGGGTGCGTGCAACTTCTTGTTTCCCTGCTGTTCATCCAAACAACCCTCTCCATACTCTCAGGCTGGAACATGTCCCGAACAGCCAGTTTCTCTTTTGTTTGGCAAGAAGAAACATCGTTTTTTAAATCATGCAAATGAGGAACAAGATCCATGTATAAAATAAACAGACAACCCATTTTTCACCTGTAATTGTTTTTTTGCCACATTAATAAAAATATGGTGCATATTATGGTTAATGAATATGTAAATGAGAGGTGATTAATAGCTTATTTGGAGAGAAATGGGTAGACTCATTTACCTTCTGTAATTCCTCTGTGTTTCCCATCCTCTGTTCGACGTCCTTCCAGCTCCCATCTCTTAACGCCTGAACTGGGTTCCTTTGATGCAACAAAACAGTAGAAACAATGTTGCCCGTATTAAACTCGAAACAAGCCCAAAGCATTTATTTTTTTAATTTCTTTGAGGGCATCTATACCGTGCATGGAATAAATCTCCTGTCACCCTAAAACACTTGGGCTAAACAACCTGGCCTGGATGTAAAGTTTTAGGATCTGTGTCCCAGCTGGATAAATAAACCCACTTGCCAAGGTGCCCTTCTGTGGGGGAACCATGGGGTGTGAGCATGGGCTGGGAAAACCTTTTCACTGAAAATCTCCTTTGATAGATGCCTTTTTTCAACCTTTATGAGATCCGTGTCTATGAGCAATACCTCTTGTTTAGATAATATTATGGGATTTTGGTTTTAATCTGGAAGCTTTCTCTAGAAAGTGTCTGGTGGTGTAACATTTCCCTCTCTCATGCCCCATTTTTGTACAAAGTCTATCCTGCCTGTGCTGTCTGTCCTGCACAGACCCCTTTCAACCTTGTTTTCTACTCTCTGACACCACAGCGGCAATATGGACCCCACGAAAACCCTCAGCCTTTACCTTGAAAACGCTAATTTGCATTAATTTGAGAGCTGGAGGTGAGACCTGTCTGAGCCCCTGGCATGCAGATTGTTTCCTTGGAGCACCAGGTTGCATTTATTGGGCAGCTGAAAGCCCAGAGGGGCGTCTAGCTTGCGGGGACACCCCACTCCTGCACATTATCATCTCATATGTGAGGCTGCTTGGGCTGGAGACCATTCGCAGGGAGTCTCCCGCATCCTCCCAGCATCACTTCTTTACCTTTTCTTTCGCAGAGGAGCGAGAGTCCACTTGCCTGCTGCTGTAAGAGCAAACAAGGCAACTTGGCAGGGAAGTCAGGCTACCAAGTCTGCAGGAGACATCTCTCATCAGCTTGTGATCAGGAAGGCAGCGTGGCTGTGCCTGCTCACAGACAACTTCAAGCCAGCGAGGCTGTGCAGGAGGAGCCCTTGGAGTCTGTGTAATGGAAAAAATGCAAACCACTTCTCAGTGGAAACACTGTGAATTTTTTTAAAAGCCAAATGCTTCTTTTCTTTCTTCTTTCTGAATTTCCCTTGCTTTCCAGGCTATATTTTAAAGGAAAAGTGAATGATCAGGAAAAAGTGCTGCTTGCTGCTCAGAAGAGCACTTGCAGCTCATGCCCATCATGACTGCACACAGAGCAGCCTCCAGAACCGCAGCAGCCTGCCTGTTGCAGAAAACGTCCCTTCTTTCTACATTTAAGCAGGTCTGTTATGAAAAGCCAATTAGTCCTCCTTGTCCCTTCAATTACTAAGATTTCACCTGAACTGTAGATTATCCCCTAGCTTTTGCCAGCCTACGCAACTCAGGGCCAGCACATGCTGCAGCTCACCGAGGGTTTGACCCAGGAGTCACCCGAGCGAGCAGGAATCACACAAACCAGTGCCTCGTCTGCAGCGTGGGGCTGCTAGAAGCAACAAAGGCTATTTTTTGAGCCATGACGTTGAGGTGGGATGCAGCAGAAGCAGGCACAGGACTGTTTGCAAAGTCCTTTAGCAATGCCCAAGGTCCGCACAGAGAAGCCCAACTCCGGTGAGCACCAGCGCAAGCTGCGAGTTTGCCGTGCTTGGGCCATCTCGTACACCAGTATGCCCACCGCAGGGCTACATGGGACACGGGGAACAGCCCGTCCAGGTTGTGGCAGGACTTTGCTCCAGCATGCCTGTTCATTCAGTGTCTGCACCATTTAGCAACCGGTCCCAGCCACTCCGTTCACACATGCTTTTTGGTTGAAATAAAATATCCATGCTCAGACCCCCCCGAACTGCTCGGTACAAACCACTCGAGCGCAGGCACTGGGGTCAAAGGAATTTTCCTTTGTTTCACTGCAGTTTGGTGGGTTAAAATGGGCTGAAACCAGTGCTTGGCAGCAATTTTTTTTAAAAAAAAGATTTTTAATTTTTTGCACATTAACTGACTGACTGCAGATTGCTAAGAGGCAACTGAGCTGGTCAGGGTCTTTCATTTCCTCCCAGCCCCTCAGGACACACAGGTGCCGACTGCGCAGCGTTTCGGAGGACCTTGTGCTAATTCCTTCCAACGCTTTTCCCGCACCCCGAGCTCAACTGCCGGGATACACGCACCCTCTCGCGGCAGCAGTTCAGCCTCCAAAGGGCCCCAGCTCCGCTCTGTGCAGGCTTCACGCCTCCCTGATGCTACCCGTGCAAACGAGGAAAGGCACCAGCGTGGGATGGACCCGTTGCATCCATCATACTCACCCTTCCTGCTGCCCCCACAGCCCTGAGGCCCTTTGCAAAATTAGGAAACTCTTCCTGCAGCTGCTGGGAACAGCTCGTTTGGGCTGCAGGGTCTTTTGGGGGAGTTGCTGAACTGGGTGTACATCACCTGAAGGACTGTGGGTGCTTCATTTCTGTAGAATTCAAGGTTTGATTCTATTTTGGAAAGAAGATTTCCAGTGCATATTCACATCTACACCTTCCCTCCTAATCCCAGGGTGGTTCATCCCTACAGAGCCTTCAGCCCTTTCCCAGCCTTCTCCCACTTCTCCTATATCCAACACTGTGGGCTTATCATAAGCCTCAGAACAAGTGCTGTCTTCAACTTCCAGAAACAGGTAACTCCTCAAGAACCTCAGCTTTCCAGGAACACACAAAATTAATTTTTAGCCCTCCTAATTATTGGAAAACACAACCCAAAAGGCAGCTCTGAAACATCGCTCAGATAACTGCCATTTGTCTGAGCAGAGGTGATGGAGCCAGCCCTCCCTGCAGCTCCTGGGCTTGCTGTGGTGTCCCCAGCCCAGGGACAGCAGGACATGCCCAAGGTCACAGGGAAAGAGCCAAGGGAAGACTCAAAACGTCAGCTCCGAAGCCCCCCACCTGACTCCCTGCAGAACACTGGTTCCTCTGTCTCACCACCCTTCCCCACTGATACACCCGCCTCGTGCCCCTGCGAGGACAGGGGGAGGGACTGTCACCCCACTATTTCATGAGGGTTCCTGCCCGAAAGCAACCAAAAGGTCCCACACAATCACTGAAGATAAAAAACACAAATAGATGAGATGGGAAGGTTCCTCCTGAACCGTGACTGAAGGTTCTCAGATAGCCGCAGATACAGGCACACGTCGGGGCTTATCAACAGCTTGCGGGGGCCAGCCCTTCCCACCCAGCTCCATCCATAATGGATGAGGCTTCAAAAGCCCACGAGGAGCTCAGGAGAAGTCAGCTGCTGCGAATCTCTGCTCCTGTGCCACGGGCAAAGGAAGCAAGCGATCCAAGCACGGGAAGGAAACGGGTCTTTTATCCATCCCCTTTCAAGGGGGATTCCCATTGAGGGGAAAATAGAATTATAATAAATGGATTTCTGACCTGCAGCCTGGTTCAGCACTGTGCCAGGCTTACTCGTCCACGTGTGCTTTCCCCACAAGCCATGCTCCCACACGCCTGGCTCCAGCACGCTGCACCGTACGGCCAGATATTTTTAATTGGAGCAAGCAGGCGCAGGCTGTCCCTTGTGTAATTGCGTGTACCCCGCTGAGCCAAGCAACCTGCAGTGTCGCAGATTGAACCCAGACATTGCCTAATTTCCTGGGTGAGCCCAGGAGGGCAGAAACTCAGCGGCAGAGCTGGCTGCACACCCGCCATCAAAATGGAAATTTAGCTGTAGACGTGTCACTGGAAATTAAAATTTTTGCAGGAGAAAAGAAAAAAAAAAAAAGAAAGAAAGAAAAACTATGATTAATCATTTGTTCCAATTTTTCATTAAAAGCAAGAATTTTCCTTAAAGTAAATGTTGGTTACAGAAAAGCAGCTGTTTGTTTTGTTTTCTTTAACCAAAACCAGAAGATTGGTCTTGAAAAAGTTTTTGAAAACGAGCTGCTTTGGTCAGTAAAGCAAAAACAAAAGGAAACTGTTGCAATGATTAAAACAAACGTTTCTCTCTGAACTTCCAAGAATACAAAGAAAAGACACGATTCAATTGATTGCAGTCAGTGTTTGAATCACTTGACACTCCGCAGATGATGAGTATTTGCTGCCTGCAGTATCCCAGACCTCTGCAGCCCCTTCCTGCTCCGGCTGTGCCACAGTCTCAGCAGGATGGGATAACAGCTATGCTTTGGCAAAAAAATATTCCCGTGCCCAGGCTTTCAAGGGCCAAACCCTCATCAGGACAGTAATTGTCTCGTGTTGGTATTAGATCTGAAGCCTTTCCATGCAGTCCCCCAGCACCGTGCATGGGGAGCGTTCGCATGGCTGTGGGTGCAGAAGGGACCCCTGGAGCCCCAAGCCGGGCTCTGGTCGGGCACAACTGATGGACACACGGTGGGGAAGTGCTGTGCAATAGCCATTTGCAATCCCTTTGTGTTTTCTTAGCTACCCGGACCAGTGTTTCCATCTCCCCCACCTTGACCATAGTTCTGTCTTTCCAAGGCTGATGAAGTTAAGCAGATTACTCCAGTAGACTTGTCTCTCTGGCTTACTCGCAGCATTTCAGCCACTAGGAAAAGAAAAAAAAGAAATAAATAAATAAATCAAGATGTCTCCCTGGATCTTATGTTATTTATTGATTTTTCAATTTGAACAAACAAAGCGTCATTCAAAAACCAAACTCTTCCTCATTAATGCACCTTCTCTGAATCATGTTCTATAGCAATCAATTAACACATAAATAATTAAAACTACATTTTAGAATAAAACGTTCTGTCCATAAGAAGACCTGCGATGTGTGAATTACAAGGCATTAATTCATACCTAGTTTTCTTAATGGACCTTGACCTTCGGCCTCATGTCTGGTGACAATGAAGTGTGAATTAATCCACCGTATTTCATGCACTGTCAACTCATCCCATCTAAATGGAGCACAGCCCCCTGAAAGGTCACCCAAATCTGTGGGGAGAGCAGATGTGGATGGTGTCAGCTTTACTGCAGCCCTTGGAAAGGTTTGGGGTCCACTGCATGGGGTGACCCAAGGCTTCAGTGGCACCAGGCAAAGCCTGGGACCATCTCCCCTCCCCAGCCCTGGGCTTTATTTAACTCAACACCAGAGCATATGGGCTTGGGATCCCCTTGCAGAGTAAAAATGCCATCATCAGCCCTCCCGTTGCTTAGGCAGAAGCTTGCCGAATGCCTTAGTCTGGCCTCTCCATAGCCCCGCGGGATCCAGGCATGGGCTGCTCCACAGAGGTCTCCCACCCCACGCCAGCCCCACCCAGGGCTTCACATCCCTTGAGGGGTGGGTGAGCAGCAGCACCCCCTTTGCTCTGCACCCCATGCATTGGGTCCATGGCCACCACAGGAGGAGCAAAGGTCCAGAGCTCAGACCTCCAGTCCCTAGAAAGCCCACGTCTTGGAGGACACCGGCCCCTTGGTCCTCTCCAGGCAGCAGGTTCACTCAGCCTCGTTGGAGGGATGCTTCAAAGGAAAGGATGCAAATTCTATTACCCATCCCTCAAGGTTTCCTCCGTTAAAAAATCAGATCTGGGCTGTGAACATGTCTGTGCTCCTGCACTTTGAGATGAGCTTTAATTAAGAGGTAAAATTATTAAAGCTGCAAGTTATTATAGCCTTAGGACCCCGGCCCAGTGATATGAAGCAGATGGTCCAGGGGCAAGCGAAAGCCCTTTAATAAAGAAGCGTTTGCAATTCATGAGCATTAATTATGTCCACTTCTCTCATTTTAAAATGTTATGCTTGTCAGCCCTGGTATTGTGTGGAAAGCAAGCATGATGAATTAGGCAAACCCCTTCTGGTTCAGGACATATTCTTTGTGTGACGAAAATTAAAAGTATTATCTCCCAGAAGATAGAGTGATTAGAATATTTAAGCACTCAGGGTTCCCCACCCTTCCGCAGCCTCCCTCCCCACCACCTCAGCTTCCCTTTTTGGGTTTTGGAGGGCACTGCTGGGATCCAGCTGCCCCAGGAGGCAGCAGGGGATGCATCACCCCGGTCCCTGGGATGCTGACTGAGGGCACTGGGGTGCTCCAAACAGCTGTTTAACGGGGAACTGGTGCCACCCTGAGCAAGTCACTTATCCTCTTGCTGCACCCCATATATTATTTATAATAAGACTAGCCCATAAAACAAAGATGAGGGAGAGGGTCTACCCCACTGAATTCCTTGCTCTGCTGCAGTTTGCCATCATCACCAATATATTTCTTCACCTGATTTCAGTGGGTATGAAGTGCCACACCACGGTACCTGCTTGCCAGATGTTCTGTCCTGCCACAAGCATCCCTGGCCAGAGCCGCAGCATTTCAGTGGGACCACGCACAGCTGGAGACAGCCCTGCAGACCCAGGCAGTGCTGGTCTGGGGAAACCAAGGTGATACCGCATGGTACAGCAGACAGGAGGCTAAGATCCCAGCCTGGACCTCCCAAATCTGCAGTCACAGTGCCCACCTGCCCTGCTCACCTGGGTGGTACAACAGCTCCAGGGCTAAAAGCAAAGCACCTGGGGGCTGCTAGGAGAGGGCAGCATCCAGGATCCAGATTCACGGACAGCCCTGGGTAAGATCAGCTCTGCAGCAATTGCTGTCACTCCGCTTCTTGCAATGAGAGCCATACCTTAAGCTTTTGCTAGTCCAGGGGCAGGACATGCTCTGACATCCCTGCAACAGCACCCAAGTCTCCAAATCTCAGTGTGCCCACACTGCATGGGAGAGGACGGCAGAGATTCACGCAGGGCTGCCCTTGGGCCAGCTTACCCTCATGTGCTGCTAGCACAGCCTCCAGCTCCTGAGTAATCCCAGATTTTGGCATCTCAGAAGGGGAGGAAATATTGAATCTGTGCTAGTCTTTTCAGAGAACAGTCACGGCTGTGTGAATTCTGGTAAATGCATATATAAGACTTCCCATTTAGGACGCAACAGATAGAGGAGTCTTGCTGTGCTGCTGGGAGGAAGCTCTGGCTGATGCCTGGGTCTGTGCTAGGTGGGCTCTGGTTGCTCATCACAGCCATTGATGGACTGAGAGAGTTGAATCTATTTGTTTTTGTGGTAAGAGGTAGGTTTGAGACTGGTTTGGGCTATAAGGGACCGATCGAGAAGGTGTGGGAAGCACAGGGAGCACTTCAGAAAAACAGCCACTGACAGCACTGCCCATCCGCATGTGGAACCTGAAAACACGGCACAGGTAACCGGTCACCCGGCACATCGGGAAACCCTGCAAAGCCACGTGAACATACCAGTCTTATTCTTGACCTTTGCTTTCTCCCCTCATCTTTTTCCTCCAAGCACTTGAAGCATTCATTAAGACCATTTAAAACATAACAGTGAATAATTTCTCCTACCACTCTCAATGAGAATTTCCTTTTCATTGCTCTGATTCACAGCTAAAAAGCCTCTCCTTGCATTTTCCTAGGTACAAACTCAGGTTTTCCATGCAGGGGAGGTCTTGTGCCATGCCTGATGTTACAAGGTCGGTGGGAAAGGGCAAGGGATCTGAACTTGTTCAGACTGCTCCCCAGCCCCCGAAGGCATCAGATAACCCAGTCTGACCTTACAGCGTGAAGCCGCCTGCCCTCCCTGTAACAGCTTCACCCACTACAGAGCCTCGTTTAAATATGACATCATTTACATTCATAGAGATTTATTGGCTCTTCCTTTTGCCCTGAATTAAGCCCCATTGTGGGATCATTTGATTCTTCCAGGGGTTAGTCAGAGAAGCCCAGGAGTGGAGGAAATCATCTGTGTAAGTCCCCCACAGAGTCCCAGCAAGGGCTGAGCACCAGGCTTCGGGAGGGTGCAAATCCACTCTGAAAATGGACCAGTTCGTCCCAAAAAGCCATCCCACACACTGTGCTGACCACTGCTAAACACCAGCCTGAGCTGGTCTGCATTGAAGCGAATGCCCAGCCTAGAGCCTGGAAGCTGATGCTTTAAGGTGAAATAGGCCCTGCCTGTAAACCCTTACACAAAATAAACAAAACCAAATGCTTGGGTCTGGCTTTATTCAGCCAGCCCAGAGGAGGAGGCGGCGGCTGTGGGTGCTTGTTTGCTGCAGTGATGGCTCAGTGCAATGGGTGGCTCATACCTTGGTGCCTCTGCATCGTGCCGGAGCCTGGGTCAGCTCATGACCCCCTTTTTCCCCCCGTGCAGGGGTCCCGGGGGACAAGCCCAGCCGCTGGTGAGTACACACTGCTCCTACCTGCGCTTTGCAAGGGAGGAAACTGAGGCCGCACTGGCTTGCCCACAGAAAAGCATTGCACAACGTTGTTTTTAGGTTGACGTGGTCAAACCGATCCACAAGGGCGTGTGGATGCTGAGCTCCGCTCCTGGGTGAGCTCTGTCAGCACAGGAGCTCCCTAGGACCCTGCCTCCAGCAGCCTGCTGCAAGTGCTGCAGGGACCTACTGCCCCCTCCTGCACGTTTCTAGGGATCAGGGATTTTGTTTGCTTGCCTGCCAGCTTCACGGGATTTTCTTTTTGCTTCGTGATTTAATTTGCCCGTGATTTATTTATAGCCACGCTTATAAAATATGCAGCCCCTTCTGAAACCTCTGTCCACATCAATGCTTGCAGGGACCAAAATAATTGCCCCGTACGCTGCTGGGCAGGAACAGCCCCAGAGGTTACGCTTCCAGGCTGCTGTGGGACTGCGGAGCATCCTCTCCCAGGCCAGGACACTCAGTCATGCAGCCCTTTACTGTATTAACAGTAAATTTCATGCTTGTGTTCCCATCCCTTCCCTGGCCATGTCGAGGCACTTCTGGTTACTCCCTGCCAGAAGAAGCGCAGCTGGTGCTGCCATTTGAGCTCAAAGCTCTTTGGAGACTATTGCCACTGCATGAAGACATCTCAGCACAGTGACAGTGTCCCGAGGAGGTCCCCAGGGTTGGCTCTGAGACCTCTCAGGAAGAGGAGTGGGTGACCCTGCTGCAAGTTTCTCTAGTGAACCCAGAATGTTGTCAGTGCCTCAGGAGCATCCAAACAGGCTTTAGGGGCAGGTATGGGAAGCATCTAATGCAAACTTTTCTCTGGCATGGATCCTGCCCAAAGGACCATGAGCTAAACCTGCCAGGAGAACCCAGGCAGGGCTCAGCCCCGGTGCTGGCTCCCTGCTCTCTCCTGGGAGGGACCAGTCCTGCAGCCATCCTTCGGAGGCACCGAATGTCCCTGGAGAAGCAGCTAACAGACCATGCCCAGCAGACACCCAGGGCTCAGAGCAGACTCAAGGCTCATCCTGGTGCCGGAGACATCCAGGCAGGGCCAGGGGATGTGACTCGGGGCCTCCAGGAGGGCAGTGCATTTTTGGAGCAGCACCTGGAGACCAGGTAGGGCTCCCCACAGCGACTGCAGCCAGCCCACAGCACGACTCTCCCAGGTCAAGCACCAAAGCACGGGCCTCTTCAGCTGCTGAAGGATAAATCAGCTACACAGTTACCTCCTGCCATGGGTGGGTTATCTACATATGCAATGCTTTTCTTGCAGGTGCATGCATATAATTTGCATATGCAATTATCCCTTGGCACAGGTATCTCTCCGTTGCCTTGCTGTGAGCCTGCCCAGCTTGCAGCCGGCGAGGCCACGCGTTGCTTTCCCAGCACAAGACGGGGGTCAAAGGAGGCTCAGATCCCCCCAGCGCTCGATTCCCCCCTCACACGCACACAAAACCAAACCCCGCACCACCTTTTTTGACCAAGTTCAACGCCAGCACACCTCACCCTAGTTCATGGCCAAATTCAGGCGATTCCTCGGGTCCTGGGCCAGGCACACAAAGGGCTGTGCGGGGCGTGGGGAACGGGCACCCTGCAGAGCTCTGACAGCCGCCGGGGCGCGGGACTCTCCTGCTCCACCTGCTCCTGGGCTGCCCAGGGGTCAGCTGCAGCTCCTCCAGCGTGGCCGGGGGCACCGGGGCACCGCCGGGCTGCCCCTGGGCTCAGGGGGTCTCTCATTAAGGAGGAATAAGAGAGAAGAGGGGGGAGAAAAATTAGATACTGAACACAAGGACAGGGAGGCGGAAAGTAATTCATTATCCCAGCTTACACCCAGGCCTATTAAATACTCCCCATCCCCTCGGCGTGGGCGGTAGGAAATCCTGCCCTGCACCAGGGCAGATGGCATCGCCTCCAAATCACCCCCAGGTGCTTCACGGTCAATTAGAGGCGAGCGTGGAGCAAGGGAGAGGGGTTAAAGATTACGCAAAGGGCCAGGCCAGTGACACAGCGGGGAGCTCCTCTGCTCATCTATATCATAGACACTAATTTGGTTTAATTTACTTCAAAGCCTCTCCTGTAGTCTGTGGCATAGGCAGGGCTGGGATC
This sequence comes from Ibycter americanus, assembly GCA_035590275.1. NCBI lineage: Eukaryota > Metazoa > Chordata > Aves > Falconiformes > Falconidae > Ibycter > Ibycter americanus. The sequence goes on from JAVJGI010000001.1 coordinate 116,412,754, forward strand.
TATTTTTCTCAAAAGAGGTTTGAAAGAGGGCAGGGGCCTTTCTCTTGAAAGCATCCCAGGGAGAGTGCTTTGGGTTTTGGGTATTTTTTTCATAAAAGCTGTCTCTAAAGGCAGATAAGAGGGAGCCCTGGGAAATGAAAAGTATATATGAAAGGAAACACAACCAACAAAGACTGAAATGAAGCAGTTAAAGCACTTTAAAATAAAGCCTCTCCCTACCCAATGCCTGCTGAAGGGCAATAAAACCATCCTGCAAAGTGCTAGCCACAGATTACCCCAGGAAAGCACACACTTTGGGGAAAGCTAAAGGTGTTGAATTATCCCCCAGGAAGCAAATAAACCAGGGAACAACTTGATGCTTTTATCCTTTCATCAGTCTGGGGAGAAGTGCCTTGTTAATGCTGGGAGGCTTAGGGAGAATGGGAACGCAAGTGAAACGGGGCAGCAGCTCGGAGCAGGACGGCCCCTTGGCAGGCAGGGGGAAAGCGGGAGGACTGAGTCCCGGAGTGCAGCCACCCACCTGCTCCCTCCTGCGCAGTGGACGAGGCAGAGCCAGGGCCAGGGAGCTCCGCCGGCTGCCAGCCCAGCTCTGAGCGTCTTCCTGCAGCCTTGGGCGATCACAGCCGCCCTTCTCCATCCCACCCCAGGGAAGGGGCAGCACCCCCTTGGGGGGAGGCAATGCCAGGCACAGTGAGGGCTAAGGGGTGCGAAACCACACCAGGGGGACACCTGCGGGAGCATCCCCAGCGCCCTTTCAGCCCCAGCATAGATCATCCTTGGCCGAATCCAGGTTTAGACCCACTAAACACTCCTGGGGGTCTCTGCAGCACCTCAGGCACCTCCTGACTTCCAGGCAGGGGACTTCAGTGCTGGCACCAGTGACTCGGTGCTCAGCACCTGGGCCAAAGTGGCATCTCCTGACTGCAGCTCCCTATCGGCCCGTCCCTGCGAGGGGAGAGGGGAGCTGCGGCAGAGGAAGCACTCCATAAATCACCACACAAAGAAGCCGTGTTCAGGGAAGCATCAATAATCATGTTAAATAATTACTGGGGGAAAAGTTGACCAAGTGAGAATGGGAGGGCTGCGGGGTCAGTACCGGAGGGCAGAGACAGGAGGGAGAGGGCTGAGGGCAGGTTGGAGGATGAGGGCAGCGAAGGGATGGGAGGGCTCAGGGGATGGGTGATATGCAGAAGAAAAAGTGTTGCTAGACTCCGAAAGCAGGCTGAGACTGCTCCAGCCAAGTTCCAAATGGATCTAAACACATATTCACTAACCATATCCCAGCTTCAACCTGCTGGAGGAAAACGCAGCCCTCAGCAGCCCTGTGCTAGGGAGAATTTGGCAGGGGAGGCCTGCAGTGGATGGTTTTATTCAAAGGTCAGTCCTAGTAGTGGTGGTGTTATAACATTTGTTTTAATTAACCTGATTACAAAATAGCAATAAAGCCTGTTCAGATCACATATGATTTGAGTCTCTTCTTCTGCTAGTCTAGAACAGGGCTGAAGTGGGCAGTTTCGGAGCCCTCCCATCCGGGGCAGGTTATCTGATATTATTTGAGTCACATAAAAACAACAGCAAAAAAATTACCACCCACCTCAGTTCTTGCTGAATGGCAGCAATAAAACAAACGTGGATGTGATTCATCTTATTTAGTTGATAAAAACAAACTAAGTAGGCAAGGTAGACAAGAAAATGAAAACAGTGATTTGCATCAGGGCTGTTCAATTTACAGCACCAGGGTCACTTGCCTGTACGGCTTCCTCCACACAGACTATATAGGATAACTAATTGCATGTTGCCAGAAAACTTTGCCAATCTGATAATTGATTTGAGTTTGTCATGAGTCTATCTGACCCTCTCTGCAAGGTGCTGGCCCTTGACATGCTCTTACAGTCACAAATCCTGGATTTGCTTCAGGTGTCTTCCTTGTTCATTAACCGATTCCAGCCAAGGGGATGGGGAGGGACTGGAGCATCTTTAGCTGACTTTTGCGATGCCCCCAAGAGCCTGGTCTCTGCAAAGAGCCACGCTTGCTCCCGCTCGGTTCATCTTTGTGTGTCTACAACTGAGCACCCCCTGGCTGAGTCACTCTCCAGTGAGCTGACTTGTTCATTTTGACAAACTAAAGACTCTTTCTACTTGTCAGCCACCGCGGGCTGAAGAAAACCTTCCCTGCATGAATTAATGTGACATTGACCACAGAAGTCAAGCCAGAATTAACTAATTAGATAGCTGGCACTTAGTGACAGCAATAGCAGCTGCATTTCCCGAGCGTAGCCAGCGTGCTAGCACCTGCCTTATCTACATGTGCAAAGACGGGTCGGTGCCAGAAGAGAGAGGGCTTCAGAACCGCAGCCAACGCGCGGCACGGCCGCTGTGCCCGGGGCGGGAGCGCTGCTGCAAGCTTTGTATGGAGACCCGGCTGACACCCCAGCCCAGGAGATCTGGGTGACACCCCGGGTGAGGACAGCTGGCTGGCACCCCAGCCGTTCTCACCTGAGCCTGCAGCGTGGCCAAGCTCAGCCCAAACACCTTCTGTCCGCTCAGGGCTGCGGGGAAACCCAGCCCTTCGCAGCCCGCTCTCCCCCAGGCTTAGCTGCTCCTGCCCACGCCAGCTTTAGAGCTCGGTCCTGCATGGCGACCGTCCCCCCTGCACCTGCGGGGTGTTCCCCGGAGCAGGGTTGGTGGCACCAGTGGGGCCTGGGGGCTGCTGTCCCCACCACAGCCTGGCAGGGCTCTGGGAAGCGCGGTGGGAGCTGCCACTGCCCGGCTGCAGCGGGGAGCCACGGCGGGCTGCGCGGGCAAAGGGGGCTGCGAACAGAACGGCTGCTCCCAGGCACCGAGGATTTTTATTCCTACTATAATTTTTCAATTTACAAGGCAGTAAATGAAAGAGGAAGACGAGATTTGCTCAGCGCATTTTTCAGAAGTATTTACTGCTGAGAACACTCGAAAAGCCATTTAAACAATTGCTTTTATGATACAACACACATTAAAGAAACTTCCCTAATATTTTTTTCACCCCTCTGCCACTTTGCACCACGCTGCTGCCGTGTTGTTCAGCTAGCTGGTTTATGGGCAGTTTTGATTTTAATTGGGCTGTAGCCCCAGGGTGCACTGAAATGTTTGAGTCTCATTTAGCTCGGTGTGCTTACAGCTAATGGGGCAGAAGTGCTGGGTCCTGCCTTAATGTCTTCTGTCATCTTGTGAGCCGGGAGAGCCGGCAGCGCCGGGAGCGGGGAACGCAGCACCCGATGGGGGTGATGCACCTCCAGCCTGGGTGCTGGTGGTCCCCCCGGCCCTTGTGGAGATGGGTTCCTGGGCTGGGGTTTAGAGGATGGTCCCTGTGGCCGTTTGGTGGAACGAGGGGCAGACTGAGGCCTGGGACATTCAGGCTGGTGTTTAGGAAAGGCTTTTTCATGAGGGGGGAGAGTGTCAGGGACTTGTCACACCTGGAGATTGTCAAAGCTTGGCTGAGCAAAGCCCAGCCCAGCCCTGGGGATGGTCCCACCCCAAGCAGGACACAGGACTAGAGACCTCTGGGGCTCCCTGCATTTTTATTATTCATTATCTGCACTTTAACCCAGCTGTTCCCAGCGGGCAGTAAGTGATGCCAGGTGGGGGGGACAACCCTCCACACCGCAAGCCCAGGGGCTGGGAGCTGCATCCCATCACTCCCCCCCAGCCGCCCGCGGGGACCGGCGATGCTCCCACCCCGGGGGCACATCACTTCAGCCCTGTCCCTGCTGTCACTTAGTGGGACACCCGGACTCTGCGCCTTCAAAGCGCATCCCCCGCAGCGGGGGGTCCTGCGGAGCTCCGCACCCCGCCGTGCCGCATGCAGCCAGCGGGCGGCGGCCGCGCACCGCTCCCGCACCGCTGCCTTAGGGCGGCAAACAGACACGAAAAGGTCAAAAATAAGCCTGTTCCAGACCAGCACGGGGACTGTGGTGGAGGGACGGGACGCAGCTGCCGGGTGTCCCCTAGCTCCCGTCCCCACAGGGCCACCCAGATGGGGGCACAACCAGGGTAACCGGGGTGGCGGGTTCCCACCCAGCCGGGTCAGCCCCCATGAAGCAGGCTGGGGGGGGACACATCAACCCTGGTGCAAATCGGTGGCGGTTCCCCTTGGGACCGTTTCCAAAAGGGATTCAAACCTTCGTGCCTTTTTCACATCAAAAGCCATCTCGCTCTGCATGCTTTTAAAAACGCATCCCCCAGACAAAGCCAGGATGCAGCACTGAGGTGTTGGCATAAACCGATGCTGCTCGCTTGTTTACACCTTGAATGGATGAAGAGCACCGTGCTGAGAGGCAAAAATTAAGCAGTCAACTTTTTGTGCCTTCTGTGATACTGACTCCAAGTAAGAAAGAGCATCTTTAATTTTCCCGCAGGAGGAGGAAAAAACACCTGTGTTCCTACCTGCTCCTCAGAAGAGAAATGTTTGTCCTCTTTGCCAGGTGCACAGTGCCAAGCCCGGCAGGACCCAGGGTGACCGTGTGTCGCAGCACTGCAGCTCGTGGGGGCTCAAATGCTGCTTCAGCAAGCGAGATACCACCCTGGGCTTAGTTGGAGCTCAGCAAAATTAGCACATGGGGAAATACTCCCAGCTGGAAGGTGATGACCAGGAGCCCCAGCTGTCAAACGAGATGCCAGGGTGGTCCCGCTGCACTGCCCAGGCTCTGGGCAGCGGAGAAGGTGCAAGGCAGCTCCTGCTCCTTTCCTTTGGTATGTGGCTGGGATGAGGGCTTTGGGATCTGGCCTGATGTTAATAACTGGCCTCAACAGGCGACCTTGCAAGAGCCATTGTGTTTCTGCCAGCACCGGTTGCTACATCAGCGCGGATATTTGATAGCCAAATGAATGGGCGAACGGAAGTGTGAGCGTCTGTGCCAGCCGTTAGGGCTGCACGTACTGCGCAGTGTGCTAATCCCCCGGGCCGTAACTGCACCCCCAGGCTCTGGGTCTTTTGGCACACAGGACTGAAAGGCCCGTTTGTGCCGGTGGCAGAGCCAGCCAGATCCCCCCGGGGCAGCTGATGCTGACCTGAACCGTCCTGGCTTGGGAGACTGGGAGGTGTGTGTGGTCCTGCCAGCTGCTGCCCGGCTGCTGTCTCTGGGGAGCTGGTGGTCACATCACGGGAGCATCTTAGGACAGAGGTGGAAAGATAAGCATGCAACAGCACTATGGCACTGAGCTCAGCTCCTGGCCCCGGTGCTAGCGCTGGTGCAGCCTTACCCCTCCGGCACAGGCACGTGCATCACGCAGGCAGCCCAGCGAGCTCAGAGCCTCTCTCAGCACCATGAATTAGCCCACAGAGCTGCTACACGGCATCACGGAGAACTTCCATGGGGTGGCCGGGCAAGCAGACTGGTAGAGCACAACCTGGCTCTAACCCGCAAAAACGCCAAAAGCAACTGAGTTATTCTGACTTTTATTTCATTGCTTCTTAGTCCACACAGTTGGTATAAAATCAGAAAAGCAAAGCAAAAAAAAAAAAAAAAAAAAAAAGAACCAAAAAAAAAAACCCCAAAATGAAACAAAAACAACAACAGCTACACAGTGTCTGGAGTCCTCAGAAGGCAGCCTGGGGTCTGCGCAGGTGCCCGTTCAATTCATGGCCAGACACGTCGCTGCCACACAGAGAGGACAGACATCTCGCTCCGGCAGCACAGACCGGCAGGGCGCAACCCAGAGCTGTTTCTGTTCCTCTTGACCACAGCGGGGGGAAAAACGGAACCTCGGTTATAAATGCTTTATTAAAAATCATAGTAAGAGCAAGTCTAAGTACAAAAGCAGTTATAGCTCATTTATATTACACAGAATTATTTCTCATTTCTAGCTTTGTTGTTTACCTCAAGATTGTTAACTGAAGTTCCAGTGAATAAGGTTAAATGGCTAGCAATATAAGGAATGGTAAATAGATAGCACCATTTCATACATCTGGTATTTGATTTCATAGATATACTGGGTTTGCTTCTTTCTTATCGGTGGTTTAGCTCCACAGCAAGGATAAAGCACGTTTCACGGTTGGGAGCATCAGTGCCCCAGCAGCTCGGCTCGGCACGGCACGGCACGGCACAGCACACCCCCCGGCCCCACTGGCACAGGCACCGGGGGCACCCCCAGAGCCCCCGCGGGCGAAGGCAGACAGCCCGTGCTGGATTGCAATCCAACCTAAGTGATTTAAAAGCCCAAATTCCCAGCGGGTGTGGTGGCAAGGCAATGGGACTTAGGCACATAAGTCATTTAGGCACTTGGGGCAATCAAAGCCTTTGCTCCAAAATCCTTCAAACCTTTCGGAAGCATCTCCCGTCAGATCTGGACGTGCACTTCAGTTACCAGGATCACAGCATGTGGCAGGAGTGGGGACTAACCCTCCAGCTGGTGTAAACAGGCATAACTCCGATTTATGCCAGCCTAAAACCAATCAGAGCTGGGGTTTTCTGGTGGTTTGATACGGGCTGGGATGGGGAAGGAGAGTTCAGGTCAAAGAGGATTTTGCATGAGAGAAAAATCACTGCGCTCTTGTTACACTGTTAGGAGTAATAGTTCCTTAGGCACTTGCTTTAGGCTTTAAAACATAGCATATGGTCAACAAAAGCAAACAATACTATGTACATATATGTAAAAAGTGTTATAAATAGGTTTTTTAAACCATAGATACTATATACATCTTCAATTAACAAGTAACCCTTTGAGTGTTTCCTTTTGGGGTCGGTTGGGTTTGGGTTTGGTTTTGGTGGGAGGGTTTATTCCTTTTTTTTTTTTTTTTTTGGTTAATTTTCTTTTCCGTTTTCTCGTCTATTTTCCCCCGCCTCCGTCTCCTCCGTGGACGTCATGAGTGCCCTTGTCACACCACACCACCTCCCGCAGCATCACTCGCGCTTCCGTAGGATGACGTAGACGATGCCGCTGGCGAGGGCCAGGGGGAAGGCCAGCCACGCCAGGATATAGGCGAAGCCGTAGGAGGTGTTTTCCGAGGCTTGGTGCCAGTCCGTGTGCCTCACTGTGAAGATGGCTGCGCCGGTCATCACGCAGAGCCCTGCCAGGGAAGCACACACAGGTTAGCGACACCATGCACGGAGCAGTTCCCTGCTGGAAAGCCGGAGCCGGAGTGGACAATACCCAACACCAACATGGGAAACTGTTTTTATTATTGCCCCCTTGTATCGTGTCTCTCAGAAAACTACAGTATGATCGGGGGGGTGATGCTGTGGGCTCTGCGCTGGCTGCAGGTGAGCGGGGATATCTCTGCCGGGCTCAGCAAGTGAAGCAGGAGCCCCTGGAGCAGGCAAAGCTGGAGCTCCTGGAGCAAGCAAAGCTGGAGCATCACCCGGGCTAACCCATCCCTCAGGCAAGCATCAGGCAGCCCCCTGCTCTGGGCTGCTGCTCCGGACCAACCCTGCTCCCTTGGGCAGCTTGTTTAAAACCCAGAGTGTAGCCTGAGCAGAGGTGATGCAAGAGAGCACACACAAACCCTGCTTGTTTTAAAGCATGAGAGCTTCTTAATCACCTGCTCAGGCAAAGAGAGCTGGGGGGAAGGACGCCCTGGCCCGGCAGGGTCTGTGCCCTGCGATGCCCCGTCCCCTTCCAGGGCCGTGCGAGGAGCTCAGCTGCAAGCCCCGCTCGCTGCAAGCCCCGCTGCGCCCGTGGCTTGTCCCTCTTCCCAGCTCCTGGCATCCACCCTTGCCAGCCAGGGCCCAGCACAGGTCCCCGAGGGCTGTCTGGCCAGGCCCAGCTCCGGTGGGCAGCATTCAAGCTTTGTTGCAAAAACAACCCATCAGCGTTGGGGACTGCCCAGAGCTAACACAAAGCCATCTCTATTTCTGCCCGAAAACAAGCTCTTTCAGTCAATCCCAGCAGTTCTATTATACAGTCGTGGGGCTGTTGTCGGAGCTGAGTTCCAAATCCCCTGCACAGACCTCGGGACCACCTACATTTAACCACCGTGATATTTGAGCTGTAATTCCACTTGACACTGCTCCTTTGTTCTGGGAAAGTGCAGAAGTGGGAATATGTTTCATTAACACGCCGCTGGTGCAGTTTCCATTCTCTGAGCACGAGAGCCAACTCCCACTGCCCCGGCCCATGCAGAGGGAGCACAACAATTGTCTGCCGAGGCTGGTGGGACAGAGAACAGGCGTGTGGCCATGCCAGTCACCTACAGACAGCTGAAAATACAGCAGCAATTGTCCATGTGAGGAATTTGGCAAAATGGAGGCGATGGTTCTGACTGCACTCTGCAGCATCTGCACTGCTTTCAGCCTGGAGAACATGCTCGGGAAGTGAAGCACAGCTGCGTTCGGCTGCTTGCACCAATGCAAGCAATAATGCATCACCACTTTAGAGCCTGGTTTTAAGAACACACTCTAGTTTTGCTCTGACAGGCCGGGAAGGCAAATGTTACCTCAAATCTGTTCCTGCAGGTTTGCACGTGCTGCCCCAGCCCCGCAGATGAACCAGGCTGGGTGCTGGTGCAGGCTTGAGGTCAGCTCTCCAATGCAGGCTTCTGCAAAAAGCTGTGAGATATGTGGAAAGCACAGCCCTTGAGACTGAGCTTACCCTCTGCACCCCATGGGGACAGCAGCTCCAGGGTGGGAGGGATGAGAGAAAAAGGATGAAAGTGATGCTGAAGCTGGAGAGAGTGATGGAAAAGTTGGGTCAAAGTCTGAGAGACCCAAACCAATGTCTCTCCCATAGCTTATGCAGCTATGGGAATTTCCCTGTCAATGTGATGGACCCACCAAGGATCAAGGGGAGCTGTCAAGGGACTTCTGATGCCTTTGTGGTGGCTGAAATCCCATCAGGGCAAATTCAGTTAGACTTAAAGGCATGTTTCCAAGCAGTGTGGAGAAGGTGCTGGGGATGCATCCTGCCCTGCCGCTGCACAACAGACCCAACTAACCTTGTGCATCTCTTCTTGCCCTGACCTCCACACCCAGTTCCCCCAAGGCACAGCCGAAGCCACACTGGAGACCCCTCCCTGTCCTGTTCCTCTGCTCTCAGGGCACCACTGCCTGGCTCTGCCACCCAACAGCACCCAGCAGTCCTGCTCCTGGCACCCGCTGGTTCAGGTCCAGCGCTGCTGTCTGTCAGGTTCCAAAACTGGAGACCCTCAGTGTTGCCAGGTTGCATCACCCCGGGAGGAGGTGCAGGGTGATGGAGGGCTTCAGCAAGAGCCTTCTCATCCCCTCCCAGAAGGAGGGAGGTCCCCTCCATCTCTGCTGGAGCTCAGATCAAAGCACTCAAGTGGGTAAGACCTTGTCCCTAGCAGACCTGCAGCAGGGCTTTGTGGTGCCAGGGCTTTGCAAGGCATGGATAAACACCTGCAATGCCTGAAGGCCACAGGAATTTCTTCCATTGGCTTTAGACAGTGGTGGCCTTCCACAGCAAGCTGCAAGGAGACCACATGAGGTTCAGCTCCCTTGACCAGAGCCATCCGTACCTCCAGTTGGGATCTCCTGGCAGTGCTGGCACAGCCATGTCCTGTTTCCTACCAGCAACCCTGAAATTCAGGGTCATGAAGGCCACAGCTTCCCTGAGCCCCCTCCTCTAGCCCTGACTGGGCAGAACAGCAAGGATGGCCACCAGTGCCCACCTCTGCATGGTCCATCCAGACCCAGACCTCTGCCTGTAGGTTCCTCAGGCCACAGGAATAAGGTCACTCTTTTCCTGTCCTTCTTCCTGGCACGATTTTGCCCCATGCCTCAAACCCAACAAGGAAAGAGACGGTGGGTCTACAGCCTGACCCTACATCCCCTCAGGACACCCAGCGCAGCATGGACAAGAGGATTGCAATCCCATTTTTTCTTCCTCCAAGGATGAGGATTCACCACCAATCACTCAGGGGAGAGAAGCCTTCTGCTCCCAGATCTATTAGACAAGCTCTCAGGCAGATAATTGCATTGTTAATGCCCATTTCCCCTCCTTGTCTCCATGGCTGTAATGTGTTTCTACACATCTATCTTTTCACAGACAGTGAACTGATCTGAACTCATCACCTGCATTATGGTCAGGCAGATACACTTATAACAGATTTCGTGCCACACCTGCTGATAAAGGTTATCCCTAAACTTTTCCAGGGTTTGTGAAGGTCGGTTACTTAGAGGATGCTCAGAAATTTTGTTTAAATTCAGTGGATGAGTTTTTCCACTGATTTAGTGGCAGGACCTGGGGTGGCTTTTAGCGTAACATCTAAAGCTCTAGCAAACAACTAGTCTCCTTCCCAGACTGTCATAATTTAGCCAGAACCTCGCTGCACCATTTCATTTTTCTAGTCTGAATGCTTGAAAATCCTCCCCACTGGTTTCATACGTGGAAACATAAACGGAGTCCGTGGCTTTACAGCATCTATATTTGGAGAACTGCAACGTAGGACATGAACCATGGCTCATTTCCAGTGCTGAGTTCTTTAAGAGTTAAAAATAGTAGCTGACAGTCCAAAGTCAGCTGGCTCATCCTGCACGCTCCAGCGCTCTTTGCTGAAGTGGAAAGCACCAGGCCCCCTTATGGCAAGTTTATAAATAATCATCGGATCCTCTTTTGCCAAAAGAGGTTGGTCACTACTTCCCCCAGCCCGCCAGCAGTTGCGGAAACCTCACCCAGGCCAGCGAAGGTGGGTCCCAGAGCCAGCACAGCCGCCCTGGACCCTCAGCACGCCACCCCGTGCCGCAGGAGGAGGAGGAGGCAGAGCCTTCAGCCTGGCAGCCCCCGCGCCCTGCCTGCCCTACTGCCCACACCGCGGGCACAGCTCTGCCTCCGCCGGGCACCCAGCCCCTCCGAAACCTCCCCGGCTGGCACAGCAACCCTCTTACACCTTCCACGATCCAAGGGTTTAGATGCATAATGCCCTGACAGACGGATCCCATCCCACAGCGTGTGAGACCTCAACAGACCCAAATTATCCATCCCCTCTTCCCCGCCCTGAGCCAGGCAGGAGCCAGCTCGGGGGTCCTGCTTCTGTACCCTAGGGCGTGATCGCTCCCACCGTTACCCTCTCCTCTGCTGGAAAGCCCTTTCCCCACCAGTGACAGCCCCATTGATCGGCCCCCACTTACCAGCAAGGATTTGGAAGACTCCAGTAACGTAAAACCGCCCGCCCTTGGTGAGCGTGAACAGCTGGCAAAAGAACAGGAACAGGGATAAGACGCTGAAGATGATGGAGAGGATCATCATCGCTTGGACTGACTGCAGCCATTCTGGGGAAAGAAAGACAGAAACATCAATGCGGGCACCACAGATAGCGAGCGCCCACCACAGTCCGTGGCCTCGGCACCCTCCTCGTGCCACCATCCCACCGCTGGCTCCCATTAAGTTTAACAGCTGGGGGATGCGGCCACATCCAGCGCTGCACCAGCTGGTGCGGTCCTCAGCACAGGCACAGTGCTGCCTGGGATGTAGGACGACGTGTGCGTGGACCTGCGTGCTGGGGTAAAATGAATTGCAGGGCCACGCTCCTTTCGCAAGGAGCATTTCTAATAAAATAAGAGCAGAGACGCCAGCCCTGGTCTGAAGCCTGCAGAAACCATGACGAAGCCTCTGCCCCAGCTTCGTGCCGGGCCCTGGGAGTTCCGCTGTACTAGAAACACAAAAGCCATGTGCAACAAGCCGTGAGCCACCGAGCTGGCCAAGCTCAGAGGTAAAATAAATACACAGTGAGTGAAAACACCCTCTGCCCTTGTGGAGTCAAACCTTTTGGAAAAAGCCTTCCCCAGCTGCCAAACGCAGCTGCCTCCCAGAGCAGACCAGTTAAACCAGCCCCTGCGTGAGTCACTGCCCAGCTATTTCCAGGCTTCGTGGGTGTGTAACTCCCCACGTAAAAAAAAATATAAATAAACAAGCAAAACGCTGCTCCATGCCATGAGCTGCTGCAGCTTGACAGAAAGAGACAGTGCCTCACGGCACCGGGACGGGGCCCTGTGCACAAATATCTCTGCCTTACAGAGTTTGAGATCAAAATGGGTATTCGCAGCTTTCCTTGAGAGGGTCTTTAAGGATGCAACGTTGATTAATTCACCATGGAAGCCAGGCAGGACTCGGTACGGGTAAACCAAGACACAAACCACCCAGTGAAAGGCAGAAAACCCACGCTTTGGGCTGGATCCTCGCACGGGGGACAGCGAGGCAGCACCGAAGCCTCAGTCCCAGTATCACGTTCCTGCCACAGTTTTACTCCCCGCAGCTTTGCTCCCCCGGCGGCACGCTGCAAGAGCTGGCTTTCTGCAGCAAGTACCTGAAACGCAGCAAAACTTCCACATAAAGCTGCACTTCAGCTCAGCGACCTTCAGTACTTGGTGCAGCAAACGAGGCCGTTTAGGACTGCCCCGAGCAGCGTCTGCTCCCAGAGGAGCGAGCACGCTTCCCCCCCCAAATCCTCGCAAAGCCGCACTCCTGGAGAGCGGAGTTTGAGCTGGAGAGCGAGGTACAGCCTTCAACTGGGACAGCAGTGATGATCCATGCCTGAGCCCTTCCAGCAAATCCGTGCCTGCAGGGAACATCCTGTGCAGTTGAGTAACGTCTGGCGCGTCTGGCTTTGCACCATCAGTTCTGCCCCTTGCCTTTGCCTCCCGATGTTCACGCAATGGAGCAAATTCAAGCCCTGCTCACCGAAGCAGACTGAACCCACCCAGAGTGGTCCCTGCTCATTGCAGACCGCTTTTTCCTTCCCCTCCTTTCCACAATTCCCTTGCCAAACTGCTCTGCAGCATTACCCGGCCCTGCTTAAAGAGCTGCTGCGCTTCACCATGTCGGTGCCGCCAGGTTTACATCCATGTGCACCAGTTGCTGCTGTTCCTTAGGAAGGAGCAGCTATCACTGCTGTCACTCCCAGGAAATCCCAGTGTAGCTTACACACCGATGTGCACACAAAATGTCCCGTAGATTTCATCGCTCTCAGCTAGCCAGGCAGGGAAACCCCGCTGCCTCGCCCGCACCTGACCCCTCCGTCCTGCCCATGCTCGACCAGGGGGCAACAGCAGGGAGGAGGCAGCTCAAACGCTGCTAAAATCAAGTCATAAATCATTGCTCAGATGGGATTGGAGAAGTACAGTTAGAGGATGCCCAAGTGCTAAATTGCAATCTCCATCCACGCTCCAGTGCAGAAAGGGGTCCCATCCCAGGTCTGGGAAGCTGAGCCTTCATCTCACCGCCTCCCGGGCCCCAAAGCCAAGCCCACCTCTGTGCCCTGGCTGAGCCGAAGCCTGCCCGGCCCCAAGCCCTGCAGTCAGATCCAGGATCCAGGAAGCCAAGTCT
>JAVJGI010000001.1:116426107-116436524 GCA_035590275.1 Ibycter americanus
CTCTGTGCCCTGGCTGAGCCGAAGCCTGCCCGGCCCCAAGCCCTGCAGTCAGATCCAGGATCCAGGAAGCCAAGTCTTTTGTGATTTCAAAGGCCACGGGATCCGGCCCGGAGAGGAGCCCTTTCTGCTCAGAGGTGGATGCTCCAACTGCCAGTTATTTTAAGGAGAATGCTGTCTAGATGGAAAGCTGAGCTGCCCTTTGAATTGCATCCGCCTTCCTGTGCCTCTTTTTTGGTTCTGAATGCAAATGATTGATACAGGCTTTGCAAAATCCCGTTGTAATAAAGAGCCACGACAGAAGAATATAAAGGCAGGCAGTGAGGGAGAGGGGAAAGCCCACCGTGACCGCAGGGCTTTCGGCAGCCAGCCGCGCTACCCTGCTGCAGCCAGAGAGCAGCAGCTGCACGAGCTGGTGAGCAGGAAAATCAGAGAGATCCCACAGACCAGAGCTCTGGACCTGCTCACACCCAGCCCTTTGCTGACTTTTATTGGCCTCTTTTGTAAAACCAAGGGGCAGGATCCCCAGCTCATGACTCGGAGACGCACAAGTGCAAGCTGTTACACTGCCATTAAGTCCAAGCCCAGCTGCCCACAGGCTTCAGCTGTATTAGCACAGCTAATTGCCTTTAATTCATCTGAAAACACCACTATAACTGCGGATAAGATTGCTACTTCCTCAACCCCATATGCTCTCAACTCTGCTGCTGTTAGTGCTCTGTCCTACCTGTAGGCTTTTAAAAATAAAGCAAGTTTGCCACAGGGAGGTCTGCGCCCTGTCGGTTGTACAACGGGGCTGTCAGCACCGTTTACTCCCAGGCTGTTATTTGTGGTTTCCCCTGGGCAGTGAGTCGATTATTCCATTTTTCTCCTGCATCTCTTCAGCTCTGTGTTTATCTCTTTGTTCTTCAGGAGGAGGAAGAAAAGGAAACAGAGTGGAAAGGACAGATAACACCCTGCACACCGCTTCCGGAGAGGACCCGTTGGGAGCAGTTTTCGAGCCCTTTCAGGCAGTCAGAAACAAAGTAAGAAGTTTTTACAAAACAAATTTGAAAATTTCCCTAAGCCCGGCAAGCCCTAATGTGCTCATGCCACCACTTATAACAGCAGGGAAAAAGACTTCACCCCTGGGATGCTGAAGACCACGTTCCACTGCCCTAAAGTCTAATGTGAAAGAATGAAACTCAGAGCAGAAACTGAAACTCAGAGCAGAAACTGAAACTCAGAGCAGAAGTCGCAGCTGACCCCACTAGAGCATCAGGAGCTAATCCAACCCCTTCCAGCAAAGCCCCAGCCCCCCTTGCAGCGAGGTTTTATACCCAGACACCGGGTGCAGCTGAGCAGGATTGATGGGGCAGGCAGAAACATGCCCTTGGCCAGGAGCACAGGGCCTTAAAAGACAGGCATCGGCTCCCCAGGGTTTAATTCATTGCTCTGTTGTAGACACTATGTCCTCTTTTGACCCAGCCAAGGAGAAAGAATGAAGTACAAACTGAAAAGAAACTTATCTGAGCAATCAGCTTATATACTTGCTGTAAGACATCACTAAATTAGTGCTGCGCACTAAAACCACCTGTGTGCTGTGACCTGATGGTAAGATTTGGAGGAAACCTTTCCCTTTGCAAACTTCATATGCACTGTACCCGTAAAAAGCCACCACTTCTCAGGAAGAAAGCATCCACTAAGGAGGTAACTGCAGCGTAGAATATATACAAAACTAGAGGGAGGGGAAATTCATGCCTGCATCTGCATGGTAAAACCTGCTCCTGCAGTGCTGCTGACCGTGTATCAGCAGGGTCAGGAGAAGCACATGCATCTACTGGCACAAAGGTACCAGCCCAACTCTGCCCACAAAAGCCATAGCATCTGAGCAGGGTTTTTCCAAAGCAGACTCTCGGGCTTCAAGGTCTGATCAAGAACTTGAACCCAACTGGCATCCTCACCTGTGAAGCTGACAGGTCACATCACAAGTGCTGGGGCTTGCAAAGGTTTTAAACCTTGATATTCAAACACCCCTTAAGAGGGTTGAAAAAGGGTGAACTAAAGATGCAGAAATATTAGCTCAATTGCATCGTTCTTCTGGGCCTGATCTTCAGGCCGTTGCCCCTTGGCAACTCGCTGTAGCAACCCAGAAAGTCAAAAAAGCTCAGCTACCTGCAGCACTACTCCTGAGTGGCACAGACCCCCCTGCCACCTCCCACAGCCCCGTCCCTCAAAGTGAACATCTCCTGTTGGGGGCAACAGCATCACAGTTCATCAGCTGCATCCAGCAGAGCTGCTAACATCTCCTAGGGAAAATCCAGCTCTGTGGCACTGCAACTTTCTTCTGCTTTGGTCCCAGACCTCCCACCAGCATGAAATCAAACCTTCCCCAGCTGCATTTGCGGCTGCTGGATGTTCAAGCCAGGAAAAGCAGGTTTTGCACCCAGCAGTCGCTCCTTTCCCATCCTATGGTCCACTCCCTGGAGAGGACCGCAGAGTGCTGGATTGAGGTATTCCTGGAAAAACCACCAGAAAAGGGGGATTTTAAAAGGCTCCCAAGGTGTTTGTAAGGGCCAGGGGATGAGCAGGTGAGAAACACTGGGGCTGCAGGGAGGCAGTGAATGAACACGGTACTGCCCAAGACTTCTTGGTCCCCTTTTGTAGCTCCTTCAGAAGGCGATGAAACCCCCAAAGCCTTCTGTTCTCCTCTCGTCCTCTTTTCCTCTTGGCTGTCCTCGCTTTTGCCTTCTCGTTGAAGCTCCACCCAAGTCCCCGAGGCCAGGAGGTCTGTAGCTCTCCAGAGCTGCCACATTCAGTCATCCAGTCAGACCACTGAAGCTCACATCCCACAGAGGCAACCTCCGATGCTGCAGAGGCAGCAGAAAGCTGCTGGCACCATGAAAAACACGTTCCAACAGCTCCACAATGCCCAAACCAGCTCCTCTCCAAGACCCTCAGCACGGTGGCTCTGACTTCCTTTTGGTTTGTGTGTGAGCGTGAGCTGAGGTGGTTGACACATCATTTCAGGCTCAGGTCCTCCAAAGGGCTTAGGTAACAACTCCCACTGATCCCAAGTCCAGGCACCAGGAGCAGGGATGGGGAGTGGTGCTGCGCTGACCCACAGGCACGTTGCAGGTGTACGCTTGGTCTGTGGCCACAGGGATATCCAAGAGTCTCATCAAGGCCAAAAAAATGTTGATTTAATGGTTTTCCAGCACTGCGCTCTGCAGTGGACCCACCGACCCATTCTTCTGGTTCTGCAGTCATCGTTTGTCCACATCACCTTCTTCCTCCCTTTCACTCCTCTTCTATAGGCCAAAGCCCCCCCACCCAGCAGGGAAGGTTGGCTGATCCCCTTACACAGAAAAATGGGAGCCAAAGAGCTCTGAAGCAGCTGAGAATGAAAAGCACAAGTTCCCTACCTCTCCTTATCAGATGCTCTTTGTAAGAAGAACAAGCAACAATAAAAAACTGACTTTAACAAGAGGAAACCCCTTTCATCTCGTAGGCCACGTGGTTATGGGAGAAACTGATCTGAAATACAAAATGTTCTCCTGGAATACCCCACAGTTTATTTTAGACAACTAAGGGGCAAGCTATAGCCACCCACAGCTGGCAGAGAGGGGTTCAGCCGTGCCCGAGTTAGGGCAATGCTGTCTCGCAATGGCAAAGCGGGTGTCCTGGACCCACAGATTGCTGAGGTTAAAAGCTGGCTCTTTGCTACTCTGCTACAGACTCCAAAGATCCTGAAGGATCAGGTATGTCCCCAAATCAAGATACCTGTACATGCAGTCCCTAGCTGAACGGGGCCAGCTGATGGCTAGAACCTCAAGCGTAAAGGCTATGGGCTACTACACAACAAGCCACTCAGTATTTACTGCAGGGCTCGTTATAACAGATCCAGCATCTTAAACCTGGGTAATTTCTTGCTAGTTTGCAGCTGCCCGGCAGAAGTAAAGCAAAAGGCTGCAACAGTGCTGTGCCCGCAGACTCAGCGAGACACGCAGTCTAAGTGTGGCAGGTTACTTTAGCATTCAATAAAAAGCTGAAACCACTTTTTAAAATCTTTGGATCTTTAAATCTTTGAACCTCTAACTTGCAGGGGTGACTGGGCTATCACCTCCACCTCGCCCTCCTGCGCTGGGAAGTGTCCCCTCACCAGTGACAAACTCTCCAAGTCTGAATCCACTTGGTGCAGTCTCAGCTCTTCCAGTGGGCTGGAGGGGAATCTGCTCCCATCTCTTTTTCTTGAGATATTTTATAGTCACTAGCAATAATGGAATTATTGAGAAATAATTTTGCTCAGCGCAAGGCTTCACTGAAGCCTTGCAATATCGTTTTCAGTCACAAAAAGGATTACAGCAGCTTAAATGGCACCTCCATCTCTCCATACCTTTTCTATGCCATGTGAATCCAGCCTTGCTGGAATAAAGGGTCTGAAAGAAGGGCAGCAAAGCCACTCTGGGGGGGGGGGCTGACAGACCAAAAGCAATGGGTTCAGATGTTTCAGTTATGCATTTTAAAGTGGAGCAGCAGCAGCACAGCTCCTCCTGGGAACAGCTGATGGGTAGGGGCACAGATGCCCCTGCCTCATGCCAGGGACAAAGATCTGTCCTGCCTTCTCCAGCCCAAAGAAAATGCGTTCCAAGCACCAGCAGTGCTGCTTAGAGTCCCACCTGCCAGAACAAAGAGGGACAGTCAGTGTGCAGAAGAGCGGGGCAATGCCCCGGTGCAAGGCAGTGCCTGCCCCATCGACAGGGGGTCCATCCCTGCCCGCCCAGGCGGTCCAGGGCAGATCTCCACGC
This sequence comes from Ibycter americanus, assembly GCA_035590275.1. NCBI lineage: Eukaryota > Metazoa > Chordata > Aves > Falconiformes > Falconidae > Ibycter > Ibycter americanus. The sequence goes on from JAVJGI010000001.1 coordinate 116,430,892, forward strand.
TGGGCAACCCACCTGGGCTTTGCTTGTGGCCAGCACATCAGCAAATTAGCAGGTGCATCATACAGCCCATAGCACTTAGTAATCATGTGGATTGGCGGCCTGTGCATTTCCCAAGGTTTAGGGTTTTCTTTTCCCTTTAAAAAAATCAAAAAACCACCAGCCTGTCTGCAAACAAGCCAGTCATGTGAAAGCCACAGAACATTGACAGGAGAAACTGTGGGAAAACAATAGGAAAAATGTCTCCTGACGTTACAGGAGGATGTAGGGATCTCCACGGAGGTTCCCGTTCCTTCCCCACGTTCGGCACTCCCACTGAAATCAGAGGAAGAACAGCAGAAAGTAGCAAAAAAAAAAAATCTTATTGCCTGCATGAAAATTCAGTTGTGGAAGGAAGAGGACAATTTTGGGGGAAAAAATACCACCATCTGCAGATTTGGGGTGGAATCTACTTAAGGGCACTTGGGCGGCTCAGGTCCGGCCGTGTGCCTCGTGTTTGCAGCGGGATCGCACAGCTGGGGGCTGGTGCGCAGCCGTGCTGACGCACAGTTCTGGGATTCAGAGCTGAATTCTTGAGATAAGTCTTTTCCAGGAATGTCTGACAGTGCAAACGAAGCAAAGATTGCAACATTTTTTCCATAGTTCTCGGCCTCTTGAAAAAAAAAAAGGCATTATCTAACAAGCAAATGCAAAACTCAAAGCAACAAGCAGGCAGTTGTAAAAGGTGAAGAAGTGGGCATCTGCCCCCGACCTGGCGTTTCCTCCTCCCTCCCTGCACTCATTCCCATCAGGGCTGCTCAGCCCTCGTACATGCAGGGGGTTCAAGCTCTGCCAAGAGGAATGTGGGAGGCGGGAGCTCAGCCCCCACCCCCAGGCAACTCCAGCCTGTACCCAAGGTCTGCTAATGTCCCGGGAAGCCCCGGTCGGGCAGTCCTGCAGTCAACCCTTGGGTTGTTTTGCTGCTTATTCCACCCTGTGGAATAATCTGTAAGGTCAGGAGCACAATCCCAAACCTACCCCTGTGTTCAACACAAGCGCATCTTGCTGGCACCTGGTTTTAGCAAGTTGAGCTCCTCGTTGGGCATCCACATAACGGTCACGGAAACAAAAGGGTCCCTGTGCAGCAGCACAGCGGGCGAGAGAAGCTCCCCCCTCCTCACCGTGCTGAGACCGAGAGGGGCACCACAGCACAACACCCCCCCAAAGCCCCCATCCATGCTGAAGGCACAAGACCCCACCCTACCTAATGCCACATATTCCGAGTACTGAGCACCACCCCTTCTCAAAAAGAGAGGAAGAAGTAACTGCACTACAGCGGCTGCTGTGATGGCCAGAAGAAACACTGTCTCTACGTCAAGAGTAAGTTCTGCCAAAATTCCCGAATGAGGATTTCTTGCTCTTAGCCCAGAACAGACCTTGGCACTCTGCGATTAACCATTAAGTACCCTCCTTGGCACAGGCACAGAGAAACAAATTCTTACAGCTTTCTACAGCCTAGTGTAGCATGCACAGCCTGTGTTTTGAAAGAGATTTAAATGGGAACGGTTTGCAGTGTTTGGTACAGGATCTTTCATATTTTTGAAAGTAAGCAGATTCCTAGCAAAGAGCATATGAGGAGCATAATAAGGCTGAGGGAGGGGACAAGCACGAGCCTCAGAGGTGGCTCTACCACAGTATCCTTGCCTCATGTCCCCGCTATTGCTTCAAATAGTGACCGACCGCAGCTCCCCCAGCAGCGTGGGGTGGTGGGAGCAAGGGGTCAGAGATGGGCAGCAGGGAGGGAGAGAGCAGGGATCCACTGGAAAGGATGCCACGTGGCAGTTTTGTTCTGGTTTTACAGACAGATTTTAAAAGCCTTGTGCAAGCCTAGGAAATATCTTTTGATTTTGTGTTCCTACAGCACCGGTGAGCTCTGGATCCTGCATCCAGGGTCCCACCAGATGAAGACTGGTCCTCAGCAGCACTGCTCCCACACTCCTGGCATGGTGGATGGGGCACAAGTTCTTGCCCAAGCAAACCCTTCTTCTCCTGATGCTAGAGCAGAGCCTTCATATGAACAAGAGCTGTGACAGAGATCTTTTAGATTTGAGCACCATGCACCTCATTCACAGCAGCCCGCTGGGGCACCTTATCAAGCAAACTCAGCTGCTCGACTGCATTTTTAGCAGGGTCATCTTGACTATAGTCCCTTTAATGATAAAAAATCATCCCTGGAAGTGATCCCGAGGGAAGCCCCTCTTTGAGCAGCTTCTGGGAACAGGGCAATATAGATGGACAACACCCAGCAGGACAGTCAGACGTGGAAGAAACCATCCCAACCGCTTTTTGGACAAGCCCCTCTCAACACTGACAACTCCTCCACACGCAGCACCCTGCAAACACCCAGAATAAGCAGTGCAGGTTTGAAAAGCAAAAGATTTGGGGAGGCTTTACAGCCCTCGGCTCTGGGACTCCTGGGGGCAATCGCTGCCTTTTATTTCAAAATGCAAGGTCAGCAGTTTCGGAGCACGGATGAATGGCCGTGAAGCGGCCTGCCTACGCTGCAGATAGCCAGCACCAGCCAACTGCTGATGAAGGACATGGCTCCAGAAGGCTCCTCGGCTGGGATGGGATCCAGCCGCTTCCTGGCCGGCCTGGACACCACCAGGCGTCAGCAGAGACCGGCACAGCAGCTTCGCTCCCACCCAAACCAGAGCCTGCGCCCATGCAGGGGAGCAGCCGCTGCTTCCAGCCCAGGGAAGGTAAGAGGGAGCGTGAGCATCAGCATCCACCCCCCTGCGTGGGGCAACCACGAGTGTTTTGCTCCCAGCGGGCTGGGGATTAGGGTGACCCCATCTCCAAAAACCTCTGATAGTCAGTCCCCCATCACTGCCACCCTTTGAAAGCACGTAGTGCTCCCAGCGCGACCGTTCCCTCCTTGCCAAGACCACGCGGCATCGGTTTGCTCCTGCGCCAGGACCGTGTTTCCGGCATAGTATGACTGTGCTCGAAGTGACATTGTCATGATTCACAGGTGGTTTCACTGGGGGAATCTGTTTCCATGGGAAAGCAAAAGCCAGGCTAACTGAAAATGAATGCTGGACACCCTGGCATTAGCCCTATCTTCTGGGGAAACTGAGGCACAGGCTTGCCTGGCGCCCTGAGCACAGATTTCTCATTCCTGGTACCACTATATGCCCTGGAAACTCCATGTCACAGCATCTTAGCAACCACTCCTCCCCTGCTGACCTCAGCAAACAGTTCGCTGGGTGATGTCACCCAGCGTGACATCAGCCTTCACCCAACTTGGTCCAGAGGTGGCTGCTCAGCCACCCCAGATGTGCAGGTGCCACGGGTGCCATTCCAGCAGCAGGACGAAGGAGAGCCTGAGCACTCAGCACATCCCACATACGGTGCTCGACAGCCAACCATAGGGTGAGGCGTGTGCCTGAAACCCCAGCCGGTCACAGCAGTAGAAAGCAGGGCAGCTTTCTAGGCAGGGACAGGCTGTCCGTGGGGTACCACGTGCATCTTTGTGACACCCTCACAACCGGAGCAAGAGGTGTGCCAAAATCGGCCCCTCCACTCCCAGCAGGGCAATGGGTGCCCAGCGAGCCCTTCTCCAAGGACTGCCTCGCGTTTGTACATCCGAGTGTAATTAAAACAGGCTGATAACAGGACACCACCCAAAAGGGCTCGAGCCAGTCACCTCCACTGCGGCTGAGCACGCCGAACACCCTGCCGTGCTGCTCCCAGGAGCTGCCCCGCAGCTCGAGGGCAGAAGAGCAGAGCAATGGGCACTGGGTCTGGTACCCATGCTAAGCCCCATCGCAACATCAGGGACTGATAAGGCAGGAGGAGCAATCCCTCTACTACGTCCCCCCACCAGGACACCAGGAATGTGGTAGAGCCCTGCCCCTCCACCTGGGGACAGGGCAGAGGAGGCAAGGGGAAGGGCTGCGAGGGAATAGCTTTGGGGGTGCAGTGAAAAGCAAGAGGGAATCACAAATAACCTGCACAGGCAAATCCCCCCTGATTTCATATGTCCAGGGAGGACACTAAAAGTGATGGGCAGCACCAGCCCCAACTGCTAGGCAGCACTCACCGTTTGTGGACGATGTCAGGCAGTGGAAAACGCTACCCGAGGTGCAGTTCTGCCAGAGGTCTGCCGTGTGCCCGCCGTTCACCAGCCATTGCTGCAAAAGAGATGCAGTCCCGTGAGCAGGACCCTGGCAGCAGGCAGCCGTATGCCCCCCGCAAGGCTTCGGCACCGAGTAGCCCCAGTGTGTACTGGCACGTGTGTGCCTGGCCAGGCACCCCCAGGCACATGCTTTTCTTTGGGGGGTTTGGGGTTTGGAAAGTAAATACTGATATTTGCTTTTAGCTGCTTTTGCCTCAACGGCAGCAAAACAGAAGCTCTTTATTCTCTTTAAACATGGACCAAGTCCCACGGGGGACGTGCATTTCCCTCCCCTCTGCCGTCCTCGCCTGGTGCCTAGCCGGGCTATTTGAATGTTTCCACGTGATTTCTAACGACTCAGAAGATTTTTGTAACGTCTTCTACTACCATTACCACTCCCCCTTCCCCCCCAAAAAAATAACTAAAAAAAAATGGGAAAGAAGAACCTGGTGAAGCAAGGCTGGAATTCACCAGCTCCACAAAACTGCTGCCTTAAAATCAAGTGAAACCTCTCCCTAAGCAGATGACACATTAACCGGGCTCGAGACTGACAGCAGTGCTGGGAACCCTCAGTGCAACATCCAGCCCTTCCCAGTGCTTGCAAAACTTAAGCCTTGAAAATCACCAGCAGGAGCCCATCTGGGTTAGGAGACAGAGGCTGTGCCTAACTCACAGACCCAAAGGAGCAGAGCTGGAGAGCAAAACGCTGGTGCTGAGCAGCCAGTGCCCAAACCAGCCCCCGTTCCAGGGGTTTTACCCAGACTGGGTGTACTGGTCCTGCGGGTTGAAGCCCATGAGCAGGCGGAGCTCCTTTATGAAAGGGGAGTGCAGCGTCACCCCCACGGAGGGTATTTTGGGTGCTCTGAGGCTGCTCCCTGATGTGAACCAGTGTGGGGACGATGAGGAGATGGGCTTCATCAGCGCCGATGCCCTGAGCACCCGCTGCCGCACGCAGCCCAGTGCCCCACCAGTTCCACCTGCCAGCACAAAGCCAGGAAGAGCTCCCTGTGCGAGACGCTCCAAAATCCCACTGCTAGTAAGACTGGCAATGGGCAAGTGAAGGTTTCCTGCTAAAAGCCAGGCTTTAAAATATACCACAAATAAAAAGAACACCTTCTGGTCTTGCCATGCCGTGCCCCCCGCCCCCAGCCGCCCCCCGGCTCCCCGCTCTGCCCGCAGGACTCGCTGGGATGCGGCCTCCGCACCTGCTACCGCTACCTCAACCAGACCAGCCGCAGCTTCGCCGCCGTCATCCAGGCCCTGGACGGAGAGCTGCGGTGAGTCGGGGGGGCTGGGAGGAGGCGGGTGCAATGTCGTCCCCCCCCACTGCGGTTCCCCGGGAGGTGGTGGGTGCAGTGCCCCCCCCCGACACCATGGCTCCCTGGGAGGTGGTGGCTGCAATGCCCCCCCAACACCATGGCTCCTTAAGAGGTGGTGGGTGCGATGCCCCCCCAACACCATGGCTCCTTAAGAGGTG
>JAVJGI010000001.1:116436624-116462002 GCA_035590275.1 Ibycter americanus
GGCTCCTTAAGAGGTGGTGGGTGCGATGCCCCCCCAACACCATGGCTCCTTAAGAGGTGGTGGGTGCGATGCCCCCCCAACACCATGGCTCCTTAAGAGGTGGTGGGTGCGATGCCCCCCTTGCATAGGGTCTCCTCAGCAGAGCCAGCAGGGCAGTGGTCTGTGCAATGCCCCCGTATGCCATGTTTCTTTAGCTGAGCTGCTGGAAATGCTTCCCCTTCCACCCCATGCAGCAGATCACCAGGGTCCAGGGCTGAGCTGGCAGGGAGAGGCTCCATCCAGCCCCACCCCCTGCAGCTGGACGTGGGGTTTTCCACGTACCAGCTGGCTGTCACGCATGTTCCCCCCCCCCAAGCTGGGTTCCTGGGCCCAACAGGCCTGGGGACAGGCACCAGCAGACGGTTCAACGCAGCGCTTGGCCGTGTGCTGTTTGTGACACCCTGGGAATGTGTCCCGGCGGTGCCAAGGCTGGCGCTGGACGGTGCCAAGGCTGGCGCTGGACGTGGCTGCGCCAGCAGGAGGAGGTGAGCAAAAACCCGGGGCTAACCGAGGGTCTGCACGCTGCCTGGAAGCAGCTGCCTCAAAACCTATGTGGGCATCGGGGGGACGACTCACACTCATTTTTTTGCCATACAAATTTTCCTGACCCGTGCAGGAAAGCTTCAGCTGGTTGTAGTTATTGCTGTTGTACCAGAGGATGCAAAGCTCTGCTGGCCTGTGGCCTCATGCATATATATATACACACACATATGTGCTTTATATAATTCCTTATATTCACACAGCAGTTACTGATTTCAGTCTGTAGATCTCTCGAGTTAATCCCAAAATGGGTTAATCAGCAAAATTATAGGTTTGTATAAATTGTACTGGACGTGTCGAATGCGGCGGTTGCAACTCTGCCGAGCAGTTGCAGGCGCCAGCCTGAACACTGGGTTATTTTTGGGGTTTCTGAGCCCTAATTCGGCATTTCGGATGGTGCCCCAGAGTTGTCCAGTGTTTATGAAATGGTGTCTGCAGCCAGTTTGACAGGAAAGGCAAAGAAATTCAGCAGTTTGGCTGGGGCTGAGTGGAAAGGTACGAGTAGGGCCAAGAATTAAACTTTTTTTTCCCATGCTCGGTATATTAGATAATGTAGAAATTAAGAAAAAAGAGAGCCAATCAATAGAACACCTTGAAACCTGTTAGCAGTGTCAGTATGTGGTGTGCTTGCCTTGATCACCCTGCAGTTACCTTTCTTGTCTGTCTTTTCTGTTCTTTAATTCTTGCATTGCAGTGTGCTGGGATCGGGAAGGTTCCCTCCACTCGGGGCACAGAAACTTCTGCCTGGTATCCTAAAAATGCTGTTGCCAGATCTTTGCAACCTATGGCTGTGTGAGGGCTGCTGCTGAACTGCAGCTGGCTCCGTAGTGGAGTAGAAGAAACTCATTTTCAAAGTGTAGCAGCTCCGCTGAAGAGTTCAGGGACAAAAGAGGGAAATGCAAAATAGGCAGAATATAGAAACAGGCAGAGCAGCAAGCTTACTGAAGGAATTAATTTTGCTGGATCATGTCAAAGACATGCTTTTATTGATGTTAAGCCCGTTAGGGGGTTAAACCAAACCCCTCTGGTTACAGACTGCTGAATATTTGCCTCTGTGCTTGCTGGTTGAAGGAGCTGGTGGTAGGATTTAAGCATCAAAACAACCACGTCATGCTGAGAAACGCAGCGCTGCCTGGGGTCTGCTCCCAAGCGCGCTGTCCTGTGCCACAGCCCAGTCCCCTCCCCTGCTGCAGCTTTGTTTGCAACTTCTGCGGAGTGAAATCTCCTTGTTTGAAGGCTGGGGAAGCGTGAAGCTCTTGCTCCCTGATTCACATCCCTACTCTGGGGAGAGTTTCCATGCATCCCTCGAGGACTGTTGGAAAACAGAGAACTTCTGGATGAGCGCTTGGAGCAGTGCTTCCTGCACTGGGATATTTATTGGTAGTTGAGCTAAAATGTTTGGTTCCTTCTTGTTTATTTTTTTTGGCCCCATAAACCGTGTGTTTTGCTGGTGAGGGCCCTGCCCAGTGCATTGCTCCATGATTAGGGTGTTTTCTTAGAAGGTGGGAGGCTCAAAAGTGCAGATTCATCGGCAGCTGAGCCAACATCCTAGCTGGTGATGGTGGGGAGGAGTGATGAGCCAACATCCTAGCTCAGGGTGGTGGAGTGATGAGCCAACATCCCAGCTCACGATGAGCCAACACCATAGCTTGTGGTGGTGGAGAGGAGGAAGGGGGTGCTCCTGCCTTCCCCTGCTGCCAGCCCCAGGGTCCTGCCTGTCCCTGGGACCCTTTGGGATCCATTCCTGTAGGTTCAGCTGCTTTGTGGGGCTGGCAGAGGGTGAATGGTGGCAAGGAGAAGGGAGACCTCCTCCCCTGGGAAGGGGGAGCTGCGCCTGGGACAGGGCTGGAGCTTGAGCCCTGAGATGAAACTGGGCTCGCCCTTTGGAAGTGAGTGCTTCCAGTTGTATAAAGTGGAGGTACTGCCAGAGTGTCCTCGAGTTTTCTGGTGAAGATTGTGGCTTTGGTTGGCCCCTGCCATCCCCATGGATCTCAGGTTGGAGCCCCGCTGGGACCATGGTGCCTGGGAACCCTGCAGAGAAATGGGGAGCTGCCGGCAGACCACATTCACTGCGTAGTTGTTTTTAAGATTTTATATTTCGTAGAATCATAGAATGGTTTGGGTTGCAAGGGGCCCTTAAAGGCCAAGTCCCCTGCAATGAGCAGGGACATCTTCAACTAGACCAGGTTGCTCAGAGCCCTGTCCAGCCTGACCATGAATGTTTCTGGGGATGGAGCATCTACCACCTCTTTGGGCAACCTGTGCCACCATCTCACCACCCTCATCGTAAAAAATTTCTTCCTTTGACTTGCCCAAAGCACCGCGGAGCTAAGTTCAATGTATGATGCAAACTAGGGATGCAGTTAAGGTTTGGATGCAGAAGTGGAGTTAAATAAGTGTTTTAATTATGCTGGGCTCTGGACTTGTTGCTAGCTCTTCCCTTGGCACGGTGTCAGTGTGAGAGGTGCTTCTGAGATGGCATTTCAGGTTCTGCTCTGCCTTTCTTGGTTGCTGCTGGTGGAAGTTGCTGCTGAGAGGGGGGTAGGAGTCCTGGGCACTTGAATCATGTCAGATGAACCTTTGCAACCCAGTTGAAATTGGAAAAAACTCAGTCCTGTGAAGAAACAGGCGGGCATGAGAGAGCTGCTTGTGAGCACTTGGGTGTGTGGTTTGGTGCAGGTATTAAATACCCTTCAGTTAAGCTAAAAATGTGAAATTTAACAGTATTGGCTCTAAGAACCAGTCAGTTTTCCCTGGCAACTTAATCAGCGCTTGCACATTGTCATCTCAGGAGAGCAATGCTCTCACCTAGCAATTAGCATTTAAGCAGTCCAAGCTAGTTTCCGTTTGTTAAACAATTAATAAATGCATCATCCTGTTGATGTATCACTGCTCGTTCAGCACTTGGGGATTAATTTATATAAATCTTGGAGTTGGAGCCAGTGTTTCTTGCCATCAGGACTGTTATTGCTCCAGCTGCAGAAATACAGAGCCTGGGTGGGGAAGGCAGGGGCGGTGGGGCTGGGAGGGGAGGTGGCTTTCTAGCAGCTTCCCACTGGGGTGCTGGGACACCTGGGCTGGCTCCACTGTCTTGTGCACAGAGATAGAAAATACGGGGTGGTTTTGGCTCTTAGCTGTGAGCCTTAACGTTCCTGTTGCACAGTGAGGCACCCCTTTACACCTCCCTCCCACCAAACAGGATGAAAGCGTGCTGGGTGCAGAAAGGGGAAACACTAGGAAAAGTACACCTGCTTTTTTTCCCCTTCCCTATTTTGTATTTGCTTTTTCCGATGAGCTGACCTCAGGCTCTGTCCTGTGGGTCCTAGCGAGCCTGGCTTTGCTTGCATGGTTGGATCTTGCTTGCGGGATTGGACCTGGCAGTGACCTGTCCTGCCCGGGGAGCCCTTACAGGTCTGTCCCTTCCCCAGTACACATCTTAGAAAGCCAGAAGCCATGCCATAGTTCTCCGCATGAAGGAAAAAACCTGGGTTTCCTAACCCAGCTCAGGCGCGCTGCAGCTTTTGCAGCGGTCAGCCCATGGGGAATGTGTGCCAAGGCACCTCTGTTGCTCAGAGTGGAGGTTCAAGGAGATGATGAGCAAGGTAGGTAGGTGGGAAGTGCTGCTCTTGGTGCTTTCCATCCCTAACCTGCTCCTGTGACCCTGGGATTCCAAACAGCATGTTTCTAATGCATTTATTTTACGTTCCTGCACTGCGGGGGACAACCACTGTCCCCAGATGAGGGCTGGGGAAGCTGACACCCTGGATCTAGTTGAAGATGTCCCTGCTTATTGCAGGGGCGTTGAACAAGATGACCTTTAAAGGTCCCTTCCCACCCAAACCATTCTGTGGTTTGATGGAGGAGGGATTGGATGTGGGCATCCCTTGACCAAAGCTGGTTTCCAAACTAGGAGACGCTGGGGTATAACAGTGGGAGCCGGGAAGGTGTCCGTATCACCGCATTTCTCTTCTGCTCCATGGCTGAAGTATTTTATCGCTTGAAATATGAAAGTGAATTGTGCTGGAAGTGCTCACATCCTCCAAAGGCACCAATGACCTGGCAGTGCCAGTGTGTGCCATGTTGAGCTTGAAGTGCCTCTGCCGAAGGCTGTGCAGTTCATCTTGGCTGTTTGTCCTGCCTAATAGGCAATCCTAAATAAGGCATTTTTGTTTTTTTCTTCCTCTCCACTCCCAGACATGCCGTCTGTATATTCTACCTAGTTCTCCGTGCCCTGGACACTATAGAGGATGACATGACCATCAGCTTAGATACGAAGGTCCCGATGCTGCACGAGTTTCACTCCTATCTCTATCAACCAGAGTGGAAGTATATGGAGAGCAAGGAGAAGGACCGGCAGGTGCTGGAAGACTTCCCAACGGTAAGGCACCCACCTCCTTGCTTCAGCTGCCTAGTGTCATCTTTGTGTGCATGGTTGTCTTTCCACGTTACACCTGCCTGTGTCTGCTGAGCTCGCTGGGTCCCTGGTGAGCCCGTAGCTCTTCCGAAGAGCTCCATCACCTGCCCGTGGGGCTGGATGCAGAGCTGGGGGGAGAAACCCAAACATTGTGCAACCCTCTGTGTGAGCCAGAGATGATCTGGCTGTGGAAAAGTGGCAGCTCTAAAAAGTGGCTTTTGGCCTCCGCTGTTAGAAGAGTAAATGACCGTCGCCTTGTGGAGAATGGTTTGGATTTGTTGCCCAACACGGTGCATTGCCTGGGTTGGGTGTCCTGTGATCCCTAACAGGGTAGGGAGAGGAGGAAAGCTTGTCTGGCATCTGGCTTGTGGATGGGCCAACATTTGCAGCGATCCTGCAGGATCTGCCCTAGAGCTGCAGGAGTCTGTCTACAGATCTTTAACATGCATATGAGATATAAAGCACCCCTCGGTGTTGGTAACAATATTGCCCAAAGTCTTTATTGCTCTAAGGATCCATGTAAAAGAAAGCCACAGAGAGTCTGCATCTCCACTAGCAAGCTGAAGAAATATCAGAGCCCGTTCTTCGACCTGGAGGCCGACTGAGAAAATCTGGCCGTGGCCAAGCCATTAAAGTCTCTCAGCATGCCGGACAGCATGATTGCATCCCAGACTGTCCTTGGGAAGTGTTTTCTGGCCCACGCGACTTCCCAAGCGTTGCCTCGGGATTGCTTGGGGTCAGAAGCACATCAGGGGCCATGCTGCTCGGAGGTAGCTGCAGGGGACTGAGTCCGTACTCGATATTTAAGCTACTGGTGCAGATGTAGCTGTAGGGCCTTGACTTTGTGCTGGAGGTGCTCAGGATGGCAGGCAGCAGAGCTGAAACTACGATGCTCATCCTCAGCCCCTGCCAGGTTTCAGCCCTAGCAGAAGCAGTGGGGTGATGGAGCTTTGCTGCGCCGAGACGCAGCATCTCCCAGTGCCGTGTGAACCCGTGGAGTGGAAAGGGGAACCTGTCTGGCCAGTTGCCCTAGAAGGGATGGTCCGTCAAGCCTCCAGCCCAGGGAGATGCTGTGGCTGGAAGGCAAGGCTGGGCTCTGCTGAGTGGGGATACAGATGTCTGGTTTCGGTGAGGGCACAAGGACCCTTAGTGGATGCTGCAGTTTTGCTGTTGCCTGTGTTGATCGGTAATAACTGGGTTTATTTTAAGTTCTGTTTAAGAGAAAGTGTAATAATTACAGTGAGGAGCATTTCATTTCCCGAGGAAGTTCTGTTTTGTTCAGCTTTTTAGCATTTTAAGTTTATTGTACCCTTACCAGGCTTTCCCCAGCAGTGGGAATAGGGTAATTGTTTGGATAACTGAGATGTGCTGTGAATTTTGATGCTCAGCCTTGGGATAACAGTGGTTGTACCCTACCTAGGAGGGGGATGCACTATAGGAGGTGGCTGTGTCAGGGGATTCTTGATGTATAGTGATAGAGGTATAGTAGGTGCGTGAATGACTTGGTACTTTAGAAGAGCTTTTGAGAAGGTGTTTCTGGCACTTTGTTGTTCTCTCTTGGTTTGTATGTGTTATTCACTGGGGCAATCTGAGCTTATGTTCAGGTATGGTTTAATAATATTTGGCAGAGGTGTACTCACAGGTTGTGCTTCTCTGGGTAGTGGATTGAAGCCACTGAGACAGAAGCAGAGTTGATACACTTATTTTATAGACAGAGTGAGGCACAGGGCAAGGACATGCCAGCAGCTGTGGATAGAGTCAGGAGGAGAGCCTGGGTCTGCAGTGGTGCCTGAGCAGCAGTCGTTCAGACCGCTCTCCTTATCAGACAAACACCCTGGGCTGGCTGCAGTTACCCACTGGTGGAGAATAAAGCTTAGCGAAATAAAATGTGGTGCTCCACAGTCCTGGGAAGGGGAGGATGCACTTTTAAATTTTTTTTCACTGTGAAAGCGATTGAGTCACTGCATCATGTTATTGGACGTGCAGAAGAAGGATTTCACACTTTCTCTGTTGCTTGATGCCTTTCCAGTTGTGCAAAGAGTGTCCTGCAGAGCCAGAGCTGGAGAGGGCTCGGGGGAACAGGGCATCAGAAACCTCCTTGGTCTTTTCCCGTGGTTGAAATACTGGAGTGCTCTCACAAATTAAAAAAAAAAACAAAACCCAGCTCTGTGTACCAAGCGTAGCTAGTTGTGTCCTGCAACTCCCAGACGATACCAGTCCAAGGCCACAGAGCCTTCCCAAAGATACTGCTGTGTCTGATCTCCTGCCAGAGACCGTAGCGCTTAGACTGAGAACGCACTGAGCCTCTGCTGTAAGGGCCTTGAAACAACTCTGGTTGTTGAAGTTGTCCTAGATCTCCAGCCAAGGCAGCATAAGAGCCTGGTAAACAGTCTTTTTCTGATTTCTTAATAAATGTTGAGCTCTGCTGTTTTTTCCTGACTTTGTTTCCTCCCCCACCCCCTCCATGTTCATTTGTGCTGCAGATCTCCATGGAATTCAGGAACCTGTCAAAGGTCTACCAGGATGTGATTTCAGATATTTGCCACAAGATGGGCATTGGGATGGCGGAGTTCTTGGAGAAGAAGGTGGACTCTCAGCATGAGTGGGATAAGGTACGTCAGCCCAGACTGAACATGAGTAGAGTCCTCCTTGTCTCTGGGGAAAGAGGAGATGGAGCATCCCTGTGGGCAGAGGGTTCAGCTGGATGAGGGAGGCTGTGTGGGCTTGGGAAGGCTTTGAGAGACTGCTGGCCCTGTGGGTAACAGGAGGATGGTGTGGTTTGTGGGTGTTGCCCACCAGCACATGTTTTGGGTCACCCATCGCGTCCACTGTTCCCCCGTGGGCAGTTCATTCAGCTGCTGGAGGCAGAGTGGCAGCTTCGGGGGACATCCTTGGTAAGGTGTTTGCTGGGCATGGGAAAGCTGAGACATCCTAGGGAGGGCAGTGAGAACTTGCAGAAAACGCACTGTCAGTTACTTCTGAGCATCATTTTTTCAGAACTTGCTGTGGCAAATAGGCAGCATTTTGTAACTGCTCCTTTTATCTTGGTTTTTTTTTCTGCCCCTTCCCTTCTCGATGGCTCACAGTATTGTCACTATGTCGCTGGGCTGGTGGGGATCGGCCTTTCCCGTCTCTTCTCTGCATCAGAGCTAGAAGACTCTATCGTTGGGCAGGACACAGAGCTGGCAAACTCCATGGGCCTCTTCCTGCAGAAAACCAACATCATCCGTGACTATCTGGAGGACCAGCTGGAGGGAAGGGAGTTCTGGCCCAGAGAGGTGAGGGAAAGCACTGCCTTGGGGTGAACGTTTCTGCTGTCCCTCTTTGGGAAATGCGCTAGGACTGATGGTGCTGATGTCGCTGCTGTGGTACAGAGTTGCATCCTCTTGTTAGAAGGGTTCCTGCTGGAATTCCCTTTGAAATCCCCAAAGCCAGGGTTTTCCCCACTGTTTGTTGGTGTCCCTTGACAGTCTTTCATACCTCTGTCCAAGACCTATAATGGGCAGAGCCAACCGTCCATGCTTCCCAGGACACCTGCCTTGGGAATGCATTACAGGGTGCGTAGCGGAAAGGGCACAGCTAAAATTGCATTGTCTCTCATGTCCCTATAGATCAAAGTTAATAGGAGAGACATGGTGGTCTGCTTTAATTTTGTTAAGACCCTACAGTAAAGCTGTGCTGTGTAAGATCACTACTGTTAGTTGTGCATCTTCTTGATAGTAACATTTCTTCTAGTGACAGCTGGCTGACAAGTTCGACATCTATCTATAGCTGTCTGGGTACAGATGTGGGGACAAGGTGATGTCTCCCCACACCACCAAGAACTTGCTGGGGCAGTTTTTCCCCCTCTCTGTTAGGCTGGTTAGGAATGAGGGAGAATAAGCCTGTGTGAGATGAGGGTACCTAGTTGGTTCCCAAAGGCAGGATTCAGCTCTGCCTGTGCCTGACAGATGTTTGTCTGCTCTTCTTCAGGCTGTCCAAGAATTTTTCTCTCCCTTTTCCACGTGGCTCACCTGTCTCAGAGTATTTCTTGACGTGAGCCTGATGTGTGGCTCACCTTTTTCTTGCCCTAGCTAGAGAAGATGTGGAGATGAGTTGCATCCTTCTTCTTTACAATCCCTTTATATATACGAAGGCCACTGTCATATCTCTGCAGCCTGCCCTTCCTTCTTTTCTTTAGCCTAGTAAGCCTCAATCCTTCAAGGCTTTTGTGGGTCTCTGGCGGTTCTTGTTGCTCTACTAGACCTCAGACTGTTAGTGATGTCTCTTTTATGGCACGGATGTACCCTCCAACTTGTGAGTCGTTATCTTGATGTTTAGGTTTGGAGCAGATATGCAAAGAAGCTCTCAGATCTTGCCAAACCAGAGAACATTGATATGGCTGTCCAGTGTCTGAATGAGCTCATCACCAATGCCCTCCACCATGTCCCTGATGTCCTCACATACTTATCCCGCCTGAAAAACCAGAGTGTCTTCAACTTCTGTGCTATCCCCCAGGTGAGTTATGTTTTCAAGTGGTTCTTCATCGTCTGCAGCCCAGCTGATGAGACATTGGAAGTGAAGGAGGTTATATGTCATGTTGGTATTAGCCAGTTTTACTCTCCATCTCTTCTGTCTCTTCCTTCTGTCCTTGTACCTACAGTCTCTGCTGCTGGTGAGATTGTGGCTCCACTCCAGAATGTCTTGCCATTGATTTCACTAGGGCCGAGGTTACTCCCTTGGCAAGCTCCCCACAGTGCAGTAAGGGCTCTTCATGTTTCTCCTTAGGTGATGGCTATTGCCACGTTGGCTGCTTGCTATAACAACAAGCAGGTTTTCAGGGGTGTAGTGAAGATCCGGAAGGGACAAGCCGTCACTCTCATGATGGATGCCACAAACATACAAGCTGTCAAAGCCATCATGTACCAGTACGTGGAAGAGGTAAGTTGAACAGTTTGCTTTGAGTGATTTCTGGCTGATCTCATCCTCATTCCTGGTGTGGAATTGGGAAGACACGTGAATCCTAGGAGTCCTAGGATTCAAGGAATGCCAGGATTCCCAGAATCCTAGTCAGTTCAGTGCTGGCACTGGTTTTGGCCTGGACAAGACTGGGTGCTTGATGTGTTCCCTTGAACGTACCCTTGGTCTGTGCCTGTGTTGAGAGGTAGAGACTGAAGTCCTGCCATCCTTCTGGTGGAGAACCAGAGGAATCAGGGCTTCACCTGGGCTGAGCAGGCACAGAGGACCTTCCCCACAACACACTTCTGAGCAGGGTCCATCATCTCCCCATGGGCTGCGCCAGCAAGCAGTCTTGTTTTCTCTGTGTCTGTAGTTGCAGCTGGCAGCATGATGTGGTTGTTTCCTTGTGCTCCGTGGCCAACAGTAAAGTAAATAAGAGCAGCTCTTCACGGGTGGTTAAAGCAGTGGGACTCCCAGCTTCAGGGTATGGTGGAGATTAAGACTTCATGTGGTGGAACAACTGGTGGATGGTTTCACGAGGGGGTAAAAAAACCCAACCCCAAAACCCAAATCCAGTGAGGGTCGTTAAATAAAAAGACATTACTTCTGCACCAGGGAGACCCTTGGGTTATTAGAGCTCCCTTTGCGAGCTGGCCAGCCCCATGGCAAGTGACAGTGACATACCTCACTCAGCACCTTAGCCCAGAAGAGGGTCTCTGTGCACACTTCCCAAAGAACCATGCAGACAAGTATCCCAAAAGCCATGGGGTCTGCAGACCACGAAGAGAAAACCCCAAAGACCATGGTGTTATCTGATGGAGGTGGCAGTCACACCAGCTGCTGGTCACCACTGGGGTGTCCTCACTGGTTTGTGGTGGGATGCAGCGCATGGGCAGTGAGGGCTGGGGGCAAGAACCGCTGGTCCCAGCAGCACCACTTGTGGCTTAGGGATTGTGTCTGAGGCCGTGTGGTCCATCTGCCATCACGGGGTGCCCTCAAGAGGCTGCTTGGCTTAGTGCAGTTCTCAAGGGAAGCGGGCTTTGGCCCCATCCAGGCATCCCTTGCAGGGGGTCCTTGCTCCATGGCAGTCCACCACTGAGGTTGCTCTTGAGGACAGGGTGGCCCTTAAGGCTTCCTTGTGCACCTGTTTGTCCTGTTTGTCCCCTTAACCTTGAGTAGGAACTGTAACTACTCCTTCTTCCCTCCCCAGATCTACCAGAAGATCCCAAGCACCGACCCATCATCCAACAAGACGCAGCAGGTCATCGCCTCCATCCGTGCCATGAGCTTGCCTGGCAGCCCCATGGCATCACGCCACCACTACTCCCCCATCTACCTGTCATGCGCCATGCTCCTGGCCGCCCTGAGCTGGCAGTACCTGAGCACCATCTCCAAGGCCACCGAGGAGTACGTCCAGGCGGGCGAGAACTGATGGGCAGCGGGTGGGCAGGGGGAGAGTTTGTTGGCAGATGGGCAGTGGAGGCAGGAGACTCCTTGCCCCCTGCCGCTGGGGATGGCTGGGCACCCGCGATGCCACGGGGCCTGGGACGGTGATGAGGATGGGATGCTGGTGAGCTGCAGCCCTGGGGCAATGGTGCAGTGTTGCCGGACTCTGCTCCTCACTGCCCTTGCCATCTGCTTGGATGGTTACAAACACTAATTGGAGTCTTACTGTTTGGAGTTGAATATTTTTCTTTTTCCTGTTTCCTGTTGGACAGTTTACCTGAATTTTTTTTTCTTTTTTTTTTTTTTCTTTTTTTTTTTTTTTTGTTAGTATGGTTTTAAATAGAAACTCCAGTTGCCTCTTTTCTTGCTTGAGATTTGAGACACCTTTCCAGCTCAGAGCTGAGCAAAACCTTCTGGGTTTTGCCTCCCTTTCTTAGGCAGCCTCTTCCTCATTGCCTCTGGTGCCTGCTCCACACTGGAAGGATGCTGCTTCAGCCAGGAGAGGAACGTGCTTCCTTATCTAGGGAAAGAGCTCTGGCCACCTTCTGGCCCTCAGCCCAAGCTGGTTGAGACATCCTGCAGCCTGGAAACAGGCAGAGGCCATCTTCCCATTTCTGTTGTTGTGCTGAAGGAGGCTGCTAGGCTTGACACAAGCCCCTTTTAACGTTAAATACATAGGAGGTGGGATGCTCTCGCCACTTCAGTGCGCCCCCAGCTGAAAGCAGCCTGTTGCAGCTCCCTGCCCTCCAGCAGATGGCGCCCTGTGCTTGCTGCAAAGCTTCATATTGTCACAGCAGGGAGGTGGTTAAAAGCAGAAGGGCTGCAGCATGGCCCTGAGCTAAGCACCCCACACCTGACCCGACTGCAGGGTCTGGGCTCTGCACCACTTCTTCAGCCCAAGGGGGTGGGTGGCCATGGCAGGGCAGCACCATTGCAGCAGCGCCAGGTGCCTCTGCAAGGCCAGGGGAGCGAGGGTTCGCACCGTGCTGTCCCTCACGGGGTGCTTTTTGGGGGGCCTTGGTGTGTTGGTCACCCTGAAAGGCAGCAGTGATCCCTGCTGTGGGCTGGGAAGGCTTGAACCACCGAGGGGGGGAGGGGCAGAGCAGGTTTCCCTGGCCCACTTGGCTCCAGCTCGGGATGACGCTTTGGGTTAGACTGACGTGTAAGCTGGAAGAAGTTTCCACTGCTGTTTTGAAACACATCAGGCTGGACTTCAAGAGGAAACAGCACAGTAAAGGGAAGTCCTGTTTTGTTGGGGTGGAGGTTTGTTTTCAGGGTCCCCACCCACCCCTCCTCCAATGCTGCTTTGCCTTTGTGAAGGGAAGGTCAGCCCATCTCCTGGTCCGGGACGGAGCTGTCTGCCCGGTGCAGTTTGGTGGCCTTTGCAAGGCAAAGCCCCTGCAGCCAGGCTGTTACTGGAAGAAGGACCCCTACTCCACAAGTACCGATGTAGATAGTTTTAAGCTGTTGTTCAAAAGAAACTTGCGGTAGCTCTCTTTGTGCAGCTTCCTGTCTTGTTGAAATTAAAGTTTTCTTTGGGAAAAAAAAAAAAGAGAAGAGAGAATTTTTTTTTTATTAGCAGTCATTTCTTTCACACCAGTAATTCCTCACTATGCTGCAAGGTACAAGCCCTTAGCTCAGATGAAACGCAGATGCTTCCTTGCTGCCACTCAGGGCATCACGGTAAAATGCTGTGTACCAGGCCTTAAGGAAGAATTGTAACCAGGGTGAGAAAGAGCTAAAGGTCAGTAAATAAATTTGTAACGGCCCTTGCACTGCAGGCAGCAGGAGTGGTGGCACAGCGCTGGGGCTGCAGGCACGCTCCAGTGCCTTGGTGCATCCTTCTCCCCATGCACCCTCCGTGCCAGCGTGCAGAGGTGCTGGGAGCAGTCCTGGCTGCACCCTGGCCCATGTCAAAGCACGTTCCCCCTGACCAGTAGGCAATGCCCAGGGGCTGCTCAGGAGCCAGCACAAGCACCAGGCAGTGGCTACAGCCATGCTGGCACCAGTACGGCCAGAGGACGGGGCTGGGACAGACCACGCTCACGTGACAGAAGGGTCTCACCTGGTTTCCACAATGCACAGGACAACAGGAGAATGGTTTGAGGGGGTCCGAAGTCAACCAAGGGCCAGGAGACAAGACATTGGAGAAATCATTTATTGGCACAGTTGTTCCAATCACATACACCACAGCTCTGTCTCACTGGTGTCTGAGTAAGCAGAGGTAAGGGGCTATTTTAAAGTGCAAGGGAGAGCCTGCTTCACGCATTTCAGGCCTGTAGCCTCAGCTCAGCAATATACTTTGTGCTTTAAAATAATAATAAAAAAAAAAGCTCTTTTCCTATATTAGTGTTGACAAATCACAATTCCTCCTACATGGCTATTACATCTGCCTCCAGTAACAAAAATAAGGGGTTTTCTTACAATGCCTGTGGCTGGGGAAAAAAAAAAAAAAAAGTTTCAATTGTGTGCAAGTTAGATACCTCCAAGCATCTGCACGAGTTGCCTGCAGCAGGTGTGGGGAAAATCCCTCATCTCTGGTCAGTGTTCATCACCTGCAGTCCCAAAGCATCACACCAATTTTGGGTGCAGCACCCTCACTGAGGCATGACCTGCTGCACACCAAGCTGCCCAGCCATGGGTGAAAAGTGGTTTGCTCTTTCCAGTGTACTCCTAGATGCTTGCAGGACATTGGATCAAAAGCTCACGGAGCTCCGGCCAGGCCCTTCCCTAGGATCCATAACCCCAAACTACAGCAGAAAAAAAAAAACCTAAACAAACAGCTGATGAACAAGTGGTTTAAAAAGCAGCTGCATGGATGGAGCAGAGCAAGCTATGCACAAAGGACTTGTTGCAGGCGGGAAGGGGCCTTAACACAGCTCTGGCCAGAGCCAGCCCCTCATCAAGTTTGTCGGTATTTTGTCATTACTAGGTCCAAATTTAGCCAATTCAAGGCACACGCTAACATACCCTGCTTGTTTCGGGCACTACCAGTCAGACCAACCCAGCCAGGGGTACACAAATCAGCCCCCAGGGTCCATCCATCTCCACTGCCCCACCACATCCCTAGTCCCAGCAAAGCTACTGCTTCCTACCCTCCCAGTAACAGACTGGGCGGGAAGGGGTGCAGGCTAACCAAATACCGTGGTGCAAGAGGCCAGCAAGCCCTTCAGCAGTCCTCTGAGCAGGGAATGCCCCACAGCTGTGACTCACAAGGAGCAGAAAGCTTGCAGAGAGCAGTTCCACCTCCAGCTCCACCATACCATTTAAAAATATAAAATAAAACATAAAAAGCTTTAATAAAGTAACCTCAACTATAGTCTCTTAGAAGGGGGGGGCTCTGCACCCAATCCACTATCAGTTAAAAGCATCAGGGACTCAGTATTATTTGTGGTTTGATCAAGGTTACATCTTCTTCCAGTATTGCTCCGTGCTGGGGATGCCGGCCACAATCTCGGACTCGATGCCGCAGTGGTCCTCTCCTCGGAGGATTTTGAAGAAGCCTGGAAGCACACCAAGAGCAAAAAAAAAATCAACCTCCCCGTCACACCAAGGAGAACGGGGAGGGGGTTCCCTCTGGCAGCCCCCGGGGGTACCTCACCATTGTCCCCCCAGTCGGTGTTCCAGGAGTTGGCGGCCAGCCAGTATGGAGTGCCGTTGTCCACCCCCCAGCCCAGGATCCGGATCGCATGGCCTCCAACCTGCTCGCCAGACACGTGCTGGTAGACACCTGCAAGGCAACAAGCCAGCACGTCAACTTGCGCTGTGTCTCCATGCTTCAGAGCGCTGACAGCTCGTGAGACGTTTGATATCAAAACCTGGAGAACCAGCTGAGAAGGTGGCTTTGGTTAAATGCAGACCCGAAGCTTAGCGCAGAGCCTGGAGGAAGGACTGATGCCAAGCATCAGGTCAGCATGCAGGACACCCAGAGACACTCAGCAAGGGGCCCAAAGGCAGCACATATCAAGCAGTTCCGAACACGGAATTAGGGTCCACACCAGGAGAGCCATCTGCCAGGATTTTACCTACATCCCAGCTGCTGTTCTCAGCTGCAATTCTGGGTGTTCCCCATCGGGGCTTCCTCCCTGAGCCAGTCCTGAGCACCTATTCCCCTTGCTAGAAACCAATGGATACAGGAGATGGTATCTCCCCACGTTCTTGCATAACCAGATACTCAAGTGTGAACTTGAGGTCTCCTTTGAGACTTCAGTAGAGGGACAACAGCCACAAAAGACAGACCTATGGATGAAGCAGGGAACGGGGCTCCCTACAGCCTCAGTGCTGATGCTCACCAGACTTGTACATCAGGAAGTCCTCGTAGACGATAAAGGCTCCTTCCACCGGGCCGTTCTTGTAGATCTCAGCCATGATTTCCTTCTCACTGCGAGGGACACCGTAGGATGTGATGCCTGGGGAGGAAAAAAGTCCCACCATTAGTATGGCATTGTCAGGCCACAGGGGTCTTGGGATGGCTGGACAGAGACTGCTCAGCATGTCCCTGTAAGAGGCCTTCTCCACTAAAAGGTTAAATTCAAACTCAGCTGCTCCAGAGGCACCGACACAGCCAGGCAGGAAAAGTGGACTCCGACCATCCTCTTCCAGAGGGAGTGATTTAACCCGAGTCCTATTCCATACCTGCAGACCTACTTCAGACAGCTTCACTGGGAAGTTTTCTCCTTACACGTCCTCACTCCAAAAAACCCAAATTACTCAAGGCTAAGACAAATCTCCAAGAAGCAGCCAGGTTATCCTACACGTATAGGGCTGGCTACCACCAAGGAGTAAGAAGGAGGTGGCTTTGACAGCAGAATTCCACAGGGCTCAGCACCATGCCCTTCAACCCAGGCACGTGCACCACAAGGACTCAAATCAGTTCCCCCCATCTCAGTTGGGTCTCAGCAAATACAAACCGTGCATCTGCCAGGCTTATCTTTGCTCCAGGACCACCCATCCTGAGGGCACAGAAAATAACCACCATAAAACAGTTTAGGATGAGGTCCAACCCTGCCAAGCCCACCAAGCTACCACTAGGAGCAGCTCTGGAGCTGCTGTGCACTGAGTGGTGTCGGAGGCCACCTCCCTTACCGTAGTGCTTGTCCTCCTTGTACGAGGGCGAGTAGCCGGGTTCACAGTGCCGGCTGCACCTGGGGGTTTCTCCCCCCTCCCCGGTACACGGTGGTCGGGAGCCATTGACGTGGTGCTCGCAGGGTGGGATGGAGTAGGGACGGCAGCCTGTTGAGGACAGAGGCAACATGAACTGGCTGTCCCCAAGCACCCCTGTCCATCAGCCATGCTGGAGAAGGTGCTCCAGATGATCCAAGAATGGGCACAACCCTTCTGAACCCAAAACCCCACAGATCAGCGGGTGCGAGCAAGAGCAGGTCTGTCACGGCCAGATGGCCAAACCCTGCATCATCAATGGGTTTCCCTCTGGACCTGCTTCCCACCACCTCCCCTCTTGACAAGGTGATGGAAAAGATGAAAACATGAAACAAATCATGGCCATGCTAGGAGAAAGCAGAGGTTTCCAGCCTGGAACTTGCTTTTTGAGGGGGAAACATGTCAGCAAGACTCCTGCCCTCATCCAAAGTGTATTGAACTGGTCCAAACCCACCAACAACAAAATATTCACAGCCTGATTCATTCCTGCTATGGAAGCAGGTGCCTTGGGGGGTTGTTAAGCCAGGCTACCGTGCTCCCTTCCTGGATGGGTCTCCTGACTCTAGCTGGTCCTCAGGGGCCCTTGTCCCAAAGGGGTGACCAGAAGGAGCCATGGGGACAGGAGCAGCCAGCTGGGATAGCAGAGGTGTTTGAGCCCAGATCTGAAGGAAGGAGCAGCCACAAGGATGCAGACAAGAGAAGCACCCTGAAGGACGTGAAGCTGTAACGGAGTGGAGATGCTCCTCTTTGCTTTCACAAGGGTATTGGCCAGGACTTACCCACATGGGAATCATAGAGACCCCCAGACACGAGGCCCCTCTCTGTCCAGTACCTCCATGCGCCGGAGGGGTAACCACCGTTGCACCTGAGGAAAGAAGCAGCAGTTCCAGCTCCAGCCTGCTCAGAGCCATCTCCTTTGGGGGGAGGTAGGCAAAACAAAGCCAGCTTGGGATGGCTGAAGGGAAGCTTTCAGCACGTTGAACCTTTTAAGCCTGTCCCTGCCTTCCCCAGGATTTCTAGGCCTTGAGACATCAAAGCCTCAGGGCAAGAAGGAGCTAAGAGCACCCATGCCTCCAAATCCCAAAGCAGTGGTGCCTCACCAGGTCCCTGGTCAGCCTCTGCCACCAGAGGCAGCAAAAGCCGCACAACTTGGAAACCCAACCTCCCCACACACTGCTCTCAACAACTGCAAAAGCTGCAGGCAAAAGGCTTGTGCCTGAAAACCAAGGCTTTGGGGCTATGAAAAGATCCTTCCTTTGGCTTAGGCAGCTGGTGATTCTGTATGGGAAAACATCGTTATGTGCTTGCCCTCCCTCCACCAGCCATCACCATCCACTGCTGCTGGGGCAAGACGTGGCCCTCAAGGACTTTCAGTCCATGCAGTCACCTTTATGTTCCCACCTGACCCCAGCATCTACAGCATAAACCACTAGTGGGGCTTCCTGCTCATTAGGGACACTAGGAAGACGGGGCTGAAACGAACAGCATCTTCGGGTTGTGGCCCCGCTCCTCCCACCCACCTTTTAAGCGCACGAGAACCCAGAGCAGCTCACCCCATGCCGCACTCGAAGCCGCAGCACGACAGCAAGTCCTCCGCCGAGACCTCCACGCTCACCTTGGCGTTCGTGTGGACGCAGATTCGGTCTGAAATCGCTTCGACGGCGCCAAAAGCCTGCAGGTAGCCCCAAAAACCCAAGGGAAGACCATTAGAGCCAGCCACGGGAAAGAAACCAGGCAACCTTCTGGCAACGAGTGCAGCAAGCACGAGCCTGGCTGGGAGAAGCCCACCCAGAAGAAGCTCAGACACTGCAGGACCCCCCACCCCATTTATGCAGTTCAGTAGCAAACTCAACAGCGTGTTTTTCGTCCAGCAAACTCTGCATCGACAGGACCTTAAGCCACCCCTGCTCTTACCCAGCAAGAACCACAAGAGCCTTGGTCTCTTATCTCGTTGATGGTAGGACAGTTAGGCCACTGCGTCCGGGAGTCAAAGTTATCGGGCAGCTCCATATCTGCGGCAAAATCTACCCTGCAAGTGAAAAGACAGAAGTCCTGTTATAGGAACACCGGAGTAACAGGACTGGGTGCACAAGGCTCTCCAACCTCCTCTGAAGGTGATCTGGAGGGTAAGGGCTCTTGTTTGCTTACTGAAGGAGAATAAATACTTCTGAAGTCCTCAAACCAGGTCAGCAGCTCTACCAGCGTTTTAAGTTTCAAGGAGTACAAATTACAGTATTGGTCAAGCATCCGGCATGACAGAGGATGGATGTTCCCCCCACACATGCTTCTGTGCTTAATTCCATGCAAGATGTCCACCAAGCTGCACCCAGGGGAACCCTGCTCACATCTTCTCTGCCAGGAGAGACCCTCGCCCACTCCAGACACAACAGGAGCATCCACACAAACTTCTACAGGGTCCTCATCTTCTTCTGGCACTCACCTCTCAGGGAGCTTGGGCCCGCCCAGGAAGGTGCCACAGAGCTTCTTCACGTAGCTCATGTCAGTGTTGCGGAAATTGTGCCCTGCCTGGGAAGAGACACAGAGAAACAGGACACGACTCTTCACAGCCACCAAGTGCATTGCTGGGACCAGCTCCAGATCTCCCTCAAACCCAACCAGTGCCTGACACTTGCTGTAAAACCCAGGGACCAAGGGTCAAGCTACCTATAGTCACAGAACACCTCCCCTTCCAGAATCAGTGCATCATGACCTGTAAGCTATGGTCCAACTCTAGGCTTTGGTCACAGCAGCCTGGCCAAGGAGGGTTTGGCCAGGTCACCAATACAGCTTGACACGTGCTGCTTGTTTCCAGCCTTCCACAGAGTTTTCTCCTCTTAGCATTGCTCCTACTCTTCAAATTCATCAGTGCTCTGCTCTAAAGAGGAGAAGGTCCACAGGTACTGTCACCACAAGAATCCCTGACAGCATCAACTCAACTGGGACCAAGGCTGGTTTGATGCAACCGCTGTGGTGAGACTCCCAAAGCTTGGCTCTTGAGTCCCACAAAGACACTGTTGAGCAATGCATCCAAAAAAACCCACAAACGACCCCCAACCAAAAAACCCGGGACTCACCTTCCAAGTGGTATTGAGCTTGTTTATGTGGTTGACCAGGTCACTGGAGAGAGGAGGGTAGTAAGGAATGCTGCGAGCATTGGCGAAGGCCACCAGGACACATAGGATGGACACGGACGGCCACATTTTGGCTACAGAACAGGACACTCCACCTGCAGCCAGATATGGGCATCATTGGAAACCTTCCCAAGGCAGGCTCAGACCACGAGCAAGGGCTTGGCAGAAGGACCGTCACAGCAACACGTGGGAGGATAAAACACGTGGCTGCAGGAAGTCCCTCCCGATCCCGATTTACTCCGAAGGTCAGGAGAGACACAGGAGCAGACTCATAACCCCCCTCCTCCAGCTCAGAAGAAATCAGACAAGGCAACCCTGTTTCTTGACCACTGCAGGATTAGTAGCAGCAGGAAAATACCTTTTGAAGCAGATCCAAGGGATTTGGAGGGTATTAAAAGCTGTGTTTACTTCCACGAAAAAGGAGAATAAGGACTAGGACAAAGAATAAGTGACACCCCACCTCCACGGCAAACAGCCAGCAGGACCGCAGCCCCGGGGACCGGCCAGCCCCTGCCCTAGTGCAGTCCTCTTCCCTTTGAAGATATCACTCTAAATCACATTTTCGGACTTTATGGCCTCATTTTGGCCAGCCCATCGCCCTGGGGACCCTGACTGGGGTCACAGCCCTGGGTAGGGACCCCCCTGCCCACGCTGAGTGGGGTCTGCATGCACCGGGAGCTGCCCGCAGCTGCTGCCTGTGCTCCCCTCCCACGGGGGCTTTTCATGGCGGAGGCTCTGAAGCCACATCCCTTGGCACAGGGCACCAGGAAAGTTCCACTTTGTGGAACAGAGATGCAGGGGAAATCCAGGAGCACCTCAAGGGTGGCCCATAGCCTCCGGAATGCAGCAGCACAAGCATCACCCAGCCCAAAGATCCTCCAAGGGTCGGTGGTTTAACCGCTCTCCTGCCTCTTTTAACCTAATTGACATTAAATTGCCCAACTCGAATTTAACCCCCAATGCCAGCGGCCACCGCTTGCTCTGCGTCCCCACGCCTGACTCAGACGCACAGCCAGGCCACCAGCTGCTTGATCTCTGCAAACACACCAGGGCACCCTCCTCCTCCTCCAAACACCCCCCAGCTCCCCTTCCACCACCGCCACGTCTACCCCGACGAGCGCCAAGCCTGGCGAGCGACCCAAGACCTCAGATACTCCACAGTAGCCTGAACAGCAGAGATATTCAGGCTTTAATTCCTACTCATCTGAGCGAGCTGAACGTGTCACCAGCTTTGCAAGCCTGGGCTTAAACCCTTCTGGGCAAATACGCCCCAGCAGCCGGGCAGGCAGCTCTCGCCAGCAGCTCCCCATCCCCGCGGCACCAGCGCTTGCCGAGCAGCGGCAGGGGATGGGGAGACACACACGCATCTCCATGCAGCCTGCCTCCACCCACTCGCAGCCAAGTTTAGCCTTTACAGAGAAGAAAACCCAGCAGGAGTGTCCTACTTTCTGCCAGCGACAAGCCCAGGCGGCTGCAGCTAACTGTATAAAGGGGCTTTTTTTTTTTTTCTTCTTTCCCTCTCCTCCTTCCACCATTTATTTATTTCTCCCCCCACTCTCTGTGCTTTCAGCAGGATGCTCAGCCCAAAAGCTATTTGAGTTTCAGCAGGAAATGGGTCCTCCTACCCCTAAATCTCACCTCTTCGAAAGGGTTTCGTATGTATTTGCATACTTAGAAGCTTCTCGTGGATAAGGGACTCGCTGGCATTGCTGGTGTCCCCACCGTGCTCCCCTGCTTACGCAGCAGGAAGCAGGTTACGCTCAGAAAAACAAATACATATTTCTAAGGCTACTGTGGTTTTGCCTTGCGCCCCTTCAACATGGCCACAGAAGCCTGCAGGTGACCAGCCTGGGCTGAAGCATCTTGTCTAATGATAAATCTTAAAAAAAACCCCAACAACAAAACAAAAAAACCCAAGCAAACAAACAAACAAAAAACCCCCAAAAACTTCTGTACTCCCTGCAGGCAACTTCCTACTTTCTGTAGCACAGAAGGGAGGCATTTATGAGGCCTGAAGCCACCTGATACACTTTTGTTTTCAGCAGGATGCTTGCAAATTCGCTGACACGCTGAACCCCACGCTGCAAAGCCTCCTGCATCGTACCGCCGCTTGCGCCAAGCTCTTGATGGACAGACACAGGAGATCTCACAGCCTCAGGTTACCAGACCACACCAGCTGCAGACTGCAAGCTCCGGGCAACCCGAGACCAAAACGAAAAAAGATATGAGGAGGTTTCCCCTCCGACGGGCGCTCGCCTTTTAAGCTCTGCCGCACGGCACCTGCGCCACGGCATGGCCGACAGCCAGCAGACCCAGCAGAAGCAGCGAGACCTCGCCCAGTACAACTCAAACAGCCGGGAGCCAGTCGGGCTTTCCAGCAAATGAGCCTCTTGCCAAGTCTCCTACAGGCACGAAGCCTCCCCACAGACCATGGGAGAGCTGGGGTGGTCCACCCTGCAGAAGAGAAGGCTCCAGGGAGACCTTATTGCAGCCTTTCGGTACATAAGGGCGGCTTGTAAAAAAAATGAGGATGGACTTTTTCGCAGGGTCTGTAGTGATAGGACAAGGGGCAATGGTTTTAAACTGGAAGAGGGGAGATCCAGACTAGATATAAGGAAGAAATTCCTGATGAGGGTGGTGACACACTGGCACAGGTTGCCCAGAGAGGCAGCAGATGCCCCAACCCTGGAAACACTCAAGGCCAGGTTGGATGGGGCTCTGAGCAACCTGATCTATTTGAAGATGTCCCTGCCCATGGCAGCGGGGTTGGACTAGATGGCCTTGAACCTTCCAGCCCAAACCGTCCTGTGATTCTATGAAGTCTCCTGTGGCCACAACGTCTCAGGGGGGAGACGATACTCTCAGCTGGATGGCACGGAGCATCCCAAGATCTGGGTGGAGAAGGAAGGGGAAATCCTTCATCTCGTGTGATTTCTTCCTCCCTACCCACCCACACCTCACACACCCCCGGCTTTAGCAAGCCCCCTGTGTACAGCAAATCTATCCGCAGAGAGCGCAGGCACGGGACTCGCGGGCCAACGTCCACCAACAGCAAGTCACGTGCAGCCAGAAACACACCAGCCCCAGCGGCAATGCAGCAAGTTAAGAAAAGGCTGCTGGTTTCCACCACCACCCCCCTTTCCTGCAGATACCAGCAGCAAGACACTTCCTATGCCAGCGTTATCACACGCGTGCTTCCCCCACCACCGCTATCTCCTCCACACACACCTCTCCCCACCACCCCCACGACTGTTTTAAATATCACCAAAAGAGCAGCACCAAAACCAAACTTGTAGAACAGCTGCTGCACCCGACAGGTATCTGCTCTTCTTTCCGCACAGTGAACAGGCCAGGGGAGTTTCTCCAGCACCCCCAGGAGATCCCTTCCCTTTGCACCCCTCAGGTCTCTGGAGGTGCCTCACAGCTTCAGCATAACCCTGGCAAAGGCTGTTGTCACAGGTCACATCCCACCACAGCTTATTAGTTTGGAAACAGAAACAAAGCGCGGATGTCAGACTTCTTAAGGCACCAGAGCTTGGCTCCAGTACACTCTCTAGACGGCAAGAGGATGTTTGGGGCTTGCAAAGAGCCCACCCAAGCTGCTGCACCTCCTCCTGGGCTGCAGACCTGGGAGCTGAGAACAAGTCCCCTGTCCCCTGCTTTGGGATGCAAAGTATCTGGGGTAATGCAATTTCTTCAAGGATGAGCAAGAAAGAACTCCAGAAAGCTGCTACCCATCAGCACAGCTGACCCTGGGCAAGACTCTGGCAATTCAGCCAGCTTGATTGCTTAAAAAGAGGACATTTGGGCCACTTGACTGCAGCCCTTGAGTCCCTTCACCTCCAGCCAGCGAAGAGGAAGCACTGAGACCTCAGAGCCTCCAACACCAGCTGCTCAGAGCAGTTGCAGCCTGTGAGAGAGGGGAGCACCCGAAGCGAAATGGCTGCGGCTGGTGCTGCACCACCCACCCGCAGTCCCTCTGCGCTGCAGCTCTGCCTGCAGGGACACAGGGAGGAGGGAAGGAGGTGACATCACCCAGGTGCCTTCTCCATCCCTCCTGACCAAGAGATCTTGGACCCAGAGGCAGTTCCCTGCCTCCTTTCCCAGGGATGGAGCTCCAACTATTTGGACCACATTATGCCAGGGATCAGCAGGGTCCCACAGCCTCCTCCCTGCCAGCACCCATGGGAGATGCACAGTGCCAGCAACAGCAAAGCCCTCTGCGGTTCACTGCTGTGGAGTCCCACCATGAAGGTCTTCTGCACATCACGCAGAAATCAAAGCCCACAAGTCCCATTTAGCTGGGCATTTCTCTGCGCAGTCAAACCCAACCAACTCAGAACCCAAAACAGGCTAGTCAAAGCCCAGCTCACATGACTCAGCTCAGGCAGGTCAGCCCATGAGATAAGTCACAGCCCTGAAGCACCTCTCAGCTCCTCCAGTGTCTGGGCCAACCCGTTTCAGGCACAGACAGAGGCATCCCCACACCCTTTCCCAAGGCTTTGAGGATGATAAAAGCTGTCCCACCCTCACAGCTACAACACCCCCACCCCTCCAGGGTCAGAGGTACCCAGCAAAGCTCAAGTCATGTGTCCTCCTTCAGCAAGCAGCCCTTTACCCAAACCCAGCTTTGTCCTTTGTTCTGGCTGCCAGTATTTGTGTGTGACTCGAAGCCACAATAAAGCAAGCCTGCAAACAACTCCATCCAGCTCAGCTGGCTGTGCCGCCAGGTTAGCTTGGGCGCACCAAACTCATGGCCTGGTGACTTCATTACAGCTATTGCTGCGTTATCAAAGCTTGAATTTTTTGTTTTAAAAGAAGAAAAAGCATGAGTCACTCTTCCCCATACCCATTCCTTTCCAGGAAAGCCGAATCGCTAGCACAGATTAGGTATCTGACAAAATAAATACATCCTGAGGCAAGCTGTAGTGCTCGCATCTACAGCTGACATTCACAGAAAGTGCAAGATTCCTCCCAAATGGAGCTGCACTGATTTTTTTTTTTTTCTTCCTCTCTCTCCTCTTTACAGACCAATTCATAAACCAGAGTCTTGCACAAGCCCTCAGCCGCTGCAGCAGACACTCCGTGCTACTGAAATTTCTCGCCCCCACCCCCAACTTTGCAACCTGGGGGTAAATGCAAGAAGGAGGCGATGTTTGCTGCATCCCACCTGCAGCATGGCCCGGGCAGACCCACAGCGGGCCAGACCCACGGCGGGCCAGATGGGTGCAAGGCAGCTCTCACCCAGCGCCATCTCCAAGCTGTGGTCCTGGTGCCAGCCCCAAGCTCGGCCGCGCATCACGGGATGTTCCCAGAAGCGCTGCAGCGGGTGCCAAACCGGCCTCCTTTGCATCAGCTGACGAGCAGGGCTGGGGCTGAGGTTTGGGTTTGGGTTTGGGGTCCGTCCCCCCCCCCCAACTTCATTACAAAAACAAGAATCCCTCCCGCCTCTCCTGACGTTTTTACAAGGTTTGCTGGTTTTGAGGCGCACTGAGGGTTAATGGCATTTTCCCTGCAACAAACCTCAGCCCTGAGCCGCAGAGCATCCCTCCCGGACCCGTCACGGCCAAAAATACCCTGAAACGCCGCTGGGAAACCGGGGAGACGCTGCTGCCCCCGCAAGAGCCGCTCCGCAGCGTCCCCCGGGCGCGGGGCTGGGGGGGGTCCCCCCGCTCCGCTGCTCCCCGCCCCACGGCGGCAGTAGATGGGG
>JAVJGI010000001.1:116462102-116513118 GCA_035590275.1 Ibycter americanus
GTGGACTGGCCACTTGGACTAAAAAACAAAAAACGTGCCTGGGGTGGGGGGGCAGGGAGCCGGGCTGTGCCCCGGGCAGGGTCCGGCCGGGGTCCCGCGGCTGGCAGCTGGGGCGGGGGGTCCTAAGGCAGATAAGGGGAGGGCGGGCAGGGAGCTTCCCCCTTCCAGGGCTGCCAGGGGAGGCGGCATGGGCAGCACGGGGGTTACAGTGAGAGGACAGGGAGCTCTGCTGCATCAGGTGGGTGCCGGGAGCGGGGACCCGAGGGACACGACCTGGGGAGCGGGCGTCTGGCTGTGCTGAGCCGAGGGGTGCTGAGCCGAGGGGTGCTGAGCCGAGGGGAGCGTCATCTGATTTACACACTGGGGCTGCCTCCAAGAAAGCGACATCTTTGCAATTTGCCCCTGCGATGGCAATGTGATTCTGGCTCTCGAGCTGGAGCATCTTAGCACTTGAAAGCCAAATTCTGCAAAACTGAGCAACTTTTTGCTAAATAGAGTATGAGATTTTCCAAAATGCTGGAGGACTCAAGAGCTCGGAGCGGAAGGGGTGGCTGCACTCTGTACGGCAGCCTGTGCTCATTCCTCAACCACAGCTAATCTGTCGAAATGAACATCCTACACCCACCCCCACCCCACTCCCCCTCCTCCCCCCAGGAGACCTGCACGCTCCTGGGAGTCCTGAGTGCTAGTACCAACCTCCCCATCCCCTCTCCCCTCTTCACGCACCAGCTCCAAACTAGTCCTGCTTTGTTGCAGAGATGAGGGAACGCGGCATCCAGCCACTGAAATTGTAAATCTTGGGAGAAAAGAGGGAGAGAAGCGTGCTTGGCTCCTTCCTCCTGGCAAGCACAGGCGTGTTCCCTGCAGCACAGGCTCTGGCTCCTCCGCACTCGTGCAAGTGGTCCCATAACACGCAGCCAGCAAGTGGGAGTTCAGAGCACTCTACGGGGGTGAGGGGGAGATGGGCCAGCGGCTCAGATGAGGCCCCCGGCCTCACACCATGCTCCAGCCCGTTTCAGTATATGCCTGCGCACCCCGCCACGATGCCACCGAGCCAAACTGTGCTCCAGCAGTGCCAGCTGCAGGTTTGCCCACCCTGGTTCCAAAGGATGCAATTTGCCCTCTCTCCTGAAAAATGCCCACCCATTCCTCTGCTGCTACGCCCCCCACCCCTGCTGCTGCCTGCCACAGCTGCCTGCTGCACTCGCTGGTCAGGAGCCAGTGCCATCTGTGACTGCAAGCCCCACAGGACTAGAACATCTGGACGGCCATCAGTACATTCCTCACTAATGAGGCTATTTCAGGCTGTCTTGCCTCTGTGGGTCGGTCGCCTGTGCTGCTTGCAGAGCGGAAGAAGCCACCACGCTCGGGGCAGCACAAACACAGAGTGAGAATGGCCTTGTCACCAGGGACTGCCACCCAGCCTGTTGTTGGAGACCATCTTCTGATTTGGGTGTGTAGGTCTGAGATCTCAGCTGCTGTCTCTCCGGGTGAACTATCTAACCTGCTCCCCAAAAGCAGAGCGGGGAGATGCACAGTGGTGAAAGGCAGCCGGGAGGTGTGGGGGTCACATACTGCACCCGAGCTCCTCCATGAATGTGGGAGAGCAAAACCACCTCTGCTCCAGTTCTGAAAAGGGTGCCAAAAGCAGCTTTTTAATCACAGGAGAAATATCTGAAACTCAAATCAGGGAAAAGAGTAGCCTGCGGGTAATGAAGCCTGGTTTGGCTGAGAGTCGCGGATTAGGAATGGTGGAGGCAGCCCAGAGAGAAGAGCACATTACTCCCGTGCTTCTCAGACACTTCTCTTCTTGGAAAGGTGCAGCATCAAAACAGAGCAGGGCTTTGGAAAAAACATCTGCTGAGCACGTGCTATGACAGCAGCTCTGGTGACAGGGACCACGCTGTCCAGGGAGCATGGCGAGTTCACGTGAAAGCACTGGAGGCAAAGCTCCTCCCTGCACCCTCCATCAGCCAGAGGTGCCGGAGGGCGACTGTCCGGGCCAGGAGAAGAGGAGGCAAGAAAGCAAAGATGCTCACAGCAGAGCCCTTGGGGTTTTGCCGGAGAGACAGCATCACCACCGGAGCCGGCACAGGCTGGAGCACTGCAGTGCTCCCCATCAAGGGGCTCCACAGCTGCCCCAGCTCAGTCTCCATATGAGTGTGGCTAGCAGTGGCCGTCACCGCCTAAGTAAAAGCAGGCGCCACAATAAATTTAAAAAATGTTTTGTGTACAAACAAGATTCGCCACAGGCTGTGCTGGGAATACTGTAAGATTGGCGGGTTGTATAAACACAGGCAAGAAAATGTGGATTTCTCACTGAATCTATTCCATGGGATCGCTTCAAACTCTTCATGATGCTTGAACTTGAATTTTTAGAATAAAATAATGAGAATTCAGGATGGAAAGTGGGGTTTATGTCACTTTGAGGGGCTCAGATGCTAATCTGACAAGGCAGTGGTGAACTTTGAGGACTTGGCTGAAAAGGATCTAAGCTTCGTTTAAGTGTGTCTGCGGCATCACCTGAACCAGCACATCACAGGCTCTGCTGCCACCGGTCCAGCGTACACATGGCACCATCCCCTTCCCCAGGCCCAGTGAATGACACCGCTCTTGAAACAAGCATTTTCAAACTATACAGAAAGACAAGATTTTCTCTGTAGGTCTTCTTGCTGATGAACTCGGTTAACCCCAAGATTTTGCTTGGTCATCACAATTTTAGGGACTCGCTTCCTGTTCCCTGCCCTGGTGATTAAGACCATTAGCCACAGGGTTTGAAACGCAGAGGGGAAGGGGCAGAAATCCGCACTGCCAACAGCAAGCCTGCAGCTCATCTGGGGCTGGGAATGGAACAATGGGGGGAAAAATCCTGTTTTCAAACAGCTGTGCACCTAGGGAAAGGGGGAGAGCAATACATGGTTTGACTTGCATTTCGTGGAGAACCTATAGTGCTCCCCCAAGCAACGCACATGCATATATATATATATGTATATGTAAATACACCTACACAGAGTGGAGTAGCTATCTCAGTAAGTATTTCCAGCTGAAGGGCTGAGGGAAGGCTCTCCACCTTGGGCGCACGTCCTCAGCTGGCAGCGAGAGCAGGCTCAGCAGGCTGCCAGGACCTTGCCCTTTCCCCAGCATACGGAGGGATGTGCGCTGAGCGCGCTGGGTCTCAGCCAGGCACCCGGGGGCAGGCGGACACTGTGCCCTGGGCAGAGGCACCGCTGCGGGCTGCTGAGCCCCACGGCTGCCCCCCGGCAGGACTGAGAGAGGAACGGGCCTTTTCTCCAGTGTAAAACGCTGTTTGGATCAAAAGACACTGAGTGGTTTTTATCTTTTCTGATAAAACTGGTGGAATGGCCATCTGAAAAGCCATTTCTAGCAGAAAAAAATGGAAAGGGAGACATTTAAATTCAGCAGACTTCTAAAACAAGAGGTCTAATATATCTTGGAGACATTTACTTACTTTTCCTGACATCTGTTCTCCACCAAACCAAGAAGAATTTATAAAATATTTTAGTCCTGTCTGCATTCATGCCCAAAAACCAGCTTCATCCAACTTTTTACTTTCAGCTCCAAGCCAGTTCTCATCACTGATAGGGGCAGGCTGAAATCACTGGAGAAAATCCCACCGGCTTCAATGAAACCAAAATTTATCCACTGACTCCAAAATCAAAAAAACCCACCAAACCCAACCAGGCGTCCCAGCTGGGACACGGCTCTGTGCCGGACGTATTCAGATACTTTCAGAAATTGTGATTTGTGCTCATCTCCTGCATAGTGAGAGCATATAAAAGGAGCCAACCTGCTGCGAGCTCCTGTGGTGAACCTACAGAGGATACAGATCTAAACCAGCCTGGAGTTACCTTTCTGCCCAGGCTACTGAGTTTTACACTTCTGCCTTCGGCAGTCCCAGGTCTGGCCCCTTTTTCAGTCGCCTCCAGGGTCCCAAGAATGGCCCCCGATGCTCTGAGGGTGACGATGCTCCGTCCCCTGCAGCTCCCTGCTGAGGGACACAGCGGATGCTGCAAGTCTGCACCGGCTTGAAGAACAACTAGAACAAGACCATGTGAAACAAATCCATTGGGGGCTATTAAATCCAAGGACAGCCCTGTTAGCTCAGGAAGTCCTTCAGATACTAATTGCTGGAAGCTGGGAAAGTGGACTGGGAAACTATCACAGGGTGCTTGCCCTGCTCTGGTGCTTTTATCTACGCATCCTCTGTTGGCTCTGTCAGGGGCTGAATCTGGGGCTTGCTGGACTTTGGTCAGAGCCAGCACAGCCACTTCGACGATCTTACACTGCCCAAGTTTTCCTTAGCATTTTGCCAAAGTTTTCTCCCCTCTCCTCCCCTTTTTTCGTAATAGCAATGAGTTTGGGGTTTTTTCTGACTGCTGATGCTGTTTTGGGAATTCTCTCTCCCTTGAGCATAATAATCTGCATTAATTATGCAATATACTGTTAACATGGTTTTTGGCAAGCTTTCACTTCACCCAAATTCATATCAGACTCCTCCAGGACATCTAATCATTTTTTCTTTTCTTAGACAAAAATATCATCCAAGCCTCCTTTTAGAATAGCTTCTTGATAGACTGGCCTTGACTGTTCAGCTGGGTCCTGGGCTGACGTGAAGCTTAGTTTGCATGAAGCAATGCTGTCCTAGTTTTATGAATTTATTTTCTTTCCTCCAGTCAGTAAACAATTAGTTTACAAACCGGACTCTGCAGGGTTTATTGGAATGATGCAGGAGGGTGGGAATATGGCTGTGGGATGCAAAGGAATTTCCACAAACTAACTTTCTCAGCAACTTGGCTGATAAAGCCAGCAATACACCAGCAATAAAAGCAGCCACATCGTTCTTCAGACTGAAGGCATTTAAAGAAAGGAAACATCACATCAGTGCAGAAAGGCAGCTGAGGCAGCCAGGGATACTATTTAGAGTGATCTATGAAAGCAAATCATGTAACGGTACGAAAGCAAAGGCATCTCGCACATCAGAAGAGGGAAGGCAGGGCAGTTGTTTAATGCACTTGGTATAGATCAAAGACAGAGGCTGCCTGGCTGCTGCCCCACAAGCAACCCCACAGTGACTGAACCCAGCGGCTTTACTCACCAGCAGCTCAGTCATGGGAGGCAAGTCCACCCCTGTGCAG
Source organism: Ibycter americanus (assembly GCA_035590275.1). NCBI lineage: Eukaryota > Metazoa > Chordata > Aves > Falconiformes > Falconidae > Ibycter > Ibycter americanus. The sequence continues at coordinate 116,467,259 of JAVJGI010000001.1, forward strand.
GAGACCCTGCCACAAGCCACGTGTCTATGGGAATTTCCCCCAGACCCCTCTCCCTGGAGACCCATTTTTACAGGAGCTTTGTGGCGGGGCTGGCTCCCACCACGGGATGTGCACAGGACGCACTGTGAGAGGTGGGGGAAAAAAAAAAGACAAAAAAAAAAGACTCAAACTGAAGCACATGTAGGATTAGGCAATCAAATCCTACAACTGGGCAGGATTTTAGAGTATCAGCTGCCAGAAGAAGCAACATCAATATTGTCAACTTATGGAAAACTGGGGTGGGGAGAATGAAGCCCCAGAGGGACCTGGGAATTCTCTAATGTCTGGGAAATCTGCTGCAGGAAAGCGGAAAGTATTTGTGAAAGAAATTAGAGAAGCTGCAACTGAAATTCCTCTGGTCATGGCTCAAATGGAGGAAAGAAACGCACTGCCAATATTGTGTGAAGAAGCACTGAGAGGGTAGGACGGCAAGATAAAATTTAGAGATGGATAATTGCGACACCACATAAATGCTGTCAGTTAGGAGAAAGCCTCAGAGGAGCTGGGCTGGTGGGAAAGACGAGTGTTTGGGGGGCGCTGAAAGCAAAATCGGAGAAAATAGGAGGCTCTGGGTGCTGACTGTTATGAGAGTGCCCTCAGAGTAAAATGGAGCTCAGATATTTTTTTACATGGCTCAGAAATGAAGGTAGAAGTGAAATGAACGTGAAGCTGCCATCGATGCCAGGACCTCGCGCAAGTTACTTAAAACCATGAGCCTTTGAGAAAGGGACTGCGGGTGCCTCCACTGCCCAGCGCTCAGCTGGGGACAAACTCACGGCGCCCACTGCTCAAAAAAGAAAACAGGCAGCTCTGCCTGCAAAACCAGCTGTCTGGAGCCGGGCTTCAAAACAGCAGAGCAGCCAAAATCACCAGGATTTGTGTAAGTCAAAGTAAAGGAACGCGGGCAGAGCAGCAGCATGAAGGCTAGCGAGGATGCTAACGAAAACCGGCAACCCCTGTGAGCTCAGCGTGCCGTCGGCTTATTCTGGGGAGGGAGATCAGTGGAGAAAGGGAAGGTGCGATGAGATGGACAGTTTTTCCTGCTTATGGTTGTATCTTCTCTTTAGAAAGGGTGGCTGCTGTCTCTGGCAGACTCTGGCTCCAAGATACACACAAAGCAGAGGAAATCTATTTTTAGTTTCCATGAGACAAAAGTGCTAGTGAAAAAAAAAAGGTTAAAAAGACAATTGCTTCCTGTGTAGGGCTGCTGCTGCCAAGTGAGATCCTGCCAGGGTGCTGAGGCTGGGGCAGGACCTGGGCACAGGTCACGGCTCTTGGGGGCTGCCCCAGGGACAGCCGGGAGGGCAGGGAGGTCTGTCGGGACCTGTGCTGTGAGATGGAGTTATCCAGGGATGCGAGACAAGAAAAGATGCTCTCAACTCCCGAGACCCCCCACGCTGGGCCAGGAGGTCCATGCCCTGCATTCCCAAGGGAGGAGAAGCGACTTAAGCTTCTGCTCCTTGGGGGTTCTTGGTGCCTACAGGCTTTAGGCTGAGCTCAGCTCTGCTTGGGTTAAAAGGTTCAAGAGTGCCTAAGTGTCACGTAAGTCTAAGGAGACAATTTGCAAAGTGACTTTCATACTGAACCTGGGATAGATTTAAGGCTTAGCCCTCCGAAAATTCAGATCCTTGGCAAAACAGGTCTGTGTTACAGCAGGAGAGCAGGTGCCGTGGCAGCCAGGGTGGTGACTTCAGGACCGATTCATTTCTCTGTCTTCAAAGCCCTTTGGTGCTCCCACCACCAAGCTACATGCAAGAGGTTAAATTAGGAACCAATCCATACTCACCAAAATTAAAACCACAGCGTTTTCTTCAATTAGCTAGTTGAAAGTACTTCCTCATTTTAAGACCCCAGCACTGACATTTTAGAGGACATCTAAAATTTTTCAAAAGCAAGAAAATGATCTTTAGAAATCAGCTTAAAATATAGGGGTTTCTATCTAGGAACAGAACATACTGTGACGATTTACGGGATAGTTTGTGTTTCTTCTGCTGCACCATTAAAAATACATTATGGATGTCAACAGCTAATTACTCTGACAACTAGCTTTACTTCCCCTTGCGATTTTTCCACAGACTCAGACAGACTCAAAAGGAGGAAGAACGACAGTTTTGCTCCTAAAATCACAGACTGGAAGGGTAGGAATGAATCCCCGTGGGTGGATTTACTCTTAGTCGCATACAGGATATTTTCAGCTACTTTCTGGCACACTGTGAAAGAGCAGTGGAAGGAGAAAAACCAAAGGAAAAAAAAATCCTGGTATACCATGTAACACACAAAGCAATCATTTAATTTCTACTCAGGGCTTTCAGCAGAAAGTGGAAGTCTAAACATGTATTTTCAAAGCAAAGCATCTTAGCAGAGCTGGGAATGCATTCCAGCAAAGCTGGGAATATGTCCTGCAACAGACAGCGTGAGCTCAGCGGAGCCCAGCCTAGACGTAACCGCGTAGAGCTGGGAAAGGTCTTGTGCATCCCCATGCACTTCTCCTGGTCGATGAGGAGCGAGTTGGCTGTGACGGCCAGGCCATGCTCCAAGACCGACTTGGCACGAAGCAGCACTTGCAGCGCGTCCTCAGCGTGTCTCAGTCGCTGCTGAAGGCTCTGGATCATCTCATTGATTTCACGGCCCTCCTTGATGAGGCTGGGAAACAGCAAGAAACCCCCCTTTAACAGTCCCACCACGGGGGTGGTTTCTAGCACGGTGTTGCTGACGGGCCCTGTGGGCACAGGATCTCCCCCTCCAGCGGGCTCAGGCTGACTCGGACCCCCCATTTCTGGCAGATGTGTGGGGAAGCCGAGGGCAGAGCCCCTCCGGCCCTCTGCGGGGAGGCACGGGCCAGTTTGCTCTAAGGCTCTGGCAACGCGCAGCCGCATCTCCCGGAGCAGCTCGTGCCACCCAGAAGAGGGACAGGCAGCTGCGGTTTCCCGTTCCTGTTTGGTTTTGCGGGTTTGTTGGTTCCCCCGCCTTGATTTCCCTGTTGCAGGGGTCCTGCCCACACCCGCGGATGCACATACAGCAACACGGGACAGAGGGGAGAGGCTGAAAGTGAAACAAGTGGAGGATGGGAAAAACAACGGTGTGCGAGATGCTGAGCAGGCTCTGGGGCGGCTTGAAATTGCTTTATAAAGGCTTCACCTGGAGTCATGCCCAGAGGGCTCCCAGGAGGAGGGGGGAGGTTGGGGGGCCTCAAGGGGGGTGCTGCTGGGTGCTCAAGGCAGCCTGCTTCTCCACAGCCCCTTGGGGTGCAATCCCAAAGAGCTCACCGTGTCCTTGAAAGGATTCCCGGTGTCCCCGGGGAGGGGAGGAGAGCCCCTACTGCTTCTCCATACGGTGCCACCTCTTGTAGCTCCCCAACAGGAAGGAGCTGAGCGCTCTCAGCATGAGCCTGTCAAAGAGTAAAGGGGTTATTCCTCAGAACTGAGCACATCCCACCGCCGGGAAGCAGGCATGGAAGATGACATTTACGCAAGTGGGAAAAATCCAGCCCCTCACAGGGGGCATCAGGCTGCACCCAGCCACGGTGTACAGCCTCCTCCATGGGTGCAGAGCTCTCCCAGCACCCAAAAGCTGGGATGCCTGCTCATTGCTTTTGATTATATCAGTGCACACTTGTGGAAGGACTATTTAGAAAAAACCCACATGATTAATTTTGTCACCCAGTGATGCCTTACCAGAGCTGGGCAGCATTCCAGCACAGCTCCATGTCTGTTCTCCACGTGCGCTCATCCAGCCGGGTCTGAACCACTTTTTAGGGAGACCTTTTGTCCCTAATGGCTTTTTGGATGGCTTCTGTGTTCATCTCGATCTGGAAGATTTCCTGCAGCATCTGACGTAAAAAGGAAACACATGCATAAATTAAAAAATATATTCTCAAGTGACCACTTAATTTCCCTTCTCTCCTGCCTGTCTGCAGAAAAAAACAAGTTCAATAAGCAGACCCTGAGCTCAGACCACTGCCCCTCTGCTGCATATCGAGGCACAGATCCAGCAGGGATTTCTCTTCAGGGAAAGGCCTTTCTTAGCTGTTGCTGTCACATCAGAGGAGGTTTTGGAGCAGTGACGGATCTATTGAATTACCAGCTTCCCAAAATTACTGCTTGCAGGAACTGATTATCCATCAATAGCAATGAACAGAGGAAAGTTTTTAATGGATCCTTGTTTAAGGATGTGGCATCAGCCCGCAGTGCTGCAAGCCCCGTCTCTGCCCAGTTCATCAATACTGTGTCGAGCACTTTTCAGGGAGCTTTCTGTGAGCCCCACTGGCCTGAGCCAGGTGCCCATCACTGGTCTGCGCTCCCTCTGCTTGGCAGAGCAATGCAGCAAACAGGGATAACCACGCAGCACGCACAGAGCGCTGAGGCTGAAAGCATGTCCTTGGAGGGGAAGCAAGCCTGCGACCCCCCCGGCAGGCACCATGGCAGAGACCTTCTGCAGGGCAGCCAGCATTTCTGGAGTAACTACCAGGAGATGCAGCCAGCATTGGCACTTTCTGCTGGAAATCCCTGTGCTGCCAGGCTGTCAGCTAGGATCACAGAATTCCAGACGGGTCAGGGCTGGAAGGCACCTCTGGAGAGCACCTAGTCCAACCCCCTGCTGCAGCGGGTTCTCCTCCAGCAGGTTGCACAGAGTCACATCCAGGTGGGTTTTGAATGTCTCCAGAGGAGACTGCACAGCCTCTCTGGGCAGCTAGCGCAGGACGCATGAGCAAAACACAGTATCCACTGAGATGAAGTTACAGTGCCAAATCATCCTGCTCCAAGAAGAAAGTCCCCAATACTTTGAGTTTCAAACAGAAAATGATACTATAACCGACTTCTTGGGGCGACCATCCTTGGGCCAGGTTCGTGTGGAGGGTGGTGTCATGGGGAAGTGATGGTGTCACACCAAACAGGAGGGGCTCAGGCTACCTTGGCCAGGTGGGTCTGGTCTTGCTCTTGGCATCAGCGGTCTTGGTGATGCAGTTGGTGAAGGCAATGTTCACCCCGTTGAACTTCCCCCACATCTTGCTGGCCGTCACCATCAGCAGGTTTTTTGATGTCCTGCAGCTTGGCTGAGGCCACCTGTTCGCTCTGGGAGGGGAGGATGTTGTTGTCCGTGAACTTGGTCCACGACTCCAGCACCAAGATCCTGGTGGGGGAAAGGACAGGTCCCTGGTAAGCCCGTGCTGCTGAAGCCGGCTGTGGGCAGGCATGGACCCTGCCAGGGAGCAGCGTGGATTAAACGTAGATTAAACCTATGCTCTTAATTTGATGACATGGAAAGTGAAACATCTGGACACCATTTGTTCAAGAATACTTATCAAATGATGACATGTCCATGAAGACAACCGTGATACTTATGAAAGCTCAGACAAAAAAACCAATTCTCCCAGAAAAACAGGTATTTTAATCAGACCTCGTGTTTACGTGTTTGAGGCATTTAAGTGCTTCCCAGCTTCACAACAGCGCGCAGATTGCAGTCGATTCATTTTGCTCATAACTCGCCTCAGTTTCACACTAAACTGAACGAGCATTAGATGATACTCGATTCCCTGTCTGTGCATACAGGATGAACTTCACGCCTGTGCAGTAGTCCAGAACAAGGTCAACAAAAGACTTAAATACCACATAAGCTCCATTTAAAACATGCTGATTCTCGGCACATTTTACCCCCCTCTGAATTTTAGCGTCAATCCTTTGCAATTCATTTGCCTGTCTAAATATGTCTGAGCTCTACTGTGAATAATTATCAAAACATTCGAAAAATTGAATCAATCTATGCTCCTCCATAAACCGCACGTGCCTGTGTGAGCAGCAGATTTATTCCCTCAGCCCTTTGCCACTTCGGGCATATCTCTGCGAGTGCTGGTTTAGGTCACCATTCATTTACTGCAGAGCCAAAGCTGAATTCCTGGCACCCAAAAGCAGCTGAACTCTATCCCGGGACCATGCTCTCTATTTCTTTATCTTCTATGTCATGTCGGCTCCCTGCCAGGCCCCCTCCATGCAGGGGTGAACTCCCCCGACTTTACGTCATTGAAGAGCGCTCAGGCAAGCACTGACACATCTTTGAAAATATGCATAAACTTAATGAGCTGTGCAGAGGTGCTGGACTGAATTCATTTCCAGGCTGATCTCTGAACCCTGATATAATGTTTAATTAGGTGGGACTCGCTTTTGCCCGTTGAATGTTCAGCATCCAGCTGAAAGCAGAGCGTTGTTCTCCCTTTATGGTGAAAAACGGCCCCTCCGAGGTGGGTGTCTCCAGGCAGGATGGATGTGATGCCTTTACGGTGGGCTGAGGAAAACCAGCTCCCTGCCAGGGAGAGGCACCACACATCCCAGGGACAGCTCAGCACTCAGGGGCTGCCTGGCGTGCGCTCACGTGGTGTCAACCTGCTCCATCCCTCGGCAGCAGCCGATGCCATCGGAGGTGTTCCTCAGGTGGTGGTACTTGTTGTCAATGTGGTGGGCCATCCACTCGTTGGCCAGGTCCCTCTCCAGCTCTTGCTGGGCCGCCCTGTTGGACCTTCAACACACAAACAACAGCCAGGGGTGGGGATGTTTGGGTGGGAACTGTTTCCTCCCCATCCTGCTTCCCTGCAGCTCCCACGTGGGCAGCTATGTGTTGCCACAAGCATCACTGCCCGCTTCCCAGGGAGCCTACATGGGTTTTACACCTGTGGCGTGGGGGTAGATGTTGGGGGTCACCTGGGGGTTCCCATTACAGCTGCCAACGTACATCAGCCCTGCAGCAGGAGATAAGGAGCTCCCCCTCATGTGAGCTGGGCTGCCGCCTCATCCAGGCACCGCTGCATCCTCTCCTGGCAGGACACTGGTGACACTGACTTCCTGGGCAAAGGCAAAGCATGACCCTGTCAGCATCCGTGCTCGATCCTCCTGGTCACGCTCACCCCCTCAGGTCCCTCCAGCCTTGCACACAGCAAGAACCCGCCTGCTTGTCTTTCTGCCCAAAGCAAACATGCAGGGAGCAGAGAAAGCATCCCCCAGCCCCAGTGCACTCGCTTGTGCACCGGAGCCTGCCCGCAGCAACCAGGAGGGGACGGGAAGGTGCTGCGGCCACAGCCTCCGAATTTGTTTTTGGGGTGGATTGGCAAGTATTTTTTCATCTTGACATCAATGTCAAGTGCTGGTTAGTTCCACTACAGGGAGACAGGCACAGATCCTGACCTGATAAGAACAGGCATAGTGGTTCCCTGGACTAGCAGCACTTCACATCCCCATCCCCAACGACCACCTACCCTTTTGGCTCCCAAAATGTTTTCCTCCCCATGAGAAATCCCATCCATACCGGACAAGAGGAGATGCACTTCACTTTGGTGTAAATCCCCAGTCATTTCTAAGAAACACCCAGCTCCACTGGAGGAAGGCATGTGCTGCTCTCAGCTCGCTTGACTGCAGCACGAACCTATTGCACTTGTGAAGCCCCAGCTGCTGGAGGCAGGTGATTCCTGCTCCAAACCCAGGAATTTCTAAGCCCTCCTGTCTGCAGGTGCCATCTGAAAAGCACAGCCCAAATGTGTCCCAAACACTTAAAATCCAAAATGCCATTATGGAGATATCAGCTTTGATTATTTTCCTAAAATCTCATGACCTTTAAATTAATCCTTTAATTTTTCAGGGCCTGACTCATAAGAAAAAAAAACAGAGCAGTGGCTTCACAGTCCCAGGGGCTTCAATTTCCTTCCCAGTTTCATGATGCCTTTGCAGCGATTGTACTTCGCTGTACCCTGCGTTAGGATCTCATCTTCTGTGCCAGCTCTCATCGTGTTTGCTTTTTATTTATAATTCAAAGCAGACTATATAAAGACAGGCAGGAGTGCACACTTTTATGATTTCTATCAAATACATTGCCGAAGGGTCTAGAGAACAAGTCTGACGGGGGGTGGCTGGGGGTGTTCAGCCTGGAGAGGAGGAGGCTCAGGGGGGACCATATTGCTCTCTAGAGCTGCCTGACAGGGGCTGTAGGCAGCGGGGGTCGGTCTCCTCTCCCAAGTAACAAGCAACAGGACAAGAGGAAACAGCCTCAAGTTGTGCCAGGGGTGGTTTAGATTGGATGGTAGGAAAAATTTCTTCAGCGAAACGGTTGTCAAGCTCTGGAACAGGCTGCCCAGGGAAGAGGTTGAGTCATCATCCCTGGAGGTATTTAAAAGACGTGTAGACGTGGCGCATAGGGACATGGTTTCGTGGTGGACTTGGCCGTGCTCGGTTAATGGTTGCACTTGATGATCTTAAAGGTCTTTTCCAACCTAAATGATTCTATGATTTGAAGCACACACAGTGGCGGTCCTACTGCGGCCACGCTGCTCTGAGCAAAGCAAAGCTGGGGGTAGATGTAATATCTTTTATTAGACCAACTCCTATAGCTGGGAAAACCAGACAAGCTGTTGGACACACACTGCCTTCTCCATATCTGTGTGTGCGTATGTGTAATACATATAAATACATGTCTGTGACATAGATACATATAGAACCTGTTCTGGCAGGGCTCTGAAAGGCAGGAAAGTCTCACAGACTCCTTGAAGAGGGACAGAGGACCCTGATATGCTACACAAACACACAGCTGGTTGCCACCTATTCCTTCTTCTGTAAGGGCAAGTCTTACTCCCAGTGCGTGGGGGAACACCACCCCCCAGCCCAGCAGGTTTTGGGGGTGGGAAGAGTTTATACCTCAGCGGCACTAAGGACCAGTGAGGGAACAGGGCTGAAAAACCTGTTTAGGGAGGTTTAGGTAAAAATAACTTTAATACACAATCTGTGTTGCCAAATTTACTGTGAAGAGCTGTTTCTCCACATCATCATGGACTAGGTTGATGCCCATCCTCTTCTCCCGGTGACGCAAGCACTCCCGAGTGACCTGCTGGGGACATGCCGTCACTGCTGGCTGCTGGGGCAGGGCTCCCTACAGGGATGCTCCCCATGCCAAGTAATGTAAGAAAAGAAATTATAGGTGGTCACAGAGATGACAGTGCAGGAGAAAAGTGCCCAGGGCAGCTGGTTTAGCTGACAACGAGCAGCTGAGCTGCAACATCAGCATTAAATCAACATGAGGGAGCACACGTGTCCGTGGTGCAACCGCAGCTGAATGCAGGGACCTGTGTCAGGCTTGATGCCGACCCTGCCAGAGCCTCGTAGTAAGACATGGGCTTTTGTCTCCCAAACCAGGATTTTGGATATACTGCTTTATAAAAATATTTGGTTAAGCAAATAGTGTTCTGATGTGCTCAGCATGTGCTGATAGGGGATGCAGCAGATGGCAAGGGATTTGTTTATCGCTAACTTAACTAATGGCCTCTTAATAAAAACTTTCTAGATGTTACAGAGCTGTAATGAAACTTCATCAGATGTTTGAAAGGCTGCAGATGCTTCAGCAGGAGGCTACAGCCTGCATCCCACTGGACAGGGTGCTCACCTGGAGAGTGGCCTCCATCCCAGCCAGGGCCCTCTCCAGTCGGTTCTCCATGTCTGTGAGGGCGCTGCTCTCCCCAGCCACCTCACCCAGCTCACGGCACAGTCCTGACTTCCAAAATTCTGTATCATCGACACGTTCTCCCAGGTTTTTGGTGCTCTCTTCTTGGGTTTTTTTGTTTGCTGAAATTTATCCTGAATCATGCGGGAGGTTTCAACTCTCAGATGCTCCGTGTCGTGCCGGGAAGTCTCCGACTGTTTGCAGTTGGTCAGGTGGGAGCTGTACCAGTCGGCGGGAAGGTACCGGGTGAAGAGGGCTGTTCTGTTGGAAATCAAAGGAAGCATCTTGCTGGGGGTTAACCCCTGGGAGCTTTTGGAAAAGGCAGCCAAAGTTGGGTTGATGGCAGCTGCTTTATAGAAGGCATGGGGCATCCAGGGGAGGCTGAAGCTCTGGGGCAAGGGGTGGTAAAGAAAACGATTCTTACAGCTTGACACCACGGTGCTGATGGCAGGCAGAAACTTCGCAGGGCTTGATCTTCGATGGGCATCCATTGCTGTGAAGGGAGAGCCAACCTGCTCTATTCCTGAGCGCTGCTGTTCGGGTACGTGTCCTGCACAGAGGAGACAGGAGGAGACGACCTCACTCACAGAGCTCCTGCACTTGTGTTACTTCTTACAGCAACACACGCAACTCACAATAGAGGCAGCGATGCACACAGCACCCACACAGCGCCTGTCCAGGCCTAAAACTCTTGAAAACAAATCCCTTCTGTCAGCATCCCAAGCATTTGTATATATAAGGATTTGTCTTTGTTGTTAGTATCCAGCGTCAGGTCTTGAAATACAGAGAGAAACAAATCACAGCTGCTAAGGAGGACGACAGATATTATGCCTCCATTTTCCTTAAATCTGTCGGTCCAGTCAAACTGGAGTTGCTGATTCTCTGCTGTTCATTTGTTTCTTTTGGCTGGCGTACTGCTGATCTTATAGTACTCCAGATACAATTTTCTCTTTAAAAGTTCCATTACCGGCCCCAACAACGTTGGACACACAGCTGGTACCCACCCAGCATGATTTGTGGGCGAGGGACTCCATCCTCATCATCCCTACCTTCACTTGCATTAAATGCTTGAGTGAGGAGTCTGCAGGTGAGCTGAGCTTTGCAGGACTAGATCCAAATTTGAAAAATCCCCACCTATTTCAACCTAAAAAGAACAGCCATGTCTTGACTTGCAAAGGAAGAAAAATGTCTTTGGCTCACTTGATGTAAAATAAATGCACTTGGAAAGGAGATCGCCCACGAAGTCTTTTCAGAGCGGCTCATAAACACCAGCTTTGCGGTAACCCTAGGAGGAATGGCCACACAGGGAAGTTTTGCTACCAATAACTGCAGACAGCCCTGTGGGTGCTATTGCCCTTTTCAGACTGAGGTTATCAGTTATTACCAGAAATATAACGCAGAGGGTCACCAAATGTACCCAACACACCTAATCTGAGGACGAACGCTCAGGAGGGCATGTTGTACTCAGTATGAAGTTCTTGTGTGGTTACAGGTGTCTCCCACTGGCAGAATAAGTCTCCATGGCTGTTGCCACCAGCTGTCATGTTGCAGGGGTGTGTCCTTTCCCTAGCACCATCCCGTCCCCACCGCTCCCAGCCTGGCTCAGAGCCCCAGTGACAGATGAGGACACTGGCGTCCTGTGATCCTGGATGGGAGCGGGGCTTGACACGAAGCATGTGCTAAATCCTATTTGTAACAGCATGAAATCAACTTCACTCCTTTAAAAATGGCATGTTTGCATGAAATAAACTTGCTTTCGTTCTAGAACAAAGCATCCACAGAAGCAATCTGATGACTAGAGGTGTAATTGTTCCTCCTGGGCTACCCTGATCACTTTGCACATGTAGGCGAGCTGGCAGAGACTGGCTGGTTTTTAAAATCATATAACCCTTGGGAAAGACAGTCGCTTTCATTTTAGTCACCTCTGCAATAAAGAATGCCGCTTTCTGCACAAGGGCAGGACCAAGGACTCAGGCTTTCCTACTGGAGAGCTTAACAGGCGATAGATGGGAGACACAGAGACAGGCAGCTCTGCTGCGTGAGCTAATGCCAGGGTCTCCAAACGCAGCTATTAAATAAACAGCAAACGCAGGAGAATAACAGGTCCTTTAGCTAGGGCAAATCGGAGAAAAATAGGGATGAGTCAGAGGGGAAAAGTGCACAGCCTGCAGCTGGGAAATTTTTGAACTTTCAGGGCTGTATTTTCAAGCCTTGCCCAGGTCTGGCCGTGCTGGCACGGCTGCCCCAGTACCTGCCTTGGCAGCAGCACAGCTGCGGGCACCGCATCTCGCCCCGGAGCCAGCCTGGCCAAGGAGGCTGTGGGATAGGCAGCGGGAAACTCACACCCTCAAATTTAGCGAAAAAACTTTCACAAACACGACCCTCTGAGCCAGTTTGGCAGAACTGAGGACAAAATGTCTGTGCTCAGGTCCAACAAAAACCACTGTGCGTGCCGGTTCCCACAAACCAGTCACTTCAGCCCTTTTGTCCCTGCTCGGGATAAAGGACTGCACTTTCCCTTGCTCAGCACCACTTATTTATACCTGAGAAACAGCATTCGGAGAATAGGAGATGGCTTCCCTGGCTCCCACCCCTGCCAATAAATTACTCCCTTTCGGATACTGACAGACACACGTTTAAGAAAGGGAGGAAAAACCCTTGGGAATGGACTGGAGTTACTTTTCCCTGCATTTACAGCTGAAATAAATGCCCCTGCATCTCCCTCGGGACAAACCATCCCAGGGTGACACGTTCTGCTACCCCTGAACACAGACACACACCGGGAGCCGCCGACCACCTCATTTGGGTGCATTTGGATGATATAAGAGATGTTGGGGGGGACTAGGAAAAATGCTTTTTCAGTCTTCCCCTCCCAGTTAAAGCACACGCTCACCCTTAGCTGCCTGGGTGAGGGGTGCGCTCCAGGGGGTTGGGGTGCCCGGAATTGGGGGGCTGCTACTCACCGCTGTGCTGTCAGGCTCGGTGGCAGCACCGCCAGGCACTGCAGCATCCCCGGGGCAGTCGGCAGCGCAGGACCAGGGGAGCGCTGCCACTGGCACAGGTTGCTCAGTGACTGGGTTCTGCCTGGGCAACTCCCTGCAGCCATTATGGCAACCTGATGCAGCAACTCAATGGGCAACCCAGGGCCACCCCTGGGCAAGAAAATACCCTCACATGGCATCCTAGTTCCTGCCCTGGACAACCTACTGCCCTCACTGGGCAACTTCATGCAGCCTCTGGGCAACCAGGCAGAGCTGCTGAGCAGCTGGGCAATGCTCTTAGTCATATGATTTAATTTTAGGTAGTTCTGCAAGGAGCAGGGAGTTGAACTCGATGATCCTTATGGTTCCCTTCCAATTTGAGATATTCTATGATCCTACCAACTCAGCGCCCTCAGTGGGCAACCCAGTGCCACCCCTGGGAAACTCAGTGCAGATTCTGTGCAACCTAGTGCCTTTGCTGGGCAACTTGATCCCAACCCTGGACAACCCCTGGTGCTATCAGTGGGCAACCCAGCACAGCCCCTGGGCAACCAAGTGCCACCCATGGGCAAACCAGGGCTCCTGATGGGCAAATCAATGCCCTCACTGGGTAACCCAGTGCCAGCCTGTGGCCAAGCAGAGGCCTTGCTGGGGCAGGCAGGTGCACCAGGGTGGGGGTGCTGGCACCCCGGGTGAGGAGATGCATGGTGTCCCCAGGAGCCCCACCACGGCACAGCCTCATGCAGCACCAGGGCAGCACGCACCAGGCACTCGGTAACATCGGGAACGCTTCCCGGGAGAGGGATCTTCCCTGGTTATTTCAGGCTTTAGCCTGAGAAGAGGCACTGAAACGGGAGGAGCCCAACAGTGCTGGTGGGGGTTAGCACAGCTGCTCCAGCAAACCCAAGGGGGTTTCTCTCCGACTTTTGAAAACACCCATCAGGTCTGCTGCGAGGACCCCTGTGTCCCACTTCATTCAGAGGAAACCTTTTAGTTTGCTTCATTTCACCACTTTAGATTAACTGTGAGCTATGTGGATGGCTCACCCAGGCTGATCCATCTGTCTTCTCAGAGTCGTCTTCAGTCCCCTCTCATCTTCCCAGCTATTGCACACTGAGATTGTACCAAAACGTTTTACAGCTTCTGAGTGCAGTGACACCCTGCCCCACCGCTCCTGCTCTCCGTGCACACACACGGAGCCGCCCTCCACGAGAAAGCCGTGCCTCTATTGCCAAAGACCTGCCACAAAAAATAACTCAAAACTGTTTCGTGTATACAAAGTTTAGCACACTTTGATTTAACTTTAAACACACGTCTTGCTTTAGCCGGGTGAAGAATCAACTTAATCAAACTGAAAGAAAAAGTTCAGCACGTAAGTTGTGTCTTTCTACACAGATAAACCAGATAAAATAATTCCAATTACAGCGAGCCAACCTCTGCCCCTGGGCAGGACACGCACACCCCTTCGGACCAGCCCTGCCCTCTGGTCCCTGAGCGCTCCCAGCCTCCCTCTACGCCCGCTCTCATTCCCCACCCAGAGCTAATTTTGTGTAGATGAATCACTGCACGACGAGGGACACCACTAATTGTTGTAGGCAACCATGTGGATTTTGAAGTATTTGCTAAATTAAGCAATAATAATTAGATAATATTGTAAATGGCCCACGGGTGCTCTGCAAAGCACGCAGAACAGGACTTTCTGGGGAAGCAGCCACAAGCACCGTGATGCAGCAGAGGGACAGCAGGGGACATCACAACGGATGAAGCTTTGGTCCCACCATAGCGTCTGGAGTGGCTCTTCGAGCAAAGGGCTCGTAACATACCTAAAAGCTACAAAGACAAGGAGAATTGGCACAGGTAAAACAGTCACATTCACAAGCTAAATGACTCTCCAGCAAGAAGTTATCAACTGCATGCAGTAAGGGGTCCCCAAATCCCTTATGCTTGGGTACCACATCGAATTAAGTAGACTATTCACATCATCTCCATTTATTCGAGTAATTAAACTAGGTTCCTTCACTGTGGCTACAACTCCACAGCAGCAAATTCACTAAAATTATGAAACTACTGCCCCCAGTTCTGGTGGGGCATATCCAGTTTTGGTGGGCACGTGGGAACACAGTTTGTCCCAAAGCCTCGACCACTTTAGCTCACAATCAAAAAAGAAAAACAAGAGAATGTGAGGCTGACGTTAAGCAGGGGGGCAATTTTCAGCACGTCAACCCAGGTTTGCCTAGTTGACTAAACTGGAATTTCAAAGGCTACATTTAGATGCCTAAGTACAAAATCTTCTGCCAAAAGCTGTCAATCTTTCTGTCACAGCTCTACATTCTCGCTATTAATACAGCATTACGCTGGATCATAAGCTGCCCTTCTGAAAATACCCAGATCCAGAACTTTTATAGCATCCGTCATGAGTCTACATTCACCCATAACATTGCCCAGTCACAGTTTTACGCCACTTTTGAATATTCCTCTCTCTCCTATAAATGCTGTACCTGCCTGAAAGGGATCAGTTGTCTATTCAATAGCAGAATAATTTTGAAAAGCCACTAGAATTTATGGAGGCTTAAAAAAAATTAAACTGTGTGCGCTGCATCCCCTGCTGTCACACTGAAGGACCAGGATGCTCACAGGCAGCGCACACTGCCGCCTGGCTTAGGGCTGCTTTAGGGATTCAAACATGCTTCAAGATGTTGTCTATTTTCGAAAGCAAGGCTGGCTCCGAGGGATGAGCTGCACACAGAGCTGCAGCTGTGGGCACGGTCCCCCAGCAGGCTCCATCTGCCCAGGAAACACGTGAGACTTTCCAGCTTATTACTGGGTTTCCCGTGTTCTGGTGAAAATTGGGTTGACCATAAAACACTGAGTGCCAAGGATTCTCGAGGTGAGGCTTGGGCTGCTTTGATCTCTGCATGTAGCCAGTGGAAAAAGATAGTTGTGACCATCCCTGAGCTCCCCGCTGCCACAGCAGAGGCTGGGACTGGCAGGAGGAGGTCTGAGGGGCTGGACACCAAACCCGGAGGGAGAGGGAGAGGAGGCTGGGCAGGTTGGCAAGGACAAAGAGCCAGCTTTGGACACAGGCTGCCACTGGAGATCATCTGGGGCTCTCCCTTCCTTTGCCAACAGCCCCTTGAAGAACATCTGGGGCTCTCCCTTCCTTTGCCAACAGCCCCTTGAAGAACTTGCGCTCTTTATAGAGAAGCTCAAGAGTCCGTGCTGGCTCTTCCACAGCCCCATGCAGCACCTGGGAGTGCCACCATCCCGCTGGCTGGGCTCCTTAGCAAACCCAGCTCCCCAGCCTGCTGGCGGCATCAATCCGTGCTCTGCGGGCAGGCAGCTCAGCCCCGGCAGGGCAAATACCCACCTATAAATAAGGGCCAATGCCAAAATCCAATTTGTTGTTAATTTCAACTCATTTGAGTTACTTTCTTGGTATCCTTAAATGGCTACAAAAATGCGGTCCACCAGCAGGTTGCCCCAGAAGGACCTGACTCCTCTCCCTTGCTCTGGTTTAAGGCGGGATGACCTCTGCGATGTCCATGAGCCTGTACTGGAGTAAACCCAGCGTAAGGTAAGGAAGAATCAGCCCAAAGTTAATGCCGCAGCGCAGCCGGGACTGTCTGCACGTGCTGGCGAAGGCTGGGGAAAGCACCTGGCGCTGCCGGCGCAGCGGGACGTGCCCACGCTCGGCTCCGACACAGGAGCTATTCACAGCAAAACTGTGAAAAACGCGCGTCGTGAAACCTCGCCTTCCTCGGCGGTGGGAGCACGCTGTATGCATCCTGCTGCCCTGAAGGAGGCACGAGCAACAGTCCAAATGTTTTGCACAAATCAGTGACAGTTACCTAAGTGAACCATTCCTTATGTATGTGTTTCAAGTGCGGTTCCCCCCCTGCCCCCCAACATTCTTGAGGAGGTTAGTGATTGATTTCCCAGAACCTGCGTTTTCTGCCAAAGTTCACATCTCCTTCTCCACCCTGACTTTTCTATCCATAAACTGAAGGGATGTATTTGGGCCAACTGCAAGTGGACAAGGGCAGGCTGCAGCAAGGGGAGGCAAAGCAAAACCTCTGCCCTGCCCACCCCCCCATTATCCCTGGTGCAAAGGTGGGGTGGCCATTCCCACACCTCTCGTACCCTCGTCCTGAGGGAGCGAGCACATCCCACCTCCAGCCCTGCCTCAGAGCCAAGGGATCGGCTATCCCCTACAGGAAGACTTTTCATCAGATTTCTCAAAGGCACTAGGAAAATGATGGCGTTAAACCAGCGAGAGCTGCTGCGTGGAGACACAAATGCCATTTTACATCAACACACCTCTCTGTCCCCACAGAAAATTGCCCTGGAGCTCAGGAGCCGCATGTGACATGTGAGAGGAGCCCAAGTGCCCCAGTCTGGCCCATGGGGGACATGCTGAATGGGAGTCACCTCACCTAAGTTTAGACATTGCAGTCTAAATAATTTTCCTTTACGGTCAGGAGGAAGAAATAGGTCTCTCCGGAGGCCATTATCTGAATGACCTTAGGTGCTTTTTTAGCATTAGGCAGATGGTGCAAGGGAAGGCGCATTTCTTCAGCATCCCATAAGAGATGCGCAGAGCGATGCCCAGACTTGGACATCTAATCAACCCAGGGCAGATGAACCTGGACTCTCTCAAAAACACCCTCAGTCCTACAGCAAGGCCAGACTGACTGAAAACCTACCCTTGAAGTTTTGGTTTCCAAAGACACCAGGCACAGAAAATTGCCTCTAGACGAAGGTAATCTTCACCTCCAAACACGAGACTCTTAACGAAGAGAGAAACCAATAAAAAGATCAAAAAGTGGACTGGTAGATGAATTATTCAGTCTAACAATAGTAATGTTTGATTGAGCTTTCCAAACAATAAATGTGGCATGAATAAATCATTACAAATCCCTCCTTCAGCTCCCGTGATGAGTCACAACCACCAAACCGCAGATGCTCGGGGCAGGCTGCTCCGCACATCCACAAGGTTAAGACACAGATAACTCATGTAAGCACAGCAATCGTGATCTTGGAAAATGTAATAATTTACTGGTGATGTTCTCAGCAGTGCCCAAGGAACTATAGGAAATAATCCCCAGTGATTTTGGAGAAAGCCTCCCTGTAGCCACTTCAATTCCACACCATGGGCTTGCGGGTGGAGCCCTGCATTTTGCTCTCTGCATTGGCCTCACCGCAAAGTCCAAGGCTGTGGGGAAGGTGTGCTTTAACTGCATCTACCAAGCAAAGGGGTTGCTCACACCATAAAATTCAATCAACTACACAAAGAAATAGGCATACAAGCAAGTAGGAGACAGCCTTATGCACACCCACTGATTCACAGTCCTATAAAAGGTCTAGACATGGGCATGAACAAAGAGGGATGCATGTCCAGAGCAGACGATGCAGAGCATCACACCACATCTCTGGCTCCTTGGGACCTGCCAGGAGCCTGATGGGAGTTTTGTTCTTCCAGCCAAGTTCACACAAGGTCACACTTTGGGCTTACCTCCTTGGCACACATAAAAGGCCTTATGAAACCGTCCCCAGCTACTTCTCCTTTGTACATCCCACCTTGCTGTGGCCCTTGATTTGCCAAAGGTGCAACTTTCCCGCCACCCCAGAGGCTGACTTCTTTCCAAGGAAAAAGCCAGGCAAAAACCGTCCAGAGCTGACAGCACAGTGGTCCGATAACTGATGGAGGGGGAAGAAGGGAAATGAAAGTTTCTCCAGATTTGCCTTGAAATATCCCACCCGTGAAAGCATTTTACCATGCGCTGTTTGTTAACATCACGACCAGCCCCATTATTTCAGTGCGATTTAAACACAAACTTAAAACTGAGCCCCAGCATCTGAGATCTGCTGAGTAGAAATAGATGGCTCGCGTGATTGATGCTACACACACACTTTTGTGCTCAGCTGAAGTGAGTTATTGGTGGCCTCTCCATGCTCGTATATACTCCTCATTTCTAAGCCAGATGTGAAAGCAATTAGCACAACGGGAAGACTATCTTTAAGTCTGTGGGGCTTTTTATAGGTTAGTGTTTATTTTTGGACCTACTTTCTTGAGGTGAATTTTGGCAGGCTGCTCAAGGACTGGTTTATGTCATGACTGGCTATTGTTTAAAGTTTTTTATTGCTTTGGCAAGGGCTTGGGTTGGAAAGGGGAGGGGAGAGTTGTATTTTTTTTTTTCTCTGTCATCATATTCAGGCTACTATTTCACAGACAGCAAAAGGATCACAACGTCTGCAGAGCCGATAGAAACGACCTCAGCTTCTGCCTCCTCAGGAAATAGCAAGGGCTGAATGCAGCCCCACTGTGGAAGTGCCCAGAAAGCTTGTCTGGAAAAAAAAAAGCAAACCAGCCTTCGTGGAAATTGCTTCTAAAAAGAAAGAAAAAGAACCTGTCTCTCTCTCTCCTCACTTCAGTTCCCCTTGCAGCACTGCCAGGGTGCTCTTTCCATGGTCATACAAACACTCTTCCCCATGGCAGAAAACGTTTGCAAAGGAGGGCTGCGCCCCTGCACCGTCCCGCGGCACCGAGCCTTGCTCGGCTTTGGCTGCCGCTCAGAAGGACTTGACCAGAGAGGAGCCTTTGCTGCAGAAAAGCCCCTGATTCCTGGGCTGTAGGGCTGCCTAGGTGGGGAAATAATGCCAAATAATCCCAAAAGAACCAGCCACCCCAGAGGCTGCTGGAGCCCCAGAAGAGAAAGGTCCACGTAGCACTTCCATCAGCGCAGCACGGTGCTAGCGGGGCGCTGGGGAGGTCTGCGGTGCCCTTCGCCGCTGCTATCACACCTGCCCGGCTCAGGGGGAAGAAAAAGTCTTCCCAGAGCACAGTTACTTCTGTAAATACTCAGCAAATGCAGCACATATTCCTGTGAGGACTGGTTGCAGCAAACCTGCTAGGCACAGCACCGGGAACCACTTGATGTTGCATTTAAGCTCCCAGAGCGCATCCGTGCTGCTTCTGCAGCAGCAACGCCCCGCGGCTGAGCCGCCGGCAAGGCTCTGCCGGGATGCGTGTGGTACAGCCAGCTCAGGAAATCAGCAGCCAGCTCAGGGAAAAAATACTCTCGATAAACAGGGTGAGACAGGGTGGGGTGCTGACCTGACTCCCCCCAGGCCAGGGGGAGAAGGTGGCCAGTGCTCGCCGCAGCCTTTCTGCTGTGCCCCCTCCCCGGGCTTGGGACACAACCAGCCCTGCAGGCTTGGGTGCGCAGCTGAGAAGCAGCAGAGGGAACATCTGCTGGGCTCCAGCCCCGGCCACCTGCCCAGGGGACCTCAGAGGGCTGCAGCCACAACTCAACAATTTCCATACCAGTTACTTATATCTGAACTTTCCCAAATACAGGTGGCCTCGGCTGGTCCATCCCTGATGTACACACAAAACACACTAAGTGCTTGTGACTGCTATTTATTTTAAAACACCACCCAGGCTGTGCTTGACTGGTTTTAATACTTCTGCAAAGAGATCACCTACAGAGTTACTTCTGCTAAGAACAAAGCAATAATTCCACATTTCAGGATCACTTATTATTCAGGATCACTCAAGGGATTGTCTAACTCCAGACTAAATTTCCTTTTATCAGATTTGGCCACTGAGAGCTCTGATAAGCGTAACGGGCGTGTATTTACAATCCGTTTCAATAGGCAATATAAAAAACTCCAACTACATTTAGCTGCTGGATAAGGACAAGAAAGCAGCCTACCTGGTTTGGCC
Source organism: Ibycter americanus (assembly GCA_035590275.1). NCBI lineage: Eukaryota > Metazoa > Chordata > Aves > Falconiformes > Falconidae > Ibycter > Ibycter americanus. The sequence goes on from JAVJGI010000001.1 coordinate 116,487,476, forward strand.
AAACGTTTGGCTGGAATCGGAGGCTGAATCTGAATTGCCTTTTCCTTTCAGACACATTTGTGACTGACCCTTACAGCTGCCCCAGCCCCAGCCAGGATGCCAGGGACGGATCCACCAGCGAAGTACGGGATGGATTTGGATCCGTGCCCAGCTGCAGCCCGTGATGCTCGGGGCCCTTGGTGGTTTCGGTCAGCGTCGCGCTCTGGTTTCCGTACGCCAGCAGCCGCTGGGCTTGGAGGATCACAGAGGATGTTTACTACTTCGAAACAAAGGGAAACCATTTCCATGTAAAGCTGACAAATCATTAAGACAGCTGCAATCAGATTAGATCCCGTAAATTACTTGATATCATTTGGTAGATTTTTTTTTTTTCCCTAGAAAGGACAGATTAAATTTCCTACTAAAACTCCCTTTTTTCCTACCCCTGTGAGCGTCTTTCGTTGTGCATCTGCCCCCGCTGGGACAAGCCAGCAAGAGCAGTGTTTCCTTTCTGCCATGCCCTGCTGCAGACCTTTAGAGCTATCATTAAGATTTCATCACATAAATATTTTGCCTGATACTTTATCTCATATTACATGTAATTTTTATCCTTGGAACACTGTGGTCCACTTAGCCAGATGGAGTACGCGGCGCCTGCTAAAGAAAATATAAAAGCAGGGTTGAATCAATGGGTTTCTTCCCTTGCAAGTGACAAATATCTTCAAGCAGTTTAAGCAAAAGGTGTTTTCTGATTGTATCCTGAGCAGCCTTCAGAAAAAGGTTCATTCTGGCATGTTTCGGAGAGACAAATGTTGCTCAGACTAACGGGTAAGAGGATGAAAGTCGTTGAGGTCTCTGCACACTGAACCCTCATTCAAGTTTGTTCCCAAAGGTACCGATGGGCTATTTTGGTTTGGGGCTTCAGTCAGCAGCTGGGATTTTCACCCACATCCCCAAAACTGGTGTGCCAGCCTCTCAGTTTTCCTTTAAATCCCTGGCTTCTTCCTGAATCTTGCCTTACACAATCATAACACAAGGCACAAGCACTTTGCATGAGTCCTGGGACACGGAGCAGGTGCAGAGCAGCGGAGGCACGAGCAGCCTCCCCAGACACGCAGCCCATGTGCTTTATGCACAGGTACCACCCGCCCGAGGGCAGGACCCCTTATTGCCACAGATTGCCCAAAACCCCCCCTCTGTGGGTCTGGGGGTGCGTGGCAGGATTTGTTCTGCTGCAGCTGCAGGGAGCTCTGCAAAACCCATCCCCAGGGGTTTGCCCGGGGGGAAAATCCCTCCGGACAACCTGCTGGTGCTTGAAAAGATCTACAGGGACCCCAAAGCCCCTTCCGCCAGGTACCTGCCCAAGGCAGACGGGGGAAGCTGTGCCAGGTACCTGCACACCGCGGGGCGATCGTGAGGGTATCCTCATGCAGACAGGCTCCAATCCTGGTGCTGGCGGCTCTGCCACACAGGTCCTTCAGTCCCTGCTGCCCAACTACAGAGATTTGCAAGCGGGACGCATCCCCTACCCAATGCAGACTGGCTGTATGGTAGACATCACCCATTCTGTTTTTCAATCTTTTTTTTTTTTCCTAACCTGCATTAAAAAAACTGCACACAAGTGCTTTCTGCCTGGTACCACGCAGCACTAACAGAGATACAGGTCTCTCCCAGTAGCAAGATGCGGATAACCGACATTAACAAGAGCACCCTGCTGCCTCTCGCTTGCTGTTTTGCGCCCACTCCACGGCAGCTTTTCCTGTGACCTGAGAGCCAGGCTGGGCTTTCCCAGTGCCACCAACAGTCCTCAGAAAGGAAGAGCTGGACAGAGATGTCCTGCCCCCAGAAACTCCTCACACAGATGAACCTGAGGGTGGGCAGGAGGGGCCCCGCTGCTGGGGAGCCCGGGCCAGAACACGCTCTGCCTTTGCCCGTCAGCTATACGAAGCAAAACAAAACACCCTGATTTCACCTTAGAACAATGAATATAGAAAAAAACAGATAAAGATAATGAAGAAAAAAATAACTGGAATAGATATGAAATAAATTATGACAGCTGGAAAAGTGTGCCAGGAAATTTGCATTTTCCCACCCTTTGCTGAAAAACGATTTTGTGATGCGCTTGTCCTGACCGCCTGCCATCACTAACAACTATAGCACCTATAGAGACCAGCGACACCAGACAAACCAGTAACAAAGCTCAGGGCTGTGAGCGGGGCCACCGCTCGCCTGAGTGCAGCAAGACCTGTGGGAGGTTTCTCAGCGACGCCAGTTTAGCCAATATCTGCTGGGGCTGGAGCTACGGGTGGCGACTTCTTGAAAAAGAGACTTCCAGGCTAGAGCTAAACAAATATTTACCCTGAGCCAAGTAGCTATAAAACCCAGCGCCAGAGTGCGGGGCCACCTGCTTTGTTGTGGAGAAGCCCTTCACACCCACTTTCAGAGACAAAATATAGGAGCAGAGGTGCACATACTGGGAAATAAATAATTAGCCCGGAGAGATGAAGACTGAGAGGGGATCTTACCAATGCCTGCAAATACCTTAAGGGCGAGTGCCCAGAGGACGGGGCCGGGCTCTTTTCAGTGGTGCCCAGTGACAGGACAAGGGGCAACGGGCACAGACTGCAGCACGAGAAGTGATGTGGGTGATCTGCAAGGGAGACGTATGCAGGTAAAACTGACTGATTTCCAGAAAAACCAAAAGGAAGGTGGGGAAAAAAAAAGTCAAAGGAGATAGCCTGGCACTTTCATGTCCTTGTCCTTCAGCTGGGTCTGAGGACAAGGGCAGGAGCAGCACATAGACCAAAAACCTTTGGCTGCCTCAAGGAGAGTCTGTATTGCTTTGGCACAGCAAGCTCCAGTGTGCATCACCCTCGCCACCGGCACCCTGAGCAGGGACACCCCAAAGGGCCCTTTGTGTCACTAAACGGAGACCTTTGCACCCACGTGGAGGGGCGGGCTGCAGCCCAGACCCCACGGGCCCCCTCCGCTGACGGGCACGCAGCGTGGGCTCACGGAGGCGCGCGTGGAGCCGCATCTCGGCGGGCGGGTGTTTTCCTCTTCTCTTTGCGGAAGGTTTGTTCCTCGGCGTGTGCGAGCAGCAGGAAGGAGGCAGCTGGGGCTGGACCAGCCCTTCCCACAGTGGAAGCTTTGGCAGGAGCTCGGCTCCTTGGCTTGATTTTTCACAAACAAGCACCGAAGGGTTTCAGCTTTGCAGCCTGGTGGAGCTCACATTTTTCCACCTTATTATTTTTCTCTCTTTCCAGAGCGTGAGACTCAGCTCCTGAGGACTTTTCAGGGTTTTGTGCAAGCTATCTTTCAGATTTGGGGTTTTGTGGTTTCGTTACACCCACTGTGAGTTTTATTTGAGAAGGGACCAAAATACAAAGCGAGTAATTGGCCAAACCCAGCGGGTTTTGCCTGGGTTTAGGCCAACATTTTTCGACCCACCTGAACACATAAATCATCTCAGTCGCGAAGCTGGGCTCTAAAAGCAGAGGAAGTTCATTCACTTTCTTACACATTTAATACCATCACAGCAGGGAGTGATTCTGCCCCAAAATCGCCTTGTTTCTGTCCACTGAGCGCCAAGGAGGCTGCCCAACCGGCTCACATGGAGACACCTGCCCTATAGACAGGAACAAGAACAAATGACACCCTCCAACAGGCACATGGCAGCCCCAAAAATGTTGGTTTTAAACGAAAGCTGCAATTCTGTAAAGCCGATGTCATGATACTTAAGGTCTGACACACGCTCCTGAAAAACTTGGGATTATGTTATTTAGTGTTGAGCATCACCTGAATCTGGTTATTGACTCCTGAGGAAAGGCTCAATCAAATGCAACACCCATGTCACACACAGAAAAGTTTCCAACACAGCTCCGGGAGGGATATACCAGGAACAGGTACAATAGATAGAACTGGGAAGATGCAGCTCGCACCCCAAGGAGATGTTAAGCTCTCGGCATCTGAGGGTGTTTATAACTTGTGAGATTTAAATTCCACTGCCAACATTGAAAGAAAGGAAATGAGGGCGGAAGGACCTGCCTGTTCTGTCTGTTTTTATTGTTTCATTAGGACTTCCATGAAAATTCGTATTTTTCTTAAAGTCACAATGCCTGGGGTCGTAAGACTATGTGAGAAACTCCTCTCTCACGCCGAGATCCCTCTCTAAAACTCATAATTGCACAGAAAATGTGACCCCAAAAGGGGAATATTAAAGTCAAAACTGTTTCAATTATGCAAACCTGTATTTTCTATGGAAAAAGGGGTCCATCCAATCTGACCTCTGAACGTCACAGGACCTGGGGTGCCCCAGCACTGCACTTTTCAAACCAAAAGAGACGGGAATAAGAGTCCTCCCTACCCCAGACACACACAGCCGCACACAAAAGCCTTCCAGCTTGGTAGCACCTGATCATACGATAACTCACGGTGGAAGAGACTTCAGAAGGTCATGCCGCCCAACCTCATTTTTTTCTGTGGGACGCCTTCGCTTCTGTCTGTCAGGACACACCGAGCATGGCTGGGGCATCCTCTCCTTGCTCCAGGCTTGCTCCGCGGGCACGCACCCTCCCCAGCCACGCGACGGGCTCCGACGGCAGCGGGGTGCAGGACGCCAATGCACGTCCCCTGCAGGGTGGCCAGCAGGTCTCTGAGGAACAGCTCTGCCAACCCAGGGAACCAGTGAGCCATCCTGGTCCCCAGTCGTCCGCAGCTCCGAGCCACCTCAGTGGGGTCAGATGCTCCGGGGGCGATCACCTGCGGTCAGAGTTGAAACCCATCACTTCGCAATTACAGCCCGGCTATTTAGGGAAAGCACTTCTCGTTTCCCCCAACCCTTTTTCCTCCTGACAGCATCCTGCCCCGCTATGGGGAAGGGCTATTCTTAGAGACGTCTATTTTGGGTTGGAATGCTGGAATTAAGATCCTTCCTTCCTTTAAAGAAAACATGCCAAACGATATTTCGAAAGCTTCACCCCGGTTTGAAGGCTACATTCGGGCTGCTGAGTGAAGCAAATTTATTTGTTAGATTAATATGTACTGGGGGCTGTGATGTGCCCAGCCCCACTGCCCCCGCACCAGGACCACCCAACCACCTCCTGAGGCTCTGGGCACTCCAGTGATAGTTCCTTTAATGTGCCGACCAGCTGCCACGGGCTTTATTCATTCCTTCTTTCTTGGCAACGCTTTGTATTGGTTTCAAATAGGTTTAGTAAAACATTTTCCATCAAAACCTTTTTTGACAGAAAAACGCCTTTGGACACAATGGAAACTTTTGTGGAGAAGAAAAATTAAAATAAAACCTGCCCGGCTGACGTTGGAGACCTTTATTAGAAACCCAGAATTGTTTTCCTCCTTGAAACATTTTTGGGACGGTACTGCTGATGCAAAAGATGCTGGTTTTTCAAGGCAAATACAAATTTGTTGTGGAATTACCAGAAAAGTTCTCCTGCAGTTATCACTCCTGGACCAGGAATCACTCATGAGTGGGTGAATCTGACACCAGCAGCTCCCAGGCAGAGCTGGGAGCAGCCCCTGGGGACTCAGGCACCGCCGCCTCCGGGCTTCCCTACCCCATCCTGGGGCAGTAAGGCAACTCTCTTCCTTCTATGTAACAACTCTCAAACCTTAAACCGAGGATGAAATGTGTATTTCCTCCCTAATGCAGGTTTTCCCCATGGCTACCAGTTGCCACAGGGCTCTACAGTCAATGTTCAAAGGTGCCTCGAATGCCAAAATGAACGTGGCTTTTCACAGGTAACAATGCAGTGAGATTTCTGGAAGACAGTATAAAATAATATGGATTCACCTTGCTTTTCAAGTCTATTATCCCGAGAACCTGGCAAAGTCACTGGTTTTGTACAGCACCTGAGATGCTGACGTAGCCACCAGACTCCAAGATCCGGGGGCTTGAAAGGAACAAACCCAAAAAGCTCAGTGCTCACCAGAAAATCAAACTAGCTGGCAGCAAAACCTTCCTTTGAGACGGCTAGATGAAATTCCACAGCAGAAACTTAGAGGCAGCAAGTTTTGGACCAAGGAAGCAGCTCTGTTTCCACGGGGGCTGCAGCAAAGTGCCGCGTTTCCTCCGCAGAAGCCTCCTCCTGCCCCCGCACGGCTCGGCACCGACCCCGCAACGTGGCAAAGCCCTGGCACCGCGCAGCACGGGGGGCCCTGGGCTCTCGCTCTTACCCTCCTCCACATTCTCCCTTTCCGAAAGCAATGTCAATGCAACAATTTTTCTGGAAACCTTGACAATAAATTCTTGCCACTGCCTGTTTCTCAGTGGGTGCTGGAGAGACCCCGAGGAGGATCAGCATGCCAAGGCGGTGGACGCCTCTGGCGCGCTCCCCATCGCTGGGCGATGCTCAGCCCAGGCGAGTTACCCCCACGCACATCTTCCCTGGGGTCCCCCTGCAAACCAACATGGACTGTTGCTACCTTCCTCATACACACACACACACTCTATAAGGACTTCAGGATTTTGCTAAACGAAGCAAACAAAAGCTGATTCTGGCTGCTGGCAGCGGCAGCCCCCTTATTGCTTTAGCAGCCGCCGGCTGAAACTTTGCAAGGCAGAGCCAAGAGCCACGATGGGCTGTTGGGCTCTTCAGCCCGCGTCAGGGGTTTGGAGCATTCAATTCGGGTCTCTGTGGTCACACACAGAGCTGAGGTGTCCTCCTGCCCCGCAGGGTCCGAGACGCTCACCACCACCCCACCATCACCCCCAGCAGACCAGGGCTGTCCGTCGGAGCAGCCTGTCCATCCCAGGCACTGCCAGCCAGGCATCCTTTGCTCCGCATCCCCAGCCAGCCTGGGGATGTGACATGACTTTAAAGCAGTGGTGTTATCCCATGTTTCCTCCAAGTTATCTCCTATTATATCTGACTCCAATGAATAATTAACACAGACTACATCCTGAGCAGAGCTGGCTGGGAGCTGCAATTTCCATTACTTGGGAAATCCTGACATTAAGGGAGAGATTGATTCTGATTCTGCATAAAAAGCTAGAATTCTTGTGTTTGCCAAGAAACATTTCCTCCCAGCAATCAGTTTAGGGCCATTACAATGTTTCACTTCAGTAACTCTTTTCATTATTCTTTTTGTTCCTATGCATTTCTTAAATCATGCACTACATGCATGTGGAATTATACAATCTATAAAGACAATATAATATTAAAATTTACAGTCTGCATTGCATGAAATTAATTTAAGTGACAAAACAGAAACATTCTGCTTCTGCTGGAGTTTTGGTACTGTCCAAACAAAATATTTCAACTTCTTTTTTTGCTGCTGGAAAATGTTGTTGTAATCAGCACATTTCTACTACATGGCTCAAGTTCAATTAACCTGCTTTTTCATATGGAAAGTTCTACTGAGAACAATTTTTCAGTGGCTTTAATAACAGAGATACTCTTATACTACTCATCCCCAAAACACTCTCACCCATCTTTTATTTGCTGATGTTAAAATGCTGTGCCAACAGATAAGCAAGGAAGACAGAGACTAAGACCATGTTTTTCCAACCTTACACTCCAATCCTCAAAGTTGGTACAAAAAGCCTACGGAGAGGCTCAGCTCGGAGCAATTTCAGTCCCATTCGCTTTTCCATGGGCTGTTCCTGATTAAATAACTAACTCCTGCTAGGTTTCACAGGCAAAATCTCTACTTCTGTACACCAAGGAAACGTGCAATAGGCCTTTCATGTGACTTGACTGTGCTGGATTGTGCACAGACTTGTGCACCCACCAGGTCTTTTGAACACTGATTTCACAAGGAGACATGGAGGGGGAAAAAGGGAGAACATCAAGAGCACAGTCAGTGAGGGGGATTTGCTGCACCGTGGGATCCCGAGGATAGAAAAGATGATGAAAGCCACCTCTGAACGGAGCGGGACTGCAGACTAATTAGTTGCAGTGACTGAAAATGCCACTTGTGTTTGCTCCACAGCGCATGGTGCTCGGTGCTCTATCTGCCTTCAAAGGGTTTTCGGCAGCAAACGCTGCTGTTGGAAACACCCCACGGACACGAGGGAATGGCAAATCTTTTGAGGGCACCAGGAGGTGTCTCGCTGTCTCCTTCAGGGCTCAAGAAGGGCAGCACAGATCTTCCTGCCCTCTCCACGAGGGCCCTAGCACCCCGCGCTGACCCGTGCATTACAGACTATCTTGCAACAGCAAAAACGCTCTCTTCTTCCAGCAGCTATCGATATTTGGCACTCAGCTGCCTTTTTTCACCACCTCCAAAACCAGCTGCCTTTCAACTCTATTTTACCCCTGGCAGCCCGCTGCCTGTGACTGCAGCATGGGTGGATCTCACCTGCAAGGAGAAGACCAACTTCCCATGAAAAACAAGGATGGTGTTTCCTAAAGCACCTGTACAACATCCAGTGTGCGGGATGGGGAAAGCCGCAGGGCAGCTCCGCACCCTCACCAGGGCTATGTCAGGGCAGACAGAATTTTGCTGGTGGATGCCAGACCCCAGAGCCCTACATGGAGCATCACCGAACCGGCCAGGCACCAGCAGCGTGGAGCCCAGCAGAGACATTGCACAGGGACCCTCTCGCCAGCTAATGTGCTACACGCTCTCCCCTGGGCTTGATGACTCAACAGCGACCTGTGTGTCTGTCTGCCAGCCTCGGCCATTTGTAAAGCTCCCTAATAGCAAGATCCAGACATTGCACTTTAAAAAAAAAAATTACATCAGGCTGCATTTGTCAGGGTCAGGTTGAGCGAAGCCAGGCCAGGCTGTGCCTTCCAGCAACAGCCCTGCTGTACAACCCATCCATCCATCCCACCACCGTGTCCGCTCTGCCCCTCCTCGGGCCATGGGAGACCTTCCTTCTCAGCCTGCAGCTAAATCTTTATCTTTTGCAGGAACTAAGCATGGGTTTGGTTTTCTGCAGCTTATTCCAGCTGCTGACAGACATTCCGGCATTAATCCTAGGGGAAGGAGAACCGGGAGCCCCTCTCCAAGGCTGGGTTGATTTGGGTGCAGCCCAAATGCAGCGGTGCTATGCCAGCTTAAAGGGACACATTGCCCACGTAGGTTAGCGTGGTGACCAGCCAGCAGGAAAATGGGGACAAGGATGGAGTACAAGCCCCAGTCCTGCACTGCCTGTAGGAAAATCACGTTTTGCAGCAAAGGCAGGATAAAAGCAGCCTCTGCCTCCCTGCATGCAAAAAGATGCCTGCATCCCCCAAAGCAACCAACAGCGCAGTGCCAGTGGGGCTGCAATGCCGAGGGGTTGGCACTGCAAACGCAGGCACGGCTCTTAACCAGGTGGGTAGCACAATGTCCAAGCATTTTTATAAACAGCCTGCGAAAACAGAAATATTGGGACAGAGCTTCACCCAGACACAGTGAGGGCAGCACACTGTGGTGCCAGGGCGCTTGCTAAAAGGCGACGTGATCAGATGTACAAGGGGCAGTGCCCCAGCCCTGCTCTTCCCAACAGCTAAACCCTTCCCTGGAAAGCTTCCAGAAAGAAAAAAGGGAGCTGACACACAGCATGAAAAATGTAAACGCTAATGGCCACACTTCGGTAAGATTATAATCGAATAAAAATGCGATGGACACTGTTAGGCAAACACAGCCAGAGACGTTGCTATGAGCCCCACCTGCAATAAAGCCTAATCTCAGGACTGGAGACAGCTTATTTTGAGGGCTCATGAAGTGCCAGCATACGTACAAAACACACCGTAAGGACTCGGGAGCAATGCCAGAGCCAATGTCACTTTTGCCTCTTGGGCAGAGAGGAGTTCTGCCCCGGCTGAGCTCCTCCCTGCCTGCTCAGCACGCTCTTCAGGAACGGCAGATAAACGTTTCCAGCAGAGCACTCCCCATGCCATGGCTGCCTGGCCATTGCCTTGGCTTGACAGATTTTTAAACATAGAAACAAGGGAGTGCATCACCCCATCCCTCCCTCCTCCCCGCCGTGAGGACACGCGTCCTGGCGAAGGGACCGCAGCGAGGGATTTATGCAGGGCTCTCCCGTTCAAACCTCCGCAGCCCATCCCTGCGCAGAGGCAGCTTTTAACAGCTGAAGTAGCACCTGGGGGACTCCGAGAGCCCCAGCCAGGATGGTGGGTCTGGCACAGAAAGGAATGTCCATACCAAGAAGTTTTCTCCTGCTATCTAAGTGCAGCCACCTCCCCAGAGACCCCTCCCTGCACAACACGGCCACCCCTTTCCCATCCCCTCGCAGCCGCCCTGCAGGCGTGGGTGCACCCAGCCGAGCCACCAGCCCATGCACCCATGGGCCGGCTCCCTGGTTCCTGCACACACTCACTTTATTTCCATATACATGGCTTTCTGCAACGAGCACCTACTTTTTGAACCACTATGCAAAAATCTGAGTGTTTGGGAAGGGAGCCACATCCAACATGCTTGCAACAACCTTCCCAGGGTGACTTAAACTGTCTTTCTTGCCACTGCCCAAATACAATTTTGCTCCTTTTCCCTGGGAAAAGCCACTGCGTTGCCCTAACTTCTCTTTTTATCCTTTTAATTTCCAGAAAGCTGCCACTACATTGTTCCCTGCTACCCTAAGCAGTGGTGTTGGGGGATTAAAACAGGCTGCTGAAGTGCTGCGCGGTCCTGGGGAAATCCCAGCACACGGCTGCGGGATGCATGTGCCGTTCCTCAGGGCACCCACGGCCATACCCACTGTGCCTGAGCCCCACGAGGCCACGGAGCAGGCAGGAGAGGCACAGCGACCTGCCCAGATGTGCTGGCATGGAGATAAAAGGAAATAACGCTGCCTCCACAAAGAACGCAGGTTAAAAAAAAAACTGTATCAAAGAGCAAGGAGTGCTGCTGAATCATCAGATGCCAGGGAGCCTGGTACACGACAGCAGCATATAGCTGGGGAGCAGGGGGGCCTTTTTCTTACGAAAACCTTTTGAAATTTCAGGTAGCATTATTCAAGGTAGGTTTGAGTGAACAGCTCTGTTATTTTGAAAAGAGGAGGAGGAAATGCTTTTTCCAGGCAAGCTCTTGGCACGCCCCAAATATGCTTTTTAAGTAGAACAGCACGAGAAAAGATAAATCTAAGTCCTCTGCAAATATGCTAGGAGTGTGTGCAGAGCACACAGCAGAAACCACTGGGAGCGTTCACGCGGGGCCTGGGAAGGATCAGCGCAGCCGTGCACAGCACCGCACAGAAGCGGCTTTTGTTCCAGCAGCAATTAGCGCATTCCTGCAGAGCCCCGGAGCCCAAGAGAAGAGGCATCCCTTGTCCCAGCCTCCAGCCCCATGCTCCCGCCGAGACACCCTGGCTCGGGATGCTGCCTCTGCCAGAGAAACAACTCTGAGAATGCAAGGAGGCCACGGCAGCAAAGCACAGGGAAGCATCCACAGCCATGCCGTGGATGGAGGGGTGCCGGGGGCTCCACAGAGACAGGGCTCTACCCCCGGGATGGGGACGGGACCCAGCCTAGCCAGCCCTTGGAGGGAGAGCTGGGGTCCTCGCTCCTACCTTGAGCCACCTGCAGTGAAGGTGTGTGCTGGTGCCCTAGTCCCCAACCTCTTCCACACTGGTAGTGTCCACCAGGAGACACCTGGTAGGTGCCTAAGAAATGGATAGAGGTACCGGTCTCCTTCCAGTAGCGTGTCCAGAAGGGTAGCGTGGATGAGACATCCAGCTCTTAGGTGGCTAAATCAGAAATAATTGTTCCCTCTGTGCATTTAACATCATCATATAAGGCAGCATCTTCCCATGAGCACGCTGGGCTGCTTTAGCTGATGGCTGTCGGAGGTCCCAATCCTGCCCTGCACTCAACACATCCATTTGATGACAAACACCGCAGGACTCCCACCGCGCCCAGCAGAACCAGTCTCTGGTGCAAGGGGAGCTGCTGGCAGAGCTGAGATCAGGCAAAGGGCCAGGGGGTTTCTGAGCTGCTCAGGCAGTGCCCTGCCTCAAGAGGCTAGAGATCATCTGCAGAGCATTTAGGAATCCCCAATGGAAAGCATGTAGATAGGCACTTCAGAGTGGAAAATGTTATAAAGCCTGAACTCCTCATATAACTGAAAAGGCTCTGGTTGAAAGGACAACATTTGGCTTCTACTTATCTACAGTATTACTGAAAAAAGGGGGTTTTCTTCCCCTGTGAGGTGCAAACCCTGTGCTGCTCTCCCTTCTGAAGCACACACAGCCAAGTGCCAAGCACGCATCCAGCCCTCGACCCACCCAGAAACACAGACACTGGTGAACTCCACATCGCTCTTTGCCCGCGCTTCTCAGCAGCAGAACTCCTGCAGATCACTAGCATGATTCCTACTTTATATGGGGACAGATCTCCGCCTCCAGAGCAAAAGCAGACATTGTGCGCTGAAACAGCTCTTTCAAGGTACGATGCCAGCAGGGTCAGGGCACAGGGAGCAGAGCTCACAGCTCCACATGGCACCCAGCATCACCTTGGCTTCCAACCACAACCTTCCTCAGGGATGACTGTGGTGTGTCACAGGCAAAAAAGAAAGCCGGAGGGCATCAGCAAGGGCAGGACCCTCAGCAATGCTCACTGGGATGCACCCTGGCTGTCCCTACGTAATTCACGCATCACTCCGTGGCGCAGAGATAGGCTGAAAGGGCTCTGCCAACCCAAGGTGGCACTGAGGGCTGCCTGGGTATGTGAGGGCATCCCCTGGGCTGTGCCAAGCAGTCCCCAACACCGATCCTTCATAGGAAGAATGAAAGCAGCTCCTGCACGCTGCCCAGCCCACACCTGCCCCAGGGACAGCCTTCTCCTGCCGGCACAGCCGCAGCCCTGGCATGTCACCTGCATTTCAACCAGCGACACGGGAGCATCACTTTAACACTGCTGTCTCTAACCTGCCTTTAAAGCCCTTACTGCACCAAAGCTGAACAACCACCATCACCATCACGAAGCTGAAGGTTATTTCAAAGGCATTTGGACCATGCCAGGCTTTGGGACCTTTCCAGGTCCTGTACAGCCACTGCTGCCTGGGGTCATGGCCATCACTCACGACTGAATCCCATGTGTGGCATAAGTAACACACTGACCTTGAAATGGTTGTCAGGGAAGGAAGTTTGTCTAATACTGATGTACAGGAAGCAGAAGCACGATGCTGTCCCCATAGGTATGTCTTGGGTGTTGGCACAGTTGATGAGATCTAAAAGCAAGGTTGGGGATCCACGCATGGAGCTGTTCAGTCAGGTAACAACAGGGTTTCCCTGTTCAGGGAAACAAATTAAACTACCCTTACAAGAAAGTGGTCTGCGATGGCCACAGCATGCACATGCACACCCCTTTTTGCACCCTTGTTTGTCAGGTAGGTTCTTGTGTGCCCACCAGAAGGGGCTCAGCACCCAAAGCACAGCCTTGGGATGCAGGCTGGCATCCAGAACTCCATTCATGCAAATTGGATCTAATTGTGCCATCAATTTAGTTTAATTATGTTCTTGCTTTCCCTAATTCACTTGCACTCTACTTTGCCATCCATCACAGGGCTGCAATTGCAGCAGGCAGCGCACTGGCCGGCAGCGGGCTGCCTGCGATTAGTATCTGAATCGATGCTATTCGAAGCTGCCTGTGGGCGTTGTACCGCCAGCAAGCAGATTTTTATGCAAGCCCTTTCCAGCTGACCGAAATGCAAACGGGGACAGAGACAAGTCCAGAAGTAAGAGGAACCCAGTCCCAAAAGCTGCTGCGGATTCGGAAGCAGCTTGCTGAACTCTGCGCATTTCGCACCAACGGTTTCTGTCAAAATTGCATTCAGCTCCAGGGCTGCCAGTGAGCATCAGTTTAGGTCCCACAGAGGGGAAAAGGCTCTAATAAGAACTGGCAGAGTTGCCTTGGGCCGAACCTTGCACTGTTTAGAGTCCATGCTAGGGTTTTTCAGCTACCTGTGTTAGGGCTTTCTGGAGTGTCCTTTACAGTGAAAGCACCTTTAAAAAACCTCCACAGATAAACAAGCAGGGAAAGAACACAGAGAAAGGAGGAGAAAATTGTGAGCTTTCTCTGACTGAAACCTTACATCTCTTCAGCTCCCCCCCAATAATTTTTGATGAAAACATTTTATAACGGAACAACAGTCACATTTAGACTAGCTCTGATTTTTCTGTAGCTAATAACATTATTTTCAATGGCTGAATCAAGTAATTTTCATCTCTGTACAAGAGCAGCACCCATGCCATCTATGGGATCAGTACTCCAAACCAGCAGAAACCTCCCAGGTAGAATAGGGGGGGGCAATAACTGCAATCTTATCTATTGGTATCAGCCTTGCAAAGTGATTTATTGGGATAATCAGAGACAGAGTCTGAGCACAAAGCCCAGCCCCTCCTGTGCGTCACCAGGATGGTGTGGCCGGCACGGTGATGCTCCTGGCGCGCACCGAGGGCAGGGCACGGCTTGTGCCGAAGGCACTGGCACTCCCCGAGCACCTCGCCTGTGTTACGATCGGTGACACAAACCCACCGCTCCCCGCGAGGACCAGCCCATGCAGTCGCCCATTTGCCAGGGCAGCACACAGCCTCAGCTGGTCCCTCCAGGCACCCTGCCTGGGAGGGAAGCGTCTACATATTCTACCTTTAGCTCATTGCCCTAAAACACTGTCTCGAGGTGTGGGCAGCATTATAGAAGTCTTAGTCATGCAGCATCTTGGGGAGACTCGCAGCTCGTACTGACAGACCTCTGCATCTTCAAACAAGTGTGAGTTGTCCCCGTTACCCCCGCGCCTGGTGCCGCAGGGCAGGAGCACGGGAGATGCCGCATCCACTCCGCGAAGTGCTGCAAGGAGATTAGGGATGAGAACTCTAAATGCCTTTATTAATGTTTATGTCTTATTTTTGCAGTGTGCAGGGCACAGGTGGGATTTCTCTGGAGGAGATTTCTGTTCTTGCAGGGCTGGGTAGAGGAAAGACTTTCCTCTTACAGCTCATGGTGCTCCACAGCAGCAGGGATGGGGGAGAGGACCCTGTCACAGGTTTCTGCTGACTGAAACCGTGATAACAGGGCTTAGAGTAACAACGACAACTGTTTACAAAAGGGTTTGATCCCATCCACACAGACAGGACCCAGCTTTGTTACAAACAAGGGTCACGAGAAACTGTGGCGTCTTCTCTTTGCTACCGAGAAACACTCAGCGTGGCTTTGTGGCTACGGCAAAGTGATGGAGGCAGCCCGTGGGCACAGGGTCCCGCCTGGGCAGCAGCCAAACACCACGTCCTGGCTGCGGGGTTAGGGGCAGGGGTAGCCCTCAAGGCGTGAGGAACCCCAGCTTCGGAGACAAGGTCCCCCAGGGAGGAGGTGGCTTGGTGCTGGCCTCTGTCTGCATTCCAGAGGTGGCCGAGCACAGCGAACACCAACAAGCTGGTTCCTTTCCTTATTGTTATTTTGACCAGCTTTTTATTAAGGTTAAAGATCAAGGCTCTGCCGACCCTTTGGGCTGAGCAGTTTACATCTGGGTCCGTATTCAGGAAGGCTGGAGGGCCGGCACCCGCAGGCAACTGCCAAAACAAATGGTTGTATTATCCAACAGTTTCCTCCCCTGAGACCTGATTCATGAAAGAGAAAATCAAAGCCAAGAAGCCTTAGGTGTGGAGCAGCAGCCCTACAGAAAAAAAACCCAAACACCCGCAAAAAAAAGGGCCCGTGAATTAAGCTGTAACGCATAACGCCTCTGGTTGTTTTCTTCATCACATGCATGTGATTAAAAACACATGCACGGTGAAACACAGGCTTCTGGAGAAAAATGAGTTTTACCAGGGGAAAGAGGAAACAACAACGACAAAAACACACCAGGGTTGGGGAGTCCCCAGGCGACTGCAGATGGAGCCCCCGTCTTCAGGGCTGCGCTCGCTGCTCACAAGCAGGGTGCTGTGGCCACCGCTCCCACGCGCCCGCTCCCAGCGGCTCCCCCAGCATCGATGCCCCAGCCTGGTGCATCCCACACGGGAGCTCGGGGTCCACTTCCCACCTCCTGCACCCTCGAGGGACTTCCTCACATCTCCGTGCTTGCAGAGAACCCCCACACACATCAACATGAGCTGTCTGCAAGAGCGAGGTGGTGAGACTGGCTGGGGTTCCAGCGTTACAACAGCAGTACACCACCAGATACTTTCATTTCAACAGAGGGATGATGGAACTAATGTATTAAGTGCTGGTTCTTCTATAGTTCGTGGTGACATCTTCTAAATGTTTTGTGCTAACGGTTTTAGCCACTTGTTCTCCTGCAGAGGTGAAAAATGAAACTGGACTGAGGCAAAAGCAAAAGGTTTTGCATTTCTAGAGGGAATCCCGGATTCACAACATGTTTTGGGCCATGAAAATCATCTCACTTCTGCACCTGCTTGCCGGACCACAACAGGATTGGGAGGAGTTGCCTACAGGCACCACTGGCCACCACAGCGTGCCTTCCAGCCAGGCCAGGCATGCCGCACAGTGCCAGGCATGGTGTCTCCATCCTGCACCAGTGTGGGAGTTCCCCCCAGGATGGATTTTTTCCAAACGTCTTTGCTGTCAGACCAACCCTTTCACTTGACATAAGGAAGCCAGAGCAGGGACTAGAGCAGCACATGTGGGCGATGCAGAAGGGAACTCCTCAGTGAATCACTTGCTCCAGTCCATGAAAATCCCCCACCACTGTCATTTACATAATTAATGCCTCTCATCCCAGAGCTTCCTGAATTGCTTGAAAGATACTGAAAATAGTATCTCTTCTGCAACAATCACGCAACGCTAAAGAAAGCACAGACATCTCGGGGGAAGAAGTAGCAGACGTTATAATGCTACAGGACACCGATAGCTGGGACCAAAATTACTAGGAAGGTGTACAAGCATTTGGCTATAAAAATGGTCTTAACATCTCTATTCTTGCAAAAAGCATCTTAGAATGTTTAAGGGTCACAAGGACTTTGATTTTATCTCATCTGAAAGACGGTACCTCCCCCTAGCTCCATGCTGAGGAACTGGTTCAGTAATGGCTCTCAAACCATCTGCCACTTGGAGATCCCCTGAAGCATCTGGGGACTTCCCCAGACCCCCCATACCATGCTGGGATATTTCCATCTGATCCTCTCAAAACTTTTATAGGAAAAAAGGAAGATAAACCAGATGAAAAGGTTTAGTAGAGCATAGTGGGACAACAAGCCCTTGGATGCCACAAGTGAAAAGACATAAATAAAAAGGTAGGTCCCAACTTCTCCTCTCTGCCCATCTACAGAGCCCTTCCTCAGATCACACAGGTCCTAAACAAAAACAGAGCCCAAAAGCGATGGGGATGGAAAGAAAAAGCACAGTTCAGCAAAGGTTGGATTCCTCCAACACCAAGAATGGCCCAAGAAGCACGACCTGCCCCCTGGAAATCCCACAACACTGGAGACAACAATGCCCTTACCCTCAGACTACGGAAAAGAGAGACCCATTCCAACATTTAAGTTGTAATTGAAAAGCACTGGTATTTAATTTTTAAAAGTATCTTTCACTATCACACCAGACTTTACCAAGGGCTGTGTCTACACAGATTTGCACTTATGATCAAGAACCACACGTCTGCATTCACGACGCATCTTCCAGTCTCTCCAGCCCTGCGAAGTGACAAGAGCTTTCATAGTGCTTGTCGTTCACTTCTCCCCTTCTTTAGAAGTACAAAAATCAAATACGCGAAACATGAGTGCGGGCATACTGTACCTTGTAACAGCTGTAACACTGCCGTTACTGCAAACCAGGGGTTCAGCTTGTGCGGAACCAGCCCTGGAAGCCTCCGGCTTCAGGAGCAAGATGCAGCAATGAGGGGCTACCTGCAAGCTGATGAGGGCACAGCCAGTACTGATTCAGACTCCCAAAGAGAAAAGGAGCAAAAAGGTGGAGAGCATCCACCCCGTTCCCTGTGTACACCTTGAAGAACCAATATTTATTGTCTAAATTAATTATTGTGTCTCATGTATCACCCGGGTTTTCCAGCTGGAAGCCCAGTCAGTCCTATGCAGCAGGTTGCTGTATGACCCAGCTATACCAAGCGATACCCCTATTTCTTGAACATGTAGTTGCCATCTTTTCCATTTGATTGTCGCCTGAATTTTCCATATGCCCTCTGGATTAGGGACCGATTTTGGACTGATGGCCTCCTGCCTGTGATGGCAATCGCTAACAGAGGAGACAGGCGTGGAGGCAGGTTCACCTGGGAGCAAGCGATGGCACTACACAGCCAGGCTACCGCTGGTGGTGCTCAGGGCACGTAACCACATGCTGGAGGCAAATTACTGTCACAGGCCACAGCTGGAAGCAAATTACTGTCCCAGGATCTCTGCTACAGACCAAGCTTTCTGTGGGGAGGAGACGCATGGCTTAGCAAGGCTGAGAATTATTTTCGAATGAAAATCCTGTGCAGAAACATAAAAGATGCACAGCATTCTGTATTTCCTAGCAGACAACTCGCACCATAATCTCTCACCCCGGCCCCATGCAGAATGCATGGATAAATCCCACGCTGCCAAACATAAGGTTTCCCTCTGCCGCGCTTGCAGCAATGGGAATGGAGAGACCAGGAGCAGCAAGAGCTCCTGCAGACGTCTGGGGGTTTGAAGCCAGAAGGCACAGTGCGTGCCAGGGTGTCAGCAGGGCATGCCATTCCCCACAGGGCATCGCTGCCCACCCACAAAGCCTCCGCAAAGGTCACGTCTCCCTGCAATGGACAGCGACAGTTAAATTCATTCCAAGCAATGGGCCGACTGGTGATTCATGAAGCTGCGCCTTGGGTTGTGCTGGCAGGACACAGCTGGAACAACAGCTGCAAGCAAAGTACAGCGTGCTCCGGGGAGCGGGTGAGCAGAGGGATACGTGCCACCACCAGGAGGTTACAGCTGGGCAAGGGAGGTAGCAAAGGAGAAGGGAGAAAAATCCGCCACCATCATACCTCCATGTCCTGCCAGCCCAGGGAGAAACAAGAGCTGAGAGGAGGAGAGGATGCTGTGGCATCCCTTGGGGCAAGGCATGACCCATGCAGCAGCCACGCTGCTCCAGGAGACTCTCCTACCTGGGCAATCCCTGTCCTTCCCCGGCACTGTGGACCAGGGGGATCTACAGTCCTTCCCTCCTGAGCCTGGTCACCTCATGGTGTTGCAGCTCTGACAGTTGAGAAACAGTAATTTGTGGGAACAAAATTAGGTTCCCAGGTTTGGCTTTGTTCCAGGGCTTTTTTGGTGAAATCTGGGACAGCTTGCACCCTTTTCAGGCCTTCTCACCATCCCCCCCAGGAACAGCTAAGGGCCATGTGGACACCTCGGGAAGGTGTGGGCATGGAAGACCCCAGTTCAAAGGACAAAGAGCTGGGTACGCCTGGGCACAGCTTCTGTCCCAAGGCCAGTCTGACCCGCGGGTGTCCATCTCCCCCTCTCTGACTCTGAAACTCAGCAACCTTCTGGGAAAAAAATGTTTCCAGGTCAGAGAGATTTCAAGAAATTGACATTTTCCAAAGGAAAAAAAAGACCTAGTAAACTTTTTCAACAATCAGCTTCAAGCTTTTTTGGCTTATTCCTAAGAGCCACCACTAATTTAAATACACAGGAATACTGGGATCAGTGAAGCATCTCACCACCCTTTGGAAGACACGGTGCGTCTTCCTATATTCTCCACTATTTCCACCAACGGACCTCACTCTGCATCCTCCCTCTTCCTTGCATGCTCTGCCTTATTAACAGTGTGCCTGCTGTCCCCACTCCGGCTCACCAGGGCCATCTCCAGACGGCAGAGGCCCCTCACAGCCAGTGGGCTGGGGAGTCCTGAGGGCTCTCCATCGCCTTCCCCGAGCTGGTCCACAACACATCAACGTGCGCATCGGCACACATCTCCGCAACAGACAAACATCAGCAGAGCAGGAGGGAAAGAGGGAGGCATCAGAAGCTGTATAGAAGTTGTGGCAGACGGTCCCAGCACAGGCAGGGACCCCCTCTGCACATAAATACCCTGCAGACGCAGACAAATCTGGACGAGCAAAGCCTCATGTCCAGGGAATTATGGCTGGAGAATATCCACCCAGGAGTACCTCGGAGGGTCTCTGCTTATGTCACACTTGAAGTTTGGTCTTAAATGACTCAGTGGACCAGACTTGTCTCGCCTAACTTTAGGCACTTTGCTAAATAAGAGTACACGGTTCCTTGGGGAGCGGGTGGTGACAGCGTGGGAGTCACGGATGGACAGACACAGCCCCGACAGCCTTCGTTCCCTCCGATGCACACACGCACACTCCTTGCGCTGCCACACACGTCCCTTCTCCTCATCCTCTGCTCCATTTATAAAGGAAAAGAAACATCCCTCCAGCAAAGTCAGGAGTTACGTTGTGGTTTTAATTTCACTACAGGCTTTTTATAGCTTCTAGTGAGAAAAAGCCCTGTAACGCGAGAAGGTCGGGGTAATGTGACCAGCGTGCTCAGCGCTGTCAGGGCCAGAGGCAAACGCTGCGAGAGCAGCCAAGCGCAGGAACACAACCTGCCCCCAGCAAAGCAGGCTGCCACGGCCCCGGGCAGTGCCCCGCGCCACGCCGAGCCCACCGCTGCGGGGGACGGGAGCTGCGTTTCTCGTGCTCTGTGCCAGGTGATGTGTCGGCATCGCTCAGCCGCTGGGTGCAAACACAAGGAGCCTTGATGACCTATTCCGACACTTGGCCCGTGTTCAGAAGCTTCGGGATCGTGCACTTGAGTAGCTGCTCACAAGTATCAGGGCAGGACGCAGAGGCTGGTCCTTCATTTTAACACTGCGAAGCACTCTGAAGGAGCTGCTGGCTCCACGGGTCTTTACATTGGATTGCAGACAGCATATTTGCGCTTAAGTCAATATGAAACCAATTGTTTGAGAAAGAATTCAGACCCCCGTTTCTGTTCCCCTTAACACGAAGAAACTTTAAGGGGGGAAAAAGCCTGGAAAAAATAATTTATCCAAGTTGGTTGGAATCTGAAAGCAAAACTGCAGAGGCAGAAGGTCAAAACCCAAAGTGAGAAGCAAACTGCAAGGACCCCCCCGAGCATGGACCGGCCCCCAGCATCAGAATTGCTGCTTGGGAGCAGGCTGGGACGGGAGCAGCGGGGGGGCTGCGGCCGGGGGCCAGGGGCTGGCAGGGCTGGGGCGCAGGCAGCACCACCCCTGCCCACACTGCGTGCGCCCCGCCCGCCCGGGCTCTCCCGCTCCTCTCCACAGGGCTCATTCACAAACTGTGGCACGACCTGCCCTTGCTGCCGCAGCACCGAGCGCTTCAGTAAGTCTAAAATGGGAACAGGAAAAACGGCAAAAGCTGCGCCGAGCCGCGCACCGGCGGCACCACCCACCAGCTCGCTCACTCGCCCTCTTGGATGTTTACGTAGCATCATGAAATCCTATATAACCCAACGGGGCCCTGCTGGTTTCTGAAACATTTGTGTCATAACAGAGCCTCATTCATCAAACATGTTGCTAATGAATTTTCCACTGAGCAAAACTGGGGATGGTCTCAGGGACAGCTCCTGGAACAGCCTGTGTTTGGATCCAACCACTGGCCAAAATAGGGTTCCTTGTTTCTGATCAGATTAATTAAAAAAACACAACACCACACAAACAACAACCTCCAAGTGGGGCATTCATCCCCAGCTTCAACCCCTTCCAAAGCCGAGTCATTTTTACCCATCTCAGAGCAGAGTCACCCAAGACTTGCTGATGGCCAAAGGACAGGGAGTCAGGCCGCCAGCGACAGAACCACCCCAGACCCACTTTCAGAAGAGATTCAGGCACTAAGGAGCCTATTTTTGAGATTCAGACACACCTTTTTCTTTCAAATGAATACAAAGTGAAAGTCCAGAGTGTTTGGTGCAGAAATCTCTCCCCAAAGCCAGACCTCAGCCAGGGCAAGGACAGAGACGACGCTTGGTCAGCCCATGGCATTTGCCCCTTTTCCTCCTCCGCTCCCAGCTCGCTGCCGAGATCAAACCCTGCCATTTGGCAGGTCACGGCAGGAAAACCAATCCCCCCCCATGGCACAAACCACGTTTCATAAGGAGATTGCATTTCAGAGAGGAAACCTCCGGCATTTGGTTCTGTGACCCTGCGGTGAATGAACCGTGCGGGCTGGGTGCTCGAGCCCCGTCCAGCCCAGTCGAGAGGGGCACATCCACGCACGCAGCCCCACGGGAAGGCAGCGCCGCAGGACTCACAGATATTTTGTGTTCAAGAAGAGCAAGCGCTTGCCAGCAGTTCTCATGAAGGCTACGGCACCCTGGGATCGGTTCCCAGTTCTCGGTCCAAAATATCTCTTAACATTAATGCTCAAGGCATGCTGCAAAAAACCAATTATCTGCTGGGACTTGCAGCAGGGACTGGCTCCCTGGGAGGGTCTTCCTGCCCATTTTTAGCCTCTGTATGCTTAAGGCTATATTGCTCTATGAATATTCTGCTTTACCCCGCCTCTTAGTGCAATGCCCATTACATCTTTTAGGGGAAGCTGCACATAGATGTTTAATGAACTGCTTTTTCTAAAGGCCTAGATTATGTCCTTGCAAGCTTTCTTCAGCTGGGAGTCACCCTTCTAGACCTCAGATGCAACAGAATAGAAAAGCAAAGAGGCAAAAGTGAAAGAGAAGGGAGGAAAAGCAGAGAGCTGGAGCCTGAAAGGCCCAGGAAACATCAACAACCTTATAACCAACCAGCCCCAGGAAAGTTTCTGCAAGTACATTGGTGTCCCGCCTGGACAGCAGCAGAGTGGGATGCTGCACAATGGGAGGCAGAGAGCCTTCTCTGAAATGCCTCCTTAATGGCCAGAGGTTGCACACAGGGGGGATACTCAGTCGTCCTGGAGGGTCAGGGAAAAGGCCTGGGCAGGAGATACCGGTCCTGGTGCTGTTGGGATACCCACAGCCTCGCCAACATCCATGGGAAACCCCTGGTTTGCCACCAAGGAAAGGAGCAGGTGACACAACCCCATCTAAGATGACTTCAGTCAAATTACAACAGAAGCTGCACTCGGCGTGACACCGGCTTGTCACCAGCCTCAAGACCACAGGTGCAACCCCACCAAGAGAAGGGTTAGAAAACGTGCAGTGGCTTCTGGCTGGGAGCTCGCAGAGGGTCCCTGTGCCTGGGGGTGAGGCACCCGTAGCCCTCAGGAGACCTCTGTCCCCAAGAAAAGCTGCGTCAGCCCTGGGCAATGGTGCACTGAAGGGATGGGGAGGGAAGGCGAGGTGGCTCGCCTGGAATTCGGGCAATGTGGCCATTAGTCTTGGAGGACTGTGCTGCTACAGGGAGGCGGAGGAAGAGGTTTCCAGGGCAAAAGTGCTTATTCATCACCAGAACTCTCTGGAAATTGTCCAAAACCCAGCTGTTTGAAGAAGTGAAACTTCTCCTCAGCACATC
The DNA here is from genome assembly GCA_035590275.1 of Ibycter americanus. NCBI lineage: Eukaryota > Metazoa > Chordata > Aves > Falconiformes > Falconidae > Ibycter > Ibycter americanus. Next base: position 116,510,797 of record JAVJGI010000001.1, read on the forward strand.
CCTCTTCTGACAACTTTGAAGAAAGGTTTCTCCTCCCTGCAGGAGGTGGGATCGGGGGCAGAAGTTCACTGTGGGACTGTCTGTCCCAGGCAGGGCTCCCTTTCTACTTCTTGGCTCTGCTTCTTTGTCAGAAAACTTGTACCAGTCTCAGCCTGTCCTGCTGCGGGAAAAGAAACTGAATTGTTGGGAATATAGTAGCTGGGAAAAATCTCTTCCTATGTAGCCCCAGTCCCCACTTGGGGTGCCTTGCCCGGGAAGCACAGCACACGGGGCATCTTAGCACTCAAAACTGTCACTGAGTTGCCCCCAGGAGTGCCACCAGCACCTGCAGAGCTGCGGGAGCACGAGCACGGGCTTGAGCAAGCCTCAGGGTGGTAGGATGGAGGGATCTGTATGAAAACAAAAAGAGAAAGACTGAAAGAGCAGCTGGGAGAGCAGCAGGAAACTGCAGGAGAGGAAAGAACCCAGGGATGTGTCCAGGTAGGAAAGGGACCACAGCACACTGCCAGGGGCTGTCCTGGAGAGCCCACTGCTGTACCCCTGCCTGTAGCCACAGGGGCACGTGTGGGAGAAACCGAGGCTTCCAGGAGTAGCTGGGCTGTTGCAATGAGTTTAATACCAGCTTTATGTATCACCAACCTTTACAGTTACTGCTCTGGAGTGATAGAAGGTCTCAACCCCAGATGCTCCTCACATCCCACCCCTCCTGCTTGCATTGCACTGTTGGGCAGTGCCGGCCAAAGGAAAGGGCAGGCAGAGAGCCGTGACAGCTCCCGCTTCACAGCGCCCATCTCAGCAAGGCTGGATCCAGCAGCCCGGGAGACCCCGTCCTGCTGCTGGGGCAGCTGCACCCTGCAGGACACGGGCTTCTTTCCACACCTCAGAAAAAAATCCCCATGGCTACCACCACAGTGTAAACGCTGGCAGATAAACGGATCAGGGAGGCACCAAGAGCTGCTGTGTCAGAAAGGAGCATTTCCCGTATGCATGAACTTGGGGCATCTTGGGGCACTGAAAGGAAACTTTGCATCGCTCCTGCCACGTGTCTGTTCGATAGCACAGCCTGGACGTCTCGGCCTTTAAGACAGATCAAATAAAATGAGGGGTTTTGTGTGTGTTTGTTTTTTTTTGGGGGGGGTGGTGGTGTAATAAAAGATCGTTAAAAATTAAATATAGACATCTTAAATTCCACCTATTGCCTGGCCCCCTGTTGATCGCAGGGACACAGGCAGAGGCTGACCACCGTGCTGGCTTGGGGCTTAGCCCCACACCAACCTCCAGCACCTGGGGCACCACCCACATCACCCCAGTACCCGAGGCTGGGAAAGCCCAGTGCTGTGTGTGCCTCCTCCAGTACCCGAGTTTCCAAGTCTTGGGTTCTGCAAAGCCGAGCTCCAAGTGGCAGAGCTCACCCTCCTGCCCAGCCCTCGCCTGCTGCTGCTTTGAGCCCTGAGAAATGCTGGCAGCCTCAAGAAATCAAGGCATTTCCCTTGCAGAGACGTGGTTTGCCTTTGCTCTTTCATCTTTTATTAGATAACCCCTCAGCCCTCATTATCTCTGCTTTCTTTAACAAGGTTAATTTATGCCAGCCTAAGACCAGGGAGCAACCGAGCTGCTTCTACGAACCAAATGCAGTCAAGGAAGGGTTAAACACAGTTTTTCCTATTCTGTCCTTTCCTTAACCGCAGGCTCTGCTTCTTCCTCCACCCACTTCTGGTGTTTTCTGTTTCACAAGGCTACGGCTGAGGTTTACTGACTATACAGCCAGCGTCCTAACAGCATTAACATGCAGCAGCCCTGATGTCCCCAGGCTGGGACATCATCCCTAGTTCTCCATGCGAAGCAACCAAGCAGACCCCAGCCCACCCCCTGGGGCTGGGGGAGCTCAGCCTTAACATGAGCCAGGCTGCAGGGTCAGGCCCACGGGGGTCTGACACCAAAGCAAACACACCAGCCACAACGCCCTCGCCCTGGGCTCTACAGCAGGACGCCTTTTATCCCAGAGGGAGTCCATGGCACGGAGCACATCAGCTGCAGTGCAAACCGAGAGGCTGGAACAAAGCTGGGGAGCTGTAATTTTTACCTTCTGTTTCAGAATAATTGATCTGCCTCATTTGCAGTGCTGGAAGCAAAGGGTCTGGCCAAACTGTGGCGTGAAGTTCCCTTCTGCGTGAAGACTCACTCTCCACCTACTTGAAATCCCACCTCTCAGTCCCTGGCTGGAGAAACCGCTGCTATGCCTGCTCAGCCAGCCCAGGGCCAGCCTGCCCGCAGGCAGCAAAGCGGGAGGCTGGATCCCAAGCTGATGGCCCCTCAGCAGCT
>JAVJGI010000001.1:116523754-116534740 GCA_035590275.1 Ibycter americanus
TCACCCAACATCTCCAGTGGATGCAGATGCAGAGTCCACAGAAGCCATTACCCTCAGTGACAGCTGCTGGCACTCAGCACCGATGCCAGTGGGGTCACAAGATGCAGGAGAGCAGAGAACTGGGTCCTGTGTGTGTGCCGGGCTGCGTGGGCGTGCAGGCATCCGCATCTCCATACCCTGCCTCTGCACTGCACCCTTTGTGGGGCACTTCCAAGAAGCAAAGCAGCAAACAGCTAGCAATGCACGTGAAGCAAGTTCCCTAGGAAGAAGTTATGGTTTTCTCCAGACCTGAGAGCAGAGCAGCACAAAATGCAATACCACCACCTTTTGTGCTTGTCCGCTTTCATTCAAACGGGGCTTTTAGTAAGAGTCAAAATGTTAAATGCTATTTGCATGTGTGGTTTAATGCACTCTGAAAAACACTTGAGAGCATCTCATTCTTTGCTTCTAGCTGCAGACAGATCATTTCTTCTTGCTGGAACATGCCAGGGAGGTACTTGGTAGTACATGCAAGGGAGGCTTTCTTGCAAAAATAACCCTATTGCAAACACTTGGTGATGGCAAACTGCTCTCAGCCGTGGACATTCCCACAGAGTCCTTCCCCGTCCCACGGGTGCTGCTACCTCTGCTCAGCTTTGGCAGCACTTGGGTTTCTTCTTTAGCTTCTTGAGGCTCTCTGTTTGGCTCTGCCTCTGCTGGGCGGTTGGATGCAGCCTTTCTCCGCTCATCCTGCTCAATGAGCATCTTGACCACGGGGGCCGTGTGAGTGGTGTAGGCAGGCTGCGGGCGGTGGCACTGGATGAGGTGGCTGGGCAGTCCCACGTTGGCTGAGGGTGGCAGATACTCTGGAACCCAAGAAACAGACACCATGAGAGCACAGCTGGTTACCTCCCGGCTTCTTCCCTCTCTGGGAAGGGTTAGAAAGAAGGATGCCTTTGATGACACCAAGGATGCTCTCTGGATTAGTGATGGCTTTGCTATGGCCACGGCGGGCCAGGCAGCACTAAGGGACAGCAGTGCCATACCGGGTGGCTACTCCGCATCAAGATCAAGTAACCCATGCAAGAACACAGACAACGCCCATAATTTCTAGCCTTTGTACCTTTATTTCTATACTTGAGCACAGGTTGTGATTGCACTGACCAGGAGGAGCTGCAGAAGGTCAGTATTACAGAGAAGCACAGTGGGAAAGGAAAAGAAAAAAAAAAGAAAAAAATAATCAGCAGAGTTCTCATTTCTACAGCACTGACCAATGGCCAAGAGAGCACACAGCAGGACAAGACCACAATGAAGATCTTCCCAGTCTCAGCTTTCTGCACTAAACCCCTTAATCACTCAAGTCTTGCACCTCAAACACAAAGCTACAAGGCTGGTAGGAATGGCTGGAGGGATTAGACTTCCCATCTGCTCGGGAAGATGTCTGCCCAAGGGAAACTTCATTGCCAAAAATCCAAGGAAAAAAAAAAACATTCAGAAAAGGAAGATGCATTCAAATAGATCTTGGAAAATGAGATCATCAGTATTAACATTTTTAGATACAAGGCTTTTCATAAAACCAGCTTGTTTTCACTTAGATGGCATTAGTCCTTGAAGAGTTATATAGCACAAAAGCAGAATTTTCCATCTGAAATATTTTACTTTTCAATACCTTTGCTTAATGCTATGGTTAATTATGACTAGATAGACAAAGTAGTAAAATGCAATCTTGCTTAGCACAAACAAGCTAGAATAAGATGGGAAAGTCCTGATAAAGGTTCCCCTGAAGGTCTGTTGATGTCAAGAGGATGAATTCCCATGCTACAGCATATTTAAAACTGGTCTTTAGCAAGCTCTGAACAACAGCCTGCATGCAAGGAAGGATGGAGAGATGGAGCAACCACCCTGCAATCAGGCTTTTGCTTAAGATATCCACACTTAGCGCTTGAGAGTCCCCCATGCACGGTGGACACAGCAGTCCTAAGGAGAGGAGGTGGGGTGACTCATTTGCCCCCAAAACAGGCAAGGACAAGACATGGCTGCTGTGGAGGGCAGCAGAGGTAGAACATGGTCCTGTTAAAGGCAAGGCTATTTGGTTTACAGATGTGGAAAGCCCGATCCACTAAATGATGCTAACTCTTATTCCTTAGGGGCATTACGAACCACTTCACACATGAAGAAGTGGAGGCCAGTAAATACTTGCCACCTCCATAGCCCTGTTCACCAGATGTCCCAGGAGGGCACTGCAGCCCTTGGGTACCCCTCCCCAAGCTGGGCTGAGCCAGGAGCACAGAGCAGGAAGGAGGCAAGCTGCTTCAGCTGGGATTTACAAACCTGCCCACATCACACACACCTCCCTGCTCCTAAATCAACCAGGTGTTGGTGGAAAGTCTGGTCCTTACCTCTCATTGTGCACTATTTTCTTTTTTAAACTGGGTATAACTCTGCCTCTTTCCTCTCTTTCTCTCCTGCAGAGGGTCAGTCGTTTGCAACCAAGCTATGCATACCAGGGAAACAGTCAGAAGAAAAGCACGCTGGCTTTTGCTAGGGCTCTGATATTCAGCTGTGATACCCAGGGTCCTCATCAGAAAAGCGTGCCAGCTTTGGGTGTTCAGAGACAGGGACGCGCGGGGACAGAGCTGCAAGCATTTCTCACCAGGCTCCTGGTGGCAATTAAAAGCAAAAAGCTTGGAGCTCTGAGTTAGAGTTTTAAAGAAATGACAGCACTTAAAGAAACATGCTGCTTCAGATTATCTTTTGCTAAAGTTGTAGGGACAGGAGGAGGGAGGAGAAGCGTCATTGCAGTGGCTTCTGCACCGAGCCCCATCCCGCGGGCTCCCAAGCCCCAGAACATGCACCATGGCCACTGCTCCTGCAGCCTCTGCCCGCGGCGCAGCTGGTGCCAAACGGGCTCCGGGTGTGCAAAGCATCAGGAATTTGCTTTTACGTAAGCCATGCTCCTGCTCACGCTGCGGGAACACGGCCGGCGCCAAGCTCTGCCTTCCCGCGCTCCCCCTGCCCGGCCCCATCCCGACACCCCTGCGAACGCCCGCCGACTATTGCCGTGTGTCATCGCATCCCAAGGGCGGGCGCTGGGGCTTCGCCTGCCCGAGCCAGGCTCTCCAGAAACAGCCAGCTGGCCTCCGCGCCAGGGAGACATCAGCGGGTCCAGCCGGGACAACCCCACGAAGCACCCGCTGATGGCACGACAGCAGGGTGGCGGCGAAGGGGGACGATCGGCCGATGGGCAGCCCAGGCTCTTCCCGAAGGTTATAAATAGAAACAGCCTGACGTGTTTTCAGAAAAAAAGTTTCCATACCAAAAAAGTTTCACTGTAATTATAATGCTGTAAAGTTATGCCATCCTGTACCTATGCTATACACACACACACACTCAGCTTTACGATCAGGAAAAGTCAAATTTAAAAAAGTCTTTTTTTAAATTATGAGCTTTCAGGCAGTGGCACACGCTGTGCTTAAACAAAATGTTTATTTTGACAAGCTGAGATAGCCCACGTCTCTTCAAATGCCTGTTCTGACTCACTATCTGGAGTTTTTAACCCTTGTTACAGAACCGGTTTACAGTTTAGCTCGTTGGGCTGACGTGCAGCAAAAACCACTACCAGAGGATTAAAAAAAAAATAATTCTTGTTAAAGGACAATTCAACTATTTTCCAAGTGTTTCTGATGACTCGGGAGCTCCGGCTCAGCCCATCCTCCAGAGAGCCGGGAGGGACAGCGGAGGCACCCCCAGCCCCGGCAGAAGGAGTCAGCGCGCCGGGGGCTGCTCCGAGCACACACGGGCGCCACGGCGAGCACGCAGACGTGCGAGCTAAAGCTAAAGAGAGCCTGGATGGAACAGCAGGATCAGGCACCAAACACCACTAGCCAAGCACAAAAAGAGCTGATCTGGAGCGGTTTTCCCCACTTCTGTAGGCTGCAGCTCAGGTCTTTGTAAAACGAATAAACACACGGAGCGAAACCCGGGCAGCCGGCCACCGCGCGGGGCTGGGCTGTAAATTTAATTCAGCGGTAACAAAGCCCACGGAAAGAACTCAGAGAAACCACCCCGCCTGCTCCCAGGCTGGACCCAAAGAGCTGCCAGATGGGTGACAGAGGGCCAGGGAGCGGGGCAGCGAGGGCCACAGCCAAACCAGCAGCACCAGCTCCTCACCAAGCAAACCTAAACGTAACGTGGGTGAGGACCACGCCGCATGGGGATGGTGGGCTGTTCCTGCATACAGCCACAAAAAAACACGCTGCATGTTTTGCAGAGCAAACAAAAAGATCCGGCTGAGTCTCTCACCCAAACAATCAATTGTGCAATGAAAAGGCAAGGAATGAGCACAACGAGGTGGTGGAACCGGGAAGGACAAGGGTTACGGTGCTGAGATGTGGCTCCAGCCCGCACCTCGCGCTTGCACGCCTGGTGTTTTCGTTGGAACATTTACCTTCCCTGCCCCGAGCCAGATGCTCCCAGCTCAGAGAGCTCCTGATGTGGTGAGGCTTGCTAAGCTCATGAGTTTGGGACAGCAGGACATGTGCATGCACTAGGCGTGTCTCTTAATATTTCAGTGTTTGCACAGTATTATTTTGACCCTGGATAAATACTGCTACTTAGGTGATATTTGTGTAGGCTGGGGTTTCAAAAGGGCCCTGGCCTCAGCTGTGTTGATTAATTGCTACAGCATCATCTCAGAGGGCAATGAAATGAAAGGGGTTTAGAATTTCCTGAACAGTGAAGGGGGGGGAAAGAAAAAGCAGTGTGATGGACAGCAACTCAGCTTGGATATTTGATGAGGTGGGAATGTTTGGTGACAGGATAAAGTTTAGACACCCACCAAGTGAATTCTCCTGTGTAGTTGTGGGTGCAGGGAACCTCAGATAAGGCCACCAGATCTGCCTTCCAAGTTGCCCATGGTGGAGTGCTGAGAGAGAGGCTGCTGCAAATCCCAGACATTTCTCCTCTGATGTTATCTCCAGCCCTTCCCAAACCAGTAATGACTAGAAAGGCCCCAGTGAGTGAAGAATCGAACATCACCCTGACCACAGAGCCCAGATCCATCAGCTTTTCCTGCATTACATCCCTGTGGAGGTCACACACAACTGACTCCTTCACACCGATGGCATGACAGGAGACAGCCAGATGCCACAACAGCACTGGGAGCTGAAGATGGGAATGCAAAGCACTGAAGAAAAGATGCCAAGGGAAATCCCAGAGCTGACAACATCTCAAAGCAAAATGAGATGGGATCATCAGGCATCATTTGTTATTTACAGCTTGTGTTTGGCTACTGGCCTGGAAGTGATTTCAGAGCCCAGGAAGAAAAGGCTCCACAGTGTCCCTGGGTATCCTCTAAGCATATCAGCTCCTTTGCTTCATAAGCACCTGCTAGAGAGACCTGTCTCCAGGATTGTCCTGGAAAAGGCTTTCCAGAGCAGAACTGGGTTGATTTCCCTCCCACTACAGTGTCAGGATTATTGCCTGCCATTGCCTCTGCATCCCCTGCCTGGGGCTTACCTGAAACTGTCCACACTGAGATACCTGCTCATGAACTGCTCCAACATGCTCCTCTCCCATCCTGACACCAGCTCAGGACCTCACCAGCCTGTGCTGGGGAGCTCCAGGGTGGGATTTCCATGTTCCCTCAAGACTGTGGTTTCCAGCAACAAACCTGACGCTAACACAGTCTGCCCTGCCTGATAACAGAGACCAGGTCAGCATCAGGTCTGGCCTGCCACGCACCACCCGAGCTGAGACAAGGGGCACATCTTCCTGGTCTGTCACAAGCCACCAGCCCACTGCACGGCCACCTGCAGACCAACCATGGGGAGATGTGGCTCCTCCTGCAAAGCACAACCACCAGCCTGGCTGCTCCCTGCAGCCACGAGCACCAGGGCTTCCCCACCACCACCACACACTCCCCTCCCATCTCTGCTTCCACCTCGTGCCGTTCACCACCTGCTCTCGCCGTGCGTCCTCAGCAGTAGGTGCACTGTGAGAAGAGGCGATCAGGTTGTGCGAGGCTCTCCACTCGCATCCCACCCTGCGCTTCTGTTGGGTCCCAAACTCAGCACGCGCCTGAACGCGCCAATTCCCTTCCCTGAGATAAGCAGCCAATGCAAAATATAAAGACAGAACCTGACTGAAGCAGCAAGATCAGACAATGGCTAAAAACATCTCTCATGAGACCAAGTGCATCAGGGCACCTCGCCTGCTCAGGTGCAAGGAGAAAGGCAATACTAAGCTGGCTTCAATTTGGGACAGCTGGGAGCACCTGAGATGAGTGCCAGGCCCCCTACAGCACTCAGCTATTTCTGAAAAAGCCAGTTTTGCAGTGTTGAACTTCATGCGCCTCTGCTGAAAGTGCCAGCCCTAGAACATAAGACCAAAAGAAATCTCCCACCTGGAGGCCTTCCAAAGAGGGCCTTGAAGGATGTAATATCTAGAATGGGACTGTAAAAACACCCTGTGTTAGCTTAACTTTTTCCACCAGAAATAAAACTCATCCAACCCAAAAATTCCCTATCGACTTCAGCAGGAGCGAGTGTTTTTGAAAACCCCATCCACAAAAGCAGCATTGATCAAATTTGACTTTTTAATATTTTTTTTAAAAATGTCATCAGTGGAATGATACCTAAACAGAATAATTCAGGAGACTGACCTAACGTTCCCAAGCAAGTGCTGCCCACGCCGCCTGGCAGGCAGCAGCCTGCAACCAGCTCTGTAGTGCTGGGGTCTCTGTCTTGCTTGTGGGGTAGACTGCGCTGAGCAGCTCCCTTTAGGATGGGGGCCAATGTGCTACTTGGCATCTACTACCCAAGTACTACTACTTAGCACATCTACTACCCAAGGCAAGCAAAGACCTGTCATCATCTATAACAGATGAGATTAACCTGTTTGGGCTTGCAAGCACAGTTTCAGATTAGACTGCAGCTTCCTAACTTCATACCTGACCAGACTTTCATCTTAACATCAGGTGGAATTTATGTGAGGACAGCCTTAGGTTCAAGACATATGTACACACAATGTGTGTTTTACAAGGATGTTGATTTTACACCTGTGACCACTCTTCCTGGGAATTTACTGTCTGGCAGACCCTTGCAAACCCCTCAACGTGAAAAGCTCTCCAGCCTGCTCTGGAGGCTCAGCCAGGGCACTTCACAGGGGCACTGCAGCCCTCAGCTTTGGAAATCCTCTTAAACGCCAAGGTTCTGGTAAAGCTTAAGATCCAGAGATCTGTTTCCATTCTTCTCCCCAACACAAAGACCCAGCTCCTCATTGCCCACGTGCCATGTATAACATCTGGCCACGGATGCAGCTATTTCTACGTCCTTAAAGTTACTGCAGAGGGAATTCACTGCACAGCATCCTCCGACCCCCTGGGTCACACCTGTGACCGAGTGTGACAGCCAAGAGCTTCCTCTGGCCTCAGGGCCAGGTGGGAGCTGTCAGTTCCCTACACCAGAACGGTGCCTCGTGCCTCTGCCACAGCCATACGAAGGCTCACCGCCTTCACCCACGAGCACCACAGAGAAGCAGCATCTGAGATGCATCACAGCACTTGGAGACACATCCAGGTCAAAAACCAAATCCAAAAGCCTCCTTTTGTACACAAGACGTCACCACCACTATCCAACCTTGCTGGCTCAGTAGCCAGACCAGAGCCACAGAGATGCTCCGTCACTTCCCATGGGTTTGGCAGCACGAGCCACCAGCCCGCTCAGTCCGACCAGGCTATTAAATCGGATTCAGGTTGTCTGGATACCACAGCAGCACACTGCAGAGAGAGCAGGCTTGAAAAGACCCCCCCTCTCAAACAATGATCCTTTTGAGATGCTGAGGAAACGGGCGATACCAGAACTTTCACACAGATGTCACCAATAAGCACTACGATTCCTGTGAGAACGGGGACATGTGTGGCCAACTTTAAATACAAATCAAATGCTCCTGAGCTTCCAGACACGGACAAAGGTGCAAATTTCTCTCTGACTGCATCCAAAAAAGCTGCAGCACCGAAGCCAGATGCTTCCATGGGCAAAAAGGGACATTATTTGCAGACAGATACCCAGAAGTAACATCACACAGAGAACACAACTTTATTTTATTAACCAGAACATTAAAGCACATGCTAAGCTTTGCTCAGGCTGCCAATTAAGGCTTTCACCAGTTTTCAAACGTTATTATTAATCCACTTAAAAATAGCAGACTAGGCTGTATACCTGCCACTGCATTACACTTCATGTTGCTCATTTTCTTTATCTTTTCAGAAAACCTTAGACAAAGCTCTGTTGCTGAAACCCTCAGTCAATAAATGTCTCCCTCACGACCTACAACTCTCTACAGATAGTACACAAGGGAGCTGGTAGCAGTGAAACAGTAAGGTAACAGCCACTGCTTGTTTTATTTTATTTTCCCCAACTACAGGTTGAGATATTTGGTGTAATAAAAGGAAAAATTACCCCAAGAGAAAGGAAGGAGGGCTGCTTTTTATGAAAGACATTTAAGTCGTAAAGCACCCAGCACTTTGCTTCATGCTACAACTCATGCAAGTTTTAATTCTAAGAGAGTTGCTGGCAGCGGGACAGTTTTCACACTCTTATATTTAGAGAGACTCGCCTGAAAAATAGCCAAAGCTGTCGCTTATAAATCAGGTTGTTCTGACAGTGCCCAGAGCAAGTAGTAAAAGCAAATGGGGGGAAATGAAATTACATGCTGCAAAGGGAACGCTGCAAAATAATAAGCTTTTATTTTGTGTTTTTAAAAGTTCACAATAATTAGAACGATTTTTTTCCTCTGTTCTTTCACTTGTTTTTAAGCCAGCCCCTGCTGACAGGCTCTGGGCCCCCAACCTCTGGTTCCCATTCATTTGGCTTTGGCCATGTGGTTCCCATATTCTTGGCTGGGGTACGCTGGCCTGCAGGAGCAGACATCTCCAAAGGCTGGGCTGCAGAAGATGCAGCACTTGGTTCACTCTGGGCAAGGGAACCCTTGCAGCCCTTCCCTTCCGAGCAGCTTGCAGGCACGGGCACTCCTGCAGCACGAGGTCTATCCACAGGACACCCAGGGCAGTGGAAAAGGTCTTGCCTGCAGTGGGCTTGGGATGGAGACTACACCATCTTCCACCGACATGGGACTTTTCATTTGAACTGGAACATCTGGGGTTTTTCTACAAGCAAACAGAAGTACAGCACTGAAAGCTGCTGATCTAAGCTGGGAAGACAGCAGCAGCTGATGTCCCTCCTCTTCCCCCTGTTCTGAGGGGGACCACATCCATCCCTCCAAGCTGACAAGCACCACTGGGCATATCTTAATGCTCTGTTTTACAATCTTAGCTTAGCCTGCATTGCTGGGGGATCCTCAGGACAGGAATTCCCTGCCTCCAAGGTTCCTGTCCAAAAGTTTTTCAAGCTCTCAGTTTAAGCAACACGAAAAGCAGTGAGTGCTACTCTGCCAGAAGTCAACTTCACACCTTACTAGTCCTATACAACTCAGCAGCAGCTTGCTCTCATCTTTAGCAGGATTAATTTGACCCTCACCAAGAAGCCAGATGGAACAGCAATTGCAAAATGAACTGCTGGGAAACACATAAAGCTGATGAAAGGATAAGAGCAACAAAACTGCCCTTTATTCATTCATGCATCTGATGTTACTGTTTGAAGGTCTCCATGAACTGCTTGCAGCCCAAACTCCTCCCCATGCATGTGAATTGGGAAGCTGTGTGATAGAGATGGAAACAGATGATCACAGGCTCTGAAAGGGCTGGAGGAGGAAGAGATCAACAGAAGAGGCAGCAAGGCAGATTTGGAAACTCGGGATGCCCATAACAGGTCCCAGGGAAAGGGAGAAACCCTGCCTCAGTGCTAGGGCCACAGTGAAATGCTCATAGAAGAAACAAATAGCTTGATGAGTGTTTTATTTCTGTGTATTCCAGAATGGGCTTGATCTAACATCAAGTGGAGTCAGTAGGTGCCTATCCACGACCTTCAAGGGGCTTTGGATCCACTGGAAATTGAACCACGGGGTACACTATGTTGGCCCAAGAGCAGTTAGCCAAGATCCTGCCCCAGGCCAGCAGGTACCATCACATCACCCCAAATACTTCCAGACAGGTGCCGAGGTGAGGAGGCAAGGGATGAACCCACACGGATCACATCCCTTCCACCACCTCACCTCTCTCCAGAGCAGCCTTCGCTGGCACTGCCCCAACCCCAGCATCCACCTTCAGCCACCAGGACCAGCTTCCACCCCCAGCTGACAGGGGAGCACAGGAGAAACAAAAGGGTTTCCACAGCAGCAGCAGTTCGCAGGCACTGCATGCCCCGAGCTTTACCGAACGTGTCTTACAATGCGCTCAGTGATCTATCAGGTTACACAGCCGAGCACAGGAACACGGAGCAGCACACGTGTGCGGCACAGCTGAATGAGCAATCACCACCGGAACGCTGCTGGCACTTGCATGTCGCTCTAATTCGTTTTTACTTTGCAGACATAACATTATAGTCCCCTTTTAGCTTCTAATTTTTCTTCTTACAAATGGGAAGGGAACATGCTAGGAAAAAAAAAAAAGGCGGCCTCCAGGATAGAAGCCTTCAGCGTTGCACCCGAGACGCTCCAGTGTGTACATGCAAACAGCAACTAAAATAGAAGGGGCGGTTTCTCAGCTGCTGCAATCCGTGTAGTGCTATTAATTTGACAGTCACTTAAACCAGGGGAACATCTGACCCCAAAGCAGGATGGATGATGCCCTGGCAAGAGCAGAACGAGATACTGGCCCAGGCTGGTGTAAACAAGGATAGTTCCGCGTAAACAGGGGTCGTTCACCAGCCTCCCTAGGGCTGTGCCCAGATCCGTGAGCAACAGCGTGCCCCCTGCAATCAGACAGCAGCAGTCCCTTGAATTAAAAGCAGCTCAAACTGTTCATTTCTTTCCAAACCCAGCTTCAGTGGCCTTTCTTGCTGCTCTCTGGCCCACAGCCCCCCCCCCCCCCCCCCCCCCCCCCCGCGCCCC
>JAVJGI010000001.1:116543223-116579889 GCA_035590275.1 Ibycter americanus
CTCCCCCAGCCTCTCCTCTAAGGGAGATGCTGCAGTCCCCACATCATCTCTGCAGCCTCTGCTGGACCCTCTCCAGTAGTTCCCCATCTCTCTCGAACTGGGGAGCCCAGCACTGGACACAGCACTCCAGACACTGCCTCACCTGGAAGGCAGAGCCATGCAGGTCAGCTTCTCCACACCTCCGCAGCTAGAAGCGGGAGACAAAGCTTTCATCCACGCTTTCTCCTCCCTTCCCTGCCTGCCCAGCCCAGAAGCAATCTGAAGCAAGGACCGCATTTAGCCAACAGACCCCAGCTTCTGCCGCGCATCTGAACTTGCCGTGTGACAATCCACATTTTTCCAGACTCTTTTGGCAGTACCATGAAAGAACTGTGCTTGCAAGCCACTATGTCTAGCAGTGGCCAGAAGGAATTTCACTGAGCAAGAGGTCAAGCCTCTGCGGTTTCCAATACTTCCCTTTCACAGGCAGCCCCTAAGCCTTAAGCACATCGCTTTATTTGCAGCAGCTCACAGAACTGCTAAGGCTGGAGGCACCACTGGAGATCATCTACTCCAACCTGTCTCCTCACAGCAGGGTCAGCAGCAGCAGGTCGCTCAGGACTGTCTGGTCAGATTTTTAATAACCCTGAGGATGGAGACTTTTTTTCTGCTTTAACATCCCACTCTTTAATCATGGAAAAAAGATTTTTGTACAAAGGCATTCACATCAGGCAACATCCAATCTCAACAGCAACAAGTTGAGCTGGCTGAAAATGAGTTGGGAGGAAAAAAGCTTCAGCTAGAAACTATTTCGCTGGAATAAATCTGCTTTTCGGAGCTGTTGACTGACAAGATGAAAAACTCCAACTGGAAAGTATCCACTTTGCATCAAAAACCTGATCAGGCAAGAGAACAGAAGACTTTGCCTTTTAGTTAAAATGGCCTCTCAAAATGGAAAATTTGCACCATTTCTTTTCATTTTGTCATGAAATTCTCCTTAGCGCAGGAAAACATTTCCCAGCCAGCTCTACCGATTAGCAACTGGGCTGCTCTGCCAGCCCAAGAAGTGACAGCACGCCTCAAGCACGGCATTCCTGCCACAGGGTGCTGCATCAGCCCAGGCACCCCGACGTGCCTTTGCTCCTGGCTGGGGTTTCGCACAGCCCCAGACTGCCTCCCACCGAGCGGCACTTTGCTCCAGCTGGAGACCCACAAGACATGTCATCGCCCAAATATCTCCACAACTCCAAGCCAGCAGTACTGCTTCGTACACAAAAATCCTTGCTCCGGTGATGCCCATGCCCTGCTTTTGGCTTTGCTGGACCCAAGGTTGCAAACCCCAGCCCTTCATGAGTAACTTGTCCCTTTGAAATGGAGCAGCAGTGGATGGACAAGCTCATGTCACCACCCAGCTACCTTAAACGTGCATGTTATGAGAACCCAGCGCACATCCATGACGTGCCCCACATTCCCTGGAGATGCCATTCAGAGGAGCAGGGTGTGTGCACGCGCTTTTCTGTCCACGAGCTGTTCTGGATGCAACGTGCAACATGACCCACGGGCTGAAATAGCGTCTGTTTTTAGCAGGAAGATGCTGCAAGGCTGTGACACCCGCCTGCCACGCTAAAAATGAGAGGCAGGAATGTTCAGTATCCAGCCAAATCAGCCCGGAGAACAGAAATACTGGGTTTGTACAATTAATCTTCCAGGGGAAGAGAACATCCCGCCAGCCCGCCCTTAGGAAACCCAGGACGACCCGAGGTGAAGCTCCCCAGTCCCTCGCTCCCAAACAACAAGCAAGAGCAGAACAAAGGCAAGGGCATAAAAGGAAACCCTGCACGGACCTGCCACCAAATATAACCCAGGAAGGGGCCAGTGCATGCAAGCAGCAAGACCTCTCCTGCACATGGGCCGCTTAGTTTATCCACATGGATAGTCACATTTATTTACTCAAATGACTTTCTGAAGTGCTTTAGCTACAGCAGATTCTTGCTTGATTTCATTTTCCCCCCACACCCCACCGCAGCTCCCCCCTGCCCTGCAGCCTGCAATGCTTCTGCCGGAGCAGCAGTCTGCACACAAGGATAAAGGTTTCACAAGTCCCAGGAAAGAAAATCCCTCAAGTCGTTGCGGTTGCTGAGTTATGGTGGGTTGTGTGTCTTTTGGGGAGCCTCTGGAATGACCCAAGTGACTGAGGTCACTTGAAGCAGCCTCTCGATTGCTTCATTTTCCTAATTGTTAGCAAGCCCCTGGCCTGAACAGACCAGATGGATGCCACGCACCACAGAACAATTTAGCTATCTTAAAAGACAAAACACAGGCCCATATATCCCCCAAGAATGCCTCAGGAGCATAGCAGAAGGACCCTCCCAAGAGACCTGGCTTCTGTGGTTGAGCAGCCCTTCTCCAACCCAACCTTTCCTTCGCAATCCAGAGCTGGGAAGTCAGTTTTAACCAATGAAGCTGTGAACAGCTCTGACAAGAAAAAGTCAAAGCACTAATGTCACCACTCTTGTGACCTTTTCCATACCTGCCATCTGGGATAACTTTCTGGCAACTAACAGTTTCACTCAGCACAGGAGGTTCTCCCCATTTTCAGACCATGTCTCATCGAAAGGGAACGCAGTGCTCACTGAGTCCCACAAACAAGCCACGAAGAGCCAAACCAAATGCTTTCTCAGGACACAAGGTCTGCTTGTGCTGCTTACCTTTGGCTTGGTAACCATCTACACAAAGCTATAGAATCTGATGACTTCCCCGGTATCAGTGGATCCCTGCTCTCCTACAGAGACCAGTTCTGGCTTTGACTGAGACTCCCTTGGAGCCCAGCTCTGAGGACCATCCTTCACAGCTCTGAGCCCTATGAACAAACCCAAAGCACACCTGATCTTGATGTTCTGCAAAGCCCATGACTAAGCCCCCAATCACCTGACATGCGGTCAAGCTTTTAGGTATTTGGCTCCTAATTCAATGCCACTCAGCATTGCTTTTAACTATAAACTGGAGACTGGGCACAGGTTTTGCTCAGAGGAGCATGAAGAACACATCTAGTCCCAAGGAGACCTTCACCAGCATCTGTGAACCGGGACACACCGAGTCAGTGCACACCACCTCCACAGTTTTGTAGCTGTAGAGCAACCTTTTTGTGCCCTTTAGATGGTAGCAGCTTTTTGAAACCTGTGGAAACGTGTATAAAGGGGAAAAGATTTAGGTCTGAAGGTCATGAGATGACTAAGTGAAGTGAGACTAAGAGGGACAGACCTAAGTGTGCTCACACACTCCCCAGACATACAGTCAGACTTGAAGGACACACTGCTAGGGCTGGCCAACAGTGCCAAATAAATATAATGAGCACATCCAAAATGATCTGAAGAGCTTTGTGGCAATTCAGAGCAACTGCCAGGGAAACTGTTAATCCTTTTCTGCAGATGAGTTGCTGCAACCAGGCTGCTCCATCAGCAGGACTCAGCCCTGGACCCATCTGGTGTGACAGGGGCCACCAGGCAGCTGCTCAGTAGGGACAGAGGTCCCAGCAGGACACACATGCTCTCACATTGAAGCCCTCAGATCAGTCACCCACAGTTTAAAAGAAGTTGCGCACTGCTTTTCTACAAGTATTCCCAAGGTATTTGTTGGCAAGTTTCCTGCATTCCTCACACATTCCTGCAAGGAAGCTTTTGATATGATTTCCAAGGGAAACCAACACCAAAGAAGCCGGGACACCAGTAACACAAGTTGCTTCAGAAATGTAAGTGCTCATCACTGAATCAATCACTCACAGCATTTTTTTTCTTAAGCTCTGATCAAGAAAATATTACTCTGAATTTCTGTAGCTGTCCCTGGAGAACAGCTCAACCCTCCGCAGTGCGCTCTGTTCAGCTTTCAACACCATCTGCTTGCTTCTGCCATTATCTCCGTTGCACAGAAAATGAAAGTGAAAATCAGAACACAAATCTTCCCAGAGGTGCAAAGTAAGAGGGTGAAAGCCAAAAACAGAAGCAAGGAGCTGCTATAGCAAATGCCCCACAAAGCTGCCCTTTCCCTGAGCTGGTAGGAAAGAGATTTTTCAGATAAACACTTCATAAAGCTCGTTGATTCAAAAAAAAAAAAAAAAAAAAAGAGGCACCTTCAAATGAAGTACAGACAACTATTTCCAAAAGCTTCCAGAGATTTGTGTTGCCAACCATGACACACCCTCGGCTGGAGTTTCCTTAGCAAAAGATTAAGCCCCCCCCAGGATGCTGGGCTTCCAGAGCCTGGACCCTTCTGAGCCACCAGGCACACCCAGTCCATCACCTGTGGGACGCAGCCCGATACAAGAGGCACTTAGTTCCCCAGATCACCCATCTGACCTGAGATACTCCATGTTCAGAGGGGCCAAATCAGGGCATTTGGATCCAACTAGTTTTCCCAAGCTGTCCTGAAAGTCAGCCAGGGCTGAAGCTGTTCCAGCTGCACATATGGCTTAGAGCAGCAGAGGGACAAGTCCCTCGAAACATCTTCTCTAGCATGTATTTCACAACAGTGCTGTTCCTCACTCCAAAAGGGAGGGAAAAAATATCATTCCACTACTCCGAAGTTTTCCTTCTCAGCAAAACTGACCATGCCTCCACTGTAGTAATTTTTTCACCTTCTCTCTCCAGCCATGCATTATCAAACCCCTTTTTAAATTTAACAGCAGAGCCTATGGGCAAGACTAACATTAATTTGTTAATTTATATTTTTTTTTAGGAGCAAAGAAACTTCAGGATGCAGAAAGCCAGCAGGCTGACAGACACCTCCCTATTCTGCAAACCATTCGCTTGCCACATCCGAGCTGCAGCCAGGAGCCAGAGCTGGGAGGAATGTCACACCCCACCTAGGCAGACACAGGCAGCAGTGTCCAGAGCCAGCACCGGCACCCATGCTGCCCCGCACCAGCACCAGCCCAGCTGGGCTGTACGCACGCCCAAGGTCCCTGCACACCTGGAATCACTAGATCTCATGTTCTGGGAAGGCAAAGGTTTCTTTCCCTAGTTTTACCAGCTCCTCCTGTTATATTCATGCCCTGAGGCCAGCAAACGCAGGCAGTGGGGACCCAAACCCCAACGCTATCCTGCTGCAGCCAGCAGACACAGGCTGCCCTCCCGTTTCGGCACACCCCGGGGCCAGCGCTGCTTATTTGCCCCGGCACAAGCGCACTGGGATGCTCAGGGCAGCAGCCACAGCAAGTACTGCTGTCCTGCGTGCAAAGCAGCCCTCACACACCACACACACCCCCAGAACCACTGCCAGCACACCCAGGCAACGCAGCAGCCCCCACCACGGCACAGCCCTGCGCAGAATGCAGTTAGGCAGCTTTTCACAGTCCAGAGCGATACTGCCCTTACTGCCCAGTTACCACGGTCTAGTGCACAAGCGTTAGGTGGCACAGAGGAGGACAATACAAAGGAGAAAAGGTGTGGTGTCTCCTGCTGCTTTGTTAGCAGACATCAAAGTTTGTGGAGCCCAGCCAAGGATCTCACCCATTCGGGTCTGAAGTTCAAGTTTACATGAAGGTTTGGGCCAAACCCTCAGCTTTTGTCCAGCTCTGTGGGTAGCTGGAGAAGACGACTAGTAGATGGACCAGAGGCTAGCTCCTAAATCCAGATAACTGATGTTGGCCCCAAGCGGTGTCTAACGAGTGAGTGGGGGTGGCTCTGGATGGGCAGGACAGACCATCAGAGCAGCACCCAACACCCCAGCTACCTCCAGCAGTCACCCCAGGATAACTTAGAGCAGCCTCTAGGCAACCTTAAAAATAGGGAAAAAAAGTCACAGTATCTCAATTTCTTGATCATGCTTCAATTCCTATTTCACATGACTTCTGGATCTGTTTTTCTGCTACACAACCTTTAAAATGAACAGACACTCCTGCCAGCTGAACCAGCCAGGGCTGTGCTGAACTCACCCGCGCCTCCAGAGCTAACTCGCTCCAGCTCTGTCCAAGCCAGACCACAGAGGCACAGGAGGAAGCGACAGCCCATGGCTTATCCAGCAGGTCACAGATACAACATCTGCTTTCCATGCTCCCCTGGGCAGGGCTCCAAACGCATAACATATACATCTGCCTGCCTGTCTCCATACAGCACATGCCATTTGTCTCCTCTGACGCTGCTGATCAGTGACCCCAGCAAAACTTGGTGGAGCAGAGTAAAAAGCAGCTCCCCAAGAAACACACCTCATCCCTTGGGACAAAGCAAGTCTACAAAATAAAAGCTACAAGTGGAGCAGCTGTGATCCCCACCCATGAAGCAGGGCTGTAAAGCAGCTCAACCTCACCAAGTAAAAAACTAGCAGAGCCACAGCGAGCATCCTTCCCCCACAGCAGCATCTCTGTGGTCCGCAGCCCGAGCACTGCAGGCAGTGCGGTCATAAACCTTCCACCTGGGTGGTGACAGAAACATCTGCAGGCTGGTGCGTGGACAGGGCTGGAGGAACCAGGGGAAATAAGTGGTCAACAAGGAACCAGTCCCACCCACCTCAAGATGTCTGGAGCAGGACTGTGCCTCAGCAAGTTTGGCTTCAGGACAGCTTGAACCCTCCCTGAGCCCCAGCCTGCGGGAGCCCATGCTGTTGTGGGTTCACACAGTGTTGATGAAAAACGACTGATCCCTTTCAGGATGGCAAGCACAAGGTAGGGACCCCCAAACCACTCGGCAGGGATCACACCATCAGCCAGCTGCAGTGGCTTCAGCTCCGGAGCAGCCACACAGGCTCAGCACCCCCAGGGCTCCCTGCACCACCTGTGCTGCAGCATCACAGCTGGCCTGGACTGCTGCAAGGACCACTGCAGTGTCCCAGAGCTGACAAGGGGGATCTCAGCACAGCACCCAGGGACACGTCACCTGCAGCGCCCAAGCCACCAACAGGTAATCCAAGAGCTGATTACAGCTCCTTGAGCTATTTGCCTTCCACAGTCTATCCACACGATACACAAGTGCAGAAATTCTACTGCTCCCATTTTACAGAGGTGGCACCGAGAAGCTTGCTGTCCTGACCAAGGCACACAGGCATCAATCCACCTCCCAGCCCTATGCCAAGATAATTATGGGCCATCTAAGCATCACCATCCAGGTATTTCATACTTCGTTTGCATAATCTTGAAATTTTATTTGAAGTGCCCATATGAAAAGAATACCCCAGCTATTTGTGAATTAATGAGAGAGTACAGCTACATAGAGCAACTGCATACCCAGTAGTCTGCAGGCAGAGAAAACAGCACCTAACTTTTTAATCCAAAATACCAACTTGTCCAGCTGTGCTGCTAACCGCTGCTTGGAAAACAAGCAGGACAGCATCCCGGCTTTTGCATTTGGCATGTGGGGGCTGCACACACACAGCAGGAGATCACACCAGGGAGCCACTACCCAGAGAGATGACAGAAAACATTACAGGAAGGTCCTGAGACCTAGGGAGAGCCGAAGATCTGTCAGAGATCACAGCACAAGGCTGTGGCACAGCAAGGGTCGTCTGCAGCATCAGGCACCCTCTTAGCTGTAAGAGCACCCCTCCTCTACCTGCACATCCTCACCCCCAGGTACAAGTCACAAGAGCAGGTAGTGATGTACCAGGTACATGTAAATACATAACAGCAAGAAAGCAGAAAAGATCCAGGGAAGTGCAAAGCACCAAAAATTATCCTGTAGACTGCATCAATACTTGTGTTACACACCCACAGGTATCCTCTTATGCCTCTGCAGAGGCTGGTTAAAACACACAAAGTCAAGTTTAATGATTACCACTGCCATGCTACATGTCCCACACCAAGCTACACAGAAAATCATTTTTATGTTACCTACTGCAAATACATACTCCCTGGCCCCACCGCCAGCTTGACATAGCACAGGCAGTGAACTGAAGCCTTAAACAGCCAGCCTGGAATGAGCCACTAAGGACTGCAATTAGCCACTAATCAAACTCAATTGCTGGGGATCAGTGAGGAGGGAATTTACACCTGGGGAAGCAACCTGCCACAAGCAACTTAAATAAGTCTCACTGTTTTCTGCTGAGCTGCCCATAACAAAATCCTAGTATTTTCAGGTATTTCAGGGAACGCATCACACATCTCCTAAGGAGGTAACTCCCAACTTCACTGCGAGCTGCAAAGCTCCAGGGTGAGCTGGAAGTTTCCCCCAGTGCTGGAGGACACGCAGTGAGCGCTGACCCCAGCTCACCCCGCAGAACCAACCGAGTTCAAACCCAACATTAAATGTTCAAATTTAGCACAACACAGCCACAGGTTCCCAGCGCAACACCCCAGCCTGGCCAGCCACAGGCAGCAAGGTGCAGCCTCACTAGGATTTCTCCAGTCACGTTGAAATTTCAACCCAGTGGATATTTAAGCTTATGAATAAGAAAATAAGCAACCCCAATGTTTTTGCAGGAAGCCAACACGAGGGAAGTGCCCACGCTGGAGGTGCGCACAGCGGGCATCCTCCAGCTTTCTCCAGCCCTGCCAGCCCACGGAGCCTGCCCATCACCCCGGCACAGCGCACCCGTCCTGGGCAGCCCTTACCTGCACACGGGCTTCTGAAGGTGTCGCTGGAAAGTGTTTCCATCCGCGTCAAGTCATCAAACGCGTCCTGCTCCGAAGGCTCCAGGATTTCCTTTAAAAAAGCATCCATTTTTCTCACCGAGCACGGGGGGCAGGAGTACAAAACAACCCAAAACAAATTGCATCACATGATGCTAAGTGGCCAAAACATTTTTTTTCCCCCCTCCCCCCCCAGGGGCACCCAGGCCAGGAGCCGACTGCAGGAAGCTGCTCGCTGCCAGCAAACACGGCGTTACCGCAGCGATGGGAGGGCAGAGCCGCCCTGCGCTGCTCGCACCCCCCACCCGCTGCGGGGGGTCCCGGAGCCCGACTGCAACGGCTCGAAGCTGGCTTTGAGTAGCAACACTTCACACAGAGCTCACTGCTTCTGAGTAGCACCGGGCAGGTTGCAAAGTCATGCATTTTAAAGAAAACACCAGGATGAAGTGTTGGTGTGATAGATGTAAGCCCCCATCCCTCCCAGTGTCGTGCATACACAAGCTAGCTGAGCTCCAGTTACCCTGGTACACACAGTTTTCCACAACCCTCTCCCTTACTCAGTGCAATTAGTTTTGCTTCACCAAAAAAACCCCAAGTGTGAAGCACAGGGCTCCTTTGCAGCGGCACAGCCTCACCCACTGCGAGAGCTGGGTGCTGGGCGCTCTGCAGACAGCCCCACCTTTCCCCTTTCAGTACCTGCTCCCTCCCTGTGCTGCCAGTTCCCCCAGCTCATCATCCCCTCCCCCATTTCCTGCTTTCTCCCTGCAGTTCCAACATCACCCATCCCCATTTTTATACCTCCCAGTCCCTCTCCTGCCCTGCCAGCACTTGCCCAGCTCCCAGTACCTGGATGCAGCAGCCAAGGCAGGAGCAGGACAGCTTCTGCTTGAGCTGGGGCAGCCACAACCCCAGGGCAGGCTTAGGAGCTGGGTGCTTATGACAGCACAAAGCATCTCAAGCACCCACTAAAACGGGAGGTAAAAATTCTACCCAGCTGCTGGAGGCGCTTTTAACCCCCAAAGCCACCTCCCCAATCAGTGCCACCAGCTGAGCCCCCCCTCAGCCACCACATTGCACAGCCTGGGAAGGGGCCTTTAAACGTCATGGGGAATTTCTCCTTCTTTGATGAGTTTCAGCTGGAGCAGCCGCCTGGTTTAAGGCTACTGGGGAAGAGGCAGGCACTCAGTGCACCGATCCAGAGCTCACTTCCTTAGGTAACAAGCCTAAAATTAACCCAGATGTTTCCAGTTGTTTCTGTTGTCCTGTGTACAGCCCTTGAACAGGCTTATCTGCCTCTCCAAATGTTTCTTTGCCCCCTGGCTACCTTCCCACAAGGGTGTGCATTTTCCTGGGCAGAGGATGCAAGCTCTACATGTACTCCTGTGACAGTGGTGGTACCATATCACCATCCTCTTCCCACCACAGCTCTCCAGAAACTATGTATTTTAGCTAGAAAAAGTCTTCCTGGTCCCTTCGGTGCTGCTCCCTCCATGACTCCATCCCTGCAGCCTTCGCTGCACACACAGTTCAGTTTGATATCATCCTTCCTTACAGTGTGAACAAAATATCCACATCCAGCCCTCTGAAAGAAACAGCAATTAAATGCCTAAAATGCCAGCTGGCCCCATGCACGCCCTGGAGCAGGGCACCAGCCTGCAGTATCTATTGCCCCATGGGTGGCACAGGGGGGCCCACCCAGTGGTTATTGCACCCATCTGAGTGTCCAAAGAGCTGGGACTAATCCGTTGCTCCATCCAGCAAATATGCTATTTTGCTGACAGATTGGGAAGTTTAATTAATAGCAGGAACATATGTTAAGCCACTCCAACCAAACAGGCTTGGTTCGTCAGATATGGTACATCCAGAAATACCGCTGAGATTTGAGGCAAAAACAGAAACCCTAAAAAACCCAAAATGTTCTCATGTTATGATGCTGCTCCATGCAGCGCTGACCCAGCTCATTCCTTTGGCTCACAGAAATGTGGGATTCCCATTAAACCCAGTGTTAACCAGGACCTGCTGATGAGACACCAGAATAAAAAGTAAATTTGGGCTCAGGTATTTTATGGTTCCTAGGCGCTTTGGCTGGCAGTGAACTTCATGACCCTTAATAAGAAAAAAAAAAAGAGAGAGAAAGGGGAAAAATTTCTTTTACAGGATGAAAACCACTTTAAATACCTTCTTGTCCTCTCAGTGGCTCTTGGTTACCGGCAGCATCCAGCCCACCTTCAGCCGGGGAAGGTTTGCTGCTGCTGGGAAATGCTGCTACCTTTGCTAACATCTCCTGATTTGTCTTGGGTCACGTCTGTGCCAGGCAGAGAGGCTGTGACTCCCAACATACAATCCCTTCACAGGCAGCTGATGAAAGCTGCTGGTATCTGCTCTATTTGGATGGTGTGCTGTCGCTTGCCCTATACTGCCGGGCATCGCTGCTGTCCCCAGGATGAGTTTGCTGCTGAGCATCCATCCCTTGCTGCAGGTGAAAGCCTGGGGCTGTGCTAAGCCCAGCCCCAGGGAAGGGAGGGGGGCTTGCTAATTTTTTTTTTTTTTTTTTTAATCACAGAATCATCGAATCATTTAGGTTGGAGAAGACCTTTAAGATCATCAAGTCCAACCATAAACCTAACACTGCCAAGTCCACCACTAAACCATGTCCATAAGCACCACATCTACACATCTTTTCAGTACCTCCAGGGATGGCGACTCCGCCGCCTCCCTGGGCAGCCTCTCCAGGGCACAGCCCCTGCGATGGCCAAGGGTCAGAGATGGGCACCCAGGGGACCTGGGTGGGTGCTGCCTGCAGCCTTTGCATTCACGCATGATTTTTATCAAATTAACCACCTGGAGCTAGGCAGTTCCCATGCAGGGAATTTCTACTCTAAGCACAGGCACTAAGCAGCAAGGGAGAGAAGGGGATCTTCTTATTTTACTGACAGGTGAACGTAGTAGAAGGTGAAAGGGTTGGGTACACCAGGGAATTTGCTGACACTGGTGTAGGAAAACCACTATAACCATGAGAACATCCACACAGGAGCAAAGGTGATACACATCCCTGCTACATTTTGACACTGGGATGAGACTGCCTCTGTAGGCACAGGGACCTGATCCTAGGTCCAGTAAAAGCTGGCTACTGGTCTTAACCACTAAATAACAGCTCAGCTGGTGCTTTTAATATGTCTTTGCAATCCCAGCAAACTGAGCACTGGTGTGCACGTCTCTGCAGGGGCTGCAGAGCAGCACCACGTGCCAGCACAGCCACAGAGCATCGCCAGCATACATGGATTGGTGCCGTCTGTGTATCAACTGACAGACCCTTAGGACTTCTGAATATTCTGCTTTTATCTCCATATATTTTAAAAATATCCAGCCAGGAACCAGGAGCTCCAGCCTGCTGAAGCAGGAGGTGGATTTCATGACAGATTCTGTGTCTGCACATTATACTGAAGAGCCACAGAGGAAAAAGTTTTGCAATAGCAGGAGAAAGAATGAGCTGACCTCATAGATATTTGCTACACAAAGCTTTGGGGAGCTTGCAGTCCCTCCCAGAGCTTCCAGTTTGCTTCTTATGACAAACTGCAGGCGAAGAAGAGAGTCTGTGGGAGGAGGCTGGGCAAGACCCTGTTCACCATTCACCAGGGAGTTATGGGGTTTTCAGCCCATCCCTAATCCTCCTTCCCCACTGCAGTGCCACGAATTTCTGTGCTCTGAGCCCAGAGGTGCTGTGCTTTCCCTCTCCTGCTCCCTACATGGGAGATGGGGAGGGGATAGGGATGGGACCGCTTCCCCCTGCAGCCCCACACGCTGTCTGTGATGTCCTGCCAGGTCAGTCCCCGCCACAAGTGCCTTTAGGCACAAAATCGATGCTTTCTAACTGAAACACAGAGCTCACATGGAAAGCGGTTGATTTTCACCTGCTGCTGCAGGTGGGTGAGGACTCCCTGCGGGATGCTGGGTGTAATGCCTTTCCCGATTGTACATGGGAAAGGGATTTGGATGCTCATGGTATGTCTGCATTGAGTAATACCTCTGGCAAGAAGCAGACGAGTTTGGGAAGTGTGTAATGGTGCCTCTCGTGCCATAAGAGCCTCAGCGGGCTGCCTGTCCACGAAGGGGAGGGGTGAACTGACCACCCACACAGGCAGAACCGGGCAGGCACTGCCTGCTCCCCCCTGCCTGCCCCGGGCTCTCCCGTGGGGCAGGAGCTGGCGGTGCTGGGGCGCATCCTGCACCAAAACCCACGGATCCTGCCTCCCCCCTGCCAGCCTCCCCTCCCGTGGGGTCACCCTGGGGCTGCCCGAGGAAGCGGTGTGGCCCTTGTCTCCTCAAGTGAAGGGTGAAGGCTGTTCTGGCCAGCTGGGGAGGAGGGAGAGCACATCTTCATCCTATTTAGCGGCAGATTTTAATAATCACAATATTGAGGACTGCAGTCAGATAGCAGGGGGGGGAACACCCTGGGAGCTGAAAGGCACCAAGGTAGGAGGTGGGGCAAGACGGGGAGAATGTGCCCAAAGAGACAGCAGGCAGAAACCAGCAAATTCAGCTGAGCCCAGCAATCCCACCCGAAACAACCCTGGGAGTGGGGATCGGGGCCAGTCACCGCTCCAGAGCAGCCCCTCCCACGGGACAGGCAGTGTTTTGGGGCTACACAAGCCATGAGCATCTCCATCCCCATCCTCGGGGGCTGCGCCTGGGCAGGTTCTGGCACCTCCACCCCTCTCCCCAGCCAGCAGCAGGGCACCTGGGTGCTCCTGCAGCTGAGCCTTTGCGGTAATGGCAGTAACTGTTTTCGTGGAGCATCGTAAATAAAGACCCGCTTGGCAAACACACAACAGGCAGAGCCCTGCCTGCAGAGCCAGGAGTTTCAACGCTGAGGTCACTTCTGCCGTCCCAGCCCCAATGTGTCCCAGCCCTGTGCTGGGAGGAGCAGGGACAGAGGGAAGGGGGGCCGGTGGGTGTACCCAGCTCCCCCCAAACCAGGGGAGAAAGGGAGGGGGGAGGAAAAGGGATCAGAGCTGAGGACGATGTTGTTCCACCTGAAAAAGCCATGAGTCACCTGCACCATGGATACTGGCCCCCCATCCCAGAGAGACGATAGCAGAGGGGTGGATGGAGAGAACAGCTCTCATTAGGAGCAACCAAGGGAGCCACGGAGATGGCAGACAAAACCAGATCTTAGTCCTGCAAAGATGTATTAATGAAACTAGGAGGATGCAGGTTCAGAATAAGCAAAAAGGGTTTTTTTTTTACTCTGTAGTTATACTGCAACATGCCTTGGCGTGGGTCCTGCAGCTGCTGAAAGCTTGTGCCGGTGTAAGGGGGCACGGAGGTGTTCAGGGCAGGGGTAACCACTGAGGTTATTTAACTACACGCCTGGAAATCTAACTCCTAGCTCGAGTGGTCCCTGCCCCGGGAGACCTGTCCTGGTGGAGGTGGCGTCCGGCAGCTTTGCAACCACCTGCCTCTGGCCAGCCCTGGAGAGTGATGTTATTCCTGTTCCAGGGATCAGCCCAGCCTGGAGCTGCCCCCGCAGCCCCGCCAGCACCAGGCAGTGATGCAGAGGGGTCCACCGGCCCCTTTGGACACAGAAATCACGGTGCCAAGGAAACATGTTGATCTGGAGCACTACGGAGGCTTCCAGGAGCTTTCTCTGGTTCAAATGTTCCTGGAAATGAATAACGACTTCCTCTGGGACCCCCCTGCCTTGGGAAGAGACGCTCCAGCCTTGGTCTGAAAAAAGCAGCAAGAAGACAATCCGACCCGTTACGGCTCCCGGCTGGCCTTGGGCAGGGCAGGAAGCCAAAGCCATTGCTGGTGTGACACAGATCCGGCCCGGCCCCGCCAGACTCTGCCGCATCATTCACGCTACAGCCCCGTCCCCGCACAGCCAGATCCCACAGGCAGCCTGGCGTGCGGCACTGACCCAGCACCACCCGTCTCGCCTGGGCCGTGGCCCTTTCCACATGCCTCTGCGATGCGCAAGGGAGACGTAACCATTTCCAGGATTTATTGTTTATAGTCAGAGGTGCTAATGCTGTGCACGGAGAGAGGGATCCGGCAAGGAAATACCTGCAGGGGCTCCTCCAAGTCATCCATCGCCCAGATCCCTGCTCGCCTCTCGGGCTCAGCATCCTGTCTGAGTGGGCTCACCAGGCGAGGAACATGGATGTGCTGGGATGCTGGTGTGGTCCAGACTTACCAAACGGAGGGAAAGCATGGTGGCAGTGTGTACAGCACGACATTGTCCTTGTGCAAATACTTGTGCGAGGCAGATGCACTGGTACCCCTGTTTGGGGAAACTGAGGCAGGGAGCAGAGGCAGCCTCGTTCCTTAGAAAGGGTTGATGCTGAAGCTGTGGTTAAAACCTGAAGATCTTATAATCAGAGAACACAGTAAGTCAAAAAAGTCCAGCTGATGATATCCACAACCCTAAAAACCCCCTTTCCACCCCGCCATCACCCACCTTCCTCCTCCTCTGTCTGGTTCAACAGCCCCTCTGGGCTGGGCTGACAAAAGGAAGAAGCTCTCTGCCCGCAGGGAAGGGCTGGAGTGCCACGGCTGAAGGTGTTCCACAGCACAGGAACGTGCACACACAGTGTCACACACACCAAAGCTGTCTCCCGCTGCTGACACTGCCAGGACATGATATTTTGTATGTCTGGGGATTTTTTCCTCTAAATTTGTGCATTTTACTCATTCCTCACATGCCTTGCCCTGTCTGCATGGCGCTTCTCTCAACGCACTGGGAGTATTTGGAGCAACACGGCTCCAAAAAATATTAATTATTCCTGATGTCCTTGTTACTGGTAAGAAGCCGTCACACCTCGGGCAGGAGCACAGTGGCCAGAGAATGAGGACGCTGTGACAGGGCTCCAGGTGGCAGGGAAAGTCAGCGAGTGATGGCCTGGAGAGCCCAAATGTCACATTGCATTTCTGATCCTGGCTCTCCCAGAGCTCCAGCAAACCCCTCGGCTTTGATTTCCACAGTGTGATGGAAACTTTTTGATTTTTTCCTGCAAAGGAAAAGACAGCCTTTGAAGGCAGCAAACATGGTGTCCAGGTGACAGTGGTGCTGGGTGGCCATGGCCACCACGTGCCATGGCAGGAGGTGGCGCCAGTGGAGGCTGATGGCTGTGGGCTCCAACACGTGTATTTTGCTAATTGCACAACTAAAAAGCAAAAGATGGAAACCTGGAGTCAGAAATGGGTTAATGTCACAAATCTAAATGTGGACAGCAAAATGGTATGGCCCTGCCAGAGCCGTGACAGCTGTCCTGCACACCCAGCTCTGCCTTCATTTAATTTTGATTAACAGCAATGCCAGAATGGTCCGTGTCCTGACACACTCATGTAAATGTTCCGTAGCTTTCAGAGGGGTTTGCTGGGGACTAGGTAGGGTTATTTAGCCGTGCCCAGCTCAACGTGACCTTTCCTTGCTGGGTGGAGCTGAGCTGGGGACACAGACATGCACCGAGCACCCAAGCACCCCCCAGGCAGTGCAGCCCTGGGTGCCTGCAGCAGCCCCCAGCCCTCCCCAGGAGCTGGGGCTCTGGCCGTGCCTGCTGGGGTTTTCCAGCTCTCGGCGGGTGTGGGAGCCACAGAGCCAGGAAACCTCCGGCACCCTGTGAAAGGGCAGAGGGCAGCCTTTCCAGGGGCTGCTATTTTGCCCTTGCTGTCGAGCGAGCACTGGGCAGGACGAGATAAGAGCATCTCCAGGAAATCTGAGTCACCCGCGGCTGTTCGGTGGGATGGGAGTGATGGAAACGTGTGTCTCTCAATGAGTGCTTCAGACAGCCCCCAGCGCCTCTCCCGACACATCAAAACAACCTCTTGGTTTGCCAGGGGACGGGGGAAGTCAAGCACCATTTTTCCTGTCTGGGACCAGCGAGCTGTGATAAACAAGCTGCCTCTCCAGGGTGATTTCCTCCCCTCCTCCTTGTGCTGCCTTATTTATTCCCTGTAGGAAACATCCCAACGTGAGCCAACCCACCTTCCCTCTCCTGATTCATGGCTCAGACTTCTTTCTTTGGGGGAGGAAAGTGCCAGTCTGGGACTCACCACCCCATCTTGGCAGTGCCATCTCCAAGGGGTGGGTCAGGAGACAGCTTGGGAGGCTAAAACAAGGACCCCAGCACCCATCGGCATGGGCAGGGAGCTTTGTCACCCATGATGGTTGGCATGGCCTTACTGCTTCCACCCATGGTCACATCAGCCTCTTGCCTCCCATCTTGTGCGTCAAGGCAAAGTGTGTCCCTTTGCCCCACGTTTGGGCAGCGCCCAGGACAGAAGGCTCCAGCTCAAGGTTTTCACTACTGGTCCACCACCACAAGCCCACGATGACCCTTCTCATCGCGGAGCTATGCAAGCAGCCAGGTCTTCCCCCGCAGAGCCCACCACAGGGAGCAGAGGCAGTGCCCTGGTTTATCAGCACATCCGCAGCGTGCACCTGTGCTGATGGGAAGGGGAGGTGCAGCTCTGAGACGCACAGCTCCGTCTCAAGTAATTAAATATTAAAAGCAAGTTTCTATTCTATTCTAACTGGGGAGCACCAGGCTCTCTGGGAGGCAATTTGTCACATCTCGAGTTGGAAGTCTCAAACCCGTCTGCAGAGTGCTCCTGAGTTGCTGTGGCTCCTTGGGTGTCCTGCATGGGTGGGTGTCCCGAGAGATGCTCATGGGTGGTCCATGGGGTCAAAATTAGGTGGGCTTGACTTCACCTGTCAGGGGTTGGTTTAAAGCTAATTACTAAAATTTAAATCAGTTAACTTAAACCAGCCACTCTGGTTGCTAATGACTGATACTGTTCCACCACCAGCGAATATATGTCATGAATTGTAATAAATTGCACATCTTGCTGCAGTTTACTGGCATCCAGCCAGTGCTTTGGCAGTTTTGTATCCATGTCCCGCATTTTAAATTCTCTCCAGACACTGAGATCATTAC
The DNA here is from genome assembly GCA_035590275.1 of Ibycter americanus. NCBI lineage: Eukaryota > Metazoa > Chordata > Aves > Falconiformes > Falconidae > Ibycter > Ibycter americanus. The sequence continues at coordinate 116,560,696 of JAVJGI010000001.1, forward strand.
TATTTCCCCTTGCAGCTGTTGTGTCCTACAGGCTTGCAAGGTTTCAACCCTTCAGTCGTGCTCATTTTCTTTTGCCCTTTCCTTGAAGGACCGTGACACATCCCCCCAGCCATGTGTTTGCAGGACTCGGCGGCTGCTCACTGGACACACTTCTGCATCGCTAAATCATGTTTAAAGAAAATAGCTCGCAGCGCCCTGACACACATACTTAGTGTCTCGCAAGGCTGCGAGCACCAGCCAATATTTTGCTTTTTATTCCGAATGACACAGGAAAAACGGAATGTCTCACCTCCAACCCCGGGAAGGGTCACACAGATGGCTTCCAGGCCCGGCAAAGTTTTAGAACATGGGATAATTCCCATGCACATTAGCTGTGCTGCTTCCTCTTGTGTAACTACAAGATACTTGCAGCTGTATGTCAGAGGTCCCGTGTGCTCAAACCACAAGAGCAGAGCCAGAGAGCTTTGCCAGGAGGGGTCTGAGCTGGAATTTCCTTCGAATACATATTTAGACTAGGAGAGACCTGAGCTGCGGAGTTCACATCTGGGTCTGAGGGCGCTCCCAGGCCAGCAGGAGGATGCTCAGGAGGCAGAGGTGGCTGTGCCTGCGCACTGCAATTATCCACCCCAGCTGGGGCTTATAAGATCCCTCTGCCTCCTCACCTTTGGATATCACTGAGCCAAAGTTAAGCACTCACTGAAGGTCAAAAATCCATGAAATCTGTACCAAATCCATGAGAGCTGCACGGGCATGGCCACAAAACCCCTCTCACCTGGCAGTACCCAAGGGGCTGAGCAGGCGAGGAATGGAGTGGAGGTTATTTGATGTTAAGAAACTGCCTGATGAGAACAGCAGCAACCTCCATCCCGACTTCCAGAGCTTGCAAAAGGTGGAAAGTCACTCGGCCCAGCTGGTGCTGAGCTCATCTCTGCAGCTGGAGGCTGTTAGACCTCCCCGAGGATCTGCTGACAGCCCAGAGCCCAGACCTTGCCTTTGGTTCAAAAATTCACAGCAGCCACGGCCAAGCAAAAAAATAACTGCGCTGCTGTGGAGAACACGTGTGTGTGTGTGCACATGTATGTGTGCACGCATGTGAGCACACCCCGACGCAGGGAGGCTGTGTTGGATGCAGGGTGCATGCCCCGAACCCCAGCCATGACCCATGCTGGATGCTTTTTAGTGCCCAGTTGTGCCTCTGTGCATCCGTGTGTGTCCACACCAGGCACCTGGGCGGCGGGTGGTGTGCGGACACCGGTGCCATCTGCTTGGGCTGCCCTGTCCTGGTGTGTTCGGGGCTGTTGCTGTGTCCTTGCATGCCTAAGGGTCTCTATCCACAGGCGTCGGGCATTACAGTTGCCACAACAGCCAAGAGAGGATGAATAAAGTGGTTTTTAACAAGTGCTGCAAGGGTCTGCACACTGCCGGGAAGCTCCTGCTGGGGGGGGGCATAGCATCAGAGCCCTGTTCTGTGGGGTGCCCTCTGCCTGGCTCCCCAAGCCCCAGATGGGCACATATCCGCTGGACGATGTGTGCTCCACCTTCCAAACTTCAGCATCCAAGACAGAGATGTGGATCTATTCCCAAGCCACCTTTCCCTGGGAGCAATTATGTCCGGCGCAAGCTCCAGCCGGGCCGATGGGTGCGCAGGGAGGGGAGCGAGCACAGTGCTGAGTCGCTGCTGGAGCGGGGCAGCCGGGCACCGCGCCGGTGCTTGGCACACCCTGCTTGGGCACGGGGCACACACAGGACACAAGCAAATCGCTGGGCAGCCCTGTCCTCTGCCACCAGCGGGTCCACCCAAGCACTGCCTGGACAAGGGCTTTCTGAGCTAGCAAATCTCCATCCGGAATGGGTGCACGTCCCTCCCATGCATCGATACATCAAGAGCTTTGCAACCGCCAGGTTAGCCGCAGGTGTGTTGCACTGCTCTGATGTGAAATCTCTCTCTCCTGCTCTCAAGGAGGAATGGGGTCAGATGTGCTCTGCTTGTGCCTGCCCTGAGGGACTGCCCTGGGGTGCCAGCTCCCCCCATCCCCAAACCCCACGGAGATCCCAGGCCCTGAACACCTTGCTGCAGAGAAAGTGCAGAACGTTGAATCTCTCCTGCTTACTGCTGCAGGACTGTCCTGAGCATGGCTGAGATTTTATAAGGACTTTCTCAGCAGGAGAAAAGAGGTAGACTTGCTGTTTTAGAAGCAGAGGACACCCCCTGTTTGCAACCCCACTGACTGTCACGTTCCCCAGCCCAGCACAAACTCTTTGAACCGAAGCACTGCCACGATGCTGGGCTGCTGCGCGCTTTCCTCTTCGAGGTCCTCTGTTGGCAGAGGGCCATCAGAAAGCAGGGAAATTTTTATTTCCAAAGAAATCTGCCTTCACCCAACAAGATTTGCATAAGTCAAGGTACCGCCAGGCAGCTACAGCCCAACTCCTTGCAGGCTCCTCGCCCAGGCACTTCCATGGATCAGCCCGTTCCTGCCCACTCCCATTAGTCATCCCCTGCCTGGGCTTTCTGTTTTTGCATAAATATTTGGAGGATGACTGCTCTTCCTACAAATGCCCATATTCGCTTGCAAACTTGGATGCAGATGTAAGATCCTCCCTTAGTCATTTGGGCTCTCATTTTTAATGGACTTTTAAACGTGAGTACATGCATTTTAAGATGTCGTTAACACAAAGTGATTAAGCAAGGAGGGGGTGATTCGTAAGTGTGCAAGCTTGGTTTGCCTGGAAGCAGAGGCCTGATTTATAGTTCAGCTAGGGAGTTTTATGCTTGAGACACTTTTGATTTCAAGTGCTCAGTAACGTGGTGTGTTTGGCTCTGGCATGGGGCTCGCTCCAATGTTCCTGTATGAAAGGATCTCGCTCAGCTGAGGGTGAAAGGCAGGGTAACTGGCCGCTGCACTATTCCCTCACCAGGGGGAATCAGGCTGTGAGCAGAGAATACCTGATGCTGCTGTGTGTTTTGGGGGAGGCAGGCAGGGGGACATGCCTGAGCCATCTAGTCATTGTCTCTTCTAGAGAAAAAGCCCCACTGGTTCTTGTCGAGCCATGAAGTCACCTATTTCCAAAAACAAGAACCTTGGGGAAAGCAAGTCTGAATTTTTGATGAGGATACAAACCAATATTGCAAAAAGAAAGTCCCATGAACTGCAGTCCTTGCAGGGCTCCTTCCTCCTGCCCAAGTGATCAGGAATCACTTTCTTCTCTGGCCATGAGCCACCTTTACTGCCAGTGTCTGTGGGATGCCCACATGCATGGTATAGGGCTCGGGCTGGTAGGCATTACCACAGCGCCTATAAGCACTGAAAATCTGGGCACAGGACAGCCTTCCTTTAGCTTTGAGGAGGGAATTAATTTCCTTTCTTCAGCCAGTGCTGTCCCATGGCCCTGCAGGTTGTCCTGTGGGACGTGTCCATTGAGCTCCAGGGCTCAGCCTCCTCTGCAGTTTCTACCTCAGTGCCTGCAGCAGCTAAAGCAGCTGTAAGCTGGGGGCTGTCCCTGATGCTCGTCACCTGGTGGTCAAGGTGCTGGTGCAGACATGACAGCGGGGACTCCAGCACACAGGGATTCTGGACAGAGAAGGTCCCAGGCTCCTCTCCAGCCACCTTAGATCTACGGCAGCAAGTGCGTCAGTCCAGCCCAGAGACTGCAACTCCTTCCCTGCTCACTCGCCACGGCTCGTGGGTGGCTCCAGTCCCATCCCCAAGGCTCCACAAAACATCAGTGCAAACACCCAGTATCGTTAGTGCTCAGCAAGGCCAGCAAGCCGTGGGACGGGCAGCAAGCCGCCCGTGGCACTGACATAAATGAAATGGGATGGAAAGCTTGAAAAGTCCTCTAATGTTGTGTCACATCTGCTAAAAAAAAAAAGAGACCTCAAACTTGGGCTGAAGACCAAGAATTTGGGGTTCACCCTAGTTGCTGTAGTGGTGGGGGAGGGCAGGGTACCACTTTTTTCATCAGTGCTGGTATCCACAGCCATCCACGTGTGGTGATGGCAACAGGGTACAGGGGAGAGGAAATAATTTCTCACTACTTTTAAGAAAAATATAAACCCCCAAACCCTACAGAGCCCAACCTCTGCGTTACACACCCCCCCCGATGTGTGGCCCCACGCCTGGAGGGAGACCTGGGAGAGCAGCAGCCACAAGACATGCGTGGGTCATCCTGTTTGCCATGCTGGTGGAGGATGAGGATGAGGGTACTGCAGAGCTCTGCAGGGATGGGGATGTCAGCTGGGTGAGGCCAGACTGCGGTCTCACCTTGTGAAAATGAAACCCCAGGCCTGGATAACAGGTTGGTTGTTTGTGGATGTCCTAAAATCATGTCAGAGCCCTTCAAGGTCTTGTGGGAGCGAGGGCAGGGGAAAGCAGCTAAATGTAATGACATGTCCCGTTGATATATCTGAAGCCAGAAACTTTGACTTTGCCAAAAATTACGCTGGGGAAGTTTGTACTTGATGTCTCTCAGTGAGACCACCCGAGTAGCGGGGCCGAACTGTTTGCCTGGAACATGAGGGGTGAGGAGCAACAGCAAAACCAGGTCATGATGGATCTGGGAGTTCATGGGTAGGAACCGACCGTGGCAGGGGGACATGCACACCTGATGAGGGGTGGGGGATTTGAAGGTGTGGCTTTGCACTAAAATGTCACTGAGCAGGTGACATTTTCCTCACCCACCACCAAAACCAGTCAGATCCAGTGCTGTGAGCGGGAGACTTGGAATGACCTGAGGGAGCTGGGTCCTTCCCAAGGACCTTCCCAAGGGCTCTGGGAACCTGGGCTCAGGGCTGTGCTGCAAAAAGGCACCACGGCCCCAATGTTGTCAGCTGAGGAAAGCCGCTGAAATGGGACAGAGATGTTGGGGAGCAGCATTGCACCCTGCAGCATCACCACGGCAGGGAGCTGGCACACGGCATGGGCTGTGAGGGGTGAGAGATGCTGCCCTGGCTTTGCACTACCGCTCATCACCACCCATTCATGGACCATGGGATCACCTTCCCCGCCCCCACCCATGTGAAATAAAGCTGAATCAACCACAATCACAAAAAAGATGGGGGTTGATCTGTTTTGCTTTGTACGGGACCAGGTTAAGTGCACCCACGTGTTGCTGCTGCACCTTCCTGGTCTGGGGGCTGTGACCCAGCAGCCACTGGTGCCAGGTTGTCCTGTCCCCTGTGTCCTGTCATCCCAAAATGTCATCATTTGAATGGCAGGGAAAGCATTTAGCTGCTACTTCAAAGCACTGACAATAGGTGGTTAAGCCTGGAAGCAGTAGACATGATTTTAATTGTGGTGTCCAGCAATTAAACCTGGCAGCTCTCATTAAAACTGATGCTATAATTCCCTTCTCGTTTCTGGGAGCAAAACTAAGTCAAGACTGTTTATCTTGGCTAACCTTGACAGGTGCCAGAGCACTGAACCTTGGTGGATGTGGAGCAGCTCTGCTCAGCTTTAGGGACCCCAATTCAAATCCCCACCAAGGTGCTTACAAATAGGATGATCCCCAGGGTGTGGGGCAAGAGGCTGTGCTCCAAGCTAACGAACCAGGAGCAGGGGCTGGCGGGGATGTCCATCCCTATGCCCAAAACCCAGTGCATGCCACAGCACTGCTGCAGGGAACAGCGAGCCTGTGCCCCAGGGAGGGGTGCTGGACCCACCGGGGTGCAGCGGGGTGCGATGTGCCCCCCGACACACAGGCACCTGCTGCTGGGCGCAGGGCTGAATCGCCTCCTAGGGAGCGTTTATTTAAATCAGTTTATTCCCCAAAACCGGTACGGTCCCAGGTCTGTTTGAGGAGGCAACCCAGCCAGGCGGTCACACACACACATGCAGCTGGGAATAAATTTGCTTTTTACTGACTTTTTCCAACTCGAGTGGTTGCTCACACCACCCTATAGCATCAGGGCAATGAAATCATGTTCCCATTATACCCCCAGCAAGCTCAGAGGAACCACTAACGGAAGGAGAGGTGGTTTTGGCTATTGTTTTCCTCTTTGTCACCCCTCTGTGAGGCGCGGGAGGACGGGCAGCCGTGGCCAGGGGTGACGCCCGGGGAGGTGACGCCCTTCCCACTGCAGTCCCACACTCGCACGGGATGTGCTGGGCTGGCAGGTTGTTGCCGGCGCTTCTCACATCGCAGGATTGATCCTCAGAGGCGTTTCCAACAAGCCCTTCCAGAAAACTTTCTTTGCTCCAATTTTTTTTTAAATTTATATAATTAATTAAAAAAAAAAAAAAAAGCATAAGAGCTCCCTCTGCCGCCTTACGGGTTTAGATGGGAGATGGATGAAGTCTGCACCACACTGAAGCTGTCTGGGCTGGAGGGACCCGACGGCAGGGTCAGCCCAGCGGTGCCACTCCAGATGTTTGCTGATGCTGTCCTTAAAACACAAGGGCCGTGGGGGATTAAAAGGTTTTGCCCAGGAGATCACTGGCCAGGCGCTCATGAAAAGGCTGGTTTAATGTCCCCTAGATGTCCTCTAAAGGCTGCCCAGTTTGGGGATGATGCACTCCTCACCCTGCCACAGACAGAGAGAAAAATCCCACTGGGTTGTTACAGACGCTGCCTTTTCCTCCCCTCCTGCTGCGGTTGCTCTTGCAGCAGCTGGGAGCAGCAGGATTTGGGGTGTCCCGCTCACAGCAGCTGCAGAAGAGCTCCAGAGGATCAACCCGTGCGTGGCTGGTGATGCCTGATGAAGGTGTCGGTGCCAGATCCCCCAGCGTGCAAGCAGATCTGTGCTGCTCTCCTGTCCCAGCTCCCGGCCAGCTCCCACCTATGAGATGGGGTCTCTGAGCTCGGGATGGAGCAGGATCCAAGCAAAGTCCCCATCCCCTCCTCTCTCCAGTCCAGACCCTAATTAACCCAAACCTCTGGGCATGATCCTGCCATTTAAAACATGAGAAATCAAGGGCTTACATACCCAAGAGCTGCGCAAAAGTATGTTTAGTTTTTAATTCAACTGAAGAGATTTTAGGTGAGGTTTTGGGTCAGGACCTTTGCCCGCAGGTGGGTTTGGGCACCTCCAGCCCAGTGGGCACTCGGATCCTGGGAAGTGGGTGTGGAAGTTCCTGAGACCAGAGGCAGTTTTGGTGCACTAATCAAATTCCTTCCAAAACAAGGTCCAGATGTGAGGGAGGGCTCCAACAAAAGCAAAATATAATCCAGCTACTAGTTAAAAGAAATGTATATGCAGTTTTAAACCTTACAGCTGAGGGGACAGACAACAAGTGTGGAAGGTCCCGCAGCGGTAGAGGATCTATCTAATGGGGGAGAAATCACACAAACCATCCAAAAGCGCCAGTCCCAACATCAGTACACGCAGTAGGAAACCGTGAGTAACCGTCTCAACAACTAAAGCCTCCTTTAATCTGGAAACATTACAGTAGGCAAAAGCAAGTGAGTATGTCCTGTGGCAGAAAAGCTAAATGACTCATGTACTCCAGTGGTTACTATGGAGTTGTTTACACATTGCCTTGTGATTGAAAAAAAATCTAAAAAACTTGCCCAAAATGAACTAAATAGGAGGAGGTTTGCGCAAGCTGGCAACATGAAGAGGAATAACTCAGCAGGCCAAGGAGGTTTCCAGGAGGAGTCCAAAGGGCTCAGGGATGAACCCACTGAGCCACTAATCCCCAGACAAACCGACTGTTTCTCCTGGTGCCAGATGGGTGGAAGGTGGCAAGTGTGACACAGGGGTTTTGAGGTTTTTTGAAGGATTCTGGGAAGAATATGGGGAACAACAGACCAGAAAATCTAGTGCCCGTACTGAATAAACCGTTCAGGCTTCTGCAGACCAGGATTCACAGAGAGAAGAAATAGCTGAAAAGCATCAATGTGGCTTTTGCCAAGGGAAGTCCCACCTGGCAAATATTAAAGCTCTTTGAAATGTGTAGCAAGTAGCTGGGACATGAGATGATCTGGCATTAACAGCCATTAATTAGATAATTTACAAATGAATAGTTTGTGAAAAACTTCCTAGAAAGGATCGGAATAAAATGGGAGTTTTCATACCTGGGGAAGGTCATCAAAGGGGTTCCCTGGGAACACGCCATTTCTGTATTAAATTCATTGCTGTGGGAGGGTTCATATGCCAGTAAGTCCTGGGGCAGATACAGCCTTTGAGATCCTACTCCACACACTGTCAGACTTGACGCAGGTGCCAGAGGGGCATTATTATTTTATATCACCATTTCCTTAGCATCAGCGTCACAAAGCAGGGTCACAAACTGGATTTTGAGTTAGTGACCTTTGGCCTGACTCAGAGCAGCCACTTTAGTATGAACAAATGCACCTGTTTTAAGTAGATATAGTTCACCTGTGCAAAAAATAATTTAGTAGCATGACATGACCTTAGAGGGCTATAGCTCCACAGCCTATACCTCATGGTCCTCAGCTTCCCTGCCTAAAATCATCTCTGCTGCCCACTTCTACCTTACACTACACTATCATTTGCCTTCTGTGCTTTAAATACTGGTCTCCTTTTACTCTTTAAATATCCCTTAGAAAAGTGAGATGCTTCCCTACCTAGGCTCCATTATAGGGAAATCCAACCATGCTTCGCCCATCTCTGGGGCTCCAGAAACCTCTGGGATTTAAGCCGTACCCACCGGCTGGGGATCGCAGGCCTGCTCTGGCACACTGCCTGCTGGCCCCTGAAGTGCGCAGACTTCATATATAAACAGAAAGGAAGCAGGACAACACAGAAAAAGCCTTCTGCTTTTACCTGCAGATATAAAACCTGCTCATTGGATGCTTTGCTATGCTCTAAAAGCCCAGAGTCTGCTGTAGCATCGTGTCTTTAGGAAAGTCAAAATTAACTTTTTCCATTAATTTGAACTGGGGGTGCGCAGCCCCCACAGACCTGCCCCAGGAGATGCTGCTTCTCAGCAGCATCAAACATGTCTAGCAAAGACCCTGCTCTTTCATTTCACTAGTGCATCATTAAAAATTGCAACCCCAGGCAAGCAGGGCTTTGCAACTGAGCCCGCAGGAACCTGCCGCCGTAGGAAAACCCTCCTGCTAAAAAGCTTCCCCTAGGAAGCTGAGTCTAGGCTCAAAGAGGTGCCTAATTCTGAGTGCAAATGGGGCACCCATGTGAGGACAGCGCTGCAGGGACAGGGTGCCTACAGTCACCCCAGGATTCATTTCATGCCGCGAATGCTGGGCAGCACAAGGGCTGGCAGCCATGTCCCTGGGTGCTCCTCACCCCAGGGTCACTCCTGTCCTTTGCCATCACACCTGGGGAGCCACAGCCTGTCTGCTGTAGGAACCACCCTGTCTTGTCTCGTGCTGCCCCACTGCCTCCCCAGGGCTGGCTCCTGCCCCACAACAGGCCTGCCTGGCCCCGTGCAAGGCTTGGTGCACTTGCATTTCTTTTGCTCCTTGTTATGCTTCTTGAGAAATGGGGACAACCTCTGCCAGCCTTTCTGAGTATCATTGGAAAACCATGTGTATCCTTGCACTGCTTGCCCCAGTAAAGGATCAGGCACCGAGCTGGGATTAGCCCAGAACATGTAAATGCATTAAAAATAGTGTCTCAGCCTCAGGTTTGCTTGCTCCTCCTCACAGTCTCGCTTTCTGTCAGGCTTCAAAGCACCCTCCACTCCTTGCAGAGCATTTGAGTTATCCTTAGCCCTACCGGGGTAAGAAAAGAAGCAAACATACTTGGAAGAGCTAAGAACCCCACCTCTCCCTACATCCCAAATCTTCTGTTGCAGTTCAACTGCTCAACTGCCTCCTTACAAAGGTCCTCTTAGACATGAAACCACAACGTCCTCCTGGACATCTTTACCCCAGTAAAACTGTGACTTCACCGGGACACATCTTGGCAAACACTAATCCCTGTCCTAGAGGATGCTAAGTACTCCTGGCACTGTAGTGTGAGCTGGTGGCTTTTGAGAGGGGAGATGCTGGACCTTCAGCGAGCTGATCCAGTAGGATCCCAACAGTAGTTTAAGTCTGTCTGGGGATTTCAAAACCCATGTTTAATGCAAAACCCAGCATCTGTCATGTACAGTGGCAAACACAGAACACACCTGGCCTTCCCTTCCCTTACCAGATGGGCACCAAATTAAGTTGGGAGGCAGGTTCCACACAAATGAGATGTGAAACATCTTTCCATGGCCCGTGTTAATCTGTGGAGCTCTCTGCCGCAGGACACGGCAAATACTAGAAATCTGCATGGGTTCAGAAAGGAATCAATCAAATTCGTGGCAGCAAAATCCATCAGGTAACACAGAGGGAGCCACAAACCTGTGGAGGTACAAAAGGTGTTCCTGGAAGTGTGGCTGCAAGGCACATGGAAATATCTACTGCTCGAGACAAACCTTGGGTTTGACAGGTTCAGTCTGACCCAGAGAGGCATTCCCACAGCTTCAAGACACAGCTGGGAGCACACATTACCTGCTGCCAGCCAAGGAAGAGGCTGTCCCCACAGCAGTACCCAAAGGTGATGCCTCACACTGAGAAACGGGAGTGAAATTCAAGCAGCCAAGCGCTGCATCCTGCGCCTGAGCGGCAGAAACCAGCGCAGCACATCCCCGGTGTCAGCTGCCCTGAGCCACGTGCTGGCACCAGAGAGGACAGGAAGGAACTGGAATCGTGTTCAACACACCCAGTTTCTTTCGGCACGCACAGGCAGATAATGATGGACCCACGTGTCCTCTGTGGTATAAAAATGCTGCTATCGGTGAAACAGAAATAGCGTTTCCTTTCTTCCTACCCTTTGCCTGTCTTATCAGGGCAGCAGGGAGGCTCTTGGTTTGCCGTGGGTTTGTAGGGTGGGAAGGGACGCCTGCTCCCAAATTGAGGCTGTTTGCACAGTAAGGCAGGAGGGAAGCATGAAATGCCTTCCTGCCAGGAGCCCTGGAAGCAGTGCTGGTTCTTGGCCAGCACCCACCCTCCTCACCCACGGCGCCGCTCCCTTTGGTCTTCCCAAAGGTCACTCTCCATTAGTCAGTGCAGCTTTTTGTTTAGGAAATACCAGCTGGGATGTCCTGTCCCCTGTGAGCAGGGTTGACCATGGCCTCTGCCAAGCAACTACAATAGACCGTTCCCTGCAGCCCTCTGGGCCCAGCAAACCTCCAAGATATTTGTAAAGGAAAAGACAGACAGGCTCCAAGTGCCCGGGGCCAGGTTGCCCATACACGCTCAGCATCTCTCCTTCGCTCTTCCCTTTGGCTCTCCCCCAGGGCAGCGGGTAGCACGGAGGGATGGGGAGGTGCGTTGGACAGGGCAGAACTGCCTGTAAAGCTTCTGTGTTTTGAGAATACCCAGACACATCAGGGTAACGTGTTAAAGCACAGGGCCAGAAAAAGCATTGCTTCTGTCCCTGGAATCAGGCGCCTTCCCTGGGGACTCCAGCACCCAGCTGGCTGCACAGCGCGGTGCCACGGTGCGCAAGGACAAACCAAGGCTGGTTTGTGGCAGCAGGAGGGGACAGATCCCTGCTGTGGCCAAAGAGCAACAGAGCAACTCATCCCTAGGACACATGGGAAGGATGAGGCCTCACACACCCCAAAGCAGACAGCAAATGTCCCCCAGGGCCCGTTCTGTCCCCAGCTCTGCAAGCAAACTCCCCGCTGGCCCAAGACACTATGCTCCAAGGACTCAAAATGGTTCTGCCTGTAAAAAAACGGATGATTTCAAGCCCACCTTTTAGCTGTGCTTGCAACATCTGAGGTGTACTTAGCTATAGCAAATAGTATTTTATTATTATTGCTCTTGGAATATTTCTGCTCTGTAAAACCTGAAAGTTCAGCCACCACCCAGGCGTGGAGGTCTTAGGTGGAGCCACCATTACACAGCTAATCCTCAAAAAATTGGCTTAGTGTGGATTCCTGAGGCTTGTAAAAAAAAAAAAGCACATTCAGAGTATTTCCCCATTCCACAGCAACTCCCACTTCCTGCTTCACAGGAAACCCCAGCACATAGTGAGTAAAAATCAAACAAGCCTCACACCCAACCGGAGCAGCGATAAGAAATTTGGTTCTGATCCACCCTGTGGAGAAACGCAATAAAATGCCAGCTTCTCAGAAGCCAAAAGACTGAATGCTTGCCAAGAGGCTAAAAATAAGCCAAAGAGGGCTATATTTAAAGGTACATACTAATAAATGCCTCTGTCCTTGATTAAATAAACTGCAACTTCCAGAAAAGCACACTCTATTTTCCAGCACTGTGGGGGGAGCTTTGGCAGCAGGAGAATAAACGATAAGTCCAAAATTTTCAATGCATTTTAGAACAACTACCTCATTCGTGCCTGGAGCTGTGCTGGAGTCAGGGACATCCCTCCGACAGCAGCGGCCAGCTGGGATCTTGGGCTGGAGCAGAAAGGATTCCCATTCCATTGCACCATACAGGCCAGACACTGCACTTGCGCATCCCCGCATGGCTGCAAACACACCCTTACTTCAGTGATTGATTTCATTTTGCCTGTTTACATTCATCCCTTAGAAATAAATCATCCCTTCAAAGCATGAGGACTAGAAGTTCCCACCACCTGCGGCATAAGCATTTACGGTAGCACACTGCCACCTGCCAGGAGCGAGCCAGGGACAGGGCAGAGGGGCCCTACCAGAGCCCTCAGAAGCAGCATCTTCGCCACTCCAGCTGAGCCTCATAGAGTGACAACTACTCCAGCTCTGCGTGGTAACAGCTCCAGCATGCTTAAGAAGAAAGCATCTGCACAGGGAAAACCATTGCAAGCCCCTGGGTGAAAGGAACTGTGCTGGAGCTTGCTAAACAGCTCTGTTTAACATGACAAGTAATCCTTGTTAAAACTACGTTACAGGAACATGATGCATAAATACAGCTTAACCATGAATCATAGAAGGGATATGTGGTCTGGTTAAACAAAGCATTATTTTAATTTCAAGATTTTATAAATACATATTTACAAAAGGAAGGTATCAATCTAAAGAGTTAAACAAATGTACAGCTCCCAAGTATTGCTACAGTACAGGGAGAGAAACCATGTTAATGCAATCCCACAATTTACAATACCCATTATTCAAAAAGAAACCACGTTCTTAATTTAAAACGCCTCATCCGAACTTTACAACATCTGCCACTGCGAAAGCACGATCTGCCTTGAACAGAATTACATGACAAGAAGGAACTGACCCCTTTCATACAGCTTTTCACAGAAAACACACCACTTTGCCACCTAAGTGAACACACTGCAAGCCAACATTTCACAATCCTACAAAAGGGGTTTTTTCCAGCCCACAGACCCCTGGGGGAGCACGGCTTAAGGACAGCATACTGCATGGACTCAAGAAATGTAAAACCCTGTCGGTCGCATTCCCTGTGACCCTCTGCCGAGGGGCCAGTGAGGAAACGGCAGCTCACTCACACTACACTCTCCTGGCCAGAGAACAAGACCCGTGGCACCAAATGCAGCGCCAACACGACACCAGATGGCATTGCTTCAACAGCGTTAGTCAGGCAGCACCTGCTCCCAGATGCACTCCGGTTTCTGAAATTGCGTGTGCAGCCTTCCCCAGAAACTGGTTTTACTCTTGCTACGCTCTCCATACAGACACAGGCCTACAGGTGGAAGAGGGACTTCCCATAAATCCAGGGGTTTAAGATGTTACTGAGACCTCTAAGAATGCTTCAGATAAATAAAAGACCAGAGCTGCTCAGAAATCACTTTCTGCAGTTTCCACGAGACTTCAATTATCTTCCCACTAAGCCAACAGCAACACTTCCTTTAGATGTCCTTCACTGTGACCACCTCAGTGCCATTCAAGTCACAGAATCAGAGAGATGCGGAGCCAAAAGAGCGCTATCTAAACTCCGCAACAGAAGCAGCAACAACCTCCAAGAACAAAATGCAGCAACATCCACAACTGAAACTATGTGAGGCATCAACTGCTGGAAGAGTTGGGGTATTCTTGGATAAAAGAAGGCTCAGCTTGTGCATGGTTTTTCTGAAGAAGGATGTCCAGCAATTTTCTCTTAATTCATCCAGTAGTTCTAAACCTGTATGATAGCCAACCTAGGATATTTTTTAGTTTGAAGTTTAGGTAAATTAATTCTAATTAATCAAACTAAAGAAAGGACTTAAACACAAACTGCTAGTAGAAAATCGAATATAAGTTGCTAGGAGTGTTAACCTGAAGTCTTGCACAATTTATTTACTTCTTTTAATTCACACCTCATGTATGCAGCTCCCAAATCTCATGGTCAGAGCAACATTCTCTGTTGTTCCCTACTGTGAATCAGGTCTGGCTTGAGGCTTCCACCACACTCAGGATGCTGTTTGGTCCTCTTTAGCCACTGTCTGCAGAAGGCAAAAAAGAAAAAAAGAAGAAAAGGAGTACCAGAGAACTGTGTGACTCACTGCCATGATTCTGGGGCAAGACATTCGTTTCTGCCAGAGGTCAAGACTGGTCTGGGACTCTTGTTAACCACTGCAGTGGTAAAAGCATTCAGAAGCAAAGCAAGCTACAGAGGAGGCCAATCGCAGCACAGACTGCCAAGAAAGGTTTATCAATGTTTGAGCTTCTGATTGCACTAATGACAGTAATTCCAGCAAACATTTGTGAACCTGTGGCAGCCAAACCACCTGTCCCCAGAGTCGTCTGTGTAACACAGTCAAGAAACCCAGTAAAAGCAAATGCCTGGAAGCAGAAGGAGGGACGGCTGTGCCTCCTGCTGCAGGGACCTATAGAAGGAAGAAAACCCAGTGGTGGGGCAGAAGAGGACTGTTGAGAAGAGCTGGCTGGAAGTGAGAAAAACATAAGAGGTAGTGGCAGCCCTTTTGGCTAAGAGCTATGCATGCTGCAGCCGTGCACTGAAGCACAAGGACCAACACAACATCCCTTCAGATGCATGGTTTTGTGGCTAGCACAACCTGAAGAGGGAGCAGTGCAATGAAAGGAGTAATTTAGCAATGTGTTATCCAAGAGCAGCAGAGTTTATCAAAAGCTATTTCATTCTGTGACCACATTCACCATGTTCCCTATCTCCAATACACCAACCATATTCCAGTAACTTCTCTGGCACTTGTCCACGGCACCAGCAAATAATATGAGCTCACAACACAGTGCAAATGGGACTTGATGCTAAAAATTAGCAAGTTACTCTGTGACTTAAATAAAGAGGCTCAAATTCACAAGGAAGTAAGGTGTGAAGGGTCCCACTGCAGAACTTTAAATAACAACTTTTTCAGTTTTTCTTTTCATGTCTAGGCAGGAAGGAAGATTACGGACAGAAAGCAGTATGACCAGAGGGTTTCCAAAACCCTGGGAATCTTACCTGCCGCAAGAACTGCTTTCCAAGATAGCTGGTGGCCATGCTCGTCAAGTTCTTTCTACTGCCAACTTTACACCTGATATAACCATAAAGGTTGGCTCCCTGAAGCACCACTCCCATCACAACCACTGCCTAAGACACAAGAAAGTAAAGTCACTAATTTACACTGCCTTACTTGTAACGTGCAAGATCTATTACTGCTTGAGGGAGTCAACTCACCAGCCATTTCACTTTGAAAGAAAAGAGAGCGCTGAAAGCAAATATCACCCAGATCATAGGACAGGTAATCAGACCTAACCAGAAAATTCGGGACTCTGCTTCTGACGAGGCTTTACTCCCTTGCGCTGATACCTAGAAACAGCAAGGAAATGGAGATTAACAGGCTGCTCCATTGTATAGATCTCATTGCCATTAAAAACAGTCCAGAATCTACAAGCCCCCTAGTTTTTGCCTCCACACAACACTACACAGTGCTTTCAAGATCAGTTTCTACATCACACAGAGATCTTTCTGCAACAGAAGATGTTTCCATTCAAGAGACCCTTTTGTCAATTTTTTATCAGAAACTGTGGAGGCAGCTGCATCAAATCCTCTTGGAATGCTTGGGGCTAAAAGGTGAGGTTTGGGAAACATGACATTTACTGCATGGTTCAGATACAAAGCTTAGAAACAGCTGAACAGGTAATGTCTTCCACCTCCAAATCAATGCACAGACAATCAGAATTTCACCGATCCTAGCACTGGCAGAACTAAATATTGATAATCTCAGGCATCAAAGCAGGGTAGTTTTTTCTTTACACATGCAGAGGTCTCATTCACATCACACTACTGATTTTATAAGGTCTTTACAGAGCAGAAGATCCCAAGCAAGCACTCACTTCCTGTAAGTTAAAAAATCTGGGCTGGGGTTAACAACTTAAAGGTAAATTTACAGCAGTTCAGCTACCTCTCTCTCCCTCCTGCAGTGTGTTTTAGCTTTTCTAAACTAGCACAGTTTTGAGAAGGAATGTGCCTGTAGCGAGTGCATGAACTCAGCTGAAGAAAGATTTAGGTTCAAGTCCCTACACCACTGCAGAGGGCACATGGGATCAAGGAAATTATCTTTACCTCACTCCAGATCTGCATGCCATTAGCTCCATACAGAGGTAAGAGATAAGGATCAAAACGGTAAACATGTGACATGCTGTGAGGTGCCTGACAGATGGGATGCTAGAGAGGTAGCAGTAGGCACCATGAACACAAAGGCAAAGCAACAGCCATGACGAATGCTATACGTTTCTTCCTACTTCCAATAGTTTTCTATCAGAGATAAAACCTACATCAGCTGTTCCAAGCTCACACCAGAAAACTTGCAGGTTACTGGTGTGACATGAGAACCTTTACTGCATTTTATGTAGAACTTTTAGGTTACTTTCATTAAGCCAGATCAATACATCACGAGAATTTTTAAACTATTCAACAATAATAAAGTCTCACTCGGCAGCCTACATGAAACAAGCCCATGGTTACAGATCTGTGGCTGAAAGTAAATGTCTGCCTTGTGCAATCTACCATCACAAGCATAACTGCCAATCAATAGGGGTTTCATAAAACAGAAACAATGAAAAAAGAGAGGAAAAAAAAGACATATACCTTCCTGGCTTCAAATATCCAGTGACT
Organism: Ibycter americanus; assembly: GCA_035590275.1. Classification (NCBI taxonomy): domain Eukaryota; kingdom Metazoa; phylum Chordata; class Aves; order Falconiformes; family Falconidae; genus Ibycter; species Ibycter americanus. Next base: position 116,577,619 of record JAVJGI010000001.1, read on the forward strand.
TCTACCATCATCATCCACCTGGTTCCACCAACGAAGGCCAACCATCAGTCGCCCTGTGACATTCTGAAATAGAAGGAAAGTTACGAGCTCTGTATCTTCTGCTAATAGAAACCATTTGCCAAAGTTCAGCTGTTTGGGTTGCTATTGTCAATGGTGCTCATTTGCCTTACACTTGGGAAAACAAGATTACAAGGCTCTTACGTCCGCAACAATTTATTTTCTAATATGCCCAGTACAACACTAATTTACTGTGAGGCATACTTCTGGTGATTCGAAAGTGATCTGATAACAAAGCCTGTGCTAAAAGAAAGCTTAATATATGTCCTCCATTTGATTTTCAAAAGAAACTAAGTACACAGTTTTAAGAGTTATTTCATAATGCTCTGCAAAACCAGTACTTGAGGGCATCTGGGGTATCATTTTGTGGGAAAGGCACAAAGAAGTTACTTTTCTTGTGACACGAATATTGCTGTTCAATTATTCCTATACAATGAGACGAAGATAACAAAAGCATAAGAGGAACTTACCTTTACAGCCCAAAAGTCACATGACAAGAGGAGGATAATAGTCACCATGCAGGCAATAAAGCTGCTAGTTAAGAGCTCACAGAGCAGATAGACAACGATCGCACTGACTCGGAAGAATAAGTGGAAAAATGAGGCCACTGGATGCCTGAAATGAAGTACAGTACAGTCACAGCTCTTTCAGACAAGACACTAAGCAATTTCAGAGAAATGACATTGCCACATGATCTCCCACCAACTCACAGGGTAAGAATCAGCATCGTAACATCAACCCAGTGTGTAATGACTTCTGAAAATATGGGAAATAAATTGACTAGAAGCTCATCATAAGGAAGACACATTCCACATGCAGTGACATCCCACATGCAGACAGAATTTGGGGTGGAAAGGGACAGGCAGTTTTACCTAGTGTTTAGTGTAAGACAGTTTTTACGGGACAAGTTGAAAAAAGTTCTGGCAGAGGAAATACTTCTGAAGGAAAAATCGTATTTCTCAACACAGCAGAACTTGCCCTTCTTTCTGATTTCTACAGCTTCCAGGTCAACACGCAGTACTGAGCTGAGGTCACCACAGCACGTGGGTATGGACACTGCTCTGGGGCAGGAGTTTGGGCAGAAGGAGGTGGCTGGGCTAGCTACGCCAGGACATGGCAGACAGCAGGGCAGCACAAAACATACTCAAGAACAAAGGCTGGGGAAGAGGCAACAGACTAGGCCACAACCAGCGCTCGACACAGTGAGAACCTCCTGTTACAGAGTCGTCGTATCGGTGTAGATTCCTTACGTGCAGGAAAACAATTAAACGTGGGGCACGCAGAAGCATAAAGGCACAGGTCTACAAATTCCAACTGAGCTTCTGGAACTGGTGCTCCCAGTTGTCCAGAAATTACTCTCCATTACTTCCAAATAAAGAAGGTATTTGCCATTACATGTTTTGATGTAATATGGTAGTCCTTTCTTCCTCACGCTTCTGCCCAGAACTCATCTAGAAACTCTCTCTATGGCCACTGACCTTATTTTTGACTTTTTTGATCTCCTGGATGCGTCATCATCTGCATCAAAGAGAGACACATCTTCAATGTCATCACTGCTGTCCTAAAGCAGGGAACAGATGCAAAAAGTTACATGAGAAAACAGAATTGGTTTTCAACTTCAAGCAGGGACGGTTTTGATTACCCAGAATATTACAACTGCACCTTAAAACTCAAAATAAATTTGGGATGAATGTGAAGATTCCACCACGTACAAACCAAAACATGCAATATTACATGTTTTGGTTTGTGCTTTGCCAAAACTACATAAACTCACACTGTGAGTCCATGGATCCTTGCTGCACCCGGGCAGTTAACTGCACAGCCTTGCCCCGGGTCTTTTATTTATCATTCCTCCCAGAGAACTCATTGCCTGCCACAAAAGCTATTCCTCACCCCCCTGCATTTCAGTGCAGATAATGGCGACAGGAACAGAATTATCACTGTCACAGACGGGGCCAGTCTCTGTCACAGGCCTCGCAGGAGTGTGACACCAACTCTCACCCTGGAAACGTTTCTCCTGAGCCCAGCCCTGCCCTGCCCTGCCCCAGGGGCCCTGCGCTGCCCCAGGGGCCTTCCCCGCCAGAACACCCACCTGCCCCGTCCCCCAACGCCTCCCCCGGGTGTTTAACCGATTCAGGAGCGATTCCCAGTGGTTTCCGCGGCGTTTCGGGGCTCCAGCGCGCAGCCCCGGGGCTGCAGGCCGACGGCAGCGGG
>JAVJGI010000001.1:116580069-116597847 GCA_035590275.1 Ibycter americanus
GGGGCAGGCCCTGGGCCCCGGCCCCGCTGAGGCCAGGCCCCGGCTCCCCATGGGGCAGGCCCCGCACCCGCCGGGGCTCCCCAGCCGCGGCTTCCCATGGGGCAGGCCTCAGCCCCTAGACCCGCTGGGATCAGGCCGCGTCCGCAGCTCCCTGTGGGCCGGCCCCCGGGAAGGGCGCTTGTCCTTGGGGAAGAGGCTCCGGCGGCTCTTGGGAGCCAGGCGGACCCCCGGGGGTGCTGTGTGAGCCACGGCAGCGCTGTGGAGCAGGAACACATACGCAGACTCGATGTTGAGGGGAGTCGGCCAGAGGAACAGTTTTCCGAGGAAAAGTGGCTTTTCTGGAGCCTCACCTTTCCTGATCCATAACGTACCTGAAAAACACAGCGAGGAGCATGGTACCAAGCCAGGTTTCAGGTTTTTAGCCGCCACCTTCGTTCACACAGGGCTGGTGAGTGTCTGTGTTGACTGACACAGGCCGGTATCTTCTGCAAAAGCTGCCTGTACACACCACCCAGCTCTCACTTTGCTGGGCCTCTTCCCGAGTAGCTCACCAAGTTTCTGCCCCTGGGACAGGTCAAAAACAAACAACTGGATGTCTAGAAAATGTGATAGAAAAAGCTCCAAATGGAGTAACGCCCTCAGATCAGTATTTTTAGAACATAAGGAAGGACTGAGCAGCCATGCTGAAAACAAAGGGGAAGCTTTAAGCTTCGATTTGTACAAGGTCTACAGAAAGACACAGAGCTTGCAGGAGAAAAAAGTGCAAGTTGACAGTGCCCTGATTATAAAATTGTTCATTACAGTCATCTGCGTGAGCGTACACAAAAAAAGTCAATCAAAAATTCTACGGAAAAGCGTCTGAAGAAAACAGTCACCTGGTTGGGTTCCCTCCCCCGTTTTTTTGAAGTGTGTTGCCAAACATTTGCTCTGAAGACAAAGCAACAAAAATACTATAGTACTTTATGCTTTGGTATTTTGTGATGGATACAGCATTTTCACACACAGCATTTCCTCCCAGATGACCCCAAGGTGCTGTTTGATACCAGGAACAGGACTCACCCCGAGCTGGGAAGCAGCTCTCTGCTGTTTTCACCATATTCTGGCGTTGGCATTGGACACAGCTCCCTTTTTCCACCCCCCACCCACAGGTACCTGTAGGGGGACAGCGAAGTGTCAGGCTGTCATGTGCAGTGTCCCTGAAACACCGCGGGGGCCCTGGACCCCACAGCTGGAGCCATCCGGGAGGAAGAGCAAGGCATGGAGCTGCAGCTACAGGGAAAACCTCCAGACATGCAGACTGTAACCCTGGGGCTCAGATTCACCCATGCCCCAGGGTTAATATCCCCGCTCTTGTAAACAGCTCTGGTATCTGCTAGTGCCATAAGTGACACAGCCCTCCCTCTCATGACTTTCCCCAAAACTGTACTGGATTCAAGCTGTCACTCTATTGAAACACCTGAAAAACCACAGCAGAAGGGCACCATAGAAATAAGTATATTATGCAGCAAGTCAGAAGACAATGTTCATCATGTAGAGACCTGGCTGTTCAATGGTCTTTCATACATCTTTAATTTTTTTTTTTTTTTTTTAATTTAGAAAGGGCAGCTGTAGAGTTATTAGAATCACCTTATCTTAATTCTATCTTACATGTGATATACACGATCTAATCTCATGGTGTGTGGTCCAGCCACAAAAAAGTAAAATGTCCTTTCACTTCAATACTGCCTGCAGTTTTGTTTTCACATCAATTTAAAGACAGTATTTAAAAGTCCATTTTGTTTACCTAATTAACAAGTACACTTGCAATGCTCATTGAAGTCAGCATGCCATTTCACAGGCAATTGAAAACTATTACTGATTAATACAATACTATATAAAAATTTAATTTACTTATTATATCGTTGTTGTTGCCTCTTTCTAATACTCTCTTGCTCCTTTTCTGTTCACAGTGTGAAGTGTCAGGCACCGTTCCTCTGCTGAAATACAGACGCTTCTAGTTATAACCCCCACTCGGGTAAAAGCAAAAGCATGTTTTGTTCAGGAGCACCTGTCGAGTTATACAGACAAAATTGCTGTGATGTCAGTATGGTATTATCACATCAGGATGATATCATCTACATTTTGTGGATGACAAGTACAACATTAATGGCATCTACTTACAGCAAAACTCTGTCGAAACTACCTTGCCACCACTGTGCCTGGATTTCTCTCTGCTTGTGGGTGCGTCACGTCCTGCACAGCAGCAGCGCTGCCCACGGCATCCCCAGCTTGTCACTTCTGCACATCCAAAGGCCAGGTGCGCAGAAAGGTCAATTTAATTCAGAAGTTCAGATGGTCAACCAACCTCCTCTTAGTTACCTTCCTAGGTGATTTCACGTACCATGTATGACATCTCCCCATACGTTAATTTCTTTCCAGTGCACCTCTGACGTACTGCTCCCAGCTTTGCATATAGCTTTTAGTGCTAGGCTAAAGACAATCACAGGACTTAGTCCAGCTCTGCCCCTGCAGGTAATTCCACACCACCTCTGTCAGCTGTAGCAAGTGCCTGAGCACCCACACCTGCAGGGAGATGCTGACTCCAAGTAGGAAGACAACACTCTAATCCTCCTCACTTCAGCATGGCTAAAAAGGCATCAGCCTTTCCGTGATATTTTTCCATCAGGCTTCCTCTATGAGATGCTTTTTTCCAGGGGGGTTGTGCCAGAGGGCCTCTGGCTGCAGCTGTGCTGGGCTTACGCCTGATTTCTTGTGAGAAAGTGCCATCCCGTGGCTAAGTGTGAAATCCTTGCTGCCTTGTGTCTGATGTCAGGCAAAGTCACCTCAGACAGCCATGCTCCCTGTACCACAGCACAGGTGTGCTGCAAGGCGGCCAGCCGCCCACCCTCGCTCATCCCCAGCCTGCACAGCCTTTCAGCAGCAAATCCATTTTACCTGGACACTTAGTTTTTATTACCTGCTCATTATTAATCAGGGGGTAACGTTATTTTGCACTGTTAGCAAGGTCTGGCTTAACCCCAGGGTTTGGAAGTTGAAGATGATATTAAAATAAACCAAAACTAATCACCACCCTTCTGTATGGAAAGTTTCACAGACTTTCATTGCAAACCAGAAGTGCTGCTGAAAGGACCCTTGATGTGACCATGGCAGGAGCGTCCTGCCTCAAACCTCTAGTACAAGAGAATAACAGATCTCTGGTACGCTGGCTCAGGTACTCAAAGCTGGACAACTAGAGAGGTCTTTGTCTTCTTAACTCAGATCAATTTAAGTCCTAAGCATTGGTGGACATAAGCACATTTAGGCATTTTATCCACAAAACCACAGAAATAGAAACCACTACCTTTTTTTTTCCTTAATAAAAATTAATTTTTATGGTGCTTCCCAGCTGGGTGGCCCCAGTGTGTCCTGGTGCCTGGGGCTGTTCCTCCCCAGGGGCAAGGACTTGGCACTTCCCCTGGCTGAACTTCAGGAGGTCTCTCTCCACCCATTTCTCCAGCCTGTCCAGGTCCCTCGGAACAGCAGCACTACTCTGGTGCATCAGCCACTCCTCCCTGTTTGGTGCCATCCGCCAACTTGCTGAGGGTGCACCCTGCCCCATCATCTAGGTCATTAATTAAGATGTTTAAATCAAACCCGGTATCAGCCCCTGGACTACACTGCTAGTTACTGGCCCCCAGCTAGACTTTGTGCAACTGATCACCACCCTCCGGCCTCAGCTGCTCAGCCAGTTTTCAGTCCACACTTCTTCAGCTTATAAACTCTAATCAACCCACATAAACTCTAATAAACCTTTTATTATTACTCACACACAGCTGAGCCATATGTCAAGCTATAGTGTCAAACAATGCTGTGTCTGTAGCAACAGCAAGGTAAATCCGGGAGAGGACTCTGTCCCTTTGCTCTGCCTTGAGAAATAGCTGAATATACCAATAATACTTCTTTGAAAAAACTTACAGCGGAGATGTCTTTTATACTTAGAAATGCATATGTCAAGATCCTTGTGGATCTTGACATGGCAGACTCAGCAGGACACCAGAATCCAGTTCTTTGTTGGACAAATTGTTGGGATTACATCAGACAAACATATTAAGCCCAAATTCAGGAGCAGCAATTTTCCCCTCCTCAGTAAAAGAATCTATAGGTAGGTCCTTAATTTGCCTTAACCAGGCCTTCTTGCATGCTCTCTGCTGATCTTCTAGGAGCTTTGTCTGTGCTGCCTGGTACTGAGCTACAGTGGCTGCTTCACACGCTTCCTCCTGTTTTCCCGTCAGAAGCCTGAACCCACTGTCACCTGGGGAAGGGTCTGCGGCATACAGACAGAAGGGCTTTTTTCTCCTGGAAACCGCTTCATTTTTCATTTGTGCAATCATGACATGTGTTGAGTTGACCAGTTCAGAAGAAGTTGTAAAGGGATGGATGAGCTGAACCCCACCTTCAGGGAGAGGAACAGCTTTACCGCAACCACCGTGAGTTTTCTTTTGCAAACCACACACAACCGAGGGAGCAGGGGTGGTGGAATTCAAAGTGGGTCCATGCAAAGAGTTTTTCAGCTTGAGCTGCAGCATTTTGGTTTCAGAGGGTACAGAAATTCTTTTCATAGTCAGAGGATCACTCTGCAATCTGACACGTTGGAGCTGGACTATCTGATCCTTCTTGTGTTGCAGAGGGAGTTTGTAAATTTGTACCTTTTCAGGGCGGTGGTGCTGATGTTTCCATGGATGTTTCCACGCTTCTCTGACTTTTGCAGTGTGCTTAACACTGGAGCTGACTGGGGCTGACTTGCAGGCATTCTGCAGCGTGCTGACTCTTAAGAGAAACTTGTCAAGGGACATGGGGCAACCTGGGCCTCTTTTCTTTTCATGCTGTGAAGTGGCTTCTGCTCTGTCAGGATGTGTAGGTACATCGAGGGAAGGGCCATGTTCAGGTTTGCTACCTGTTTCCAAAAAAATAAGACAATACATTTGGAGCTGAGGATCGTTTTTGTGATCATTTGTTGGCAGGGTAGTACTCTAAGACCAGGGATGGGTGCTGGATCAACGGGCACATGGACAGTTCAGGTTTATCTACAGAACAGGCAGCATGGGAAGCCCCAAGCCAGTGGTGCCCGTCTCGGTTCTCCCATCCTTGGCCTCACTAGTGCTGCTGCCAACATCAGAGGTAATTCTGTCCTGCTTAACTGGGAAGTGTTCCTTGCCATAGTCTGTACGGGTCGAACTGAAGTCAGATTCTATAACATATGCTGTATTTGTGTGCGGATGGTTTGGTATCCATCTTGTTTAAAACTATGGTTTCTAAAAGGAATGAGGTTCCCCACCACCTCTGCCCATGCACCCCTTGTCCTACAGTTTGTGCTTTGGGAAAAGGCTTCAAGACAAGTTGGCTCCTGGTAGAAATCTTTGAAGTAGCCAACATCCAAGAACCGCTGTGAACCATTACTACTCAGAGCTGCATTGGCACTGGAAACCACAAGACATGCTCCATAGCCTGGCTCTGCTGCCTCAAGGGATGCGGAGAGTGACCTGTGCTGTATGACAGGCACAAGATGGATTGTATGCTTATGCCCTGGACTAAGAACTAGATGGGGATTATGACACAGGCTGTGTAAGACACTCAGTCCCACGGCCTTGCCATAGTGATTCATTTGTCACTTTGCTTTGCAATGTCACGCCGTTCGTGTATCATTGCTGTGCAATACAATTCTGTTTTCCCAGGCTGGTTAACTGAAACTTCTACCCTCTAGAAGTTCTATTTCAGAGAACATTAAGTTACAGTGCAGAAAGGCAGAATACAGCAAAATGAATAAAAATTACTGCTTGCTCCTCATTTATAGAATTTAGAACCATTTGATCTGCACGTACATATGACCCTGCATCCTGGTTACAGACACCCAGAGTTTGGGGTTAGAGGCTTTCAATTGGCACAGCTCTTTCAAAGTAAGATGTCAGGGTTGTCTTAAAGTTTAAGATCCCAACAGATTCTCAATATAAAACCTGAAAAAAACCCCTATGTTTGTGATCTCAGTACCATCTCATTTTCAAGTTTCAGCTTGCCACGTCTTTGCTGGCTGAGACAATTTACATATAATAGTTTTAAACAAATTTTTGAGTTACTGCTATTAAGTACCAACTACTTGAATAATTTTGTGCACAATTCTCCTACACCTGATAAAGAAATCAAAAATAGAATAAGGCTACAATAAAAAAAACCCACAACTAGATACCAGCGAATTAAGCCTTATAGCTAGAGCTGAGCACTTGTCCCATTGGATTGATCTAAATCAGTTTCTGTAGCCCCCATGGGCTTTGGAAGGTATCTGTTGTACCATTGCAAACCTTTCATCCAGAATGGGCCTGGCTTCTAGAGTTCCTTACCTTTCGTTTAATCCATTTGTTTTTCTATAGGTGCACTTGTTTGAAGAATTACTGTCCTACCTAGCTGCAAGGAGTCCTTACCAGTATCTGCCTGGATTCTTGCAGAACGTGCTCTCGCTGACTTTCCGAAGGCAAAGGCATGGGGCTGTCTGGGGACAGGAATGAAAAGCTTTTTCCGCTGCTCTGCCTGGATGCAAAAAGCCTTATCCATCTTGCAAAAATGCTGCTGTTGCTGGCAAGCTGCTGGTTTCATCGGTTCATAGCAGAGAGCTAGAAAACAGAAGAATAAGTCTGCTTTAAGTTTTACTGGTGTTCAACATTCATTATATAAAATCTTTATAACTGATGGGATTTCAAGTGTTCGGTTACTGCTTTGCCTCTTACCATAGCTTCTGAAGGTCTAGGTATTAGAAATAATCCAAAGATACTTGATTAGCAGAAAACCTCACAGAATTCAAAGATGATGACAAATGCAGATTTTTTTAAAATATTACGTATACACAGCCCATGCTTTTTTTTTTTTTTGCCACTAATTATAGTGTACTCCCTGTTTCTACAAACTGTAGATCTTTTACCAAGTAGAGCTGCACCAAGGAGGTTAACATTTGATGGCCTTAAAAGCATGAAAACTTTCTTAGCCCATCAGTTTATCTGCAATAGACAGTTTGATTGTAGAGCTAGAAGATTAGCGATACAAACTGTGTTAAATAACTCTGATTTTAAAAAGTAACATCACCATGTTACGATTTAAAAGGTGCCTGTTTATGTGCAGTTGCATTTCCCAGTGATGGCAGCTCCTGAATGCAGGTGTCCTATGACTTCCTAGAGTATTTGTTAATAAATAATTCAAGCACTGAATCAGCAGCATGTTTTTGTGCACGCCAGCTGTAAGAATATGAATAATAGTACAATCTTTGTTACTCAGTTGGAAAATGACAGTGCCGGTCTTGACAAGCGTGTTGAACTTTTACCAAACCTTTTTAGAAAGGTACAAAGGTTTTACAAAAGCCTAAAAATGAGAGAACCATTGGAACACAGCAGCACATCTACCAGACTGCACTTTAAAAAAAAAAACAAAAGCAGTGATCCTGGATATGGATGAGGATGAAGGCAGTGGGTCCTTGAAATTATTTCTAACTCGTTTTAGAAAATGCCAACATATTGCAGAGGCTGTATGTACTACTTTGAGATGTTCCGCAGCTTTTTGGTGACTGGCAGTGGATCCAGCAAGACAGCAGGAGCTGGTCAGCATCTTGTGTCTCCGGAGCAAGTCGATGCACCCGGCTGAGGTCGTGGCGTTTCTTTCGCTGAAGGTGAAGCAGTGCTCTGCTTGGAGTCCTGCTGCGCTGTTTTTCCTTCCCCACCGTCTCTCTATCAGCATCTAAGGTACAGTCCCACCTGACATCCTCAAAGTGGAACATCAACAGACTAGTTGGCAGGTTGATCACCATCCTGGAAAAGGAAAAGCCATTAAAAGCACAGCTACCATTAAAACAGCAGGTACCACCTAAGGGGCCATTTGCCTCTGCGCAGTACAAAACCCGAGGGCGCTTACCCAGATCCAGGATACCCATCCCTTGTTTAAGGAAGCGGTAGCAGCTGGTCCCATCGGTCAGACTCTGTACATTTTAACTCATACTCTGTATGGGCAATGTGGGGCTCTCTTCATTCACCTCTATGGCAAAGTTAGCTTTAAAATAACTAGGGTGAAAATTGCCAAGAGTGGACTCAGCTAGATCAGTGCAATGCCAAAAGAAACTGGAAATACCATACTATTAGGGACATTTAAACCTAAACTGGAAGGATGTACTGGGTCTGGTTGGGCTGGAGTTAGTTCTTTTCGCAGCAGCCCATATACTGCTGTGTTGCAGAGTTTTGACCAAAACAGCACTGATAACACCCCAGTGGTTTAGTTATTGCTTACACAGAAGCTGTTAAATACCTCTAGAGTGCAGAAGTGAATGAACTTGGAAGGATTTTCCATTATTGGCTTTTATAAAGAGGCAGTAGGTCAGGGAACAAAGATGTTGTCAGGCCTTGGCTTGATTTTCCAACCTCTTAAGAAATGCGGGGGTTGAGTTCAACTTTACAGTTGGGTCTACATTGTAAGCGGTATAGAAACAGGAGATTGTACATAGCTGAAAGGACTAAGAAAATCTCTTTTCATCCATTGTTAACAAAACCAGATTATTAAAGCAGTCAGTAAGCGGTAGAGCCCTTTAAAACTCATGTTTGAGAAGGACAGCAAAAAGGAAAAATACACAGTTCCTTAAATTACAATGTCATCCACCTAATTTGTTTCAGAGACTGATGGCAGCTGTGGTCACCAACCTGTTTCCTGCAGCACAGAAAGAAGATACAGGCCCCCCCGTGCTATTGGCTGTCAACACTTTCAGGCAGGTTCCAGTTAAGTAGTTAAATATACGAATCTTTCCATCAGCACAGCCACTGACGACTCTGAGACAGAGGAACTCCAGAGACAGAACTTCCCTGAAAACACAACACGTCACTGTTGGTACGTTCACCGTGCTTGCACAAGGAGGCACGATCAGCTACCTCTGTTGTCTTGGAGGAGGTGCAAAGGTCTGCCCCCATCAACAGGCTAAACAGAGGAGCTGATCAAAATGTTTTAGAGATTGAATAGTGAAGTCCTTCCTAATCACTCCTTGCCCAAACAAACCAACCCAAGTGCATCCTCATAGCGACCAGTATGGTTATGGTTATCTGCTGCATTTTAGATTTCATTTTATGTTTAGGAAAGCAAATGAAAACAATATGATGCTAGTTTTCACAGTTCCAATATACAATTAAAGTATTACAAAATGTCATAACATACAGTTGGTAGGGATCAGCACGTAGTTACGGCCACCTCCAACATAGACAGAGTGTATTCTTGACTAGGTAGCGTGATACCCTGTTGCATATGGCTTGGGATCCTTGAAATACTGGACTATGCACTGTCAGTCATCCCTGTTTGTGAACAAGCGGTTGTGTATTTGGGTTTTAGGTTGTTACAGGTGTTAACTGACAAATAGTTACAACCATGTAGTGCCTGACACTTTAGGATGAAGATTGTTGAAAGCAAGGTTATTTCAAATACCAGGACTGATAATTAAGGCATTTTCTGTTCCTATAGGGGAGACATTTTCTTTATAGATTTAGTAGACTGTTGAATACAACTTGAAACACATTGATTCTTACTTAGGGTGGCGGAAAGCTGTTAGGCATCTCTTAATGTTTCCCAACATGCTCCATCCTAGGACATATCCATCGGTGCTTCCTGTGACTAGGTGCCACCGATCAAAGGACAAGCACTTAACTGGGCCTTGATGCCCCTCTAATGTCTGCAAAGTAAAAGAAATAGGTGTAACGCTGTCAGCAGCGTGGATGTAAATATGGTAAGAGACCTTACAGCATGCACAATACCAGCCTTACATACCACACTGTAGTTTTATTGGGTGTTACCATACCAATACACCCTATGGATAACTGTGTTAGTTTTATAGTGACTTGTAAAAAATATTCTGGGCTTATTGCTGATTAGCTACTGGTATGGAGTTAACATCCATTTTCCGTATCTATTACACATGCCAACGTGCTAGGTGTTACTGCACCAAGACCTTGGCGATCGACTGAATGTTCACCCAGGAGAGAAGAGAGTGGACGGGGCAAATGCAAACTTAGCTCAGCAGGAACTGCGACGTCTCACATCCGAAATGCATCTCAGTTTGCAACTCTCTCCCCCATGGGTAGAAAGAGCTTCAGTCCATTCAGAGATGAGGACTAATACTGATTCTGGATGCCTGCTAGTGTAATTACACTCTGGCCTCAATCTCTACATTGCAGAGCAGCTCTCCAGCTGCTTCAGCTTTATAAACTGGTTCCCAGAGCAAGTTTCATATTTTGGGCTAACCCCTGATGCCTCCAACCCCAAAAGCTGTTAGTCAAGCCTTCCCACCCTCTTCGCAGATTCTGAATGTTTCTACAGGAGCAGAGATGAATGATCTACAGAGAACAAGTAATGATGGGGGTTAAGGCAGGCAAATAAACCCTGGGTTAGAACTGACAGCTGTTTGCAAATCAGGTTTTGTATTATTTGTTTACAAATAAATCTGCAGTTTCTTGAATCAGTTTAGACTGCTTTTGGTTTTGTTTTGGGGGATTGGCTTTTTTTGGAAAGTCTCTGACAAAAGCAAAAAGCTACGATTTATCAGCTAGTTTACTAGCACAGAAGATTTTTGACCATTTAGCATGAAATTACGCACCTAAGAAGAAACTTACTTTGATCAGAGTGCCCGTATCAGCACACCAGACTTTCACCAGCCCTCGGTCACACCCACTGACAACATGCGTGCCATCCATTTTAACTACCCAAACAGCGCTGTTGTGCTTCAGAGTCTTGAGACATTTCCCACTCTCCAGGTTCCACACTGTTAGGGGCAAAGGGGAGGAATATTAAAAATACATATGCCCCAACGCTAAGTTTTGCTGAGTACAACATGAATTAAAAAGCACTATTGGAATTACAGATACGCTTTCTACCTGCAGCTCTGCATGTAACCAAGTGTTGACTTAGAAAGTGTAGTTGGCATGGCAAAAGTTTTAAATGCAAAGTCCAGAAAATAGCACATCTTTTTCATCCTTATTCTATAGGTTAAGTAATAAGGAAACCTCTGGCAAAGCTGAATGTTGATACCACTTTCCCAAGAGCTGGTGCAGCCCTATAGCCACGAAGCCATTACAACTGAATAAAAGCAGAAATAATGAGAATTTATTCAGTGACACAATCAGACACCTTGTATGTGCATGCGTCCACAGCTTAGGCTGTTCTGGAAGCAAAAAATACAAGACACTAAAATTCACCCTCTTATTTGCAGACTTACTCTCCTACTCACACATCACGCTGATCACAGCTCCCACATACCCTGCCCACTGTTCACCACTGCCTGCCTCTGGCTGGGAAGCTCCTAGTCCTGGCTCTCACCTTTTACCATCCCATCTCTGGCTCCTGACGCAAACTGCTCGTCGTGTAAATCCAAGCAAGTGACTGTCCCACAGTGACCATTAAAGATTTTCACACAAGCACCACTGTATATATTCCAGCATCTACAAAGGACCAACCAAAAAGGGAATACAATGATTAGCTTAATTGATGGCTTATTCATCTTATTATTTCCTGCTTAATGGGCCCAGCTCTTCCATACACACTAGGTTAAAGTCAGGACTCATTCCACTAAGGCGTCAGAGGATTTGGAATGATGCAGTCAGGCTTAGCGTTAAATCTTTTACCCAGGTTCTTTCTTCATCTGCCTCCAAACTGTCTGGAAAGGTATAGCTAGATTTCACCTTTGGCACAGTTACCTTCAATTCACCTTAAAATGTAGAGCTTTACAAGACAAGGTTGTTTCTTTGTTGGCTGGTGCCAAGATGACTTTATCTAAAGAACTCAACCCCACAGTTAAACAAACAGCCCTTTTGGAGCCGGGAGGACAGAGCTTGGATCCGTGTAAACTTTCCCCTTTGATGAAGTTGTGCAATTGCCATGCCAGAGCCAGGCAACCTGCTGCTTAGCTTTTCACCCCTCATCATGATACTCTCGGGATTTAGTGATAGATGCGAGAGCTGATCGCCTCCACCCCTTGTTTCAGGGTGCGGTACCTGGGCAGGAGCAGCTGTACAGCGGGTACCAAGGTGTCGAGCCTGCTTAGCACAACTGGCCTTCTAGAACATCACAGAGAAACCCAGCCTCCCAGAACCTGATGCTGATGTTAGCAAGGCCAGAATCTCACTGCAAGTGCTTATTTGAAATATATCTGGTGTTTTAAGGTACTTTAGGAAAACCTCTGTGTCCTATTTTAATCACTCAGTACTGGGTGAAACTGGGCAACAGAAACTGTCCTATGAGTGGGGAATGTGTTCTCTCATCTGCTGTCTTTTCATCATTACTCTAATGAAAGTGATGGAACGAGGCTTCCAATTCGAATTCCAATTCGAAGATTGGAGCAGAAGGATTAGTTTCATTTTTTTCCCATCTTTGCCAAGGGGCTGGTATCCCATGGCACAGTCCCAGCGCTGCTCACCTGATGCTGAGATCGAAGCTTGTGCTGAGAACGAGCCCCTTCTTCTCATGGAGGAAGAGTGCTTTGATGCTCCCAGCGTGGCCAGAGAGCAGAGGCACCACTCCTTTCATTCCAGACATATCAAGAAGCCTCACTTTTCGGTCTGCAGAGCCAATGGCTACCAAGTTTCCACCACTATAATGGATTATTCTGCTTTCATCTGATCTGGATAAGAAACAGTGACTGAGATGAGCTTTAGCCAGCTAACAAGGCACAACAGATCTAAGCCTCGGACAGGTATTTCTGTGATGCTTAATGGTCCTCATTGAGCATCCTGAGGAGCAATACGCTTGAGAGTGTGAATCCTTTGCAAGGCACCACAACCAAGGTCCCTGATTCTGCATACCCCAGTTTGTACTGGAAGGTAAGCTTAAAGAGGGGAGAGGGCTTCTCCCAGCCCCATATCCCTCGTGATGGGCTGTGGACTGCTAACCCTTAGGTCTCTAAAAATAGCTTATCTTGGTATCTTTATAAAAAAGCTGGATTTGACACTGAGGATTTCTTAACATTGATGCTGAGACCCTTCTCCAGCCGTAAATTCTCACAGAAGGATCACAGGGAAACAAAGGTTTCCAGAAGCTGCTGTCTGGCCCTTAGAGCCACGCAGTCTACTCACTGGTCCATGAGGACACGAATATTGTAGGAGCCACAGAAGACATTGCTCTCTTCCAGCTGGATTATGTCAGTTTTCAGATCATGATAGGCTGCCTGCAGATTGTGTTCCTCCTGATGGAAGGAAAAATAGGGAAAAATAACCCGGGGAGGGAGGAATGCAACATTATTCCATAGTATTGAACATCAGCTTGGTCACCACTACAGTGACGAGACCAACAGAGACAGAAAGTGTTGGTAAGGAGCACCTGGAGTGCAGGAACTCCCTGGTTAGTGCAGAAACAAGGGTTGTTCCCATGCTGTGTTCTGTGGCAAAAAATGGAAGACCTGACAGCTACAGCCTTTATACTTCGGGACAAGGCCACGTCCTTGTAACGCCACCCAGCCTCGCCCGCGCCCCTGGCCTCAAGGCTATGCATGCGGCTGGGGGACGCACTGGGACAAGGCAGGAGCTCAGGGGTGCAGGCTCCCTACCATGCAAGAAGATGCTGAGCAAGCACTGGTCCTTATGAATTGCTCACGATGGTGCAAGCCAGAAGCAGGAGTGGGAGAAGAGCAAAGCAACTCCGAGTTTATTGCTCTGTCTTCCAAGACCACCATGTCCTCCTTCCTCCCCCAATACTGAAATTCAGGATCCATGGAAAGCAAACAACTGCCAACATACCTTTGTTTTACTTCCCCAGTCGTGGCCTTTCACTTTGATGACATCACCCTCTTCATTTAACTGTGGAATTGTCACATTGACTGTTTTAGCATAGTTTGAAACTGCTCCTCTAGGGCACAACCCCTGGAACAAGCCAGCAGAGGCACACAGTTACTGCAGAGCCCGGGCACACAACACTCATGTGCTGATGCTTCAGCATCTCCACGGGATGCAAAGCTGAGCTGCACACACCGGCTTGTTGTTATTAAGAGACCTGGCTTGCATTTACCACTCTGTCAGTATAAGATTTAACTTCTTGTAAAAAATAATTGCTTTTTATTTTTTTCTGAACTCTAGTCTTCAGCTTTTAATAAGCTGCAAAATTTCACAGTGCATCTCATCTTTGGTGAGCACTCAGTTGATTCAGAATCCAGATGAGAGGCTCTCAAGACATCTTTCGTGTGTGAAACCTTCCATTAAGCCTTCTTTGCTAGCACAGAGCTGAGACTTCTACTCTCTTCACAAATTAAAGCGTACAAAGACTCCCAACTATCTCTTTGGGGATTTACCTTTACACTTGGTGCATGGCAGGTCTGTACTAACCAGGACAAGCCTCCACTAGAAGTTCTCCTTCAGAGTGTCCCGACCACCAGCTCTGGCTTCTCAAAGAAACCTAACGTTTCCATCTTCCCATGTGGGGCAAACAAATCTCATTTCTGAGCTGTCTCAGGGAGCCGCTGGAGCTCCTCCCAATTTCCACTAGCACCTGGAAGTCCAGCATTTGCATTTGCGACCAGATTGCTTTCTTGATTACAAGAATATTTTGATCCATTTTTAGAGTCACAGGCTCTCTGAAAGTCAGTAAAAGCTCTTTTGCTGTGCTTATTTATAACAGTATGAACATCTAACCTGGCTTTGCTCTGCAGGTGGTGAAAGAGTGAACTGGGTGAAGTTGGGAGGTAGCCTCGAGTAAGAGCATCTCCATCTAATGGCTTGGGCAGCAGCAGAAAAACCACCCTCTTTTTAAAGTGCATAATGATGGCAGAAGCCCAGGCATCTTACCTGCAAATACAGAATCTTCTCCTGCACTTTGCTTTGACATGCACGTTCCCTCTTGACTTCTTTGGCCAGAAAAGCCCAGCATCTACTCACAGCAGCGCACGCATTGAGGGATTTTTGATCCAAAAGCCCTGAGAAATTAAAGGGACAGATTGGCTAACCCCTATCCACGCTAGAGAACATTCATTATGCATAGGGGAAACCACCCTTGGAAAAAAGCAAGCATCTTTACCCAGGATGTACATGGACAGGTGAGGTGGCAGGCAGCGAATTAAATCCTTGGATTGGTTGACATTAGAGGGTGACTGGAGAGATGCAGGAGCCACAGTGACATCTTGATCAGCTAAGGACATAATAGGTGAGTTTTCCTCTGCATCAGGACTCTCCTGGATGAGGCAGGCAGTGGTTTTGGGCCAGAAGCACATTGCTGGTGGTTGAGCACCTAGAAGACAGGGGAATTTAGTCTTGCAAGTGCCTGAGCTTTGGTGACTGCTAACAGTACTGTTATTAGCAATGCACTGCAAGAGTTAGTTGACCTTAATCTGATTCTTCTGCTAATCCCTTTGGTACTGTGCCATTCAAAGGAAAATGCTGAAAACACTCAGAGTCTTGCAGGACCGCTCACACCTGTGGTGCCTGAGGGCAGAGGATGCTGATGCTTCCCTCACCGATGCCCTGAAGGACAGCAAGGGCTCTTTGCAGCTGGACACATCAGGTGATCAGAGGGGCTGCAGGAGGCCCTGGGTGAGCTTGGTGGGGATGCAGTGACAGCTTTTCTTTCACAAACATAAAATACTTTACCTCTTCCACCTCCATCTACAGCAGTGGCCAGCATGGGAGGGTGCCTGTCCCAGACTAAGGGTGGGACAAAAAAACCCTCATGCCAAGGACATAGAACTTCTTTCCTGAAAAGAGTGCGAAACCTTCTCTTCCTGCAGCCATTAGATTTTCTTCAATAAAAATATGATTTGGTTATGACATTGCAGAAGAAAGGGGGACAAATTTCTCTGTTGTCCCCAAGAACAGAAGGTAAACACAGCTGACACCCTTCTCACATCAGTAGTTTTGCTGGTGCCCGCATACCTCTGGCATCTTTGCCAAACTTCAGCCCCCCCAGTGTAAGGCTTCCCTTCCTTTTAGGTGCAACACCAACCGCAGGGCTGGGATTTGAAAGCCAGGTTGTGCCGGTGGAAGACCCTACACCTGGCAGAACAGCATCTCCATCAGCAGAAGGGAGGACGCTGCCTCACCCCTTCGCTACGAGCATACTGTCAGCACCTCGGCAAGCGTGGGAAGTGACTCAGAGCAAAGATGAGCATCTGCTGAATGGCATCACCTCCTCTTGCATGGCACTTTGAACTTCCCGGCTAAATATTGCCGTGGTCTGCCCTGCTTTTTTCTGAAGTGACCCAGAACTGACCTGTTCCTAGGCAGTGCCAGTTGTTAGCATCCTGGTATGAAACACCACAGATTTCCCTCCCCCTACCCCCAGTATTAAATACCCAGGTAGTGGTACCCATCATAGTGAGCTGGCCAGTTGCAGCAGATAAGGTTTTACTTTTAAGAGCTGCATGGGAAGTGCTAGCAGGCTGTAGTGGTGAGAGTCTGGAACTGGGCTGAGGACAGCTGTCTTCCTGGAAGCTGCTCTGGGATTCAGCTGATGGTCGATCTACATCTTCCTCTGGAAGAATTAAGCACAGAGTCAAAACTTTACAGTAGGCATCTCAGAGCTGAATTAGAGAATTGCTGAAGTTAGAATAGTATATTAGGTATCTAAAAAAATAAATTATGCTATATTATTTATTCTGTCCCTTCTGGCCATGCACAATTAATCCCTTCAGTACTTTCTTTAGCGTAGGTTTCATTACTTAAAGCATTCAATTCACAACCACACCTCCTGAGATGTGTGGTCCAGAAGAATTCATGAGGAAATGTTTTTTTGTTATGTTGTTGTCAACTGTACTCCATTACAAGCTATTACTCCATTACTCCTCTTCCCTTTAATGATGACTGCATTTACAGGGTCCTGCACAACGGTGCCCACATACGACTGGCACTGCAGCAGAGCTGGATCAGGATAAAGTTGCTGGGTCCGAGTCTCATCTGGCCCCATCTCCTACTGCCAGGAACACCCCATTCCCTCTATGACCTGTCCTCACCCCCAGCTTTTCTCACTCCTTCCCTACAGCTGGAAGGATGAGAGACCTTAAACAATACCAGATTTGCAGCATTAACCAGAAGGTTAATACCACAAGGCAAAGAACTCAACAGTTGTGCGGGTCAGGCACTCTCTTTCAGCAGTTGCCCTTTGCACGCCTGCATGGGGAGTTTTGCCACATGCAATACATTGCCTGCTAGAGGGGAACAGCCAGAGCGGCAGCGTCGGGAACTGCCAGGCTGCTGCAGGTGACAGCCAGGAACCTGGGAAACGTCACCTCCATCACTCCTGGACCATAGTGCTTGTACCCTTGAGGCAGCTCTGGCACAGCCTGGGCATCTCCCCCGGCCCAGAGCATGACCCGAGGAAGCGCAGGGGCAGATCTGGATCTCCAGGACCAGAGAGGGTGACTGCAGCACTCCACCTTCCCCGAGGGACACAAGATATGCTCACAAACAGCTGATAATCCCAACCCTAGCACTCTGCAAACAAAAGCTCACCCCCAGACAAGGACAAACACCAGCAAGGGCTGTGGGCTGCCTCTCCACCACTGGCTCCGCAGGGAAGGGCTCAATTGAGAACCACATGCCTGGCAGTGGGTGACATCCCCCTGCCTGGGGCACCGAGAGCCACATGCCCGGCGGTGGGTGACATCCCCCTGCCTGGGGCACCGAGAGCCACATGCCCGGCGCTGGGTGACATCCCCCTGCCTGGGGCACCGAGAGCCACATGCCCTGATGGTGGGTGACATCCCCCTGCCTGGGGCACCGAGAGCCACATGCCCGGCGCTGGGTGACATCCCCCTGCCTGGGGCAC